>CP092868.1:95473218-95676084 GCA_030710605.1 Cordylochernes scorpioides
ATAGATATAACTACCTAGTTGATTTAACTGCCTTTCTGAATATACATCAATTTCTATATTTGGTTTACTTCACTTATATTCCCCTAATTATATACTATTTCTGTTTGCTTTTCACTAAACCTCCAATTTCAGCCTTTCGAAATATTGATCTTTATATTGGAGGTTTGACTGTAGTTTTGAAACATTGTTTATATAAAAATACTATGAGAATAATTTTCAACTACATAACCAGTGTAGTGATCAGAGTGTTTGTATCCAGCAACCACGCCGTCTACGCTGTCCCTGACGGCGTGGCCTGTCCCAGCTGGATGACCAGCTACGACCCCGACCAGCTGGAAGGGTGGGTACTTTCTTGTTGTCTATTTTATTATTTATGTAAATGTAAATTTATTTATGCAAACATATATAAAAATTCTAGTAAAGCCTTCAACCGATATGACTGCCTAGAATTTTCGCCAGCCATTACTTTGGAAACCACCATTCTGAAAAATTTCTCTTTTTCAAGTAGCCGTCAGCAAGGGTCTCTAACAGTGACTCTCCTTACATTCCATAAAAATCTATAACCCTTTCACCTCAATTATGCTCAAGTTCTTCGGGCCAAATTATATTTTTTAAAGAGCAGAAGAAACATTTTTTTTTGCTTATTTATGTTGTTCTGAAAATAAAAGTGCCCTCGAAAGGTATATGTGTTTTGTTTCTCTCCCTTGTCAGTGTGTATGAAATAATGTTCTAAAATGGTTTTCACCAAATACAGGAAGTTTCAATAAGTGATCTGTTGGGCTGCAGGGACTTCGGCCGGGTATATTTTATCCCGGAAGGAGTGGCCGCCCCTTCGTGGGCCGTCTACTACGAGCCGTGGCAGCTCAGGGAGTAAGTACCAGACATCTTTTGACTCTCCGAGTTCTTTCTTTGTTGGGAGGATACTTATTTCAGATCTGAAAATTCAAATATTTTCAGGCCTCAGCATGTTTCCAAACAATTTTATTAAGTCTTTCAAAATGTTCATTAAGGGATTTCAAACCAGATTGAACCTGTTTAATTACATGAGTTAACTTTGTATTTATTGGTAAAAGGTGTTTGGTACAAATAGTAATGGGGTCTCACAGGACAATATTTACATCTACGGTTCAACTGCTTCTACTCGTGAGTGTTAGCGCTGCGAAGAACTTTAGTGCTGTAATTAATTACTCAAACAATTTGTTATGACACTATATCTCTCTAGCCTATATAGGGAGTAGGAACCATTTCTTATAACGATTTTTTTTTCTCGCTTTACAGAATTTAAAAATTATATATGTCAAGTCGTCAATTTATATATTCTTGGAAATTACAGGATATCGAATTTTCTGATATAGCCGAGCATATCGAAGCACTACATCCACTACTACTTTCAGTCTTCCTTCGAAACTTCATCCAGCACTATCAAGGCTGTTTCTTGCCAGAGCTACCTTCAATAAGTCAGGCAAACAATATCAATTAGAGAGAAATGGGGCAGCCATTGATATATGTAACAGGGATGTGGTATAAGGATGGCCACGACTCCATAATAGTGATTTAACGGGATTTCAATATAAGGTTTAAAATAAAATATGACCACTGAAAACAGCAGTTTAGCACATAGACTAATTGTATATTATTTGGAATATTGGTGAAATTGAGTAGATATTAACACAGGATATCGCGTGCTCCAGTTTTCCTGAGGAGTGGGACCGCCCGGCTCCCAGCGAGAAGGTCCCCCGGTCCTCCGTCTTCGGAGGGAGGGACCGCGAGGTGGACCTCGAGGAGGAGGAGGTGGAACTCCAGTAAGTATCCGTTTCACTTAACTTGGACTTAGAGAAATACATGTTTTCAACACCCTGCACATTAGAGAAGATATTTTTATAATTAATTTGTTTTAGAAGTCCAATTTTACATCAGTTAGACCCTGCCAATAAGCAGAAGTAATATAACGAACCGCACTAGCAAATTTTATTAAGTAATTAACTTCAGAAATTTCATCATTTGCGTGATGTGCAGGAGGGCTATTTTGGCCTCTCTGGAGTCCACCTGAAGAGAAGGAGCCAAGCGCCCCCACAAGGCTCCAAGGAATGACCGCGAGGTGGAGGAGTAGCAGGCGCTCCAGTGAGTAGCTGTTTTATTCGATTTAGAGATAGTAAAATACCTATTTTCAACACCCTGCACATTAGAGCAGATATTTTAATAATGAAGTCCTTTAGATGGCATCAATTTTTCAGTGAGTAAAAACTACCATTGAACAGTAGTTAGAGAATGAACCACACTAGCAAACTTTATTAATTGCTTTTCTCAAGACATGTTAATGATTTTCGTGATGTGCAGGAAGACTTTTGGCATCTCTGGAATGCGCCCGGAAAGCCGGCGCCGAGCGCCATCTTAAGGCTCCAGGAAGTTTCAAGCCCAGTCTCTGGAAAATCCTTTCGTCAAAGTTTTGGGAGGATCACTACGAACAACCTCTAGCTGTTCCGATGGGACATTGGGTCATCTGCAATGACTTTTTTTAGAATTGAATTGAATACCATCAAAATTCAAAGACACCATATTAAATTCCACCGGCCGCAAGTGCGGCGGAAGCGATTTCATTGGAACACGGATGGTCAATGGCACTTCTATCCACATTCGCATCTGTCCTTTTGGAAAGTTTAGAAGTCCTGCTGAGCTTGGCAAGATCACTGGAATCTGAGGTGCGGAATAAAACTGCTACTTCTTCTCCTTCCTAGTAATTGGAAGTTTTTCTGAGGTTTTGAATCCCTTTGCTGATATTGGATTTTAGTTCTCTCCATCTAGTCTGAACTAGACCCACTTATCTTTGAGTCCTGCTATCTCGAACAGATGGATTTCGAGTCTATTTTAACTCGATCTGCTTTATTAAGAGCCTGCCTGAAATCGACCTGCTAGACTCCTTGACCTGGCTGAACTCAACATTGTTTCTTGTGAGTCCTGGCTAAACTTGATCTACTGGACTCCGATTCCCGGCTTTCCCACTAATCACCGAATTCTGAATAAACAGAATATGCTTGACTCCGAGTCCTGGCTGAACTTGTCACGCTGATCTCCAATTCGAGGCCCGTCTCGACTCACTGGACTCTGACACCTGGCTGAATTCTACCCGCTGATTTTTGAGACCTGTCTGAACTCGATCCGCTGATGACCGAGTTTAGATTTTACTCGATATACTGGAATACGAATCCTGGCTGAATTCCACCCGTTGATCATGGAGTCACTCTAACATGACCTGTTGGTCTCCTAGTCCTTAATGAACACGACCAGCTATTCTCAGAGTCCTGGCTGAACTTTTTCTTTTAAACTCGACCAGCTGGTTTCCTAGTGCTGAATGAACTCTATCCACTAATCCCCTTGTTCCGGAAGAACTCGATCTGCTGGACTTCGTGTTCTGGCTGCACTAAATCCGCTGGTTTCTGTGTCCTGGCTGAACACGCCCACCTGGTCCCTGTGTCCTGGCTCATCTCGACCTGCTGGTCCCTGTGTCCTGGCTGAACACGCCCAGCTGGTCCCTGTGTCCTGGCTGAACACGCCCAGCTGGTCTTTGTGTCCTGGTTAAATACGCCCAGCTGGTCCCTGTGTCCTGGCTGAACACGCCCAGCTGGTCCCTGTGTCCTGGCTGAACACGCCCAGCTGGTCCTTGTGTCCTGGCTGAACACGCCCAGCTGGTCTCTGTGTCCTGGCTGAACACGCCCAGCTGGTCCCTGTGTCCTGGCTGAACACGCCCAGCTGGTCTCTGTGTCCTGGTTAAATACGCCCAGCTGGTCCCTGTGTCCTGGCTGAACACGCCCAGCTGGTCCCTGTGTCCTGGCTGAACACGCCCAGCTGGTCCTTGTGTCCTGGCTGAACACGCCCAGCTGGTCTCTGTGTCCTGGCTGAACACGCCCAGCTGGTCTCTGTGTCCTGGCTGAACACGCCCAGCTGGTCCCTGTGTCCTGGCTGAACACGCCCAGCTGGTCCCTGTGTCCTGGCTGAACACGCCCAGCTGGTCCCTGTGTCTTGGCTGAACACGCCCAGCTGGTCCCTGTGTCCTGGCTGAACCCGCCCAGCTGGTCCCTGTGTCCTGGCTGAACTCGACCTGGTGGTTTCTGAATACTTGCTTGATGCGAACCGCTACATTTCTAGTCCTAGTTGAATTCGATCCACCTGATTCAGAGTCCTGCCTGAATTTGATCCTCTGGACCCTTGACCTGGCTGAACTCGACCTCCTTTATTCTGAGTCCTGGCTAGACTCGATTTGCTGGACTTCGAGTCCTGACTTACCTTGACCCACTTATCTCCGAATCCTGATGAAACATAATCTCCTGATCTCCGAAACCTGGCTGAACTTGACTCGCTGGTCTCCGAACTCTGTCTGAACCCTACCCACTGTTATTTGACTCCTAAATAAACTCAATATTTTGGACACCAATTCCTCGCTTAACCTGACCTGCTGTTCTCCGATTCCAACTCTGTCTCGACCCACTGGTCTCCGATTCCTATCTGATTTCGACCCGCTGATATTCTTGTCCTTTTTAAACTCGACCCCCCCTCCTGATCTCCTAGTTCTGAATTAAATCGACCCGCTGATTTCCAAGTTCCGAATGAAATCGATCTGCTGGACTTCGAGTCCTGGCTAAACGCGAACCGCTGTATTTCGATTTCTGAATGAACTCGATTCGCTGGTCCCCGACCGAGTCCTGACTGAATTCGACTGGCTAAACTCGGAGTCCTGGCTGAAATTTACGTGTTGAATTCCGAGTCTGTGATAAACTTGACTTGGTGGTCTCTATGTCTTTGTTGAACTTGTCCTGGATGTCTCCGAGTTCTGTTTGGACTCGACTTTAAGAAAACGTCGTTCGAATCTTTAATAAAAAAAGAATCAGAACTTTGCTTTCTTCATCACTGAATTCTAATTTCAAAAATCTATGAATGCTACTGGAATAATTCGATTATATCTTATTATATCTATTTCAATTATTTTTAATATTTGGATTTATGCCTGAAAATAAATTCTTCAAAATAACCTTTTTACGAATCAATCAATTCACTCACGTGCCAAGTAATATAACTATGAATAGGGATATCAATAAAGTGAAATGGATTTTATCTATTATCTTATATCAATTACGCTTTGACCATGACTGGTAGATTAGCAAATACCTTTCTTCTACTGTAAGTGTGCAATACATACCTACCTACACATACATAAATGAAATATTCAACATTGCAACTTCAAGTTACTCTAGCCCCGTTTGTCTACTTGAACCAACTGGGAGGTTTGGAATTGTGTAAGAGTTTGGGACCATTGAAGTTTATTTTCATCTAATGCTGTTTCATCATGAAGAAAGCGTGGTACCCTTTGAAAATATTTAAACAAATTTGTGCTCATCTCTCAAGTCACTGACAAATAAACGACATAAAGACAGGGATAGCGAAGGTGGTAAATGTTAATTATCTGCCTCATCAGAAGGATGGACGCCATTTTAAACTATTTTATAAAGCTAATATAGACTTGAGTACCCCAAATTCAACTTCTTTGATCATATATGGAATATCAGTCTCCATTTGGAAGTATTTGTAGAAAAAATGGTAGTTTCCAGGATCTATTTAATGGTGGGCAAGTTTGTTGACGATACCGCGGATTGTTATAAATGGAGGGATATTAGAAATAGCGAGAAGGAATCGATGCCTCAAACTAATGTATTAAACGATACAGCCTTTATATATGACACTGTAGGGTTGAATCTTGGGCATTGTAGTTAATCAGACTAAGCCCATAAATTTTGAGAACAGTAGAATCACATGCAAATTTGGAATCGAGCAATGCTCTTCCGCAAATAAATCATACATATAGCTGGGTAACCGTAATTTAAACATGAGACAATAGCGTGTTAAATATATTGTCGCTCTTGCCTCCTGCGGTTCTTCGCGACGACGCCGCTTCCTCTGTCGTGGATCACCTGCCCCGGGCTCCCGTTGCTCTTCCTCTGCAGCTCTGTCCTGCAGACAAACCAAAGACCTCCTGAGAACCACTGCTCAAGTGGATCTCCTTTCCCCTGGCAGTATCTCTCGGCCTTACCACTTGGGAAGGGACACGAGAGACCTACCAGAGGAGTAGCAACTGTTTCGTTGGCGAGAGTAACAACAGCAACCGGCAACAAGACTTCTAACACTCCTCCCTTTATTGTCACTTCTACTACACATTACATATAACTAGAATAACAATCAACGGTTAATTACATTACGTTACATCCTAGAGCCAATATAAACGTGTATTTACAAACATTTGTCCCAGGAAACAGGACCACAGCAGTCGGCGATTCCCACATTATTTCCATAACGGAAATATGTAACATATATAATTATATTTTTGACATATTATAATATTGTAGCGTTATTTGTTGTATTGTTTTACATAATTAAGTTTTAGATTTTGTTTGTGTTTGTTTTGCATGTATTGAATTAATGATTGCTTTATATATATATCCGTGTATTCTTTGATTTGGGTAGTCTGCTCTTTGGCAGCAATGAACGTTTATCGTTCGATTTATCTTCGCCTGTTGTTTGCAATTCTTATCGTCACAAGTGGTGGAGAAGCTGAGTACCGATACCAACACGGATACCTCTGTCAGAAGAAGCCGTCGCCTAGAAGGCCTTGAGCCACGTTTTGATATCTACGAAAAGAATAAGCCAATCAGAAAAATGTCAATATCGGCTGGAGTTAACACGGGTGTTAAAAAAAAAATACTTGCAAACATTTGACAAGAAACCCAACTGTGTTTAGCGGCAATGGAACGGAGGATTGTGGCAAATGGATGAAGGATTACGAACTTTTGCGAGATCCAACTGCTGGGATGCCACGATGAAATTGGCGAACGCACCATTCTTTTTGGAAGGGACCGCTGGCCAATGGTATGATAACAACGAAGAAGGAATGGATTCGTGGGATATGTTTAAGGAGATGTTTAGCCGGACATTCGACAATAGCGGTGTCCTTCTCAGACGCGCTAAGGACAACCTTCAGAGTCGAGCTCAGAAGAGTACAGAATCCTGTGAGTCCTATATCCAAGACGTTCTGAGCTTGTGTAGGCAGGTGAATCCCGATATGAGTAAAGAAGAGAAAGTGGCACATCTAATGAAAGGTGTGGTAGAAGATGTCTATCAGGTCATCTTGATAAAGGAAATTGATACTGTTGAAGCCTTTGTCGATTGGTGCCGAAAAGTGGAGGCTTGCAAGCAGCGACGCATCGGGAAACCAAGGTTTGAGCGACTCCCTAACGTCGCAAGTATAGAGCAACCAAACTCCTCGTCTCTGGAAGATCTGATTCGACGAATCGTGAGAGAAGAAATTAAAAGTGCCCTACATTCCGAGTCTATAGTGCCGGAGGTGAACTCCCTGAAGAAAATTATTCATGAAGAGGTTGAGAGAAATCTGACCCCAATTGCGGAGCAGGGTCCATACTACCGAGAACAACGCCGCCAATTTGAAGGACCGGCGAAACCACCCCCGTATTACCAGCAGCAAAGTCCTACAAGGCTGACAACTGCCCGAAGAAAGACTGACGAATGGAGGACGGTGGATAATATTCCCGTTTGTTTCCAATGCGGACGCCCGGGTCACGTCGCCAGGTACTGCCGAGAGCGGCGAGGGATGGTGGATCGACAGCCACCGGGGAGATACCACCCTGTCCAGAACGGCCCGCGAACGATCTATAATTACAATGAAACCTCAGGCCGCACAGGTTATCGAAGCCCGTCGCCCTATCCAGGTCGTGGCCGATCCCCAGCTGAACGTCGCCCCTCGATATCGCCAAGCCGACGATCTGGCCGATCACCTTATCGTGAGGAAAACTAGAGCAAGCGCCCTTCGCTGGAGGTAAGGTCGCTGAGGAGATTATAAATCCTCCGCCGCTCATAGCCGTTAAACTATCACAGAATATAGTTGACGTTACTATTGACGATAAAACCTTTCCTGCCCTTGTCGACAGCGGCGCTTCGTTTTCGGTTATTTCGGACCACTTTAGACAACAACACAAAAAGACTATGTTCAGTGACGCTGGCATGACACTTAGAGTTGCCGACGGGAAATATATCGTTTCCAGGGGCCGATGTACTTTACGTTTAGAAATAAACGGATTAGTACAGCCGTTTGAATTCATCGTTTTACCAAGTTGTAGCCACGACATCATTCTCGGTTGGGACTTTCTGGAGGCGTCAAGGGCTATAATCGATTGTGGTAGCGCCGAGATTCTGTTAGAAAAAGCAGAACTACCAGAGGATTCTTCGAGCATATTCCAAACTGTAGCCGCCGACGATAGCTTTATAATCCCCGCTGGATCGACCAAGCAGATAAACGTAATCAGCGAAGCTATACTCGGTGTGAGTGAGGTCGTAATGGAGCCTTCGAGGATCCTCTTTCTAGAACGTGATCTGATGGTTCCCGCCTCGATCTTCGCTGTCCAGCATGGAAAAGGGAGAATTTGGATAACCAACATCGGCACATGTGATCGAACTGTCCCCAAAGGAATGTGTATTGGAGAGATACAGGTACTGGAAGAGGGTCAGCTGGCGGTCATCGGTGATGCTTCGGACACCAATCGGCAGGGGATTCTTGGACAAGAAAACTCTCCAAACATTGCCTCGATGATAAGCCCTGATCTATCCATGCTTGAAAGGACCAGGATATGTTCGATACTTGGGAGTTTCAGCGGCTTATTTGAATTTAATAAGTTTCCGTCTAATCTGACGAGCACAGCCAAGCACAAGATAAATACAGAGGACCATCCCCCGATTAAACGCCGTCCATATCGAGTGTCGCAGGTCGAACGTCAAACCATTCAGAATGAGGTCGACAAAATGTTGAAAGGAGGAATAGTTCAGCTTTCCGAAAGTCCTTGGTCCTCTCCTGTGGTATTAGTGAAAAAGAAAAATGGTAGTTGGCGTTTCTGTGTCGATTACAGACACCTGAATAAAATCACAAAATAGGATGTATATCCACTACCAAGGATTGACGATACACTCGATTGCTTAAGAGGGGCGAGTTATTATTCTTCCATGGACCTCCGTTCTGGTTACTGGCAGATTGAGGTGGATGAGGCAGATCGCGAGAAGACCGCCTTCATTACACCCGACGGATTGTACGAGTTCAAAGTTATGCCTTTCGGGTTGTGTAACGCCCCAGCGACATTTGAAAGAATGATTGTTAAAAATAGATAATTTATAATTGTATGCTTTATAGATTTTCCTCTATTATTATTATGTATATATATTTTTATTTTATTTTTGTTGCCTCTTTCTCTTAATGGGTGGAAAGGAATAAAGAATGGAAAGAGCAAGATTTGTAAACAAACAAGACATCGCCCCCCCATCCCATGCGCGAGCACCTATGCGCGGTGACGGGGAGAAAAAAGAAGAAAAGGACAACCGGCAGCGCTGGTGTATAGGCTCGGGGAAATATGAGCTCCCGGGAAATATGAGCTCCCGCCAAATATGAGCTCCCGCCTCAGAAGGAATGAGTAACCACGTGTGAATGAAACAAAGAAGATAACGAGAAGAGCGTCGTTATAGAATTGCGCACCAATTAAGTAGGTTGCGATATAGTTTCCTGTTAAGGAACAGAAGAATTAATCTGGAAAAATATCTCAAGTGAAGAATTATTTCAAGTGAACTCTTGATCAAATTTATCGACAGAATTGAAAACAAGATTTGTTTTTTTTTTACAAAACGGAAGCTTAGATAAGTATTTGCAAACTTTGTTTGAAAAAGATTTTGCCTTTCCACCCCTAGTTATTTTGCTCTCTACATTATTTGTTCGTATGTATATTTAACTTGTATCACTTGTTTTGTTTATTCTAATTTTAAATATATCTAACCTTTTGGCCAATTTGATTATCACCCTTTTTATCTGTTTATTTATTTTTATTGCCCAGTCATTTTTGATAAGCAAAATAAAATATATATTTAGGCCATTTTTGTTAAATTTTATTTCTACAACTTGTGCAAACACAACTGGTGAATCTCTATTTTCAATCTGGGTAAGATTGACCTTCCCCACATTTATTTATTTTTTTTCAAATTCAATATTTTTGGTGAGCCGGACGTGATTTCACCTTGTGGTGTTTATACAATTTGTGGAGATGGATAAGCTTAAAAGAGAAAGAACTCCCTTAAGGAATACTATAACTCGTACCACAAATGAAATAAAATCAGGTCTAAGTCTAGAGGAAGTGGATATAATTTTAATAAGGGCCAAATTTGAAAGGTTAACCATTCTTAGTGATAGACTGATATTGATTGATGATAAAATAAAAGAGATCTTATTGGATGATCCGAGGTCCACAGAAGCTCAAATCAATGATGAGATGGAACAATGTGAGACTTATAGCCTACAAGTAGGAATTGTCGCACAGAAGGTGAAAGAATATGAGTCTAAATTGGCAGCACCCTGTGATGATAAAATGTCACAATCTAGCACTTCAGATGTTAAAAGACAAATTAAACTTCCAAAATTTGAACTAAAAAAGTATACAGGTGAGCTAGAGGAATGGCTATCATGGTGGAGTCATTTTGAAAAAATACATTTAGATGAGTCACTGTCTGATGTTGATAAATTTGAATACTTAATACAATCCATGGTTGTTGGGTCAAAGGCCCACAGACTTGTGACTAGCTTCCCTCTTACCCAAAAGAATTACAACAAAGTCATTGGAGATTTAAAAGATAGGTTTGGAGACAGAGATATGCTGACTGAGTTGTATGTGCGCAAGCTTTTAAAGTTAGTCATTGCCAGTGCCAGGTCTGAAAAAAGAACCTTGGCTCAACTTTATGATGATTTGGTTGCACATCTCCATTCTTTGGGATCTCTGGGAGTGGATACTAAGTCTGGGGGCGGTGCTTTCTTGTACCCGTTGGTGGAGTCAAGTTTGCCATTTGAACTTATCAAAATATGGCAACGTTCCCGTACACCTTTCAAAGAAAGAGATTACTCTAAGATTGAAGAGGGAATTGAACATAGTGGGGCTAAAGCTTTTAATAAATTAGAGGGTCTGATAGAATTTTTAAAGCAGGAAGTTAAAAATGCAGAACGCATTTCCTTTGTTGCTGAAGGATTTGAACCTTCCCTTCCTCTAAAACAGGGAAAGAGAGAAAATAATCCCCCTAAGATCCACACAGCGTCTGCATTATTTGTTGGAAAGACCAACTTACCGTGTTTATTTTGTGACAAAGATAACCATCTTAGCCAAAACTGCTTTAAGGTAGCCAAGATGTTGGAATCAGACAGATTAAAGAGGGTACAGGATGCGAAAGTTTGCTTTAAATGCTTGAGAAATAATCATTTGAAGAAGGATTGTAGATCTTTTGTAAGATGCAAGCGTTGCCAAGGACCTCATTTTGAGATAATGTGCAGAGGAACCTCACATAGTCAGGAAAATTTAAATTGGAGGTCAGATAACAGATCTCACAATAGTTTAGCAGAGCAGAATGAGGGGAACAGTGAGCCTGTAACAGCAATGGCGAATCAAGTATGCACAAATAATATCTCTTTAATGACTCTAATTGTAAAAATTAAAGGGCCGAAACGTTCCAAAATGGTAAGAGTGCTTTTAGACTCTGGTAGTCAAAAATCTTACATCAGAAGGTCTCTAGCTAAGGAGTTAGACTTACCCAAGGTGGGAGAAGTCAAATTGAATAAATTTTTGTTTGGAGGGCAAACCACAGGAGAAAAGGCTCATTCAATATTTTATTTCCAGTTGGACAATGTTGATGAGGGAAAGGCTTTCAAAATGGAAGCGTTAGAGGAAACAATAATTTGTGGCAATATTTCACCCGTTGAAACAGGATCCAGGCAATGGGAATTGGATAAGAAAGGAATCACTTTGACCAAGGTAGACAATAATAAAACTGAAATAGACATCCTAATCGGTGGAGACTATTATGGGCAGCTTCTCACAGGAAAATTTGAACAGCTGGCAGGAGGATTGACCGCAATTCAAACAGTTCTTGGTTGGACTTTAATAGGTAATACCTCATCAGAGAGACCAGAGACAAGTGCTCAAATGGTTATCACCTTACTTACAACCCAACAGAGAGTAGCATCCTTATGGGAATTAGAAACAATAGGGATACGAGATCCTACAGAGGTCATCTCTGTGAAAGAGAAAAATGTTCTCATGCAAGAAAAGTTTCGTGAGAAAATCTGTCGAGGCCAGGATGGACGTTATCTTGTATCTCTTCCATGGAAGGAAGGAATTGGGACGATATCTAATAACTTGGAAATAGCCAAAAGGCGCTTGGAGGCTATGACTCAAAAGTTGACACAAAAGGGTCAGTTTGTTCCTTATGATGAAGTCTTCCGATCCTGGTTCAGGGAAAACCTTATAGAAGAAGTTGACAGGGAAGACATCAAACCTATTGGACATTATCTACCACATCGCCCGATATATAAGGTTCAGAGTGAGACTACTCCTATTCGACCCGTTTACGATGCATCATGTAAAGCAAGTAAGAGAAGTTTGTCTCTAAATGAATGTTTAGAGACTGGACCTAATCTGATTGAACTTTTACCTGAAATCCTGATAAGATTTAGGGAAAAGAAAATAGGAGCCATCGCTGACATCCGCAAAGCTTTTCAGACCGTAGGTATAGATGAGAAGGAAAGATTCCACAAGGAAAACCTCGCCATGCTCGTACAAAAGGGGAATGAAACAGAGGGTAGAAGGTTTCTTCCAGGCGAAGTTGTGCTGATTGGTCGAGATGATCAAAAAAGAATATTCTGGCCACTAGGCAGAATCTTGGAACTGTACCCCGGGAAGGATGGCAGAGAACGTGTAGCTAGAGTTAGGACTGCTACGGGTGAATTTGTAAGACCGTTAAAGAGACTTTTCTCTTTGGAACTTGGTTCTGATATTTCCAGGGAGGTGAGATTACCTAAGACAGAAGGGATCAAAGCCCAGGAGATTCCAACAGATGGAGAACAGTCAATTTTTACTAGGTCTGGAAGAGAAGTGAAAAAACCTACGAGATTGGGGGTGTACACCAATAATCTTTCCTAATTAAGATTTTTTTTTTGTATTCCCATACAAAAAGGTGGGAGTATGTTAAAAATAGATAATTCATAATTGTATGCTTTATAGATTTTCCTCTATTATTATTATGTATATATATTTTTATTTTATTTTTGTTGCCTCTTTCTCTTAATGGGTGGAAAGGAATAAAGAATGGAAAGAGCAAGATTTGTAAACAAACAAGACATCGCCCCCCCATCCCATGCGCGAGCACCTATGCGCGGTGACGGGGAGAAAAAAGAAGAAAAGGACAACCGGCAGCGCTGGTGTATAGGCTCGGGGAAATATGAGCTCCCGGGAAATATGAGCTCCCGCCAAATATGAGCTCCCGCCTCAGAAGGAATGAGTAACCACGTGTGAATGAAACAAAGAAGATAACGAGAAGAGCGTCGTTATAGAATTGCGCACCAATTAAGTGGGTTGCGATATAGTTTCCTGTTAAGGAACAGAAGAATTAATCTGGAAAAATATCTCAAGTGAAGAATTATTTCAAGTGAACTCTTGATCAAATTTATCGACAGAATTGAAAACAAGATTTGTTTTTTTTTTCAAAACGGAAGCTTAGATAAGTATTTGCAAACTTTGTTTGAAAAAGATTTTGCCTTTCCACCCCTAGTTATTTTGCTCTCTACATTATTTGTTCGTATGTATATTTAACTTGTATCACTTGTTTTGTTTATTCTAATTTTAAATATATCTAACCTTTTGGCCAATTTGATTATCACCCTTTTTATCTGTTTATTTATTTTTATTGCCCAGTCATTTTTGATAAGCAAAATAAAATATATATTTAGGCCATTTTTGTTAAATTTTATTTCTACAACTTGTGCAAACCCAACTGGTGAATCTCTATTTTCAATCTGGGTAAGATTGACCTTCCCCACATTTATTTATTTTTTTTCAAATTCAACAATGATGGATACCTTGCTGAGGGGGTTGAAGTGGTCAATGTGTCTGTGCTATCTGGACGATATTATTGTGTTTTCACCCACCTTTGACGAACATGTTCGACGCCTTGAATTGGTTCTCAGGTGTCTCTCAAAGGCTGGACTTGTGTTAAATCCAGACAAGTGCTTGTTCGGAACAAAACGACTAAGCATTTTTGGGCATCTGGTGGATGGAGAGGGCGTGCACCCCGACCCGGGGTAAAGTTGATGCTATGTCCAAATTCCCTACTCCCAAATCCCTCACTGATGTAAGAAGTTTCATTGGAATGTGCTCATATTATCGTCGTTTCATTAAGAATTTTGCTCAAAAAGCTGAACCACTGCACAGGTTGTTAAGAAAGGACACCAGATTCGAATGGGGACCAGATCAACGGCAGGCCTATGAATCCTTGAAGTTGGCACTCGCGTCGGAACCCGTCTTGGCCCACTTTGACGAAAAGTATGCGACCGAACTGCACACCGACGCCAGTGGGTTTGGAATTGGTGCGGTTTTGGTCCAGGTCCAGGGAGGAAGTGAAAAACCGATTGGATATGCATCAAGAACGCTGTCAACAGCTGAAAAAAAATATTCAACAACGGAGCGGGAGTGTCTTGCCGCGATTTGGGCGATCGGCAAGTTCCGTCCATACCTATTTGGGCGCTCGTTTACAATTGTGACGGATCATCACTCGCTCTGTTGGATTTCGGGCCTGAAGGACCCGTCGGGGAGACTGGCCAGGTGGGCCTTAAGACTTCAGGAGTACAATGTGAACGTGGTATATAAAAACGGCAGAAAACATCAAGATGCCGATTGTCTCTCACGCAAAACAATCGAAGCGGGGAATCCGACCCAGGGGAATCCGAAGATGACATACCAACATTAGCTGCTTTAACTGATATCGTCGCGGAGCAGCGGAAAGATCCGGTAATTGTGAGAATATCGGAGGAATGTTTGAAGAACGATCAAAACCGCTTCAAAATAATCAATGGAGCTCTTTACAAGCGGAATTTCGACCCAGTGGGGCAACCGTGGCTATTGGTGATCCCCAGGCATTTGCGCCCTGACGTCCTCAGAAGTCTCCACGATAATCCAACTGCCGGTCATTTAGGGTTGGCTAAAACCCACGATAGAATTAGGAGGAAGTATTTTTGGCCAGGTCTTCTGAGGAGCATAAGAAAATATGTCGGTCACTGTAGGGAGTGCCAGCGTCGTAAACATGCTCCCTTGCGACCGCCGGGGTTGCTGCAACCGATACCACCCACCTCTGTTCCGTTCCAAAGAGTCGGAATTGATCTCCTCGGAAGATTCCCAATATCCCATTTAGGAAATAAATGGATAATAGTTTGCACAGACTATCTGACGCGATACGCTATCACCCGAGCCTTACCATCGGCAGACGCTCAGCAAGTGGCCAAGTTCGTCCTGGAGGACGTAGTGCTTAAACATGGAGCACCACGAGAAATAATTACTGACCGGGGTAGGGTTTTTCAGTCTAAACTAATATCCGAGCTGACGGGACTTTGCTCTTCGGCTCAGAGATTTACCACGGCGTACCATCGTCAGACGAATGGTCTCACTGAGAGACTTAATAAAACCCTGGCCGACATGATGTCAATGTATGTGGACGTCGAACAAAAGGAATGGGACGTTATTCTTCCGTTCATCACGTTTGCTTACAATACGGCGAAGCAGGACACCACCGGATTCACCCCATTCAGCCTCATCCATGGACGAGAAGCTGAAACTACGTTGGATACATTGTTTCCTCTTTTAAAAGATGAAGATCAAGAGGACTATAATCGAGAGATAGTGACCCGAGCAGAGGAGACGCGACAATTGGCTCGGCTACATACACTGAGAGCGCAAGAGGGCAATAAACGACTCTACGACGCCAAACATCGAGAAGTGAGCTATCAGCCAGGCGATAAAGTATGGATATTTATACCCGTTCGGAAAATAGGGATATCCGAAAAATTAATAAAACGATATTTCGGCCCTTATAGGGTGACGAGACGCATTTCGGATGTGACGTACGAAGTCGAAAGTCTGGACACTACTAACCGCCGTCGTAAGCAAAAGGAAATTGTGCACGTAGTGAGAATGAAGAACTACCGTGACCCGGACGAACAACTGGACCTATCCGAGGATGAACCTGCCGTCTGACAGAGAGGACGCTGTCCTTTTGGAGAGGAGGGCATTGTAGCGTTATTTGTTGTATTGTTTTACATAATTAAGTTTTTTAGATTTTGTTTGTGTTTGTTTTGCATGTATTGAATTAATGATTGCTTTATATATATATATATCCGTGTATTCTTTGATTTGGGTAGTCTGCTCGTTGGCAGCAATAAACGTTTATCGTTCGATTTATCTTCGCCTGTTGTTTGCAATTCTTATCGTCACAATATTATAATAAAATTAATCTATTTTGATGCAAACGATTCTTTTTTAAAATAATTCAATTTTTTACTTCCTTTACTGCAATAATAAATCAATAGGAAGGCTTGGCTATCAGTGCAGTGGTGAGCCCTCTCAGCGTTTTCGCCAGTTTAATCTACCATACCGCTGTAATATTGCATTGGGATGTATTGTTTTTATACCGATACTGAAGCTGACCTCTTGGAAAGGGTATGGACATAAGCTTTGAGGACAGTAGAAACACACACAAATAAATATAAATTTTAACATATGAAACTATTAAACGAATACTTTTATTCCTAAAATAAAATCCACTTCCTACTGTCCTTACTATAATTAAAAATATTGAGAGAACCTGGATCATCAAGAGTGAACCCTACCAGCGATTTCGCCAGTTTAATTAACCATACTACCTTTTATAGCTCTACTATTGTATTTTATGACCTTCTAAAAAATGTTTTGCTAAGAAGAAGGAAATGGCAAAGGACTGGTTGAAGAAATATTGATAATAGGATTTTTTTTCAAATGGAAATTAAATTAATCTCTATTAACGTTTGTGACATTTAATCTTCTTTTACTCGCCTCACGTTAGGTATTTCGTTCTCAAATTATTTCTAAAAATATCTGAGATTCTTTCAATTTCTCTCATCGAAAAATTTGTCCTATAAATATCTTACAATCGGTTCATTTAAAACAAAGTGATCCAGAGTTATTTTATTTTTCTAATTGGTCACGACTATGCACCACAGAATCAAAATCCGATAAACTGAAAACCCAACAAAATAATCTTTAGTAAATAAATCTTTAAGATTTTATATTCATTACTTCATGTTTACCCACTACTGCCCACTACCTTTTTTTAATGTAAATTTTTTTAAAGAAGTTTCTACTCAATGGTTAACTTATAAAATAATAAATTACTTTGAGGGATGATAAAGTGTCATTATTAATATCTTGTTAATATCGAATTCAAATTTATTTTAAAATTGTCGTAAATCGATAGCAATAAACGGTCAGAACACACCAGAATCGTATAGAAATAAAACACAGGATTCCTATAATATCAGTGAAGTTAATTCTGAATTCTGGAGTTAAATTAGGGTTCTGAGTCCCTTCATATCACTAGAGAAGACCTGTGGTACATCAAATTGAGCTAATACCAAAATTTAGTTAAAACGAAGTTTATCTTCGTATAAGCTGTTTGATATAACATAGGTCTATTCTAAGGAATATTCTAAGGAATATCCGCTTATCGGAAATTCAACAATCCAAAAACCCTTAGAGATTTCCCCACAATATTACGATACGACAACCAAGCGACATGGATGCAACTTTGAAGCGGTAAATACCTCTTTTACATCACCATTTTATAAAATTTGGCAAGTTAAAAGTGCCATAATTGAGTTGTGGGATTTTAAGAGCTGGTCTATAGCATTTTCGTTATTGAGCCAATACCAAAATATTAGAAAAATACCCTCAATTAGAATGCAATTTTCATTTGTGTAGAGATATAATCACATTTCTCTATGTTTGTATGGTAGGTCTTATGTAGTAGAATAGTATAATATATAGTAGCATGCTATAGAAATATATTTACAAGGTATAAAAATTGTAAATTGTTATAAAGGATTCTTCTTGTATATTGAATATTACTTTATATTGAGAAAAAAAGTTCTTATGTTAAATTTGTCAAATTCTAATAAATATTACTTTGAATTTGTTAAATTATCTACTATTTATCAAATCTGTATATATTGCAAATGTTCATTCAAATTAGCCTAATATCCACGCTTTGTAAAATATAATCAAGATATTCCTTCTTGCACATCTCTCTACCTATACATAGAATAAAAATGGTAGTTTAAAAAGCCTTTCAATTAAAGTTTAAACATTCAACGTTGTATTTCTACTGGGCAAATATACCACAGATTTGAGTTTATATTCATTATTTCAACATATAGGCAAAGGGTGGTATTGAAGAATTGTATTCGGAAATTTGGGAGAGATTGACAAGATTGATTGTATCATCTCAGAACCCCTCAATTTTAATGTGTAAAATTAACCTTTTACGTGTGTCAAGATTAAATTGAATTATTTTGAAAATGTTCAATCCAAATAGGTTTCGCAAATAAATTCCATAGGCCATAATTGAATCAATGATTATTTTTAAAATGTTATGAGCCTTATTAATCTATTAAAAAAGGGCGTTCCTATATCTGTGAAAGAAAATAATTTTCTTAATATGTCGAGATTTTGCACCCACAATGCCGGCTTATTGCGCAAAATATTTTTTATTCAGTTAATTATATCGAGTTCTTAAAGAAGTTACAAACTTTAATTTATTTTGTTCAAATTTAATTTAATCTCTTAAGCCTTTTTAGGGATCAATTTTATTAAAAAAAAAAACAAACAATGGAACATAAATTTTCTAAGGAAAAATAATTAATTGAGTTATAGATATTAGTAAAATATTCAATGAAACCTAATTAAAATGTTATACTTTGATATATATATGCTCGAAAGATTTAACATCCAATTTACCTGATTGTGTCTACAAATTGACAAGCAGCTCATGATCTACTTCAATAAACTAATTTGGCTTCTATTGGAATTTTTAAAAGGTTTCAAAACACTGCCCCTAAAATATTTATATTATCATTCTTATCATTTATATACATGATCGGGATTTATTAATCATTTATCAAAATATTGTATCTCGTTTAAAATGATTTTCTGTGATGAAACAACTCTTCGAAATCAGCACAGAGTCAAATTTGGAAGACGTCAATTATACCCCAATACTCTGTTAGAGAATTGCTAGTAATGGAAGTTGCTGTTTTACATGTTACCTGTATACAAGCTCTAGTACACATGGTAAACGTAATATTAAATCACGGTGAATTAAAGTGTATCGGATATCTACACAGGTAGTTTCAGTTGTCACTCACAGAACACAGTTTGATTACTTCACGGTTAAGTTGAAATTGTGCGCGAATTGATGGACCTTTAGAATGAATTAATTACAGTGTACTCTCTAATCATTTTTGCAAAATTATTCTATGGACCGATATATTATTGTCTTGGAATGATTTTCTTACATTGTCTTTGTATTTCATTGAAGGGCATATTCGATGTATTAAAGTTATCTCTGGACATAAGCTTCTAAGACTGAAGAAGTATCTTTATAAATATAATATCACACAAGTAAATACATCGAACAATGTTCTTCTGATCACGGCGTGGAGAATAATTGGGAGATGAGGTTTCATTATCACATAGAAGTAAGGTTTCCAGAACCTTTTTCTGAAAGAAAAATATTTATCATTTATTTTATGAAAAACATTGTGGTCTGGCCGAAAATGTATTATTCATTATATAAATATAAACTATATATTTTAACTAGTTCAAATATTAACCAAAGTTCGAGGGCCAAAATAAAGTAAATTTTTAATATCATATCTTCAATATCTTAAAGGGGTAAATTTCACCAGCAAAAGAGAAGAACGAATTGACGTCAGGTCTGCCTCAACTCTATATAAATAAACATTATATACAATCATATGAGCAGATATTTGATCAAATCCATACTCTATAGGTGCTATTTATTCTTCTGTTTAATCTTATATACAATTTTAATATTACATTATCGAGAATATTGACTCACTTTTCCAAAAATAAAGCCGATATCAAGTGTATTCAAATTTTTGGCATATGTCGAAAGAATTGTTGATACCGTGTGGGGAAACCGTTTGCAGGATTCATCACTGATGAGCCATATGTTTAAAGCAAAGAAACATATGCGCTAAAATGGCGTTTCATTTCTTTCAATACATTTACCTATCTATAGAGGTTTGTGTTAGCAATAAAATAAATAAATTGATGGTATTGTTAGTGTAATATTCCTGAACAATCAATTTCTAGCTATCCAATATATTTTATATTATTTTTAAATAAAATATTCCACATTATGTTTTCTTAGTCAATATCTAAGAAATAGCGATTAATAAAAAAATTCTAAATGAAAATAGAAAAGTTAATGTGTGGAAAATATAACGATATTCCTTTGTATTACTTGAAAATTTAAATTGAGATGCGCTAAATCTCTTTTTATTTTTTGTTAACTTTGTATAAACATTATTGAACAAATTTAATTTTTGTCTTTTAATCTCAAGTTCTAGTAACACACAGAACAATAATGATCGCTTTGGTATATTCACATTAGTTTGTCAGATGGCCATAATTTTCTGCTTCCCTGTGGATATAAGCGGATTCTATATTTGATCACTCAGAAACCCTCAGTGTTTTGATTATTCTAACACGACCAGAACTTAGTTTTCTTTCTTTAATATTCAATGAACGTCTAACTAGGCCCTCTAGTAAGTATTCTAAAGATTGAATATTTCTGAACATAGGTTTCGCAGTAAAAACCTATAACCATTTAGCACCAAAAAATTGATAATTCCAACCTTCAGCCTTTATTCTCGCGACTAGCTTTGTTTTTCTAATGAGCGCACAAACACCCTTCAGGCCGACCGCTCTCTCGGCTACTTCTTTCCTGACGGCACCAGCTGGACTCTGGCATCTTTCAATAAAGTCTTCCTTGTGGAGGGGGCCCTGCTGCACCGCTTCGATATGTAGTTCTTGAAGTAAATTTTCTTCGTGATACTTCACTTACTACTGTACATAAAGGGCTTTGTATAATTTGATCAAATGATGAGTGGAACTATGAGCGATTCCCGCATTCTATGGAGTAGAATATTCGTTGTTTCTGAAGTGGGGTGTGATTTCTTCAAACTTACAAATATTTATTTAATTCGTTTTATATTGATTTGCTTTAATCAATATGTTTTTTATTTCTACAAAGATAACTTTTTTTTCTAAGAATTTTATAAAACAATTTCCACACAAAATCTCTTACAGAAGTCAGGTACCTACACCGACTTATTTGAATGATTAGCTATTTCTGCAAAAGAACGTTTCCTGCTTAAGTCAATTAAAATTAAATATAATTTATGTGCGAAAGAGCTGAATAGAAGTGAAATGACCGCTTAATTATCATTTCTCTCTGTACATGTAAAATATCTAAATTAGCTTTTCTGTAAGGTTATAGAGTTTATCTATAAATTTTACAAATTTCTTCAGCATCTTTTAATAAAATAAGATTTCAATATAGAATCTAAACTTATTAATTAGCTCTCCTCTTTAATATTTGATTTGATAATAGACATTTACAAATTTTTAATATAAATAATTAGTTATCTATATAGATATTTACAGTGTGATATATAATAAAATTATTTAAGGAAATTAATAGATCTAGAAAAAATATGTGTAAGATCAGAAATCTACCAGCAATTAAATGTATTTATTCTGTATGCCACAGTAACATAAAGATGGATGAACGCAATACACTTGCAACTTTAAAAGTCATTAAAGATGTGGGCATAACAGCCGCAGATACAAGAATAAATTCAGTCACTCTGGACTTGAAATATTATGAAAATAAAAAAAAAAACGTGAAATGCGTGCGCTTAAAGTGACCACAATATACTAGTCCACCCACAAAACAAATATAATATTAACCTGTTTTACAAGAAATTAAACTCGTATAAATGTACGCAAAAGTTAGTCATCAAAATGAGTAAAATCCTCACTTTCTACGAATTACTAAAAACCCATGTAATGTTGTAATGATTCCATATGCAGATTTTATTCTTGGAGAAAAAAGTGCAGCATATATGTAAATATTATTAATTTTCTGATAGAAAATTAATTATGTAAAAATGATTGGATATATATAGAGTGTAAGAGGAGAGTGAAAGGATCCCATTTTATAGAAATACATATTTTATACCGTGTGGTGTTCGTCAACTGCTATTTTGTTAGGTAGAGAACACGACAACATGGCGCAGCCGGCAGGATATTCTCTTAGAAGCGGAGCCAAGATAGCACTGAAGGAGGAACTTGGAATTGTGGACGGAGGAAAAAGTGACAGCAAAGATCAAACAGAAACTGATTCAAGTAAAGAAAATCTACTTAAGGATGAGAAGCCAGACATAGCTCCTGGGAGTTCTCAACTCGAGCCCAACGTCGCTGCACTCGTTACTGTACTAAATAACCAACAGCAGTTGCTTAATAAACTTGTAGAGATGCATCTGGCCACGGGACAGGAGAGGATGGCTAAAATGGAAGTTGAAAGGTTTAATGGAAATAATGTTGATCCGCTGATTTGGATCCAAAATTATGAAATTGTCTGCCAGAATAATAACTGGAAATCTTCTCAAACTAAGTAAATGGAATGCGTGCATTGTTAGAGGATACTGCCTTGCTTTGGTATGACTGCCAAGATAAAAAAGTAGCAGATGGTGATTGGGAGGAATGGAAGAATGATTTCATTGAGGCGTTTCGCGAGGATCCCATCTCCACTTTTGATAAAGCTGTTAAATTGCAATATCGCAGTGGCTCCTATGTGGACTATTTTTATAAAAACCTGAGGCTACTTCAGCTGGGCTTGCCGGGAGCTTTAGAGAGGGAATCTTGATAACTGGCATCTTGCACGGCATACCAGAAGAAATGCAACAACGTTTGGCTGTGATATAATTCTCCACCACTATGGAATTAAGAAAGGTTCTTGAGAGATGTAGGCCTTCCATTCGCCCATTAGAAAAGCACACTTCCAAAAAAACTAGAAAATGAGGGTTGGTCTTTCCCTCCGTCAGAAAGGGTATTGTACTTTTCCTATTTTTCCCCTAACTCAATGTTTCCGGTTAATGTTAATGGAGTAAAATTAAATGCATTTTTGGATCCTGGCTCATCTATTGATTTGATTCGAAAAAACACTCTAGAAAAGTATGGCTGGAAAAGTTATCCGGCAAAGACAAAATTAACAACCATAAATCATAATAGCATTTTTGCATCTGAATGTATTGACCTTGAGCTTGAAGCAGATAATCGTAGAATCGAGGTAACTGCAGTAATTCTTGAAGAGATGCCTTTCGAGATTCTGCTAGGAAAGCCAACCATGAAAAATTTCAAAATCCAATCGGGATTTTCATTCTGATAACATCAAATGTTTGGCCTTGAATGCTAATGAATTTGCATTTACGATTAATGATGTTAAGGAAAACTTCCCAAGTCTTTGTGAATTTTCTCGGATTAGGGTCCCAAAATTTGAGGTGGACTTTTTATTGAAACCTGATTGCAATGTTATTCGGTCTAAACCATATTCAACGTCTGAATACAAAAGAAAATGGATATCTAATAAAATTAAAGAAATGCTTGACCGGGGAATCATTGTTCCATCTACCTCGGAGTTTGCATCACCATGCGTACTTGTTCCAAAAAAGGATTCCTCCTTTAGACTCTGTCAGGACTATCGAAGGCTCAATCGGGAAACTCATTTGGATCCTTTTCCCTTTCCCAGCATTGATAGGATTATAGACCGATTTGGGGGTTGCCATTATTTTACAAAAAATGATTTACGAGACGGATTTTGGCAAATAGGACTAACTAAAGAATCCAGAAATTTTTCTGAGTTTGTAACACAAGAAGGTCTGTACGAATTCACAAGGTTACCGTTTGGTTGGAAAAATTCTCCTCCCAAATTCCAACGCATAATAACTGAAATATTGGGGATCTGCTAGATCAAAGAGTAGTTGTCTATATTGATGACATCTGTTGTGGTGCACCCACTAAAGAAGAATGTGCAGCCCTATCCTACAAGATTCTCACTAGACTGGCCAAATTTGATATGACCATTAACCTGGAGAAATGTCAGTTTTGCGTTCCTCAAGTGGAGTTACTAGGAAGAATAATAAACGGCGATTTCAAACATATGAGGGATCAGGTGATTGAAAAGGTAAAGAATATGAGGAAGCCTTACAATTTGAAATCCCTACAATGTTTCACTGGCTTAACTGGGTATTTCAGGCCGTATATACCGAATTATGCTATGATAATAAGACCATTGGATGCCTTGAAAAGAAAATACTCCATTTTTACATGGACAAAAGAATGTGAGGAGTCTTATTTGAAATTACTTACCCTGATTACATCCAACCCGAATTTAAGGATTCCCGATTGTTCCCTTCAATACGAGCTGTCTACCGACGCTTCTTACTATGGAACGGGAGCAGTATTATACCAACGAGATATTACCGAAAAGAAAAACCGACAATTACGAGTAATAAGTTATTGTTCATATACGTTTACAAGAGCGGAACAGAATTATTCTGTTACCGAAAAGGAATGTCTTGCTGTGTTGAAAGCAGTTAAACATTTCCGCGCATATTTGGAATGTAAACCTTTTACAGTCCACACCGATCACCGCGCGTTGACTCAGCTGCTTTCATGCGGAAATCTTAGAGACAGACTTGCCAGATGGCAACTGTTCCTTAGTTCATTTGAAATGAATATTAATCACCGATCCGGAAAGGAATTACAAGATGCCGACGCTTTGTCGAGATTGGCCATTGATTCTCCCACAGATCCAAATGAATCTATATTATGGACGAATCACCGGAGCATTGATCTGAAGCTCAGAGATAACAACAAGTACTTGGTTCCTCCCGAGGATAGAGATTCTATCTTGCACTTATATCACGATGATCCTCTCTCAGGTGGCCACTCTGGGTTTTTGAGAACCAATCTAAAATTAAGGCAGCGATATTACTGGTATAAGATGAAAAATGATATACGCGGTTACATAGCCTCTTGCCCTGTTTGTCAACAGGTCAAGTTTAAATACAAGTACAGACCAAATCATATGAGCTTGCCGCCACAATCACAGGAACCTTTCCATACTGTGCATTTAGATTATGCCGAAGCTCCAACTAAGGGAGATGCTAGATCAACCTTTTAAATAGTAATATATGAAGCAAACAAGATTAGCCCAGGCTAAAGCTATAAAACAAGATGGGCGATCATTGATAAATTATTTCGAACAACATGAAAATCTTAAGAAAGTGCGCACTATAATTACAGATCAAGGAAAGTCCTTTGTTCACGGAAAATTCCCGGAATGGGCAAAATCTAAAAACATAAGACTGATCACGACAACTCCCTATCATCCAGCTGGAAATGGTCTGGCGGAAAGAACCATAAGAGAAATAAATACCTTTCTCGCCTGTTACCCTCATTTCAAAGGAGGATGGAAGTCCTGTCTAGAGGGAGCAATTCGGTATCATAACCGCTTCAACAATTCTTATCTGGGTTGCTTGCCTATATTTAAATATACAAAGCAATATCCACGCTTACCTGCTGATGATGAGCTTGGTATAAGTTGCCAACTTGAAGAAAAGGAGAGAGACGAAGAACGACAGCACCAATATCGACAAAAAACAGAATTTCACCATAATAGAAAACAAAGATTATCACCACCTCAGCTAAAAGTTGGAGATTATATGCTGGTACGTCATCAAAGGAAAGGAAAAGAATGGCACCAGACTGGACCACATGAAGTCTGTCATGTAACTGAAATGGACGGTCTGGTTAAGTACATAGCATACCATTTCAATAATCGTCAGACCAGAACCGCTCACATATCCAATGTCCAGCCTTTCAACATCCGGACAAAGGGAACCACCGTGGAAATAAAATCATCTCAGGAGTGATGATGGGTCTTCGGTGGCGGGTGCTGTAATGATTCCATATGCAGATTTTATTCTTGGAGAAAAAAGTGCAGCATATATGTAAATATTATTAATTTTCTGATAGAAAATTAATTATGTAAAAATGATTGGATATATATAGAGTGTAAGAGGAGAGTGAAAGGATCCCATTTTATAGAAATAAATATTTTATACCGTGTGGTGTTCGTCAACTGCTATTTTGTTAGGTAGAGAACACGACAAATGTAAAACTTCATCCCTTAATATCATATATAAGGTCTCATTCTTACTCTTTAGCACAATCCAATTCAGATATAAATTTCAGAATCACTTTCGAATTCATCAGAATCCCCAGAAAGTATCAAATTTGCTACAATAATACCGATATTTCAAGAATATTATCATATGACAACGAATCTTTAAACATCTCTATCCCGCAATAAAAATTTAAATCAGCCCTTTCCGAGTTTTCAGAAGGCCACATCGTTTTACTTATTCCAACAAATTTCATCCACTTGAATTATATCATCCGGCTATTTCATCTACAGTTTTGTCCATGAGTGAATACGTAGCGATTAAAATTTTTGAAAATAATGAATTTTGTAAATAAACGCACAACTCCTGGCGAAATAAGCAAAAATGTTTCCGCCATTTTTATAAATGGTCTCTGCAAGCATGTGCAGATTGGGGTCTGTGTAAATTACATAGAACAAGCTGGAGCAAATATTTTACATGTATTTTGATAGCAAATAACTTTTGTAGGAATTCATATGCTGTAGGCTACATATATAGGTAGTATAGTTGATAGAACATTTAAAAAAATAAATAGATATTTTAACCAAACCTGGGGTTGTTGTTGCAGAAAGTGCTTTTTTAAGCCTAAAAAAATCGGAAAGCGGATTAGGCGCTTGTAAGTATTAAATTTTTTGCTCTATTAGTACCATTTAGATAAATGTTGTTTCATTTAGATGAATATCTATTTGGTTCTCTAAAGTACGCTAGTAGTCAGTGGATTACTCAAAACTCCTGAAATGTTTTAAACATCTCAACTATGAAAAAGTTACACATTTCGCACTATTTTTAAAAACGGAATTCTTACACAGAGTTTCATAAAAAATTTTTAGCCACTCAATTTGTCACATCACACGGCCAGAAATACTTACATAAAAGAGATCTATCATAAACACCAAATTGTTCCTGCGGAGAAACTGGACAAACTGCTCTTCACCTTATCTACGACTGTCCGAACTTTACAGAAGTGAGACATCGTTTGTTCCCTGATTTAAATGATCTAATTCTTTCACCTCAGCCACTTTGTCTATATATATTTCATTAACTTTGTAGAATAATACATGTAAATTTGTAAATATTTAATTCTAAGTTCTAATTTGTTTGCTGTTTTGTTTCGTCTGTATTAGGCGCAAATATTTCAATATCGCGCCTGGTTGATTAATAAATTAATTTAAAAAAAAAATTCTATGGAAAACTTAACTGTTATTTCTTCAGTTCAAACATTTAATAACCTAAATTAAAGGTAAATGTCGTTTCATATTTGACGATACAGCTCATCTATTTTAGGTAAAATAATTCAAATAATTTTTCTTATTTTTTATTCAATGGAATTTAGTTATATATAAATACATGTGTGAATAAAAATAAAATAAATTAATAATTAGATATATAGCTTGTGCGCAGATGTACATAGAACTATTCTGCTTTTCACATGTGTAGACATGTGGTGCACTTACAGTAAAATCAGTCGCCAACTTCTGCTCACCATGATTATCATGTTGTTTTTGGTTTAGTTAATTTTTACATAATAGATAAATACTTTTATAATTATTAAAAAGAAAAAGGCATCTCTTCATCGTGCAACTGTAAGTTGCTGATGGCTTGCGCCATCTATTGGAATAAATATAAACTATTATCGTTGATTTTTAATCATTCCAGAATTGGCTTATTACCCATTCTTGATTATTCAGGAAATACTAACTACATACGCGTTTCGGGCGTTTCAAGGAGATGCCTTTTTCATAATTTATGCAACTTATCCCAGTACAATATCACATTTGTACTATATTTTCACTTTTATAATTGTTTTTTCATATAAGAATGTAATAATATATATATATATATGGTAATTTAAACCAACAACCCCATATTGTATATAACTTATAACAAGATTTTCATGTTGTATAGTAGAAACACATCTGTAAATGGTTATATGCATGATTGACATGTGTCATTACATCATCATATATAATGTAACTTGTACAAACTGAGGATAATAAATAAAACTCTGTAATAGATTAAGAGTTGAGCTAGAGAGATAGAAGTCAAACACGTCTAAATTAGAATAGATGGAAGCCACAAAGCAACTTCTAAAGATAGATTGGAAGCTGTCAGGACGGCGCCAGTGTCCAGTTTCGCCAGACGATCCGTGCCCTCTCGCACGTGCTGTAATGCAATACTTCTTTTGTCGGAGGAGATATAAAAAGCCTAGCCAAATATACAGTCACTTGATAGTCAGTTCACCATCAGCGCGTCGTCGGTTGTCTCCAAGGTCCACCTCATTCACCATGTAGTCAGTAAGAACTCTTCTATCTCTCCATCTTTCGCTCCAAGCTCAACTTTTATCTGTTCACGGAACTTTCTTAGTGCAACTGTGTCTTCGTTTTTTGTGTGGACATCCCCAAGCTTTCCACTCTGCCTCGACCACGACTGCCTGTACTTTGTGAGAACTTTAAAAGGTCTTCCAAGGTGCAGAGAGGTACTGGAAAACTCCACATTCTGACTGTTCCTCTTGGTCAACATAGTATAGCGAGAGTCAACACTTCATCATCACAAAGTTAGTCGACAGGATTCGACCTGTGCGGGAAGATCCCAATGGATTTCCAGTCCATACTAACTTTGTGATGATGAAGGGTTGACTCTCGCTATACTGTGTTGACCGAGAGGAACAGTCAGGATGTGGAGTTTTCCAGTACCTCTCTGCACCTTGGAAGCCTTTTAAAGTTCTCATAAAGTACAGGCAGTCGTGGTCGAGGCAGAGTGTAAAGCTTGGGGATGTCCACACAAAAAACGAAGACACAGTTGCACTAAGAAAGTTCCGTGAACAGATAAAAGTTGAGCTAGGAGCGAAAGATGGAGAGATAGAAGAGTTCTTTCTGACTACATGGTGAATGAGGTGGACCTTGGAGACAACCGACGACGCGCTGATGGTGAACTGACTATCAAGTGACTGTATATTTGGCTAGGCTTTTTTATATCTCCTCCGACAAAAGAAGTATTGCATTACAGCACGTGCGAGAGGGCACGGATCGTCTGGCGAAACTGGACACTGGCGCCGTCCTGACAGCTTCCAATCTATCTTTTGAAGTTGCTTTGTGGCTTCCATCTATTCGAATTTAGACGTGTTTGACTTCTATCTCTCTAGCTCAACTCTTAATCTATTACAGAGTTTTATTTATTATCCTCAGTTTGTACAAGTTACATTATATATGATGATGCAATGACACATGTCAATCATGCATATAACCATTTACAGATGTGTTTCTACTATACAACATGAAAATCTTGTTATAAGTTATATACAATATGGGGTTGTTGGTTTAAATTACCATATATATATAAGGTAATAAGTACTTTTTCTCTTTTTTTTACCCCGAAATTACACACAACCTTAACGTTGAAATATTAGGGAAAACTTCGACTTAATTTTCTGGTGATCCCATTATTTATATCTGTAAATATTTGCATATTACACAGGTAGGTCGATACTACATTGTCGCTACAAATTCTGTCGAATTTATAAAATGATGACACCTGCAGGTAGAACACTGGTAAAAAGACCTACAGGAGCTAATTAAAAAGTTAATAATACAAAGAACGCTCTATCTGTCGCGGAGATATACCCCGAATAAAATTAGACATTGAGGCTTTAATGTCTTGCAAAAAGGTTTCTTTATTCAATCAGCAAGCGGTGAAAGCCATGAATCGCTCCCTACTCTCCTAGTCAAGTCACGAATCACATTCTACCACGACTGCTGGCACAGGCAGCATTCCCTTTTATAAAACCAAAAGATAAAAACAAGAGAAAAATGCAAAACAAATATTTACATAAAAAAATAAAAATACAAAGTATCTATTTACATAACCAACTAACATTCAACACCATCTATATACAGTTAAACCTGTCTATAGCGTCCTCTCTTGGGACACACCAAAATAGGGTGCTATAGAGAGGGGGTGCTATAGACAGGTCACTTTTAATGTAAATCTCATCGTAATACGTATTTAAAATCGGGCGCTATAGAGAGGAAAGCGCTATTTAGAGGGGGCGCTATAGACAGGTTTAACTGTATAACAAATGAAATTTTATTAGGGCCTTTCGAGGACAAAAGATTTTTGTCGAAACGTCGAGATAATAAAAAGATTTATTGACCTAAGTATCTTTAATTTTAAGAACTATGAATGCTTACAAGGCAGCCTCTATCTTTACGATGGAAACATTAAGACACGAATGTTTCGTTTCACAAATAATTTAAACTTTTCTACTGCCCTTACTACGATAAAAAAGGCATGTGGTGTTTGTCAAACGGCTTTGTCTTTCTCATCATATAGTACAGAGCTAATTACTCTGGTCTGATATTATTGAAAAAAATAATGTTATCGGAAATATACATACAGCTTATTTGCTAACTCCCCTTTCATTACTCCTATTTCTCTTATGTTTGGTTTGAAAGGGATTTGAGATAAGGTAGCTTTTCAATACCATGAGCATATAAGTTTGGATGTCTTAGAGCGCCATCTGTTATCAAATTATAAAACTATTTTAGAGGCGTAATATTCTTTTTGAAATAAAACAATTTCTACTGTCCTTACTGCGATGGATCCATCGCAGTAAGGACAGTAGAAATTGTTTTATTTTAAAAAGAATATTACGCCTCTAAAATAGTTATATAAGTTTGGGTTATAACAGATGAAATACACATAGTAAAAAAAGAAAGACACTCAATAAGAAGACAATATAAGGTTTTAAAATAAAAAAGGGCATATCCTGACCATGAGCACATGAGGGTTTTAGACGGCAGAGAGAGAGAGAGAGAGAGCGCGCCATCTAGTAGAACATAAATCAACTAAACGTTGATTTATCCTTTTCCCTGATATTTAGCTAAACAATTTTATTGATAAATCAAGAGAAGTCAACCATGAACGCGTTCAGGCTGTTGGCCCTCGTCACGTAGTTCACGCTGTACCACTTCCACTAAAAATGTTTTGGTCCCAGAGGCTTCTTGAGAAATCAAGAAATGGGTATTTAAGACCAAACTTAGATATGATATAAGATTTTCTAAAAGGTATGTTTCCTCATAGATTAATGAAAAAAGGAAGACAGAGAGAGAAACTATCACAAATGATTGACAAAAATACCAGTAGTTTGTTTATTTCCGAAAATAGGGGCAGCAAAATATAATATAGAGAAGAAGGACAAAGATTCAGTGATCTGTCTCCAGGCAGTTAAGACAAAGTGCCCATATTTTCAATGATATGTACATTTATAGTCAACTTCACCCACGCGGCAACACCAACAAATATAAAATATAAACCGTAACAATGCCTTTCTTTATTCGTGAAAAGTACAAGCTTTCGGTTCTTTATAATCCTTCTACAGGCAAAGCTATACCTGTAGAAGGATTATATAGATCCAAAAGTTTGCACTTTGCACGAATAAATAAACGCATTTCTACTGTTTATATTCTCATTTTATACTTTATATCAAATTTTTCTTCTAACCACCAGGTATATATAAAGAACATGGCGTGGTGGTGTTTCCAGTTTTGCGCGATGCTGGCCCGGATGGTGTGTCCGGAGCCAGCCGGAGGAGGACAGGTGAGTCTTCCCAACTATATCTGAACTTCTATTTTGATCCAGATTTTCCACGAAACATAAGATTGAACAAACAAATAACATATGTATATACACATGTGCCCCTGGTCAGGATATGCCATTTTTATTTTTGATTTCAACACCGGACCTTTTTATCTTTTTTTTTGACGTGACAACGTCTTAAATTAGGTTGCGGCTGGGAGTCACTTATGAAAAAGTGTAACGCCCGGTAACGTTACGATGAGTCACCGAACGAGAGTGCTGCGCGCGCAGCGCTAGAGAATTAGGCGCATTGAATCGGCGCATTCTTGTCTCTGTCTTTGTCTTTCTCGAACGTTCTTGGCGTTGGAAAAACAAGAAAGCGTCATAATACAAGTTCACACGTGTGGTGTAAATTATTAGTTTAAAATCAATTAATAAATAGTTTCAAATTTATTTAGCAAAAATTTGAACCTTCGATCTGAATAAATGTTTTGATTTTCGAAATGATTCTTTAAAATTACAAATATTAAGAAAAAGTGGCAGATATAAGAAAACTTTATTTAAACTGTGTTGAGCAAGAATTTTAACATCTAATTTAAGTAAATGTTTTAATTTTCAACTTCATCATTTACATTTACAAATTTTATTTAATTTCAAATTTATTTAGCAAAAATTTGAACCTTCGATCTGAATAAGTGTTTTGATATTCAAATACCAACGCGGCTGGTGGAGTGGCGATCTATCGTAAATTATCATCGACATCTACGGCGGAAGTGTTCCAAGTTGCGATTACAGACGTAACTCGTGTCATTAAAACCAAGGGTGACATGTGCATGATTGAAGTTACTTGCTTCGCCGCTAATACTAGCTTCAAGTTTATACTCGGTGCTGTATATATTCATCCAGGAGCTAGTATGCAGGATATTGGAATGTTACTATGGCAAGGACTCGGTCCGTACATTCACAACAGCCAGTACGTGCCACCGTTCGTGCAAGTTGATTCTAGTATACCGATTCTTCTGTGTGGTGATTTTAACAAAACGTAAAGCCTGACAACTCGTTTCCTAATTTCATGAAGAATACGTATAATCTTGATTGCGTATCAAACGTTTCTAGGTCAACTACGTTAAAAGGAACAACTATCGACTTGACTTTCGCAAGACACATTACAGCAGAAACACTTCCTTAAACACTCAAATAGGAATTAGTTAAGTTTAAGTTTACATGTACAATGTTTTAGTAAACAGAATATATTTCTATAGTTAAAATTTGTGCAATTCTTATTTTCATTCAATTCCTTGTTCCTATTGTGCAATTTAATTATATTCATATCAATAAATATTCTACCGTTGTCACGTAAAATCTTCGCCCGTAAAACCGACTTTACAGGCAACCATTGTTTCATATATGTATATATATATATATAGAGAAAGCAGCTTCCAAAATAATAGGTGAGCCCAACAAAAGATGAGATTTGTCACAAAAAAAAAAAAAAAAAGGTTGATGGAGCAAAGTAAAGTAACGAAAAAGAAAAATAAGGGGAAATTTTATAAAGGCTAGTTTTATAAATTGGAAATATTTTCTGCGACCTCTCTCACCACATTGGTAAATGACTTCTTTTAGTTTTAAATTCTAAATATATTTATAATCCAACTATATAAATTAAATTTAAAAATTTAATTGCCATCTATCGTTAAAATTTGTAACAAATAAATTTACTGGCAATGTGTTTATTTTCAATAATATCATTAATATTATCTCTACAGACCTTATTGCAATGATATAAGTTATTGAATAAGAGGGCTTGGCTCATAAGTAGTGAACCCTCTCATCGGTTTCGCCAAATTTAACTATATAAATACTATGTCTGTCTGTTTGTCTGTGGGAGATGCACAGTAGCTGCTCGGGAACGGTTGCGACATGAGACATTATATGGAGCGATTATTCATGACCTCAGAGGAATAAATAAAAATGTTCAGGTTTATATCTCAAATCTCCTTGGAGTCACCAGCAAAAAAACTGTCGAAACATTCGTTTTTGCAGATAAATGAAAGGTGCAATTCCTGTGTGCGTACTTCAGCTGTTTTCAAAGCCAACATATTTATGATTATTTTGATTTTCTAATTCTGCCAAGTCCTTCTAGACACAGCGCGTCGTAATGTTTTGTAAATAACATTTGACGGTTACGATTTAAATTATCCTGAAGTTACATATGACAAACTCTCAAATTGTAATATAAGGAAAATGATTTGTTATGTCAATATATGAATAATTCGTTTGTTTTAAGCAAAAATATTTTATGTATGTAAATTTGTATATGTCAAATTCTTAATTTAAGAAAAATGTAAAACTTATTTTTTCTGAGTGGTTAAACCCTCGATTCCCGACAGCCATGAACCGGGATCGAATCCTATATTGTACACTTTGTATTAATATGTGAATAACCTCATCATGCTTAAATGCACAATCAGTAATAACTCATTTATGACGAACTAGAAAACTGAAACTCTGTATAAAAGAACTCCTAACAACAGTCCTCTATATATTAGAATCATTCAATATAACCACCTTCCTTCTGTACATATTTGATAAAGCGTTGTTGCCAACTTTCAAAAACTATCTGAACCACCATCTAACAGCTTGGAGTGAAATCGCATCACTTTCAAATGCTTTAATTCGTAAAAATTCTTTAATCTTCCAAACAAGTAGAGTCTGGGGGTATCAGGTCAGGGCTGTATGCAGGGTAAGGTATCAAAGTCCACTCATACCTTGCAATCTTCGCCAAAGTCAGGTGCGCCGTGTGAGGTCTTACATTAACTTGATGGAATTTATTTGGGTATTTTTATAAGTTGGTCTTTTTTTAACTGCTCTTTTTCTTGTTCCCAAGGAAAGCCTTTGTTTTATTACTGATGATGTGTTATGGGTACATTGCATTGATTTAGAGCTTTGAAGAAGGATCATAATGATATATCCAAGTCTCATATGGCATGTTATTACACCTTCAAATACCTAAGAAGTTTATACAGAAAAAGTCTCCACGAGGACTAAACAAATCTCTTTCCGAATTTGCATCTCCTGTTTCTCCTTTTAGAAGTTTTGGCACCCATTTTGAGCATAGCTTTCGATATCTAAGATCAGTAATAAGTTTAAGAATACTTTTTTCAGACAGGGAAAGTTTTCTATTATTTGATAAGTCGTCATTGTCTGGTTATTCTTGGTCAATTCTTTCGTTAAAGCCAAATTTTGGTCCGTCACTGAATAGGTTGGTCTACCCGCTTTTTCTTTAAAACTAATGATGAGAGGAATCTAACCTTTTTTTGAACAACCTTGGTGGCATGCAGCACCTTGGTACCTTGCTACAGTGATTTTCGGTTTATCTGCTTGCTACATCCATTTTTATGCTCGAAAATCATACAATTTGGTTACTAGCCCGTAAAACCATATTATCACAGTCTCGTAGAAGCGCTGAAATCACATTGGTATTGTACTTCTATCCAAGGCTTCGTTTCCATAAACAGACGTTAGCTTCGAATGAATTATAGTGGCTGAAATGTTTCCTGGTTTAAATAGGAACTCCATCACCGACCGTTGTTGGATTCTTGTAATTACTTCAGGCTGCATTTCTGAGAGAATTACAAAATAAATATTAATCATGCTTACAGATATGGAAATAGGAAAGTTTATTTCAGCATGGAACATTATTTGTATGATGATAATTTATGTAAATATTTTTCTATAGGTCATTGTGCATTACTTATTGGCCGGTCCTTGTACTGAAGAAACAGCTGTACTTGTCGGGTAGATTCAACTGGCGAAAGCGCTGTAAGGATTCACCTGTGATGGAATGGGTCATTCCACAACCTTTTTAAATTTCAAAAGATGTTTTACTCTAAATCGCACTGTTAGCCCTCAATTTTGACCTTTTAAAAAGGGTCTTTTCTATTTGAAGTTTCACTGTAATTTTGAAAGTGAATTCAATAACCTTATATAATTTTATCATAAATTCATATAACAAGAAATGGTGGTTGGTTTGATAGAGCATGAGAAATGACAGAAAAACACGTGTACTAAGTAGAATCATTCGCTCCAGAGACCACCCCCACGCCGTCTACGCTGTCCCCGACGGCGTGGCCTGTCCCAGCTGGATGACCAGCTACGACCCCGACCAGCTGGAAGGGTGGGTACTCTAACTTATTCTTTATGTAAATGTAAGCATTTACCTGATCCGCCCTGGCTAGAAATGGATATGCCCATTTAAATGTTATGCGTTTTTCAAAAGACGGAAATATCTTTATTTACGGGGCTACTGACCAGAACGGATGATTTTTGAGCCCCGATGGACACATAAAGCGGAATATATACAAAGCACTATGTACATTGCACTGTTGGAGGGGAATTTTTTCGAAAGACAAATTCAAGATACTAATCTAAGAAAGAAACAACACTTTAATTAACAATATAGTTAACATTTTATTCGGGAACCTTTTTTATACATCTATTGGACAATTTATGGAGGATATTTTATAAATTTATATCTATTTATTCATATATTTATCATTATATAATCTTATTAATTTATATTTATTTGTATTTAACCTTATATATTCTTATATGGACGTTGTAATAAAGTAGTTTCAATCTCTATCTCGCTCTGTTTCTTCACTTTCATCAGACGAGTTTGGAATTTCTATTTAAATACATCTCGAATTTCTCCGTCATAACTGCAACGCGGTGTGACAAGCCAGTATTGTTTCAATGATATACTAGGATGGTTCAATAAAGCTCGGTGTGTTCCAGGGACTTCGGCCGGGTGTACTTCATCCCGGAAGGAGTGGCCGCTTCTTCGTGGGCCGTCTACTACGAGCCGTGGCAGCTCAGGGAGTAAGTAACCTTTTCCTGATATCTATTGATTTTCCGAGAAATTCAGTCTTTGTTTGAGGGCTGCTTCTTTTAAATCTCTTCGATCAAAATGCATCATTAATTAATTTTAGCACTTTTGTAACCTATACTTCGAAAGCCCCACCAGAGAGTGCAAGTAACCAACCACGCTCTAACACATTTGTAAGTGCAAACTTGAACTGCTTTCACATTTTTAGATATGTGGTGCACTTACAGTAAAAGCAGTCGCCAACTTCTACCCACCATGATTATCATGGCCTGCACTATGTGTACTATGGATAAGCAGAACAAAAAATACTTCGAAAGAGATCTGTTGTGAATGAAATTTAAACATGTTCGGGAGAAATAGATTTCGGTTAAATTATTCTCTACTCTATTTATTTTAATAAGAACACTTCAGCCAGACTTACTCGACATTTATGACCCACACGTGTTATTATTGCGATAGAAGATAGAGTTATCTGCTGAGATAATTCTACTTTAGGAGTTTGATTTGTAATTGAAACAAATATAGGTTTGAAAAAATAGTACAAATGTAACATTGTACTGGGATAAGGTGCATAAATTAAGAAGAAGCCTTTTTCTTAAAATATAGGTTTGTTGTCATATATTTATAAAACCATGTTAGTTAAGTAATATACCATTTAAATCAATCTTGATAGTTGTACAAATAGTAAAGCTATCCACAATGTGTTAAAACTACTATTGAACTTGGGTTTAAATTAGGTCATCGCTACTGAGACCTTCAATGCTGAGAAAAATAAATAATGCAAACTCCGTTTTCTCGATTATAACACTATCCAACATATAAAGAGAGCGTGGACTATGATTAACAGCATTCATGATTATTCATTTTTAAGGCTTAATTATTTATACCTGGCTCTTGACATTTGCACGAGCAAACAAATACTTTCGATGATAGGCTACCATATATGAGAACTTCAAGGCCAATTTCTCCAACCTCTCCTACAAACACACTTTTCAAGTCTTCCAACACGACCAGGACGTCAATACCTATCTTCAATAATCCAAGAACACCGCGTCCATTGGAGATGGGGAATCCATTAAGAGATGTAACCGGGATGTGGTATAATGATGGCCATGAACTCAGCATTGTCTATAAGTCACCATGATGGGGGGCTGCTGTCGTTGTTTAGCTATCCACCGCATGACAGTCACTTTGTCCCCCACCCAGCATTGTGATATAATGGAATCCCACCGTAAGGTTATTAGAAAATAGGATCACTGATATGTTTTAAGCATCAGTATAGTACGTAAGCTACCATTGTAACATTTGGTATATTGGTTGAAGTAAGTAGTTGTAACACGTACCGATGTGTGCTCTAGCTTTCCTGAGGAGTGGGACCGCCCGGCTCCCAGCGAGAAGGTCCCCCGGTCCTCCGTCTTCGGAGGGAGGGACCGCGAGGTGGACCTTGAGGATGAGGAGGAGCTGGCTCTCCAGTAAGTAGCCGCTTAACTTAATATAAAGAATAAGCTTTATCACAATTTTAACTAAATAAAATTTCCAGTCAAAATACAAGCAGAATCCATACTGCATATTAAAGGCAACCTCCGCAGTCTGTGCAATCTCTAATGGCTTTATTTCAATGGAAATGGGTATTTAGGGCTTTGTCATTCGATATTTTGATCCATTTGAGAAGGTGGGGCAGGATGACCGTCAAATTCTACAAACCTATCGACACTATCATTGAAAATTTCTTTCTGTGATGATTACAAAGTTTCTAAGGACATCTTTCTCAAGTCAGACTCTACCAATGTGAATGAATAAAATAACACAGCAATACTATAATGACGTATGGAAAGGAAATTGTTTTTTTAAATGCGAGCTTTTCTTTTAAAATTTAATTGATTTTATGATGTGTAGGAAGGCCATCTTGGCCTCTCTGGAGACTGCCTAAAGCCCCCAAGAGACAAGCCCCACCTCAAGTCTCAAGGAAGATATTAAGCCCGGTCCTTGGAAAGTCCTTCTGTTCGAGTAATTGGAGGAGAACTACGGACAACGTCTGACAGTTCCAACGGGACCTCGGGTCATGTACTGTGACTTCACATGGCAGGTGATTGGATGCCGATTGGAGAAGGTGATGGCGATTAACAAGGAAATCAGTCATGGAATGTCATCTAACAAGCTTCCATCTGGATCTCATCCCTCGCTACAAACGCTCCTAGTGCAGTATTTTGGGGCAAGAACCATCAGATCTATATTATAATCTTGTAGAAGCCTGTTCCCTTTGTATGATGTTGAATATAATGCTGGACAAATCAAGCTTGCTTGAATGAAGGAACAGAAAGTTCTCTGTTGAAAGAGTACAACAATTGATACTCCTGGTTTATGCCTTGAGAGCTGGCTGTCTCATAATCCTGACTGACCCATATATAGGTCTCCTAGTTCTGGATATACTCGACCTGACAGTGTTAGAGTCCTGGCCGAACTCAATCTGTTGGTCTCCTAGTCCAAGCAGAACAAGAACTGGTGATCGCCTAGTCCCGGCTGAACTCGATCTGTGGAATCCTAGTTCTGGCTGAACTCGAACTGGTGTACTCCTAATTCCGGCTGAACTCGAACTGGTGGTCACCTAGACTTGACTGAACTTGATATTGTAATCTCCGAGTTCTGGCTGAAGTGGACCTTTTAGACTCCTAGCGAAAGCTGAACATGAACTGGGGATCTCCTAGTCCTGGCTGAATTAAAGCTGGTTCTTCCCCTAGTCCTGGCTGAACAAGATCTTGTAATCTCCGAGTTCTGGCTGAATGGGAGATTTTGGACTCATAGTCAAGGCTGAACACAAACCGATGATCTCATAATTCCGGAAGAACACGAACTGGAGAACTCCTAGTCTCAGCTGACCTAGATCTGGTGTACTTCTAGTTATGTCTGAACTCGAACTGGTATTCTCCTAGTTCTGGCTGAACTCAAACTGGTGGTCAGCTAGTCCTGGCTGAACTCGATCTTGTAATCTCCGAGTTCTGGATGAACCTAACCTTTTGGACTCCTAGCCACGGGTGAAAAAAACTGGAGATCTTCTAATCTCACCTGAACTCGATCTGGAGTACTTCTAGTTCTGGCTTAACTCGATCTAGTATTCTCCTAGTTCTGACTGAACTCTAACTGGTGGTCTTCTAACCCTGGCCGTACTTAAGCTTGTAGTCTCCGAATTTTGGCTGAACTTGATCTTTTAGATTCTTGTCCGGACTGAACGGGAACTGGTGATCTCCTAGTTCCGGCTGAAAATAAACTGGTGATCCCCTAGTCCTTATTGAACTCGACCTAGTGGTCTCCTAGTCCTGGAGGAATTCGATCTTGTAATTTCTGAGTTCTGGCTGAAATGGACCTTTTAGACTCCTAGTCCAGGATGAACACAAACCTGTGATCTCCGAGTTCCAGCTGAGCAAGAAGTTGAGATCTCCTAGTCCCGGCTGAACTCTATCTGGTATACTCTTAGTTCTGGCTGAACTCGATTAAGTATTCTTCGAGTTCTGGCTGAAGTGGACCTTTTAGACTCCTAGCGAAAGCTGAACATGAATTGAGGATCTCCTAGTCCTGGCTGAATTAAACTGGTTCTTCCCCTAGTCCTGGCTGAACAAGGTCTTGTAATCTCCGAGTTCTGGCTGAATGGGAGATTTTGGACTCATAGTCAAGGCTGAACACGAACCGATGATCTCATAATTCCGGAAGAACACGAACTGGAGAACTCCTAGTCTCAGCTGACCTAGATCTGGTGTACTTCTAGTTATGTCTGAACTCGAACTGGTATTCTCCTAGTTCTGGCTGAACTCTAACTGGTGGTCAGCTAGTCCTGGCTGACTCGATCTTGTAATCTCCGAGTTCTGGATGAACCTAACCTTTTGGACTCCTAGCCACGGGTGAACAAAAACTGGAGATCTTCTAATCTCACCTGAACTCGATCTGGAGTACTTCTAGTTCTGGCTTAACTCGATCTAGTAGTCTCCTAGGTCTGACTGAACTCTAACTGGTGGTCTTCTAACCCTGGCTGTACTTAAGCTTGTAATCTCCGAATTTTGGCTGAACTTTACCTTTTAGATTCTTGTCCGGACTGAACGGGAACTGATCTCCTAGTTCCGGCTGAAAATAAACTGGTGATCCCCTAGTCCTTATTGAACTCGACCTAGTGGTCTCCTAGTCCTGGAGGAATTCGATCTTGAAATTTCTGAGTTCTGGCTGAAATGGACCTTTTAGACTCCTAGTCCAGGATGAACACAAACCTGTGATCTCCGAGCTCCAGCTGAGCAAGAAGTTGAGATCTCCTAGTCCCGGCTGAACTCTATCTGGTATACTCTTAGTTCTGGCTGAACTCGATTAGGTATTCTCCTAGTTCTGGCTGAATTCGAACTGGTGGTGAACTAGTCCTGGCTAAACGTGATATTGTAATCTCCGATTTCTGGCTGAACTGAACCTTTTAGACTTCTAGTTCAGGCTGAACACGAACTGGTGATCTCCCAGTCCTGGCTGAAAACGACTTGATAGTCTATCAGTCCTGACTGAACACGACCTGGTGATCTCCGAATCCTGACTGAACACGACCTGCTGATCTGCATGTCCTGACTGAACACGACCTGGTGATTTCCAAGTCCTGGATAAACACGATCTGGTGATCTCCCAGTCTTGGCTGAACAAGACCTGGTGATCTCCCATTCCTGACTGAACACGACCTCGTGAACTCCAAGTCCTGAATGAACACGACCTCTTGAACTCCAAGTCCTGACTGAACACGACCTCGTGAACTCCAAGTCCTGACTGAAATCGACCTGGTGATCTCCCAGTCCAGGCTGAGCAAGTCTGGGTGATATCCCTGTCCTGGCTGAGCACGACCTGGTGATATCCAAGTCCTGACTGAACCCGACCTCGTGATCTCCCAATCCTGGCTGAACACGACCTGGTGATCTTCAAGTCCTGACTGAAATCGACCTGGCGATCTCCCAGTCCTGGTTGAAATAGACCTGGTGAAATCCCAGTCCTGACTGAACATGACCTCGTGATCTCCCAGTCCTGGCTGTGCACGACCTGGCGATCTCCCAGTCCTGGTTGAACAGGACCTGTTGAACTCCCAGTACTGGCTGAACACGACCTAGTGATCTCCAAGTCCTGACTGAACACGACCTGGTGATCTCCAAGTCCTGACTGAACACGACCTGGTGATCTCCTAGTCCTGGCTGAACACGACCTGGTGATCTCCTAGTCCTGGCTGAACACGACCTGGCGATCTTCCAGTCCTGGCTGAACACGACCTCGTGATCTCCAAGTCCTGACTTAACACGACCTGGTGATTCCTAGTATTGGCTGAACACGACCTGGTGATCTCCTAGTTCTGGCTGAACACGACCTGGCGATCTCCCAGTCCTGGCTGAACACGACCTGGTGATCTCCCAGTCCTGGCTTTACTCGACATGAAGATCTCTAAATCCTGACTGGACTCGACCTCCGTGTGTCCTTTGTGAACGCGATCTCTATAAATTGATGTTCGACCTTTCGACTATCTCCACATCATCAGGGAAAATACCTTGCAGCTGCTCTTCTTGCATATATCTATATTTTAATAAACTTTGGAATGTGGGCGGAAGACATGTTACATTTTGGGAAAATCCAACCAATTATTTTTTTCAAATTTTATAATTTATCCTAGAATATAATATACATTTTTAAAACGACTATGCCACGAATGAATCAATTCACTCGCACACATTGTAACAGGATGATATCTGGGAATATAACAATATTTAATGTTAAATGAATATTAATTGTGGATAAATATTTATAAATTCAAATATATATTACACACAGTTCCATTTCTGTAGTTAAACCTTTAAGTTTTTACATCCACTGATAGAGGAAGCTGTCAGGCTATGATACCGATCCATGAGACTAGGACAGGAGTCGGCTAACTTTTGAGTCGGGAGAGGCCTAAATTACAATTCACAAATTTCAAAGTTTTCAATGAGCCTAAAATTTCTTCTTGCCAAAAATAAATAGTACACGCATACATAATATTTGCGTATGGAACTATATAAAGAGCCGCAGCTTCACATCCTACCAGCTGCAGTTTTCCGACCCCTTGACTAGGACAATAGATATAGCTAGTTTCTGCTGGTCAATGGAGTTTGTGAGGTCGAGTTATTCCATTTAACAATGTAGGTCACTCGGGGGGGGGGGGGGGGGGGGGGGGATGGATACTCTCTATAAGGCTCTCGTGGGAGGTTTGTCTCTATAATCTAATATAATTATTTAAGAAAATAATCAATATAAAATTAAATTTAAGAAATGAATAAGACCATTGAAAATTTTCGAAATACAGTAGAATAATTCGAACGTCTTTAATTCGAATATTTTTCTTAGTCCCTAGAATTTCATGTAAATAGAATATCTGTTTTAATTAGAATTTTTGTATAATTCGAATTTTTTTGGTCCCTTGGGCTTCTAATTATCCAAGTTAGACTGTATATGATATCACAAATTTAAAATATAATATTAAACGTCTCTATAGATGAGAGATAAGTACAATATTAAATTCTCCTTGTCGGGCACTCCAAGTCGTATTCAAGACGAGGAGTGCCAGCTCGGACAATGTATCAGCACGGCGACTGAGGTATTCGAAGTTGGGGATTTATCAAGTGGTTTGTTGAACAACGACGTAGGCGCAACAGTTGCATCACATTGTCTTTTCTTATATAATATCAGTTCTGCTTCCAGAACACCAAGGTGGCTGTGGGTGAAGAATCTAGTATAATGACTGTTGTTTGCTCGCATTTGTCTTATGATTTCAGTACCTAAAGTGACAGTATAGGGTATACCACATCATGGTCTCTATTGGTTACTGATAGTCTGGGAAGTCTCCCAAACCTTACGATTCATGAATATAACCTCTAGAGATAAAGCCACTCTTGGATTACTGTTGACCGAGCTGCCATACAAGCCGTGTTTGACCCAGCGAGAAACGGACTTTTAGAGGTATTAGGCACACATTTCAAGGTGAGCCTTAAAAGTTCGCATAATCCGGTCTTTCTCTAACCACACTATTACATCTGCAATCAACTGTTGCGCAGACCTGCCGGTAAACCTTTGTCCCCATCTTCAGCAAAGTTATTGCTATAGCGATTTTAATGAAACGTTGGAGGTCTGTTAGAAAAGTATCGGATGAGCAAAAACAGGTAAACTTGGAGCGCTGGAAACCTAATCACGCTCAAGGTTGTCTATCCTGGGACTCCACAAACTTCTCCCAGCGCGATTGTTGGAAACATTCCGAAAAGGCTCTTTCGGAATGGTGTTAAGTTCGGCTGTTGTTGCAGTCATAATGTCCTCTCTTTTCTGAAATCTCTTTCCTGTCAACTGTCTCTTGAGTTTGGAGTACAGCCAGAAGTGGCGGGGAGCCATAACAGGAGAGTAAGGAGCCTGGAAAACCACAGGAGTCTGGTATTTTGCCAAAGAGTCTAAATAAAGTGCGAGTAATGTGTTAGGTCGATGTCGTGATATATTAATGTGGATGTCAATCAGAAATCAGAGTCCACTGGATTCACTCCTTTCTTTCCTGAGCATTGGCGTAAAGTAAAAACATCATTGAACTTGTTATACCTAAGTTAGTTCCAGAAGATGACGACTTGATTCAAATACTAAAGTCGAGAGCTGAAGAAGTATGACAACTAGTCAAGTTAGTAACGTACAAACTCTAGGCCTAAAACACGAAACAACGAGTAGAAACCTAGTTTTAATACCTTTCTCGATATGTTAACTTCATCAATATTCAATCGAGGGATCACTGGTGAATAAATGTAGGTTCTGTATGACGCTCCCAAGAGTCCTCGCCATTGGTTGTCACCACAGCTCACTATGCTTCACTAATACTGCGGGAACCTTCTACACCCGCGCGAGATAATGCACTGTATTTGTTAGACTAGCGGCCAATTGGTTAGCTACGGGCTGCTACCAAATAGGCAAGCCAGCAAGACAGACCTGTATTCACAGCTAATGGAACGTATGCAAGAGATTGAAGTATATGGTGCCAATATTGGTTAAACGCAAAGTTCTGATGCTCCTTCATGACAATGCCAGACCAAATATGACAAGGGACGTCAGAGATACCATATTTGGCTGGGAGGTTCTGCGCGAAAGACCATATTCACCAGACCTTGGGCTAACAGATTACTGTCTCTTCCATTTCCTAGACTCCTATCTCAGTAGAAAATCCTTCATTAATAAGGAAAAACTAAGGCACGCACTTGCTGAATATTTAAAAAAAAAACGTTCGTTAAAGGTTGGATGAATATAGAAATTACTTTAATCATAAACAATTATATAATTTAATGTATCATTTTTAATTAGAAAATACCAAAAAGGAAAGAAATCAAAATAACAAATTAATGCATAGAAGTAGAGAGATTAATTATTAAAAGTTTGTGTTAATCCCGGTTTCAACACTATAACATTCGTATATAATTCTAAAACAGTCGGAACATTTGGGTCGCATCAGAACATTTACGTCACATTAGGACACTAGTTACATTCTTAATAACAAATGTCATATCAAAGCATTAGAGTCACAAAAAAATAAAAAACTGAATTTATGCATATAGGGACACTAAGTTCGTATCTCTAGTGTCAAATCAGAACACTTCCATCATATCATTAGAGATGACCTGTGGTACATAAAATTCAGCTAATACCAAAGTGATTTTGAAGCTAGGTTTGCCATTTTATAAGCCCAGTTTGACATATCACAGGTCTCTTCTAGTTTATTTATGTTGTGAACTGGAGTTATATACAATTTCTAAGGAATTTCCGTTTATCGATTATTCAACAATCCAAAAAATCTTAGAGATTTCCTCACAATAATTCGATACAACCAAGCGAAATGGATGCGACTTCAAAGCGGTAAATATAATTCACATCACCCATTTTATAGACCTTCGACAATTTAGAAAAGGCAGAATCATGTAGTAGAATCTTGAAAGTTTGCAAGGACTAATTTTTCAACTTCTTATTAATGCCTGAATAAATGAAAACTTTATTTATTTTGAATTTTTCTATCAATTAAGAAATATAATCACGTTTCGAAAATACTAGAGTAGTACTGTTCCAAAGTCTAGACATTTTTTCTTATATCGAGAAAATTAGCGAAGTTAAAGTAACAAATTCTAATAAAGGAAACTTAATTTCCTATTAACATTTTCTTTATTTTTTTTCAAAAATTCCACTATCCATCAATTCGGTGTGTATTGCTAATGTTTATTGATTTTTGCCAAATATCCGCTCTTTACAATATGGAATTAGGATATTCATTCTAATATCTCGCTACTTATACATAGAATTAAAGATTGTGGTTAAAGAAACTTTTCAATTATAATTCAAATGTTCAACGTTGTATTTTAATCGGGAAAATTTATTTCAAAGTTTAGTTTCTATTCATCATTTCAACATATAGGTATGGTAGGTTTGGATTCGTAAATGTGATTGGTAAGAAGGTCTGTGCGATCACATAGAACTCCGCAATTTTAATGTTTGAAATAAACATTTATTAACAAAAATTCTTGTTTTTGCAAGCGTTCAGTCCGAATAATTTTCTCGAATTTCATAGGTCTTGATTGAATCAATGAATCTTTTTTTAAAAAAAAAATAATGAAAAATTTTCAGTCTATATAAACAAGGCGTTCCTATATCTGTGAAATAAAACAATTATTTCTGAATATTTCGAGAGATTGTTTCCACTATATCTGTTTATTTCACATAAATTTGACATTTATTAAGTTATCGATTTATTAAATGGAGTTACAAATTTTAATTTCCTTCGTTTAAATTATAATTTGATCTCTTCAGCCTTTTTAGATCAATTTTCTATTTAAAAAACAATGGAACATATATTTTCTAAGGGAAAATTATTATGATAGATATACTAGATGTGTGATAAAATATTCAAGAAAACTTTGATTCAAATGTTATACTTTGATATATGATCAGAAGATTTAAAACATATAATTTACCTTATTCAAGAGACCGAACAAATTGACCAGCACCATATGATCTACTTCATTATAATTGATTTCGCTTTTATTGGAACTTTAAAAAGGTTCCTAAACTTATCAAAACTGCCCAGAAATATTTATAATAGCATCCCTATATTGTCTATATATATGAGCGGGCTTTATAAATTATTTACCAAAGTGATGTCTCAGGTTGAAATTCAAAGAACATTTTTTTTAATGTTAGGAATTTTGCTTTCTCTAAAAATGGTGTTCCGTAACGAATAAATTCATTAATATCAGCACAGAGTCAAATTTGGAAGACGTCAATTATACCCCAAAACCCTGCTGAAGAATTGCTAATAATGAAAGTTGCTGCTTTACATGTTACCTGTAATATAAGTTCTAGTACACATGATAAACGTCATATTAAATCACGGTGAATTAAAGTGTATCGTCTATCTACACAGGTAGAATTAGTTGTCACTCACAAGATGCCAGAGTACAGTTAAATACTTCACGGTCAAATTGAAATTGTGCGCGAATCGAGAAGGACCTTTGGAATAAATTAATCCCAGGGAACCCTGAAAAATTATTCTCCCGAGTGCTCTACAATTAAATTCGAATGTTTTTCTTACATAGTCTGTGTATTTATATTTGAAGGTATATTCGATGTATTTTGGTTATTTCTGGACTTAAGATTCTAAGACTGCAGAAATATATATTGTTGGTGTCTTGTCCATAGTATATATTGTTATACCTTGCGATGTAGATGGCTTTGTTTACTAGTGCTGACGTAGAATAGTCTGGAATGAGTTCGCATAAAATGATGAGACTCTTTTATTCAATCAACATGAAAGATAATGAACAGCAAAATAGAAACAATTCATATTATACAAAATTATCTTACTTGGAAATAATATAAAAAATCAAAATTAATTTCTTTAAAACTTTAAAATGAATAAGTAATGAAATTTTTAAATGAGTCTATGCCGATATTTCTTGCTCCTCTGAAATGATCGTGTTCTCACGACAGTTTTCTAGCCTCTCGAAGTAGGGCTTGAATACATGAACTGTTGTTGTCCAGGCTTGGTTTGTCCAGGCTTAACTTTCGGAACAATAGAGTAATTCACATCGGGTAATTTCTTCAAGATGATGTAAAGGCCGAAAATCGTTTTAGGAGTTACTCACATTTTCCAGGCTTTCTGATTGGGGCACAAATGAGACTAAGTCTCCTGGTTAGTAACTCATTTCTGGATGTTTATTATTTTGATACTTTTTCATTATCTTTTTTTTTTGTATTGCATATTTTTTAACAAATTGTGGAGTGGCCAAATATCAAGGAACAGGTTAAAACAACGTATAGTTGACTCCTGTTACACTAGATGGCGCTCTGCCATCTAAAAGCGCTCATGTTAGTGGTTACGATATGCCTAATTTGTTATTAAATTATTTAGTCTTAATATTTTCTCTAAAAATTATTTATATACTGCTTATAATAGTAAATTAAATTTTATTGCCATCTATCGTTAAAATTTTACACAAAATAAATTTACTGGCAATGCGTTTCTTTTAAATATCATCAAATGTTATGAAAACATATTTTGCGGAAGAGCTTTGCTCGATGCAATACCTTGAAATTATATGTATGTACCTCTACAGACCTATAAGCTTATGTCCATAGTTCCTTAAACACCCCTAAGCTGCCTTCCATAGAAAATGCAGGGTATATAACAAAACCAGTCCAATACAATAGTAGAGCGGTCTAGAGATTAATTTGGCGAAACCGCTGAGAGGGTTCACTACTGATGAGTCAAGCCCTCTCATTCAATAACTCATATCATTGCAGTAAGGTCTGTAGAAATAATATTTGATGATATTTAAAAGAAACGCATTGCCAGTAAATTTATTTTGTGTAAAATTTTAAAAATATACTGCTTATAATTGCGTGGATCAGGCTCGTAAATGATAATAATGTCGTTCAATATTAAGGTAGGTTTTTCTCGGTATAATAGGAAAAATGGGGAATATTTGGTAGTTTCCTGTACTGTTGAGTTATGGGCGCGAGTTAAAAACTGAAGAAATTTGTCGCAGTGTTTCAAATCCACATTCAAGTACATACTGATAATATCTATTAATGTTCTGTTTAGACGTTCTGTGAGGCCATTTAACTGGGGATGTTATAAAACAGTGTTTTATCTCACAAAGTTGCATTAATTATTTCATCAGATTGCTGGTAAAATGGCTTCCTATATTACTAATAACGTGATGCGATGCCCCAGGTGCCCATTCAACATGTGTCTAAAGTAGTTTATTAAAATTCGCTCCTTTTATATACCACTAGCAACCATGCTCTACCTTCAGTTTTTGAATTTTTCTTAAAGAGACATCTTTGATGAGGACCCAAGGAGATTTGAACGACCTCGTACATTATTTAGATTCTTACAAAAAACAGAGTGACCTTTTAGGCTCTAGGTTAATAGGCTGGAATCTGCTGTATAAAGGCACAAAAGTATGCTTTTTTCGCAAGCGTCAAAATGAATTTCAAGACTTCTCTTCACAAGAGAATGATTTAGTACTCGTATATTGCAATGATGTTGTTAGTCTAATGTAAGCGCTTGGTCATTACCATGATACAGAAGAGTGGCGTTTATTCGTTGATTCTTCAAAATTTAGTTTGAAAGCTGTTATCCTTCACAACAGAAATAAGTTCTCATCAGTGCCAATAGCACATGCATCCAACATGAAAGAGACTTACGAAAACATGAAACTGCTCTTGAAAAAGTTAGAATATGAAAGATACGGTTGGAAAATATGCATGGATTTGAAAGTCATTGCTCTCTTACGTGGATTACAGCTTGGATATACAAAATTTTGTTGATTTCTGTGTGAGTGGGATAGCAGAGATAGGGAAAAGCATTACATTAAAAAAGCTGGCCAAACCGTGAAATCTCTACTCCAGGACATAAAAATATTGTATATCCTCCCCTGATCGATTCATAAAATATTTATTTACCACCATTACATTTTAACTGGATTAATGAAGAACTTTGTCAAGGCAATGGATCGAAATGCCAGTGGATTTGCCTACCTAAAACAAAAATGTTCTAGCATAAGTTATGCGGATATTAAAGAAGGCATTTTCGTTGGACCTCAGATTCGAGAAATGCTGCAAGATGGATATTTAAAAAATATTTTGAATGAAGTTGAAGCAGCAGCATGGAATTCCTTTAGAAACGTTTGCAAGGGCTTATTAGGAAGTGTCAAGGTTGAAAATTACCGAGACATAGTTAATGATCTGTTGCTTTCCTACAAGGCACTGGGATGTAACATGTCTCTCAAGATCCATTTCGTGCATTCACATCTGGATTTCTTTCCAGACAATCTTGGTGCAGTTAGCGATGAGCATGGTGAGAGGTTTCATCAAGATATATCAAGCATGGAGATGCGGTACCAAGGTAATTGGAGTCCCGGTATTCCTGCTGACTACTGCTGGACACTCAAGAGGGATGTACCACAAAAAGGTATAGAAGAAATTCCACTGTCACTACTTCTCAATAAAATAAATATTCGTTCATATAGGCCTATATATTAAAAGCATTTCAAATTTTCAAGTAGGCGTATCTCAAAAATCTTGCGTGATAGAAAAAACTAATGATATATTTGGAATCAGCACAAGACTCGAATTTATATAAAATGCTGTTTCCTTTGGGACAAAGAAAAATATTTTTGATAAACCAGTGTAATGTAATAAGGTTTATGCAAAAAATGCTTACGTAATATATTTGAATTTTTTGCTGTATTTATTCCAATACCAAAAACCATGGGTGATGGAAAATTTCTGATTATAATTTTGATTTCAGCATGAAAAGTTACACTAGAAACACCATCAGGTTCTCTTGGGCAAAAATGTTTTTGACCAGTGTAATATTTGTCTGTTATTCGACGCATGGTTCTGGCAACACCCAGGTGCCCATTCGATATGTGGCTAAGGTAGTTTCTTAAAATTTCGCTCATTTTTTATACCACTAGCAACCATGCTCTTACCTTCAGGTTTTGAATCTTTCTTAAAGAGACATCTTTGTTCTTCTTTGAAGTTTTGTTTGAATGATCAGTTGTCTTTGTTGAGGCCTCGCTTCACGTTTTTGATGAGGTATTCCTCTATTTCTCTCCTCGTCAATTATTTGATTTAAAAATATATTGTAATCTTTCTCCCCTAATATATTTCTGGTAAAAGTCCTTTTGAGAAGCCATCGCCGTAGAGATGTTCATTTTTCTATTTATATATAACATCTGAAACATATTCTTATATCTTCATTGCTACTCTAGCTAGTCACCCGTTTGGATCTTTCAGAACTTTTAGCCAGCAAAGTACATGGTAGTCTACTAATAATCTAAAGTGACTTCCCTTTAAGTACGGTCGTAATATTTTCATTGACCAGAAAACCACTAAACATTCTTTTTCGGTCGTTGTATAATTCTTTTCCGGATTACTCAGAACTCGACTCAAATATGATATGACTTTGTCTTGACCACCAATAGCTGTAATACGAGCAAAGTCCTATGAATGACTGAACCTCTTTAGTTTTCCTAGGTACTTGGAAATCTCTAACGGCTCTAATGTTGTGCTCTGCAGGTTTAATTCCATGTAGTTGGTAGCATGACCAAGAATCTGTATTTCTTTAAATGCAAATCTATATTTATTTCTATTTAATTTAGGGTTAGATTCGCGAAAGCATTTTAAAACAGTTTCGATTATTTCAAGATGAGAAGAGAATCACGGCTGTAAATTATAACGTCATCAAAAAAGCACAAACAAAATTTTCTTTCAATTTATGAAGTATGTTGTTCATAATTCTCTCGAATGTAACTGGAGCATTACATAGGCCGAATAGCATCACATAGTCCGTGGGATGTTGTAAAAGCTGTCTTTTTATTATATTTTCCTCAATTTCAACTTGTTAATTTACAGAACTGAGATCAATCGTTGAAAAATACCTTGATCCTTGTAGCTTGTCCATTACATTGTCAATTCTGGGGATAGGATACACATCTTTCACTGTTACGTTGTTCAACTTTCTGTTGTCCACTCAGAATCTCCAACTCCATCTTGTTTGTTTTTCTACCAGATTAACTGGAAATGCCCAAAGAATAGATGTCCATATCTGCAATTTGTTCATATATGATGCCTTGTTCTTCAGGGATAACCCATTAAGGTTTGTGTTGAATAGGCTTTGCATATATATTTTCTGTATCAATATTATGTTTTCTAAATTGTTCCAGCCTGATATAGAGGAAAATAAATATGCGTAATTAAGCAAAATTCCTTTCAATTCCTTTTGCTGGTTTAATGGTAGTCTTCGTTTATTTGAACTTGGGTAACCTTATTTTCTTCATCGTCGTCTATAGTATTTTTAATGATCGGATGACTTTCTAGGCCCACAGTTTGATTTTGAATGGCCGTTGATGGCCGAGTATATGGGTAAGATTATCAAAAGATACGTTCGATTATCTCTAAAAATGATCGTACTTCAAGTCAGCCTGAGTAAGTTTGTATAAACTAATTTGGCATACTTTGGGGAGTTTAAATGTGACACCTGGTATAATGACATCTTATCTATTGATTATCCTCTTAGGTGTATCTTTTAAATTTTGGCGGTCACTTAATATATCATATTCCAAAATTCCATTTTCGCAATTTATCTTCTCATTCAGCCGTTTAAAAAGCTCTCGGTCGATAATTAAAGTTATTATATTAAACTGATATTAAAAAATTATGGGCGAATGGTTTTTTGAAGATATGCTTTGAAATAAAGTGGTTGTACAATTTGGAATTGAAATGGCTTTGACAATTATGCACCAAAAATGATGTTGGAAATTTTAAATAGAGAATTTTAATATTGAAAATAAAAATGTATTCATCATTTCTAAACTATCTTCGTAAATTAGGGTTGATGAAAATTACTTATTACATAGACGAGGTGGAGTAAATATTTTACATACATTTTGACATAAAATGTAGATTTTCTTTAGAAATAACATTTTGTAGGAAATATATGTTAAAGTTATATAGATTATATAGGTGTTATCAAATATTTCTGAAAATAAATGGATACTTCAACAAAACCATGTCGTATGGGGGTCGGTGGAAGGCTGGTTAAACCGTTTGGTTTCGACCACTACGACCCGGTTCGGTTCCCGCATTGGACACTTTTTTCTGTTTAAAAAAAATGCTCCAATGGCCCCCGATTCTTGCAAAAGTCCAACCCCACCAGCGAGTGCAAGTAACCAAACGGGGCTCTGGCACATTTGTAAGTGCAAAGTCGAACTGCTTTTCACATGTGTAGACATGTGGTGCGCTTACAGTAAAAGCAGTCGCTAACTACCCATCATGATTATCATGGCCTGTACCACGTGTACTAGGGATAAGCAAAAAACCATGTTGTTGTTACAGAAGGTGCTTTTTTAAGCCCAAAAAGATCGGAAAGCGAATCAGGCGCTTGTAAGTATTAAATTTCCTTGTTTGATTATTATTTATTAGGTAAATTTTGTTTTTTTTTGGTGAATGGCTATTTGACTGTTATTAGTTTCTCTAACCAATACCTCATTTGTACAAGTTTGTATTTCTATTATGTAACTGTTCCATAGGCCTATTTGGTTACTTGATCCCACGTGTAAAGATGAACTTGTGCAAAATAGGTGCGGGGGCATTGAGGTAATCTCCCTGCTTTAAGCGAGATTCGAGCTCCCAAAACGATAGTTCACCACCTTCATCGTCGAATATCTTGTGTAGGAATTACCATAGTACTTTCATATAACACTACTCTAAACTGGATATTATTTCACTTGAAGTGCAGCCTATATATCTCTATATATATTCTTAATATAGATTATTTATAAATGAAATAAGACTTTTAAAAATGATAAGAAAATGCTAGAAGTTCAAAGAGTATTATACTTGTATAAAGAAAAATATTTTGAAACATGATATTCAAGAAAAAATGGTGCCAAGAGAAAATAATATTTAATACTAATAATAATAAATTCTATTAAATGAATGAAAAAATCTCTTTTAGGGGGGGGGGGGGGTGGGGGGAGGGTGGTCATTTTTTCAAAAAGAAAACTTCTGGGCTCTATATGTTAGAAGAATAAAGGGCTTTATGTCGCTTCCAAAAGTCCAAGAGAACAGAAGAGATGAAGGCAAACATCCAGTGAACAGTATTCATGTAGTTGGAGCAGAAAGTATTAACCCTTTCTGTGATTTGCTCATCTACTCTGTGAATATACATGGTTTGGTCATAAATATGGACAACTAGAAATATGCCGAATGACCCTGGCAACGCCCGGGTTTTACCCGATTAAATGTTTTTATTCAAATACTATTCGTTACAATTATAAATTGGCACCGTGGATGTCACTCTTGTGAAACGTCCCGCTCCAAACTTTGTGTCTGAGAAGCGATATTTTTCTGTTAGAATTTTGTTCTTGCGTACAAAATAATGAACTGGTTTCACCCGTGGTCTCTGCTTTTTGGAATTTTTCCCGATATAATTTTGTATCTGATAATCAAACAGCATACAATCATACAGCAATATCGTCATCATCATTTTCTGACTAAAAATATATAGTTTTAAAAATTGATTTATATATTTTTTAAAACAGCCTATCGTCTTACCCGTATTATTTTTACCTATGTATGGAAATTTTGGTTTGAATTAATGAACTACTGCGAATTTTTATACCGGACATACAAACAAACATACAAACATTCATTTTTATATATATAGATATTGCATATAAAAATAATGAAAATGAGACAATATAAACGATGTAATATTAATCTACACCCATAATCTAAGCATTCAAATCAGATTTAATTAACCATTGAACACACATTCCTTTATTTTATATAGCGAATGTTGTCTTTGAAAGTTCATTGGAAACGTTTCTTTTTAAAAATGGATAGTTTTATCGAGAAAAAAAATCGCAATAAAATTTAATTCGAAACTCGGTAAACAGCTTCAGAATGAATGCTCAATTAAAGAGGCGTATAGAAATAAACCTAATAGCAGAGCAAAAGTTTCCAATTGGTGTGCTAACTTTCAAAATAAAGGAACAAATATCTTTGACTCACGAAGTCGACCTGGCCGTCTGTGCATCATAAGAATCCAGGTAAATATAGAACATGTCAAAAGCCTTTTTGGAGAAAACCCTAGAAGTCAATCAGGGAGGTGAGCAGACATTTATACATATCGTACCGGTTGGTGCGATCAATAATAAGCGAATATTTGGATATGGTTAGAGTGTAGCAGCTCTGTTTGTCCCTAAATTGTTAACAATGAAACAACGAGAGGCTAGGCTTTCAATTTTAAAGCTTTTGAAAAGCTACCTGTGTGTGTACACACACACCCTAGACATGATGAAAGAAATAATGGAAGGAGATGAGACATTATTTACGCGTATGACCTGGAGACTAAAGGCCAGTCAAATGAATGGCTTGAATGAAAACAACCAAAGCCCAAAATATTACGATAAACAAAATCAAAGATCAAAATCTCGTTATTACTTTTACAATTTTGATTGTCTTTTCACTTAGAATTTTTTAAGAAGGTTCAATAATATCACAATACGTCTATTTAGATATTCTGCGTCGTTCAAGTGGAGCGATTATACTCAAAAGACAATTTCTAGGAGAAAATATTGGATCCTGTTATATGATGATGCTCGAACTCAAAAGGGTCTTTCGTTTGCTTAAAAATGGATCGAAGAACATAACCCTTGAACTTCTTCACCCTCCTTATTCCCCTGAACTCTTTCACCTCGACTCTTTTCTTCTTCCCTAAGATAAAATCTTGCTTAAAGAGTAAAATTTTGATGATGTAAGTGCAATTATATAAAATTCGACGAAAAGTTCAAGAGCCATTCCGAAAAAAAGAAGTTTCTCTGTTTATAACATTTAAAAAATAATGAAAACGTCGTAGGATCATACTTTGAAGAATACTCTAGTTTATCTATTTATAAATCTCTATATATATAAAAATGAATGTTTGTATGTCTGTCTGTATGTCCGGTATACAAATTCGCAGTAGTTCACTAATTCAAACCAAAATTTCCATACATAGGTAAAAAAATACGGGGAAGACGATAGGCTATTTTAAAAAATATATAAATCAAATATTAAAACTATATATTTTTATTCAGAAAATGATGATGACGATATTGTTGTATCATGTTTGATGATCAGATACAAAATTATATCTCTTCTATATCTCTATATATATAAAAATGAATGTTTGTATGTCTGTCTGTATGTCCGGTATACAAATTCGCAGTAGTTCACTAATTCAAACCAAAATTTCCATACATAGGTAAAGAAATACGGGGAAGACGATAGGCTATTTTAAAAAATATATAAATCAATTATTAAAACTACATATTTTTATTCAGAAAATGATGATGACGATATTGCTGTATCATGTTTGATTATCAGATACAAAATTATATCGGGAAAAATTCCAAAAAGCAGAGACCACGGGTGAAACCACTTCTTTATTTTGTACGCAGGAACAAAATTCTGACAGAAAAACATTCATTCGAGCAGAAAACAAAAGCTAGATCATCTTTCTATAAAAATATCGCTTCTCAGACATAAAGTTTGGAGCGGGACGTTTCACAAGAGTGACATCCACGGCGCCAATTTATAATTGTAACGAATAGTATTTGAATAAAAACATTTAATCGGGTAAAACCCGGGCGTTTTCCGGGTCATTCGGCTAGTACTATAATAAAATTGTAACCACCTTGTATCTCTATTTATGATCACGCAAAGTATTTAAAATCAAGTGCCTTTAACGCGTCAACACCACCAGGTATATATAAAAAACACGGCGTGGTGGTGTTTCCAGTTTTGCGCAATGCTGGCCCGGATGTGTCCGGAGCCAGCCGGAGGAGGAGGAGTACAGGTGAGTCTTCCCAACCTTTCTACTACTAATTGACTATGATTACAAGAGATATAAGAGGACACAAAACAAACGTTAATGTGGAGACTAGGAGTTGTAGAAGAGAGAGAGACTCCAAAAAAAAAAGATACAATTTGCTAAAGTAAAAGAAAGAACATTTTAAGGTACAAATACTTCATTGAGAATAAGAAGGCCATGAAGAAATGATTTACTACTAATTTCCAAAGTTGAAAACATCATTCTACTCCCTTGTCGCAGTCATAAATTTCACATTTTATTAAATTCTCAATATTAAACTCTATATTTATTTAAATGAAATGCTAGATCGGTATTTTGTACTTTTCTCTTCGCCAAACCTACTGAATTAATATTTAGGAAATTTCACATTAATATCTAATATATCATATAAGTTATTTAAGACAAAAAATAGCATCAGTAATTCTAACAAATGAAAATAAAAATTACTGTCTTTCTGGTGGTTTTCTTTAACAAAAGAGACTAATAGATAAATTGACAGGTTATTTAATTTGCACAAAATTATTGACACTAAAATTATTAAACCGACTATAAACCCCCAGATAATATTAGATGAATGTACTTGGATAATACCCAGTCAAAGCCGGGTCCATTCAGATAGTAATTTGTATATGGAAAATCACAAGTTTCAAAAATCTGGCAAATTCATCATTAAATGTGGCGTTAATTATAATAAATTATATTATTATAAATATTATTAATTAATAATTATTATATTATGGAGAAGAAATGCAAGGTGTAAAGAGAAATAAATTACTTCTCTATATGATATATATTTGAGAAATATATATATATATAATTGTAAAAGAACACTAGAGATATCAAATATATTTATGGAAATAATTTACAAACTATCAAGAGCCAATGTTTGCAGCCAACAAATAACCAATGAAATATAATTTTCATAATTTATTAATGAATTAAATGTAATATTTCTAAAATTTTCAACGTATGTTTGCTTATATTTATTCATTTATTTGTTCCTTAAATTCTTCAATATTCATCCAAACCAAAGGCTGAAATTTCAACTGGATGTAGAGCACTAAATCTGAGAGAGTTTTCTGTCAAATCTTCAAACAAGCAAGATCAAAATTAACCCCAAGCATTAAACAAATTAACTTTTTTGTCAGAAAATTATTAAGATAATGTTATTGCATCATGTTTGATGGGCACAAAAACAAATATCTTACATGTAATTTCGCCTGAGCAAAATACGAACGAGGCCAGACCATCATTTTTGGTAGAAAGGAACAAGATTCTTTCTGGTAAATATTTACTTAGGCAGAGAACACGGGCGAAGCCAGGTCCAATATATATAAAAGGAATGTTCAGCGGCCATATTAACCTTTTCCATTGAAACACACTACTAATTAAAATTTTATATAAACTTAACAAATAGATCTATAGATGAGGATTCCGTTTAAAATATAGGCTATACAAAACCTATTTGAATATAACCTAAAATAAATCACATATTTTGTGATAGATAAATGTTGGTTAGATATGAAAATAATTCAACTCCAGAGAGTGAAATGTTCAAATATCTGATTAACCCATTCAATTTGGCTTATTAAAATGTGTGACGATATAATTACTATATCAAATGATTGGTAATAATTTATTAGTACTTGGTACTAATGTACTAATGGTACTTATTTCCTACAATGGTACTAGAACATCAGCCCGTTCTACCAATAAGTATAGAATAACAATCAGTTTTAAGGTTTATTAAAATTTTTCTTAATCAATTTAAAAATGAGTGTGTGTTTGTGTGAGGCCATATAATACAAAAATATATTTTTTACATGTAATTAATGAAATTTAATAAGAACATTATTTATAAGCATATATAATATCAATATTGGTATTTTCCCTGACTTGCTCACTCGCGATGATGATTTAAATATGTATATTATTATTCAAAATTAGGTCAAATTCAGAACCAGGACCCATTTGATAAAAATATAATAACTAGCCAAATGAATAGGAAAACGCCCTGGTTTTACTCTAGTGAATGTTTGTCCAGCAAATAATGTCTGAAAATATTATGAATATATATCTTATTATCACATTCTAAATTGAAATAATTTTAATATTAAAAATGCAAAATAATATCCAAATTTATGATTATAATATTAACGATGTATTAATCCGAATCCAATACTGACTATGAGAGAATTAGAGTCATGATCATATAAACACAATAAATAACATTTGTTAGAACAATATTGGACTGACAAACATTAGCTCGAGTAGAAGCCGGACGAAACTGTTTCATCCAATAAGTATGTAATATTTATGATCATTTTATATATCTTCAAAATATGCACAATTATAGATTTCGAATGGATTTAATCTATATATTCAGCTATTCAAACAAATTATTTTCCAATGGTTTGGTGGAGAATAATGCCCTCCCATTTTTTATCATTTCAGTAAGGACAGTAGAATCATTCATTCATCAAAAAGCATAAGGATTAAACTCGTTTGAATTCTTTATAGCAGATGTCACGCTAATGCACCATATTAACCTATACAAGGCTGTATCGAAGGTCTGTTCCCATAAATAAGATTTTAATACACATTAAATCATATATAAACAAAAATATTTATTCATTGAAGTAGAGACCGTCATTTAAAATAGCAGTCAGCCATCTTTCCCCAGGTTGTCAATTTGCTGAGGATACCATTCTCGGTGTTTGGAGTAAAAAAAGTCACGACGGGCAGTTTCGAGAAAGTTTCAAAGTGTTTTCCCTTAGAGATATAGCCATGGACTGAAATAATGAATAATCAGATAGTGCTTTATCCGGGCTATAAGCATGGTGAGGTAGAACTTAAATACCCTCGAAATTGATTAAATTTATTAACATCCTATAATGCGATATCCCAAACTCAGGGATATTTGGTTCAATACATTTTTTACATCATAACAAATTGGCTATATACAAGCTTATACTATTCAATTAACTTTCATAATTATCCAAATAAAATTGGTCGAGGAGAAAAAAGACAAACATACAACAGCAATTCCCTCAAAATACCCTCTAAATACTTTATTTTGTTGTTAACCAAGTTGGATGAGTTGGAGCGTTGTCGTGTTGCAGGAGTACTCTCTTTCGGTTGATCAAAGCAGGGTATCGAGTCTTTTAAACTTCATATACTCGGCTGAGTTGTTATGAGTAGAGATCAGCATTAACTGTACGACAAACAAAAGAACAAGTTTGTAGTGTACAATACCATCGATGGTCCTGCATACAGACAACATCACTTTATGACCAAAGCGATCATTTCAAACTACACGTTTAGCCTCTTGATCTCAGAGTACCCTTTGCCTTCTTGTTTTGAAGTTAAAAAGATAGTTCCACTTTTCATCCCAATTACAAGCGACTTCCAAAACCGAAGAACTTGCAGATTTTCTAACAATCGTTTACAGCTATAGACTCTCATCTAGGACTGGGCTATAGTCAGGCCGTTGGGATCTTAGGCGTTTGCTAATAAAGTACAGCTGGGGTAGAGTTCAGTTGATCATTTCTTCGGATGGTTCAAGTCTGGCTGACATTTAACGCGTAGATTGTTGTGGGTTGTCCACCACCAGAAATCGTAGGGTTTTAATATCCGTCTAATGTGGTCGTCCCATTCGAGATGTGTCCTCAAGGCTGATGTCTCTTTCTCTAAATCTCTTGAGACATTTGAAGCTGTTCTTCCTTCGCTATTCCTTTCAACTTCGCATATGTATTTTGCCGCCATATTTGCATTAAGTTTTTTTTTTCGAAAAGAGGCTCAAAAGTACTCGAATCTTTTTGATCACCCATTCTTTAGCTCTCTACTAGAATACTGAAATGTTATTCTAAATCCAATTGGGCTTATTTCAATCACATGGGCACGCTCATCGACCTTGGGACCGAACCTTTATTTATTTAAACTAAATTTATAATGGTATAGATTTGTATAATTTGATTTTATGAAGAGCTTCCGCTTTAACAAGGAACTTTTGATATAGCCTTGTATAATGTTTTATTCTTAGTTTTTAAAAGTTATTTTTAAAACTGATCTTTATTCTGGATATTATAAGCTAACAAACGTGTAAAGTCCATACAAATAATATAAAACCTATTTCCATATACTTCACCAAACCACATCGTGAGAAAACCTTCAAATAGAAACTGAGAAGCTGAAGATTAGATGCAATAGATATAAATAGCTGGTTGATTAAACTGACTTTCTGAATAAACATTAATTTCTATGTCTGCTTTACTCTACTTATATTCGCTTAACTTTATATAATTCTTGTTTGCTTTTCACTTAGCCTCCAATTTCAGCCTTTTAAAAGATTGGTCATATATTTCAGAGGTGTCACTATTGCTTTGAAAAGGCGTTTATATAAAAATACTATGGGAATAATTTGCAACTACATAACCAGTGTGGTGATCAGAGTGTTTTGGGTCCAGCAACCACACCGTCTACGCTGTCCCTGACGGCGTGGCCTGTCCAAGCTGGATGACCAGCTACGACCCCGACCAGCTGGAAGGGTGGGTACTCTTATTTTTGTCTATTTTATTCTTTATGTAAATGTAAATTTATTTATGTAAACATATATATAAATATCAGTAAAACCTGTCAACTGATGTTACTACCTTGAATTGTCGCCAGGCATTACTTTGGAAACCACCGCTCAACAAATTACTCAAGACAAATTATTTTTGTATAGAGCAGCAGAAACATTTTAAAACTTTTTATTTGCTCATTTATTTTATTTTGAAAATAAAAGTGCCCTCGACATGTATATTCGTTTGGCTTCTCACCTTCTTCAGTGTGTATGAGCTAATGTTCTAAAATGGTTTCCGCCACATACAGGAAGTTTCTATAAGTACTATGGTGGGTTCCAGGGACTTCGGCCGGGTGTATTTCATCCCGGAAGGAGTGGCCGCCCCTTCGTGGGCCGTCTACTACGAGCCGTGGCAGCTCAGGGAGTAAGTTGCTGACATCCATTGACTCTCTGAGAAACCATTCTTTGTTAGAAGGATCCTTATTTTAGATTTGAAAATACGAAATATTTCTAGGCCTCAGCATGTTTCCAAACAATTTTAGTGAGGCTTTCGAAATGTTCATTGGGGGATTTCGTGTTGTGTGTATGCGTGTGTTAAAAACCTATTTATTAAAAAACACTTAATTCAGATTAAACCAGTTTAATTACATGAGTTAACGTTGTATTTAGTGGGTACAGTAGTATTGGGGTACCACAGGACATTAGCTACATCTACTGTCGAACCGCTTCTACTCGGAGTTGTCAGCACTGCAAAGAACTTCAGTGCTGGAATTAATTACTGCAACACTTTGTTATAACACTATATCTTTCCACCCTATAAAAGGACTGGAAGCTATTTCTTATTAAGATTTTATTTCGCTTTCTTTGAATTTTTTAGAAATTTTATATGTCAAGTGCTCAATTTGTAGGTTCTTAGAAATTACAGGATATCGATATTTCTTAAATAGATGACTATTTCGAAGCACTATATGCATTACTTCTTTTACTCCTTCTTGAAAACTTCCCCTAGCACTATCAAGGCGGTTTATTTCCAAAGCCACCTTCAATAGGTCGAGCAAACACTATCAATTAGAGAGAAATGGAGCAGCCATTGATATATGTAACAGGGATGTGGTATAAGGATGACTCCAAAATTGTGATATAATGGAATTTAAATATAAAGTTATTAAATAGAATATGATCATTGAAAACATCAGTTCAGTACATAGGCTAATTATCGACCATTTGGAATATTGGTGGAATTGAGTAGATATTAACACAGGTTATCGCGTGTTCCAGTTTTCCTGAGGAGTGGGACCGCCCAGCTCCCAGCGAGAAGGTCCCCCGGTCCTCCGTCTTCGGAGGTAGGGACCGCGAGGAGGACCTCGAGGAGGAGGAGGTGGAACTCCAGTAAGTAGCCGTTTCATTTAATTTGGACTTGGTAAAATATATGTTTTCAACACATTAGAGCAGATATTATTATGAATAATTGTTTTATAAGGCATTCAATTTTTACATCAGTTAGAATCTGCCAATAAGCAGAAGTAATAGAACGAACCGCACTAGCAAACTTTATTAAGTGATTAACTTTAGAAATTTTATCATTTGCGTGATGTGCAGGAGGGCTATTTTGTCCTCTCTGGAGTCCACCTAAAGAGAAGGAGCCAAGCGCCCCCACAAGGCTCCAGGAGGGAAGAACCGCGAGTTGAACCTAGAGGTGGAGGAGATGGCACTCCAGTAAGTAGCTGTTTCATATGACTTAGAGTTAGTGAAAAACATGTTTTCATAACCCTGCACTTTAGATAATATATTTTAATAATGAAGTGATTTAGATGTTATCATTTTTTTTAGTGAGTCAAAACTACCATTAAGCAGAAATTAGAGAATGAACCACACTGACAAACCTTACTACTTGATTTTCTCCAGAAATATTAATGATTTGCGTGATGTTCAGGAATACTATTTGGACCTCTCTGGAGTACGCCTGAAGAGCCGGCGCCAAGCGCCATCTTAAGGCTCCAGCATGTTTCAAGCCCCAAGTCCCTAGATTATCCTTCCATCCAAGTTTTGGGAGGATCACTACGAACAACCTCTTGATGTTCCGATGGGACATTGCGTCATCTAAAAAGATTCTATTTATAATTGAATTGGATACCATCAAAATTCAAAGACACCATCTTAAAATTCTACTGGCTGCAAATGCGGCGAAAGCGATTTCATTGGACATGGAGAGTCAATAGCACTTCTATTCACCTTCGCATCTGTCCTTTAGAAAATTTAGATGGCCTGCTGAGCTTGGCACGATTGCTGAAATGTAAAGTGCGGAATAAAACTGCCACTCCTTCCTAATAATTGGCAAGTTTTTCTAAAGGTTCTGAATCCCTTTGCTAATATCGGATATTAGTTCTCTACGTCTAGTCTAAACTTGACCTGCTTATCGCCAAGTCCTGCTATTTCGAACAAATGGATTTCGAGTCCTATTTTAGCTCGATTCACTTTATTCAGAGTCCTGCCTGAATTCTATCCACTGGACTCCTTCACTTGGCTGAATTCAACATTGTGTATTGTGAGTCCTGGCTAAACTAGATCTGCCAGACTTCGAGTCCCAGCTTACCCACTAATCCCCAAATCCTGAATGAACACGATATGCTTGACTCCGAGTTCTGGCTGAACTTGACATGCCTATCTCCAAATTGAAGACCGTATCGACTCGCTGGCCTCTGAATCCTGGCTGAATTCTACCCGCTGATTTTAGAGACCTGTCTGAACTCGATCCGCTAATGACCGAGTTCTGAATGAACTCGATATACTAGAATACGAATCCTGGCTGAATTCGACCTGCTGATCATCGAGTCACTCTAACATGATCAGTTGTTCTCCTAGTCTTTAATGAACGCGACCCGCTATGCTTAGAGTCCTGTCTGAATTTGACCAGCTTCTCTCTGGATCCTGGCTGAATTCTACCCACTGATGGTCTTGTCCTTTCAAAACTCGACCCGCTGGTTTCATAGTGCTGAATGAACTCGATCCACTGATCTCCTTGTTCAGGAAGAATTCAATCTATTGGACTTCGAGTTCTGGCTGCACTAAATCAGCTGGTCCCTGTGTCCTGGCTGAACACGCCCAGCTGGTCCCTGTGTCCTGGCTGAACACGCCCAGCTGGACAAAGAGTCCTGGCTGAACACGCCCAGCTGGTCCCTGTGTCCTGGCTGAACACGCCCAGCTGGTCCCTGTGTCCTGGCTGAACACGCCCAGCTGGACCCTGAGTCCTGGCTGAACACGCCCAGCTGGTCCCTGTGTCCTGGCTGAACACGCCCAGCTGGTCCCTGTCTCCTGGCTGAACACGCCCAGCTGATCTCTGTGTCCTGGCTGAACACGCCCATCTGGTCCCTGTGTCCTGGCTGAACACGCCCAGCTGGTCCCTGTGTCGTCGCTGAACACGCCCAGCTGGTCCCTGTCTCCTGGCTGAACACGCCCAGCTGATCTCTGTGTCCTGGCTGAACACGCCCAGCTGGTCCCTGTCTCCTGGCTGAACACGCCCAGCTGATCTCTGTGTCCTGGATGAACACGCCCAGCAGGTCCCTGTGTCCTGGCTGAACACGCCCAGCTGGTCCCTGTCTCCTGGCTGAACACGCCCAGCTGATCCCTGTGTCCTGGCTGAACACGCCCAGCTGGTCCCTGTGTCCTGGCTGAACACGCCCAGCTGGTCCCTGTGTCCTGGATGAACACGCCCAGCTGGTCCCTGTGTCCTGGCTGAACACGCCCAGCTGATCTCTGTGTCCTGGCTGAACACGCCCAGCTGGTCCCTGTCTCCTGGCTGAACACGCCCAGCTGATCTCTATGTCCTGGCTGAACACGCCCAGCTGGTCCCTGTGTCCTGGCTGAACACGCCCATCTGGTCCCTGTGTCTTCGCTGAACACGCCCAGCTGATTTCTGTGTCGTGGCTGAACACTCCAGCTGGTCCTTGTGTCCTGGCTGAACACGCCCAGCTGGTCCCTGTGTCGTGGCTGAACACGCCCAGCTGATCTCTGTGTCCTGGCTGAACACGCCCAGCTGGTCCCTGTCTCCTGGCTGAACACGCCCAGCTGATCTCTGTGTCCTGGCTGAACACGCCCAGCTGGTCCCTGTGTCCTGGCTGAACACGCCCAGCTGGTCCCTGTCTCCTGGCTGAACACGCCCAGCTGGTCCCTGTGTCCTGGCTGAACACGCCCAGCTGATCTCTGAGTCATGACTGTAATTTACCGTTGGTGCCCGAAACCTGTCTGAACCCGATTAGCTGATCTCTGAATCCTGAATCGATATTATGAACACAAATTCCTCGCTTAACTTGACCTGCTGTTCTCCGATTCAAGGTCTGTCTCGACGCGCTGGTCTCCGAGTAATGGCTGAACTCGATCCGCTGTATTTCGAGTCCTTACTGAACTACCCTCTGGACTCCGCTTCCTAGATGATTTAGACCTGCTCATGTTCTTGTCCTTTCTAAACTCGACCCTCCCCCCTGGTCTCCAAGTCCTGAATGAAATCGACCGGCTGATTTCCGAGTTCCGAATGAAATCGTTATGCTGGACTTCGAGTTCTGGCTGAAAAACCCGCTAGTCTCTGTGTCCTGGCTGAACTCGATTCACTGGACTATGAGTTCAGGTTAAGTCCTGGCTAATGACGAACCGCTATATTTCGAGTTCTGGATAAACTCGATCCGCTGGTCTCTGACCGAGTCCTGACTGAATTCGACTGGCTAAACTCGGAGTCCTGGCAGATCCTGACATATTGATCTCCGAGTCTTTGAGGAACTCGACCTGGTGATCTTCTATAGTCCTGGCTTTACATATCCTTGTGGTCTTCGATTCCAGACTGAACTTGACTTGGTGGTCTATGTCCGAGCTAAACTTGACCAGATGGCCTCTGTGTCTTACTGAACTTGTCCTGGAGGTCTCCGAGTCCTGTTTGAACTCGACCTTAGGAAGACGTAGTTCGAATCTTTATTAAGAAAGAATCAGAATCTTGCTTTATTCATCCCTGAACTCTAATTTCAATAAATCTATGAATGTAACTAAGGATTCGATTATATCTTATTATATCTAATTCAAATATTTTTAATATTCGGATTCATGCTTAGAAATAAATTCTTCAAAATAAAGTTGTAACGAATCAATCAATTAACTCACGTGCGACGTCATAGACCTATGTATTGTGATAACAATCAGGTGGAATGGATTTTATTTATTATCTTATATCAATTACACTTTGTATAGGCCATGACTGGTATATTAGCAAATACCTTTCTTCTACTGTAAGTGTGCACTACATACCTACATAAATACATAAAATATTCAACATTGCAACTTCAAGTTACTCTAGCCCAGTTTATCTACTTGAATTGCCTGGTAGGATTAGAATTGTGCAAGTGTTGGGGATCAGAGAAATTTATTTTCACCTAATACTGTTACATAGTGAAGAAACCATGATAACCTTTGAAAGTGTTTGAACAAATTTGTTCTCATATATCAAGTCAGTGAGAAATAAACGACATAAAGACAGGGATAGCGAAGGTGGCAAATTCTAATTCTCTGCCTCATCGGAAGACTGAATGTCATTCTGATCTATTTTATGAAGCTAATATAGATTTGAGGGCAACAGTTTTATGGAGCATCAGTCGCCATTTGGAAGCATTTATAGAAAAAATGATACTCTTCAAGATTTAAAAGTGGGCAAGTTTTTTTGAAGATACCCTGAATTATTATAAATGAAGGGATTTTAGAACTAGCGAGAGGGAATCGGTGCCTCGTTAAAATGGAAAGAAAACTGAATTGGGCATGTGCTGAGACATATCAGTATATTATAGAGAAGTATTGGAAAACGCCCTCGCGTTCAAAATTAGATTTACCTATGTGTATAATTATATTAAGATTATAAATATGATATTTATATAGAATTAATTTTCCCTAAACCACTCTTTGCTTTTACTGTGATTCGCTATATCTCTGCTTCTTTTATGCTGCTCTGCTACTCGACTCTTCCTTCTTCTGTTCAGTTATGCAATTCCTTTTCTGCTTCACCGCGATGTTCTCTTCTGCTGTCTTTATACACTTAACTTATGACGACTCCTCTTCAATCCCTGATACCCTACCTCTCCCTGGTGCTTATAAGCCTCTATAATTCCTGATACCTTAACTCCCTGCTCTAATACCCTATATCTCCTGTCCTGATACCTCCCTTCTCCAATCCCTAATACTCTACCTTATTTCTGCAAAAACATGATGCTATATCTCTTCTGTCCTGATACTTTCCTTCTCTAATCCTAATTTTTCTATCTTTTCTGTCCTGATATTCTACTTCGCCATCTACAAGCCCTGATATACTATCTATGCCGTCTCAATACTCAACCTCCTTTCTCCAATCCCTAATACTCTATCTCTCCTATCCTGATACTCTACCTCCCTTCTCCAATCCATAATACTCTATTTCTCCTGTCCTAATACTCTACTTCCTTCTTCAAACTCTAATGTTCCAAACTTATCCAATCTCTCCTGTCCTGATGCTCTACCTTCTTCTCAAATCCCTAATATTTTATGTATCCTGTCCTAATATTCTACTTCCCTTTTCCAATCCCTAATACTCTATCGCTCCTGTCCTTATACTCTGCCTCCCTTCTCCAATCTCTAATACTCTATCTCTCCTGTCCTGATACCCTACATCGCTTCTCCAATTCCTAATATTCTATCTCTCCTTTCCTGGTATTCTACTTTCCTTCTCCAATCACTAATACTTTATCTCTCCTGTCCTGATATTCTACTTCCCTTCTCCAATCCATAATACTCCATGTCTCCTGTCCTGATATTCTACTTCCCTTCTCCAATCCCTAATACTTCATCTCTCCTGTCCTGATACTCAACTTCTCTCTCCAACCCCTTATACTCTATCACTACTGTCCTGATATTCTATTTCCCTCTCCAATCCCTAATTCTCTATCTCTCCTGTCCTGATATTCTACTTCCCTTCTCCAATCCATAATTTTCTATGTCTCCTGTTGTTGAATATCCATTAATTAAAATTGTGGTATTTTGCATAACCATAGTTATGTTTAGAAAATCGTCGTGATATGCAAATAAGGTTTTGCATAGTGTTTGTTTTGCTATGTTAATTATTTATATATATCCTTAATTTGTAAATAGTCAGTGTAGTGATATTAGTGTGTGTAAGGCAGCAAATAAAGGCTTTTTAGTAAATTCTTTTTATTTTTGTTATTAATTAACAAAAGTGGCGAGCCTGCCAGGATGGAACGTGACAAGAAGTTGCGCTCAGTAACAAGAACGCGATTTACTAAAGTATTAAATGTTTTGAATTCCGAAATTAGTAAACCTAATGCTTATCTAGGTGTGATCAAGGACCAATTCAGTAAATTAAAAGACATCGATTGCAAATTGAAGGATCTTGACCAGAAGATGTTGGATCATCTGATGTTGGCTGATGCAGAAGAAGATACTTTAAATTGTGAAATTGAGGAAGCAGAACATTATTCGGATACCTTCATCACCCTGGAAAGAAGGGTAAGAGAATTAATTGATTCTGATAACAAAATTGATATTAAATCCCTGGGAAGCTCAAATGGGTCATTAATGGCCAAAAGTTATAAACTTCCTAAGATCGAAATGAGAAATTTTGTTGGAGAACTAATTAATTGGCTTCCATTTTGGGCACAATTTGAAAAAAATTCATGAGGATACTGAGCTGCATGATGCAGACAAGTTTCATTACCTGGTGCAGTCGATGCAATCAAACACTAGAGCCAGAGAGCTCATAGAAAGCTATCCCCAAACAGCAGAAAACTATGCCAAAGCGGTCCAAGCCTTGAAACAAAGGTATGGACAGAAAGATTTGCTCGTGGAAATATATGTAAGGGAACTGCTTAAATTGATGATGGCAAATGTCAGGACTCCACCAGATGAAAGGCGGTCAGTGGCTAAGCTATACGACAAACTTGAAACCCAACTAAGATCTCTGGAATCTTTGGGTGTTGACACCAAGGAAAACACAGCATGGCTTTTCCCTATGATAGAGTCTTGTTTGCCAGAAGATGTGCTGGTTGCTTGGCAGAGATCACCGCTGAATAATTATGATGCATCAAAAAACTCTGATTCTAACTCCAGCTCTCGCCTTAAAAATCTATTGGACTTTCTTAGAAGAGAAGTGGAAGGGGAAGAAAGAAGACTTCTAGCCAGGAGAGGATTTGAAGGGTCTTCCCCAAAAGAGAAACTTAGAAATAAGTTTAAACAGAATTCAGATATACCTACCGCTGCAGGTTTATTTTCTGCCAAGGAGATGGGATGTTTGTTCTGTGAAAATAATCACCAAAGTAAAGACTGCATCACTGCTCAATCTATGCCATTCAAGGATAAAAGAGCAAGGATTTATGAAAAAAGGTGTTGTCTGAAATGCCTTAAACCGGGACATCTTGCAAAGGCTTGCAAGAGGACAGTTCGATGTAATATTTGTGCCAAAGGACACTACGTTCTTCTTTGTCCTGACTTGCCCTGCAACCGAAAGGAAAAGACGCATGTCTCTGAAGTAGTGCAGAGTGCTTTAGCCAATCAGCAGTGTACAGGAGATGTAACATTAATGACCTTGATGGTCAATATTATGGGAAATAATGGCTATAGAAGAGTGCGAGCACTCTTGGACCCTGGTTCTCAGAAGTCCTATATTTTGGAATCCACTGCACTAGAAGTAAAATTGAAGCCCGTCGGCAATGTAAATATTGCTCATTCATTGTTTGGTGCTACACAAACAGAAACAAAATGCCATAAGGTTAATAAGGTCGCATTATTCAGCAACCAATCCAAATTGGACACTCTGAGAGAATTTGAATTCTTGGGTCAAAACATTATTTGTGGAGAGATTCCAAGGACGCCCAAAGGATCATGGTTGAATGAACTAAAAGGATCTAGAATTTGGCTGTCTGATCTTGGGAGAGATAGCCCCAAGATAGAACTTTTGATCGGCAGTGATATTTATGGAAGCCTTTTGTCGGGACGTGTGAAGCAGCTGGAAAATGGACTAACAGCTATAGAAACACATCTTGGATGGACAATTTGTGGCCCTTCACCGAAGAAAGATGAGCAGTCTGATTGCTCATCACTGGTGGTCATCAGCATGCACAGTAGAAATATGTCGGTTGATTATTTGTGGGATTTAGAAACGATTGGCATAAAAGATCCCAGGGAAAATCTCACAAAGCTAGAAGAAGATAAGATAGTACACCAGCACTTCTTAAATACTGTTCATCAGCAGGAAGATGGACGCTTTTGTGTAGGATTACCTTGGCTGGGGAACCAAGAAGGAATTCCATCCAATCGTCATATTGCAGAGAGAAGACTTTTCAACACAACTCGTAAATTGAGAGCTAAATGTATCTTCAGCGAATATGATAGGGTGTTCCAAGAATGGTTAGCTGAAGGTGTTATTGAAAAGGTGTCTCCAGAAGATTTGAACAGGAATTGTCATTATCTCCCTCATCACCCAGTGGTTAAAGCCAATAGCAGCACCACCAAGATAAGACCTGTGTTTGACGCATCATGTAAGGACAAGGGGAATCTTTCATTGAACGATTGCTTGGCAAGTGGCCCAAATGTTATTGAACAGATCCCAGCTATCCTACTGAAGTTTAGAGAAAAGGCTATTGGAGTTATTGCTGACATTAGAAAAGCCTTTTTGCAAATTGAAGTGAAAGAAGAAGATAGAGACTATCTTAGATTCTTATGGTGGAAAAATAATCATCAGATTCAGGTTTTCCGTCACAAGCGAGTTGTCTTTGGTGTGACCTGTAGCCCCTATTTGCTTGGAGCAGTCATCCTGCATCATCTCAAGGGAGTCTCATCTGAATTTGGAGCTCTTCCTCAGAAGTTGATGGAATGTTTGTATATTGATAATTGTGTCACTTCAGTGGATACCGAGGCAGAATTAGTTGATCTGGTGGAGAAATCTACTGAGATATTTGCAAAAGCCAAGATGGATCTCAGAATGTGGCAATTAGGACCTATACACCGAGTCAAGGAAGTCTATTCTAGATTACCTCCTAGTGTTGATATAGAAAGGAGTGAAGAGGCTTCAGTTCTGGGCATGAAATGGGATCTTTTAGAAGATACTCTTAATGTGACCCCTAAGTTCGGAGTTATAATAAACTCACTTTCCAAGAGAGACCTCTTGTCTCATACCCAACAGATCTTTGACCCAATTGAATTCTTGGCTCCTGTCTTGTTGCCTGTTAAACTACTTATTCAACAAGCCTGGACAGTCAAAACTGATTGGGATGAACCTTTACCATCAACCATTCAAGAAAATTTTATGAAGTGGTACAGTGAGTTGGACACTCTTGCCGACATAAAGATTCCACGTAGAGTGGGCCATGGGATTAGAGCTCATTGGTCCATTCACATATTTTGTGATGCCAGCCAAAGTGCATATGCAGCAGCAGCTTTTCTACGTTGTCCTGAGAACAATGGAGTGTCAGTACAACTTTTGATGGCCAAATCCCGGCTAGGTCCACTTGGGAAAACTACTATCCCTAGGATGGAACTTCTTGCTTGTATGTTGGGAGTTAGACTCAGCAGGTACATAACTGAGTCTTTGAATTTGGCTGCAGAACCGGTGTATTACTGGACAGACTCTACTACAGCACTTTCATGGATCGAGACGAACAGGCAGTGGGGCACCTTTGTAAACAGCAGAGTCAAAGAGATATGCAACACTTCAGGTCCGAACAAATGGTTTTATGTACCAGGGAGCCTCAACCCTGCAGATCTTCCTTCAAGAGGTTGCAGTGTACTACAGCTTAAACGCACCAGATGGTGGGAGGGACCTGAATGGCTCAAGCAGCCTCAAGATCACTGGCCAAAGCAATTATTCCACTCAGACAGAACTTTGGTCAATTTAGAAATAGATAGACAAGTATTGGTGACTACACATATCAGAATTGAAGAAGAGCATAGTGGGGCTAGGCGAACTCGATGTGGACGCTTGGTCAAGCCACCACAGAGACTCAATTTGTAATGCTTAACTCCTTTTATGTACCACATGTATATCACTTGTCTTAATTGTATGATTTTCTTCCCCAAATCATAGGTGGGAGTATGTTGAATATCCATTAATTAAAATTGTGGTATTTTGCATAACCATAGTTATGTTTAGAAAATTGTCGTGATATGCAAATAAGGTTTTGCATAGTGTTTGTTTTGCTATGTTAATTATTTTTATTTATATATATATATATATATCCTTAATTTGTATATAGTCAGTGTAGTGATATTAGTGTGTGTAAGGCAGCAAATAAAGGCTTTTTAGTAAATTCTTTTTATTTTGTTATTAATTAACACCTGTCCTGATATTCTACTTCCCTCTTCAATAACTAATACTTTATCTCTCCTGTCCTGATATTCTACTTCCCTCTCCAATTCCGTATACTCTATCTCTCCTGTTTTTTTTATGTTGAGAAATGAGGTTATATAAAAATATTAAGGAATTTATGGTTATCGAAACTTCAACAATCCAAAAATCCTTAGAGATTTCACCACAAGTTTACGATACGTTAAACAAGCGACATGGATGCGAAACCAAAGCGGTAAATACCTCTTTCACATCAACATTTCAAAGAACTTCGGCAATGTACAACTGCTAGAATTGAGTGGCAGGATTTAAAAGCTAGCCTATAATATTTTCAACCTCAATCTATTACCGAAAAAAATTTGAAAATTCCTTCAAGATAATTGCTCATTTCCTGCATGTTTGATATTAATTCTAGATTCTTTATATTGAAAAAGCATCGAGCTCAAGACAGAAATGGCTGGCGTGCTTGCGATGTAATATGTACAGTGTAACCCAACGCTAGATCGTGAATAAAATTATTGTAATAATTATGAAAAGATGACATATAGAGATATAATTACAATGTATTTGAAATTGTAAATTGATATGTAGGATTCCTTGTATATTGAATATTATTTTAGTTCCAAAAGGAGAGAATTTCTTATGTTAAATTTTTCAAATTCTATAAAACATGTCTTTGATTATGTTCAATTATCCCTACACATCAATTCGGTATATATTGCAAATATTTATTGATATTTTTCACAAATCCGCTCTTTAAAACATATAATTAAGATATTTATTCTAGAGAGAATCTCCCTACTTATATATAGAAAGGAATATGGTGGTTTAAAAAGCTTTCAGTTACAATTTAAACACTTAATGCTGTATTTCAATCGGGCAAATATACCGCAATTTTAATGTTGGAAATTAACCTTTTTACGAGTGGCAAGATTAGATCGAATTATTTCGCAAGAGTTCAAGCCAATTTTCAAAAAAGTTGCTCAAAAATTTATTTTGATGATCATAATTGAATTATTAATTCTTTTCAAATAAAAATTTCCATAAAAAGTCCATTAACCCATATAAAAAGGCTTTCCTAGATCTGTGAAAAAAAAAACATTATTTTTTAATATATATTTCCAAAGATTGTTTCCTCTATATCAATTTATTTCACAAAACTAAAATTTATTCTGTTGAATAAAATGAGAGTTCTTAAATTAAGTTGCAAATTTATTTTCTTTTGATTAAAATATAATTTTATCTATTGAACTCTTTTAAATTTTATATTTGAAAAACAATGGAACATAAATTTTCTAAGAAAAAATAATTAATTTAAATAGACACTAGGTGTAAAATATTCAATAAAACTTTGATTTTATGTTATTCACACTTTAATATATTTATATAAGCTTAAAAGATTTATAATATAATTAAAGTTATTCAAGGCATAAAAGAAATTGACAAGCACCTTATGATCTAACTCATTAAAATTGAGTCTGCATTTTTTGGAACTTTGAGACAATCTTACGCTTCAAAACTGCCCCTGAATATTTATAATATATTATTGATAATATAAGAAGGCGTTTATTGGATTGAATAAAATATTTATTTGTCAATATTTCGGTTGGATGAACGCCTTTCAACATATGCCTTTTTATTAACTATAGATTTAAATATGGAATGCTCTATTTTTAGAATAATAATAATATATTGTAGGGATGTTATGGTATATTATTTCACTGTTGTCCCAGTCTGGTATATGATTGTTTATGATAGAATGCTCGACTAGGAGGTCTATAACTCTCTAGTCCGGCTGTTTCACTCGTGCCTCAAGTGACTTCCCAGAGTTATACCTATGTATGTATGTATGTGAATGACAGAATATCTAGGGGATTTTGGAACATAAATAGCAATATCTCGGATGGTGATGGGATGTCGTAGTTTTGTTCTTGTCTTCTGTTTCGGTAATGGTTTAATAAGCCACCTCTCAACCCTTTCATTACCATTGCTGTAGGGATGAAGGCAGAAGCTGTCGTTAGAAATAGTCGAATTGTTTAATTGTAGTTTTGGAGAATTGTAATAATATATCTTAATAAAGTTGGCTGGGTAAAGGTTTCTAATCAGGTGTTTTTTTTAAATTGAATTGTTCCTTTTTTGGTCCTGTATTCTATTGCAATGGTTATGGAGTTGTTTTGTGAGAGTTTTGACTACGGTTGAATTTTGAATGATGAAGACGAATATTTTAAACTTATAACGGTTCCTGTATTTCTGATAGATACTGGAATAGATTCGGTAAGCAAGGTGTGATAGTTCGACATCGAAGAATAGCAGTGAGTTGTCTCTTCATTTTCAACTGTGGACTTCAGAAAAGGCGTTAGAATCTTTATATTCTGGAGGATGATTTGAATTTTGGATCTGTCATCTATAAAAATATGCCGTTGATATATTTTATATAAATTGGTCTATTTAGAAATTTGTGGTTGAATATCATTTTGTCTATCTGATTCATGATAAAATTGGGCTTCGCATGGGGATCCCCAGCAACCTTTTAAAATATATATTGTTGTAGGTGAAGTAGCTGTGTGATAGGCAGAACAGGACCGAATCCATCGAGATAAGTTAAACGATGTTGGGCTGTTCTATGAATTTAGAGAGGGCCAGGAGTTATGAGGGATAGTGGTCTATAGAGATTCTGAATCGAATAATACCATTCTCAAATTTTCTTTTATTTATGTATTCTTTATTCTTTTCAATGCTTCTGTTGAGTTTGAAACTGAATAAGACAATTTTATTCTATACCAAATATAAACATTATGACAAGAATGCTTCTTTTCACATATAATCAAGATTCAATTGTCCTTACTGCTATAGAAAAAAATATTGGAAGACTTGGCTCATCAGTGGTGAACCCTCCCAGCAGTTTCTCCAATTTAATCTACCAGACCGCTTCTTTAGAACTCTAATACTCTATTAGACGATTCTGCTTATATGTGCTGCAATGAAGAGTGGAATCTCAGAAATGATATTAAAGAAAACTATGGACATAAGCTTTTAGGACAGCAAAATTACATTTAAGAATCTGCATCGAGCAATGCTCTTCCGCAAACAATAAATACAAGGTCAGTTAGGCATAAATAATACAAAGCAATAACGCGACATCTATATATAATAAATAAAAACATTAAGACGCGAATTTTTTTTTCACACGTTAAAAACACAAAAAAAAAATCAAACTTCTACCTTTCTATATCGGAGACAGAATAAGGGGTAACCATTTAGTTAGAGGATATGCATGAGGGTCTATATATGAAGCTATGTGGTACATTTGTCTTGTGAATTTTAGGAAGTCCATAGAAAGTAGGAAGATTACTGATATTGGTTGCTTTTAGTTGGTGTATAACCATACATTGTCTAGCTTTTAATTAATTTATTTTTTATTGATTTTTTTAATATCCATTTACAGTAAATAGGTTGGTATGAGTTGGTACAAGAACTTGTATATTGGGGTATTCGTAATAAATCGTTCAACTTTGTTATCATAATCTTTTTAACCCAAAAAGGCAGTATGTATTCTTTTACTTGCGTGGATTATAATTATATTTTATTGTCTTTAGAATCAATTGCTTTCCGTTCAGCGTTCGTAAAATTATTGTGGGGTAGAGAATGTTTTATATGTTACCCGCATATTAGCTCTAATATGCATCAAAACTTCAAATTAAATCATGGCGAATTTTAAAGGTTTTAGAACATTTTTAAAAAATGCGTCGTCTATTTACACAGATAGAAGCAGTTATTACTCACAAGATGCCAGAGTACAGTTTGATTACTTTAAATTGATCGGTTAAGTTGGAAATTGTGTGAGAATCAAGATACCATTGGAATAAATTAATCATAGTGAACATTCTAAGCTTTAGCGAAATTATTCTTTAGCTTTGTGATGACTATTATGTTTTTTTCAGCGATTGTGCACCATATAAACACGGGTTATGCTATTTTATTTTTGATTAGATTTATCATATAAGGATTTCCAGGTGACCTTTTTCTAAGGTTGTCCCAAAAGTTCGTGTTTTCTTAAAATTTGTTTTTCTTATTACTAAGCGAATAATATTATTACGGCGTTAATACATAATAATACATAATACAATTACTTTATACATAATACAAAGACATTATACATAACAGCGAATAATATTGGTATTTCAATTTTGCAAGTGTTTACGAACTTTTGGAACAACCTTGTATATATTCTAATCTTACTTAAGGCGTCTCTCGTTGCACCCAAGGCAATTTTTACACCCTGACCACCCAAACGTTACACCCTGTGAATCTTCATATATGCTCTGATCACTTCTTGTGAATAACTCAATCTTCGGATCATTTTAATACGACCAGAACTTAGTTTGCTTTCTTTAATATCCAATGGGCATCTAACTGGGCCCTCTGATAAGTATTCTAAAGATTGAATTTATCTGAAAATAAGTTGTGCAACGATTTTACTAGTTTAACACTATTATCGTGATTATATAAACCTGCAATTTTAATACTCTCTCTACTCTCGTTGTTTTTGCAAGGAGGACAAAAAAGGCTGTGCCTCATAACACTGTCAATTTTTCAGAAAAGATCAACTTTCTCATTAAAGCTTGAGCGAGTATAAGCTCTGTCAAAGACGCTGAACATTGTTCATCTATTCCTCGAGCTGGAAGGATTTTCAAGAGTGAACTTTTCAACCACTCAGATGGTAGAGAATTTCCATCTTAGAAATTAAATGTACTAGGGGTCCCCAACTCTTTAAATATTGAATATTTTATCTGATTGACGCTTTTCTCAATTCGAAATACGTGCCGAATACCTGACAACACCTTTTATTCACATTTGTTAGTAATAAAAATGTTTTATCTTGAAAATAGATTTTTCTTTAAAAAATAGACACTTCGGCAAGTTAAAGTTTTATTTTCTAAACATTTCAACGAAATTATTTTGTCTTCGTCAGGAGAAATAAAATAAAGCATTTGGAAAGGCCATTTTTGTTGAAACCTTTAGAAAATAAAACTTTAACTGGCCGAAGTCCTTATTTTTTTAATAAAAATGTTTTCGTTGGGAGAATGCCAATGATTGATCACAAACATTCTTTATCGCCACACCTCCATTGGCTAAAACATATGCAGTGCTTGCAGTCATTTATCTTTGTAATACTTCTTTCTAAAGTACAGTACACAGAGGGCTTTCTATAATTTAATCCAATAATGAGAGGAATTAAAGATAATTTCCTCATTGTATAAAGTGGGAATCTTCGTTGTTGGTCCTCAATCTCACAAATATTTTATCTGAATTTATTTTATATTGATTATATTTCATCTATATATAAGTATTTTCTTCATTGCAGTAAGGACACTAGAAGTTTGTTTATATTTAAAAGAAACATTCGGACGCACTTAAATGTTTCCATTTATTATATATGTAGTAATCTCGAGGTGGAATGTACTGGGCAGTCGTGGTAGTGGGTGCGTGATGGGATTCCCGCACTGGGACAGCAAGAGACAGAGGCAGGTCTAGATGGTAACTCCAAGAAGGAAGAGGTAGACCACGGACGAAGGCAAGTCGAACCACGGGCGCCGCGGATGCCTACATCGCGGATAGGGGTGAGAGACCCGCCCGTATAACGGCGTGGCTCTGAAAACAGCTAACTGAACAACTATTCTCCTTTGTCCCAATCTTGGGGAGCTTATATACTGGACTCTGGCACTTGTTGACGAGTTCTGATTGGTTCCCGTAATCACGCCACCTGTCAAGCGCTGGGTTATTAATTATGTCTGGCCACGTGTTCGGCCACCTGCTGACAGGGGGAATGAACTCATTATCATAAACACCTGTTGTCTGGTCCATGGCGTCGTCTGGACTATAGTGTCGTCTTGGTCTATAGTGTCGTCTTGGTCTACCTTTACCTCTTTGCTTTATTTTATTGTCACTTCTATTATTCCAAGTTTGATACATATTTTTACATAGGTATTGGTGTTATAACAAATATTAGAAGAAGGTTGTGATCTATCTATGTCAAAATATACTACAGAATGTGTCCCCGGTGATGAAGGTTTGGTTGGGGGAATGACATGTAAAGAATGATAACCTAACAAACCTATTATAAAAAATAAAAGAAATAATTTGTATACAAATTAGTTAAAATTATTATGAAGTTACAAGTTAAAAAGAGAAAGATGTTGTAAGGGTGGTGTATCAATAAAAACGTACAAAATGAATGATAAAAGATTAAGAGAAGGTATATAATACAAAATGGTAAATATGGTAAAATGAATCGTACAAGGAAAATAATATCTTATGGCATAAAAGATGAGAAGAAAAAATATTTAGTTAGTTTGTTAACTGAACGTATAATGTGACGCTAAGGTAGAAAAAGGGAAAGGGGGTATCTGAGCATGTTTCTGCAAAAGTAGTATCCCAAGCATCCTGCAATGCAATGCGAACTTGTTTAAGTGAGGCATTGTTTTCATTAACAGAAGGCCTAAGACACTCCGTCTGCATCATTAGTTCAGACAGTGGAAAGAGGTGGGAAGATTGATGGAGGTAAAGGGGAGAGGTAGAGGTAAGAGGGATACCTGTTGTCCATAATGATTATGCCCGGTTGAATGATGAGAGAAAAAAAGTGAAAAGTTGAAAATATGATGAATTGATATGATGAGTCGGGCGATGAGAAAAAAAAAATATCGCGCTGGATATCCTGAACTCATTATTGGGGATGGTATAGTGAGGAAGGATTGTTCCAGTCGGATTAATCAATGAAAAAAACAAAAATGTTCGGCGAACTGGAATCCCTTGGAAGGTAGTTGGAGTTTGAAGGATGCGGAAAAGGAGAGGTGGGTGTAAGAGAATTATTTCTGTCAATTTTGATTGTGTCCGGCTTGTGTGGTGAAAAGAAAAAGTTGAAAAATGAAAAAATGATGAGCCGGACGATGAGAGAAAAAATATAAAAACCTAACTGGGTCTCCTGAGCTCACTGTTGGGAAATGTACAGCGAGGAAGGGTCTTCTAGTTAGTTAATCAACAAAAAAATTGAAAATGGCTGACGAACAATAATCTCTTGATGGCTGAAAAAAGTTGGGAGGAAAGGTTCATGGGATAGAGTTAAGAGGTTGTAAGGGAAGCGTCAAAAATAACATATTGAAATCTACAAAGAAAAATAAAATGATAAATGTTTTATCTGTTTAAGAAATATTATAAATATTGTTAGGTGTACGTTTTTTTAAAATGGTGCCTAAAATAGTTGAAGTTGTAAAATGCTAAGTCTGAACATGATGAGAAAAAGAGAAAATAAAAATATTAAAGGTAATAATATATAAAGGGTTGATTGGTATTTGATGGCATTAATGTTGATGGTTAATAAACAAAATGATATTATCGATTAATAGTGAAATGTTTTATCTACATCTGTAAGTTAAAAAACAAAGTCCAACACCACAAAACTAGGTAAACTGTAAATCTATTTATATTAAATGAGAGAAAAGCTAGCAAACCTATTAATTGGGAAATAATTTGGGGCACAAATTAGTTACTAGAATAAAAATAAAGATAAAGGGGAGTAGTGGTGACACACTGATATAATATTATAAAACTACAAAATATATAAGAGGAGTACATAGGAAGGATAAATTTAAAGTAAACACACACAATAGCGAAAGTAAATATTTGGGAAAGTTGGTATACTAGTTACAGTTTTTTGTTACTTAAGGTGTCTTGAATATTTACAACATAGTTTCAGGGATGTAATACAGGAAGGAGGAGAAGTAGAGATAATAAAAGTAAAATAAAATATAAAAGAAAATTGACTTAAGTAAAAGGTTGCGATAGGTAGTGACGCAGTGAAGAATAAAGGAAGAAGGTCTGAATTGGTTTCTGCAAAGGACATCTCAGGAGTCCTGCCCTGCAATACGAGCTTAGAAGCGAAGTATTGTTTTCAGGGTTCAGCAATCTCAAGATGTTCTGTAAGTAGCATTAGATCAGATAGGCAAACGGCGTGAAGATCGAAGGAGAGGTAGGTAATGGGAGAATATGGGAAAGAAATCTTTTCTGAGAGAGGTTAAAAAGAGATGGTGGCTCAAGAGCTGCGCTGCTGTCGGTGATTGATTGAACCCGGGTTTGAGGAAAAAAGAATGAAGTAAAGAATGCTGGGACGGTGACCTGGGAGTAAATAAAAAAGTCAGCAAACAGGAACTCTGCGATGGACGAGGGGTGGTTAGAACGAAGGCATAGAAGGCCAATGGAAAATGATCAAGAGACGAGAGAAGCATGGAAGGCAGAGTTGGAAGGAATATCTCTGCTAATGATGGATGCTAATGATGTAACAAGGTCATTCCACCCCTTTAGAAGTAGGTAAGGGAAGACGAAGTATAAAAAAACAATTAGGGGGAGATCAGTGCGACCTTGAATTTGTTGTCGCGCGCGTTGGGATGAAGTCTGGAATTAATTGTCCTTTTCTCTTTGTCGTGCCTGTCATTTGTACGTGGTACTGATATTTCTCTACTTCTACTATACTGGGATTTATATCATTACATAACTCGGGGAATTTTCAATTTTGGGATGTTATAGTATGGGGCGTGTCTTTATATTTATTAGTAACTATCTTGATTAACTTCGTCCACGAGGTTCTGGGATGCTCTAGGTGAAAATTTAACTTAGTTTCCCGGTGAGCGTCGCGTTAAGACGCTCAGGCAATTCTTTAGATTGGAGATTATTAGCGGTGATTAGGTTTAGAAAAATTATAAAATGATGAATTTACGAAACATTTTAAGATAAAAGGTTATGGCATGGGTACAAAATTCGGTAGTTTTTGTAATTAACAATTTAACACAGATAGGAATGAAATGCAATGGGGTATGGAAATTTTATGGAAAGATATTTAGTTTTCGCATACTACATTTATGGTTGTATTTGTAATTGTGGGAAAAATGGGAGTCACATTTTGAGATGAGATAATTTAAAATTGATAATTATAAAAATACAAATCTAGGACTAGTTTTTAAAACTTTTAAATATTGAGAAATATCAATTTGAATAGTAATAGGTCAATTAAAATAAAGAGTGTAATAAATTTAATTATTAATACTATGGCCATAAATAAGGTATTAAAAAAAAATAACACAAATGAGTTTAGAAAATATGATTCGAGTAATTAAAATATAATATGATTTTTTATGTAAAATTGAAAGTTGCATATTTGGATAATGCCATTTTAGGTGAATTTAAGAAAGGTATGTAAGATTAGTAAATTGGCAAAAATGCGTGATTGAATATTTTTAATAATAGAATTGAAAATGATGAATTAAAAATTATAATTTGATTAAAATAAAGTAAAAATGATAAATGAGAGTGTGAATATTTAAAAAATTGAATAAATATGCTATAAAAAAGGTTATAATTGATTTTAAAATGCTTAAAGTGAAAATATAAGAATAAAATTTATGGGGAAAATGGCAGAAACAAAGTTTAAAGTACCTTGAAATGGTTGATGCTGGCTGGAGTTGATCTCTGGAGATGGCTGTTTGGAGGAAGGCTGCTTGTTGCGTGTGATCCGTCGAAAGAGGAGATAATGGCCTCGTCCGCACTAGGCACGGCTTGTCCCCGCATGGCGTCTGCCAGGCGGCCTACTAGGTCGTCGCAGTGGGGTTGCATGTTGGTGAGGGCATCCGCGACGTATCCGTCTCCGACCTCCATTATCCTCTGCATGCTGCTGTCCTCAGCCATCCTGTCGACTTTAACGGGTTCTGTAGTAATCTCGAGGTGGAATGTACTGGGCAGTCGTGGTAGTGGGTGCGTGATGGGATTCCCGCACTGGGACAGCAAGAGACAGAGGCAGGTCTAGATGGTAACTCCAAGAAGGAAGAGGTAGACCACGGACGAAGGCAAGTCGAACCACGGGCGCCGCGGATGCCTACATCGCGGATAGGGGTGAGAGACCCGACCGTATAACGGCGTGGCTCTGAAAACAGCTAACTGAACAACTATTCTCCTTTGTCCCAATCTTGGGGAGCTTATATACTGGACTCTGGCACTTGTTGACGAGTTCTGATTGGTTCCCGTAATCACGCCACCTGTCAAGCGCTGGGTTATTAATTATGTCTGGCCACGTGTTCGGCCACCTGCTGACGGGGGGGAATGAACTCATTATCATAAACACCTGTTGTCTGGTCCATGGCGTCGTCTGGACTATAGTGTCGTCTTGGTCTATAGTGTCGTCTTGGTCTACCTTTACCTCTTTGCTTTATTTTATTGTCACTTCTATTATTCCAGGTTTGATACATATTTTTACATAGGTATTGGTGTTATAACAAATATTAGAAGAAGGTTGTGATCTATCTATGTCAAAATATACTACATATATATATATATATATGGTAATTTAAACCAAAAAAAACCATATTGTATATGACTTATAACAAGATTTTCATGTTGTATAATAGAAACACATCTGTAAATGATTATACGCATGATTGACATGTGTCATTACATCATCATATGTATTGTACTTTGTACAAACTGAGGATAAATAAATAAAATTCTGTAATAGATTAAGAGTTGAGTTGAAGCAAGAGATAGAAGTCATAACGTCTAAAATCGAGATAGATTTAGAATTCCCACAACAAGGTCTAAAAATGGAAACTGCCACGGCGCCAGTGTTCAATTTCACCCGTGATCTACACTCTTCACATCTGGTGAAATGCAATACTCCCTTTCTCAGAAAAGGTATATAAAGCCCCCGTCTTTAGCCAAAAATACAGTCACTTTACAGTTACTTGACAGTCAGTTCACCATCTGCGTGAGCTCTCGTCGGTTGTACCCCAGGTCCACCTCATCGACCATGTAGCTAGGGCCTCCAATCCCGGAGCCAAATAATGATCCCGAAATCCCGGGATTCTGCTCGAAAAATCCCGGGATTACTGGTTTGTGCATGAAAACCAGCGCAAAAATATATTTTTATTATCTAGCATTTTGGTAATCAAACAGATGATGGGATAGCACAATTTTGACGTTTTTTTATACAGCTGCATTTCAGGTCTTTTTTTTTTTCTGAGAGATTTGAAATTATTTTCATGCATTTTAATAACGAAGGGTTATTCTGCAAGATCTTTCCAAAATGGCAGCCTCTAGAATGAGAGTATGCAGCAGTATACATGGAGGGGGCCCCAGTTTTTGTTGACATGAAAATGGTGGCTTCTTAGATAGTAGCGGCATCCCTTTATTTTTGTGGCGGACCTGCGTGTAACATGGACCCGCCACTAACCTCTTATAAGGACTGAACTACATGCGGCAAGATAATCGCATTTCCACCAGTATGTGTCTCATTCTCGACTGCAGAACGCGCTGGGATAGTTTATTGAACATGTAGGAGAGACTTCTCAGTGTGAAGTCAGCGATTCAGAAGGCGCTAATAGATGTAAATGCAAATGTCCGTCTAACTGATGAAGATTTTGATATCATGACGCAAGTAATTTCCGCACTGAAACCATTTCGGGCAGCTGTGGCGGCTATTTGTAGACGCGACGCTACGCTTTTGACTGCAGAAGCAACAGTAAAGTTTCTTCTAGAGGAGCTGCAAGCACAATCTCATTCTCTTAGCAAAGATCTGCAAAAACCTTTCAAAAGAGAATTTTAGAAGAGCGATGCAATAAAACATCTTTATTCCTCCAATATCTGCACAATCCGCAAGCACAGTTAGAAAAAAAAAGAAGATGGTCAAAGACTTTAGCGTGAAATTGCTTTTGCGTCTTAAACCGTTACAGGCCGAAGTAAGAATTCAGGCTGATAATTCGCAACTTCCTCGGAGTTTACAAGAACGTCATGAGCCATCACAATCGAATGACCATCTTACAATAGAGCGCCGATTGCAAGAAGCTATTGAGGCTGCCTCTTCAACTTCAATTGCAACACCTACACCAGACTCCGCATCCTACTCAACTATGATTTGTCTTCTTTCTAAACATTAATACATAGTTGGGCAAAATGCAATAATAATTACATTTTCTATAATCACAATTGCAAATAATCATGATTACATTTTCTATAATTACAATTACAAGTAATTTTAATCACAATTGCTATCATTATATATAGAATTATGAGTAATTATGTTTACATTCTAATGCAATTATTTTTTTTTGCAAAGTAATGCACTGCAAAGTAATCGTAATTACAAGGTCATGTATTACTTTGAATGGATTACTGCCCAACACTGCATTAAGAGATGTGGTCTAAGAGTTCCAAGAACAGTAATTTTTTTCCAGGTGTGTGTACAGTAATTGACAGATAATTTCAAACTGTAACCCAAAAGCAATGATTTAGTTCATAAACAGGCGCAAAATATATGGCTTTCAGGTTGTTTTCATCGAAGTAAGTGCCACGTCATTGGCACTATATAAAAGAAAAAAATAAAAATATAACGAACGAAACGATATACCTCTTGGCGTAGAAAGACGAAAATGTTTTTCAATCCCGGGATTGAGAAAAAAGCAATCCCGAATCCCGGGATTGAAAATATGTACCGGGATTGGAAGCCCTACATGTAGCCCAGTAAGGACTCTTCTATCTCCATCTTTCGCTCCTAGCTCATCTTTTATCTGTCCACGGAACTTTCTTAGTGCAGCTGAGTCTTCGTTTTTTGTGTATGGACATATATAGATAGGACACATATATATAGATGGCACGTTATCGCCTTATAATTAATTATGCCTAACTGGCAGAACATTGCTCGATGCAAATATTGACATCAAATTTACATTTAATTTTATAATAATAACATTTTTTTGGAATTTTATGTTTTTAGGTTATATAGAGAGATAGTATATAGTGGTTGTATAAAAATTTCCCAAAATAAATAGATATTTAAAAAAAAAAAACATGGGATTGTTGCAGACGGTGCTTTTTCAAGCCAAAAAAGATCAGGAAGCGGATTGCGCGCTTGTAAGTATTGAATATCTTGTCCATTTATCACTAATTAGGAAATTGTTCTTTTATTTTAAGGAATTTAGATGGGTATTTGACTGTTTTTAGTTTAAATTACAATAAAACACAGTTTCCGAGGATAAGTTTACTACTTTATTGAACATTCTCTCAAGCTTTCTGATACTGAGAATTATTCTACAGGAGCATACAACGAAATGAATCTCAAATTTTTTAAACTACTATTTATATTTTATAAATTATTTGCATATCTCAGACGTGCTAAAAAACCTATTTAGCATAGTATTTGTTTATGGTATAATATAATTAGAATTGATATTTTCTTTTTAAACACACATACAGTTCTTAGTTTCTCTATCACCTCGTTTGGATTTTATAACTATGTCCTTTGGTTACTTGATCCCACTTGTAAAGTTAAACTTGTGCAAAATACGGGAAGGAGAATGAGGCAATATTCCATCTCTGAGCGGGTTTTGACCCCTAAAACAACAGTTTACCACCTTCATCGTCAAATAACTTGTGTAGGAATTAACAGAAATTTTTTACACACCCTGCTCTCTCTAAACTGGTCAAGATATTTATAAATTTAATTTCCAGCACTCTACAAAATTTGTAACAATTAATATTCTCGAACATTTCAGCAAATATTTTAAATATTCAATTGACACTACTCTCCACACAAGTTTTCTTTTAAAATTTATTATATAGAGCAAGCTTTCGAGTTTAAGAACTCTTCAACAGGAATTTCATCGAAATATATACATAAACATTTGTTAATATATTTAGATGAAATTCCAGTTGAAGAATTCTTGAACTCGAAAGCTTGTGCTATATAAAATACATTTTTAAAATAAATATTTGAATTATTTTGTCAATGCATTTATTTACATATATCATTAAATATTATCTCTACAGAACTTACTGCATAGACTTTAATCAAAGTCTGTAGATATAATATTTGATGAAATTTGTAAAAAAAAACACATTAAAAATATATAGATTTCTATATATATTCCATTAAAATAAACATATTTTTTATGAATGAAATTAGACTTTTCTAAATGATAAGAAAGAACATACAATATAATGATAAATATTTTGATATACGATGTTCTAGAGGGTGTGATGCCGTGAAAATATATTACAAATGGCTTACAAAGTTCATTTGTACAGAAGAACTTGGAAAATTTTAAGCCCAAGGGACAAAAAAACTCGATTTATCCAAAAATTCGAATTAAAACGTTTTGAATAAAAGGCTTAAAACAATAAAACCTCTCATTTTCGATCAATTCCTTTATTAAGAATAACATTAGTTGCTGTAAATTTACAATTTAACCGTGTATAATTAGATTATGTGCAATAATTGCATGTATATATATAATATAAAAAAGTTCAAAACTGAATTATTAATTTACATGAATTAATGAAAAATCCCTAGGAAAATTTAGGGACCAAGATAAATATTCAAATTAAAGTCGTTGTGTTCAAATTCTACTGTACTTTATATTCAAAAATAACTCTGCCTTTGCCGGTCCCAATCCCGGATGAAAAAGGAGGACGGGGAGCAGTAACAAGCTCGATAAGAAAATCTGGGGTCAGCTGGCCCGGCTGATAGTACCCTGTAAGGGTTCCTAATCCAGGGATACAGGATGAGTAGTGTTTGTATTCTTTGTTAGGAGCCGCTTCACATGGCGTCTGTTCCTCATGTCAGAGGCGGCCATTTCTTTTGGAGCTAATACGGGCTGCCACTGAGTAGTGCTCCCAGTCTTAATGACAAAGGCAAACGCATTCTACTTCACCCAGTCATGATGGTTGTCAAACATACACCATCAAGGGTCACAACTTGATACCCTAATATGATTTTGTGGAGATAAGAAAGAAGAATAAGATATTTAGAAATAGTATTTGGGCTATAAATTAGAAGAATTAAGAGATTTTTGACACTTCCACAGGTCCAGGAGAACAGTAGAGAAAAAGTCAAAGAATTAGTGGGCAGTATTCACACATATTGGGAAAATACATCCACAATCTACAGGGTAACTCGAACCAGAGCATCAACGAAGGACCTAGCTAGTGTAAATAGATATGAAGAAATCCCGAAACTTATGTGTCTCTCTTTTAACTTAATTTTTTTTCTAATAATCGCGGTCAACTTCATTTGGTTCTATTTTTCATCTCCTTACATTTTGTTACAAATACCTTATATAACATACTGCGTTACTATTTTTACAGAAGCCTTCAATTTTCATACAATATATTTTTAATTTTTGAATGTATTATTATCATAAATTATTTTTGACCATTGACAAAGTTGTTTTCATGTGATCTACGAGAATTTGTTAATTAAATGTACTGTGCAATAAATTGATAAAGAGGGAGCAATCTCTTGAAGTATTTCAAGAAAAAATGTATTTTTTCCTTTACAGATCCAAGTACGCCCTTTTATAAAAAGTATTCAGACAGTTGGAAGTGTTAATATTTTCTCTTATTTGCACATTTACTCTGTGAATATATTTTTATATTTAAGTAACTCTCTCTTCCACGCCACCATATCACCAGGTAAAAATAATTATAAATAAAAATACATTTAAAAAAAGCTTTTATTTAAATTTCCCTAAAAATAAAAATAAAATATTTGATCTTCTGTCATTGAGCAATTAGATGTATCTGAGTGAAAATAAAAACGGCGGGGGACGATCATAATAAATTTCGAACCTAATGTGATTTAATATGTAGCAACTGATTAGCGATTTTTATAAGTGTTCGCTATATTTTTACCTCCTCTCTAAATATGATCGTCCCCCGCCGCTTTTATTTTCACTCATAAACATCTAATTGCTCAATGACAGAAGATGTGCATTTAAATAAAAGCCTTTTTTTTTCAAAATCTATTTTACTTATTAACTATTTAGTTAGTGTTTACTTATGAATTTACAAAATTCATAATCGATAGTTGACTGGGGATAAGGCCTTAAATAGATGAAAGCCTGCTCGCGGCGGATTGCTCAATATAGAAATATAGACATTTGTTCATTCCTGGCCACTCCGAACACCCAGAAGTCTGAAAATTTGTACACTCACATTGTTGAAGATTTCATCTTTCTATGTGATCTGGAAGTATATTAAAATTATATTTAAGATTTCGAATGACAAATTAAAAATTTGTCCGTTCCTCGCCATTCTGACAACCGCGAAGTCTGAAAATTTGTCAACTTGCATTGTCATCAGGTTCTAATAAATGTTCAAAATTTGAGATTTCTACATGCTCTATAAATATACTGATAATCGATTTCAAGATTTGTGGACAGACGGACATGGAGGCAAGTTAAATAAAAGCTTTTAAAAAGAACACGGCGTGGTGGTGTTTCCAGTTTTGCGCGGTGCTGGCCCGGATGTGTCCGGAGCCAGCCGGAGGAGGAGGACAGGTGAGTCTTCCCAACCTTTCTACTTCTAATTGACTAAGATTACAAGAGATACAAGAGGACACAAAATAAACGTAAATGTAGAGTCCAGCTTCCAGAAGAAGATCGACCAGATAAAATATGTGATTAGCTAGAGTAACAGAAATAATGTCTTATTGAAATGGTTGATGAGTCTAGAATTGGTCAAGAACAACAATCTTCGCAAAGGAAAGAGCAACTTATACCTCACCAAATAGCAGATTACTCTTTTAAAAAATGACTATTGACTTCTTATAGTTAGGCCAATCCGCATTCATCATGATAGTAGACAACTACAGCCGCTATCGTGAAGTCATCAAGATGTCGCCAACTTCAGCAAGAGAGATTTTACCAGTGTTAAAATCTACCTTTGCGAGATATGGAATTCCGGAGATTATTATTACTGATACTAGACCACCCTTTAAGCCCCAAAACTTTGCAAATTTTACATATGAATGAGACATAGAAGATAAAACCTCTAGCCCAAGGCTACCCAAATTGAATTGTAGACTTTCAGTTGTTGTCGTGTCCAATGAAGAACCTCAGATGCATCCAAACATCTTCATCACAGCAGTCGCGTTGTCCTTTATCTTAGGTGTGTAAATCTGTTGTTCTGGGTCCATGTTGATTTTCTGTTGTTGTTGTTGTCGTGTTCAATGAAAAGCCTCAGATGTCTACATGCATCTCTATCACAGCAATGTCCTCTATTATACTTTCAGCGTTAGTTGAATTGAGAGAGTACACAACAAATCGGACTTCTATGTGTTCTGAGAGTGTAATAAAACTTGACAACCAAATTTGAACGAAAGTATAGAAATTAGTTCAGTCCTGACCACCCCAATCCCATTTTTAATAGAACTCTAGCTTAATACGCAAGCGAAATGCCTGTGCTTCTTTTTCTTCAAATTTGTAACAAATAAATTAACTGGCAATATGTTTCTTTTCAATAATATCATCAAATATTATCTCTACAGACCTTACTGCAATGATATAAGTTATTGAATGAGAGGGCTTGGCTCATTAGTATGTCCCTCATTCAATAATTTATTGCAGTAAGGTCTGTAGAGATAAGTTTTGATTATTGAGAAGAAACACATTGCCAGTAAGTTTATTTGTTAAAATATTTAACTATAGATGGCAAATGAATTTATAAATTTATTTTTCTTTGTTTGAGACCAAATATACAAATTATCTACTGTTTTTCTGACCACCTCGGTCACCTAAAATTCAGAAAATTTGTAAACTTGCAATATCAGTAGGAAAGAATTAGTCGGTAAAATATCAAATGTAGTCAGGAAGTATATTAAAAATTGATCACAAAATTTGAAAAAAGAAATATGAAAATATAGTCCATTCCCAACTACCTAGAATCCTGGAATTTTGTAAACTTGCATTGTTAGTTATGTTGAGCAAGTTTACAAATTTCCAGACTTCTGTGTGGTCTGAATCATATTTGAAAATTTACAAAATTTTTGAAAAGAAATATGAAAGTTATTCCATTACTGACCACCCAGAAGTCTGTAATTTTGTCATCTGGCATCGTTAGTTATATCGAGCGAGTTTACAATTGCCAAGACTTCTGTGTGTAGTCTGAAAGTATACTTGAAATTTTCACAAAATTTGAAAGTAAATACAGAAATCAAAATTAGTCCATTGCCAACCACCCAGAAGTCTGAAATTTTGTCAATTTGCAATGTCATCATGCTTGATCAATTTTAAGAATTTTTCACTTCTAGATGTTCTGTAAGTATATAACATTTTCACACAAGGACTGTGGACAGACAGATATGGAAATATGTTATATAAAAGCTTTTAAAAACAGAAGCTCAAATGAAATAGTAGCTGCCTAATAGAACAAACTGGCAAAACCACTAGGAGAGTTCACAACTGATAATCCAGACTCTCCAACTATTGGTCAATTTTAAAATCTGATTCACTTAAATTCGCCCATTTCTGTATACTTTTTATTTGTTTTCCCCGGAAAAAACCCTCGAATTCAGCCCTTCTAAGGATCGGCCATTTATATTGGAAGCTTTTACTGCAGTTTTAAAAAGGCGTTTAAAAATACTATGAGAATAATTTTCAACTACATAACCAGTGTAGTGATCAGAGTGTATTGTATCCAGTCACCACGCCGTCTACGCTGTCCCCGACGGCGTGGCCTGTCCCAGCTGGATGACCAGCTACGACCCCGACCAGCTGGAAGAGTAGGTACACGATCCCTTTATATAGACGTTCACCTACACATTTATACATCCCAGTAAAGCCTGTCATCAGATGTCACTCCCTCGAATTGTCGATAGCCATGAGCGGTCGAATTTTGAAGCCACTTCTTATTAAAACTCTTTTTTCTGCAGCGCTCTATGACAGTGACTCCCCACACATCAATTATCCTTTTCACACCAATCATTTTGCATATATTTTGACAACATAAAAAATATTCAATAAAACATTCCTTCAAAAATATTATTTTTTACTTATGTTTTATTTAGGGAATAAGGTGTTTCCCTTTATAGGTTCTACTTATTCAAAATAAAATAAAATAAAAAATATTATTAGAGCATGTTACCATTCTAATCTTAATTAACTGATAGTAAATATAAAATAAAACAAAAAAATCCAAATCAAGAAAACATCTACATCTACAAATATCTCGTATTTACTGGATTTTGGTACATAGGCCTTCATCATAGTTGTGCTGGCTGTTTTCAAAAACCCTCCAAGGTCTTCAAAGAGGCATCTTAAAAATCAAGAAATTAGTATGTAAGACCAATTTTGAAGAGAAAAATACTTGGGATTGAATTGGATTATAAACTAATTTTTTTACGTATATGCTTGTAATATCTATTTGCAAGAAAGGTCATGAAGTTTGAAATCTGGAGCTTCTCGATCATATTATCCAAATGCAGACAATAGAAACAAAAATGAAAATACATTATCTGTAGCCGCCTGGTACTTGGCCAAAATACTGGGTGATTTCACCACTGATCAGACAAGCTCTTCCAAGCTCCCAAGCTCTGTGACTGAGATAGGAGATTCTATATCGATTTCCACCAAATACAGGAAGTTTCTATAAGTGATCTGGTGTTTTCCAGGGACTTCGGCCGGGTGTACTTCATCCCGGAAGGAGTGGCCGCCCCTTCGTGGGCCGTCTACTACGAGCCGTGGCAGCTCAGGGAGTAAGTGATCTCTTTCTGACACTTTTTAACTTATCTAGAATATCAAGAGTCTAAAAATTATAGCTTTAATATAATTCCGAACAATTCTATTAACCCAGTCAGAAGGTTCGTTGAGAGTTTTATATACAGTAGAGCCTCCATGAGGTTTCATCAGGGTCCATCATGCTAGAGGACACCTCTCTACAAAGGATAGTTTTCATTGGGACACTTATTGGGAAGGGTTGAGGCATCCTTCAATGGATATAACAGGGAGGTGATATAATGATTGCCTTGACCTCTCAGAATTTTGAAATAATGAAATTTTACCGCGAGTTTTATAAATAAATAGGATCCCTAATGTTTTCATACATAAGTTTAGTACTTAAGCTACCATGATACCATACCGTTTTGAGAGAAGTAACACGTTCCGGCGTGCGCTCTAGCTTTCCTGAGGAGTGGGACCGCCCGGCTCCCAGCGAGAAGGTCCCCCGGTCCTCCGTCTTCGGAGGGAGGGACCGCGAGGTGGACCTCGAGGAGGAGGAGGTGGAACTCCAGTAAGTAGCCGTTTCACTTGTACTTAGAGAAATACATGTTTTCAATACCCTGCACATTAGAGAAGATATTTTTAGAATTAATTTGTTTTAGAAGTCCTTCTATTTTACATCAGTTAGACCTTGCCAATAAGCAGAAGTATTAGAACGAACCGCACTAGCAAATTTTATTAAGTAATTAACTTCAGAAATTTAATCATTTGCGTGATGTACAGGAGGGCTATTTTGGCCTCTCTGGAGTCCACTTGAAGAGAAGGAGCCAAGCGCCCCCACAAGGCTCCAAGGAATGACCGCGAGGTAGACATCGAGGTGGAGGAGTAGCAGGCGCTCCAGTGAGTAGCTGTTTTATTCGATTTAGAGATAAAAAAAATAATTAGAGATAAAAATCTTTTCAACCCCCTGCACATTAGAGCAGATATTTTAATGATGAAGTCCTTTAGATGGCATCAATTTTTCAGTGAGTAAAAACTACCATTAAACAGTAGTAAGAGAATGAACCACACTAGCAAACTTTATTAATTGCTTTTCTCAAGACATGTTAATTATTTTCGTGATGTGCAGGAAGACCTTTTGGCCTCTCTGGAATGCGCCTGGAAAGCCGGTGCCGAGCGCCACCTTAAGGCTCCAGGAAGTTTCAAGCCCAGTCCCTGGAAAATCCTTTCGTCAAAGTTTTGGAAGGATCACTACGAACAACCTCTAGCTGTTCCGATGGGACATTGGGTCATCTGCAATGACTTTATTTATAATTGAATTGGATACCATCAAAATTCAAAGACACCATATTAAAATTCCACCGGCCGCAAGTGCGGCGGAAGCGATTTCATTGGAACACGGATGGCCAATGGCACTTCTATCCACCTTCGCATCTGTTCTTTTGGAAAGTTTAGAAGGTCTGCTGAGCTTGGCAAGATTACTGGAATCTGAGGTGCGGAATGAAACTGCTACTCCTTCCTAGTTATTGGAAGTTTTTCTGAGGTTTTGAATCCCTTTGCTGATATTGGATTTTAGTTCTCTCCGTATAGTCTGAACTAGACCCACTTATCTTTGAGTCCTGCTATCTCGAACAGATGGATTTCGAGTCTATTTTAACTCGATCTGCTTTATTAAGAGCCTGCCTGAAATCGACCTGCTGGACTCCTTGACCTAGCTGAACTCGACATTGTGTCTTGTGAGTCCTGGCTAAACTTGATTTACTGGACTCCGAGTCCCGGCTTTCCCACTAATCACCAAATTCTGAATGAACACGATATGCTTGACTCCGAGTCCTGGCTGAACCTGTCACGCTGATCTCCAATTCGAGGCCCATCTCGACTCACTCGACTCTGACACCTGGCTGAATTCTACCCGCTGATTTTTGGGACCTGTTTGAACTCGATCCGCTGATGGACGAATTTAGAATTTACTCGATATACTGCAATACGAATCCTGGCTGAATTCCACCCGTTGATCATGGAGTCACTATAACATGACCGGTTGGACTCCTTGTCTTTAATGAACGCGACCCGCTATTCTCCGAGTCCTGACTGAACTTGTCCTTTTAAATTCGACCAGCTGGTTTCCTAGTGCTGAATGACCTCTATTCACTAATCTCTTTGTTCCGGAAGAACCCGATCTGCTGGACTTCGTGTACTAGCTGCACTAAATCCGCTGGTTACTGTGTCCTGGCTGAACACGCCCAGCTGGTCCCTGTGTCCTGGCTGATCTCGACCTGCTGGTCCCTGTGTACTGGATGAACACGCCCAGCTGGGCCCTGTGTCCTGGCTGAACACGCCCAGCTGGTCCCTGTGTCCTGACTGAACACGCCCAGCTGGTCTCTGTGTCCTGGCTGAACATGCCCAGCTGGTCCCTGTGTCCTGGCTGATCTCGACCTGCTGGTCCCTGTGTACTGGATGAACACGCCCAGCTGGTCCCTGTGTCCTGGCTGAACACGCCCAGCTGGTCCCTGTGTCCTGACTGAACACGCCCAGCTGGTCCCTGTGTCCTGGCTGAACACGCCAAGCTGGTCCCTGTGTCCTGGCTGAACACGCCCAGTTGGTCCCTGTGTCCTGGCTGAACACGCCCAGTTGGTCCTTGTTTCCTGGCTGAACACGCCCAGCTGGTCCCTGTGTCCTGGCTGAACACGCCCAGCTGGTCCCTGTGTCCTGACTGAACACGCCCAGCTGGTCTCTGTGTCCTGGCTGCACACGCCCAGCTTGTCCCTGTGTCCTGGCTACACACGCCCAGCTTGTCCCTGTGTCCTGGCTGAACACGCCCAGCTGGTCTCTGTGTCCTGGCTGCACACGCCCAGCTGGTCCCTGTGTCCTGGCTACACACGCCCAGCTTGTCCCTGTGTCCTGACTGAACACGCCCAGCTGGTCTCTGTGTCCTGGCTGCACACGTCCAGCTGGTCCCTGTGTCCTGGCTGAACACGCCCAGCTGGTCCCTATGTCCTGACTGAACACGCCCAGCTGGTCTCTGTGTCCTGGCTGCACACGCCCAGTGGTCCCTGTGTCCTGGCTACACACGCCCAGCTGGTCCCTGTGTCCTGGCTACACACGCCCAGCTTGTCCCTGTGTCCTGGCTACACACGCCCAGCTTGTCCCTGTGTCCTGGCTGAACACACCCAGCTGGTCCCTGTGTCCTGGCTACACACGCCCAGCTTGTCCCTGTGTCCTGGCTACACACGCTCAGCTTGTCCCTGTGTCCTGGCTGAACACGCCCAGCTGGTCCCTGTGTTCTGGCTGACCGGGTCTGGACGACCTGGTGGTTTCTGAATCCTTGCTTAATGCGAACCGCTACATTTCTAGTCCTAGTTGAATTCGATCCACCTGATTCAGAGTCCTGCCTGAATTTGATCCTCTGGACCCTTGACTTCGCTGAACTCGACCTCCTTTATTCTGAGTCCTGGCTAGACTCGATTTGCTGGACTTCGAGTCCTGGTTTACCTTGACCCACTTATCTCCGAATCCTGATGAAACATAATCTCCTGATCTCCGAAACCTGGCTGAACTTGACTCGCTGGTCTCTGAACACTGTCTGAACCCTACCCACTGTTATTTGACTCCTAAATGAGCTAATTATTTTTGACTCCAATTCCTCGCTTAACCTGACCTGCTGTTCTCCGATTCCAACTCTGTCTCGACCCGCTGGATTTCGAGTCCTTACTGAACTCTACCCTCTGGTCTCCGATTCCTAGCTGATTTCGACCCGCTGATATTCTTGTCCTTTTTAAACTCGACCCCCCCCTGATCTCCTAGTTCTAAATTAAATCGACCCGCTGTTTTCCGAGTTCCGAATGAAATCGATCTGCTGGACTTCATGTCCTGGCTAAACGCGAATCGCTGTATTTCGATTTCTGGATGAACTCGATTCGCTGGTCTCCGACCGAGTCCTGACTGAATTCGACTGGCTAAACTCGGAGTCCTGGCTGAAATTTACCTGTTGATTTCCGAGTCTGTGATGAACTTGACTTGGTGGTCTCTATGTCTTGATTGAACTTGTCCTGGAGGTCTCCGAGTTCTGTTTGGACTCGACTTTAAGAAAACGTCGTTCGAATCTTCAATAAGAAAGAATCAGAACTTTGCTTTCTTCATCACTGAATTCTAATTTCGAAAATCTATGAATGTTACTGGAAGAATTCGATTATATCTTATTATATCTATTTCAATTATTTTTAATATTTGGATTTGTGCATGAAAATAAATTCTTCAAAATAACCTTTTTACGAATCAATCAATTTACTCACGTGCCAAATCATATAACTATGAATGGGGATATCAATAGAGTGAAATAGATTTTATCTATTATCTTATATCAATTACACTTTGACCATGACTGGTAGATTAGCAAATACCTTTCTTCTACTGTAAGTGTGCAAGACATACCTATACCTACATACATAAATGAAATATTCAACATTGCAACTTCAAGTTACTCTAGCCCCGTTTGTCTACTTGAACCAACTGGGAGGTTTGGAATTGTGTAAGTGTTTGGAACCATTGAAGTTTATTTTCATCTAATGCTGTTTCATCATGAAGAAAGCGTGGTACCCTTTGAAGATATTTGAACAAATTTGTCCTCATCTCTCAAGTCACTGACAAATAAACGACATTAAGACAGGGATAGCGAAGGTGGTAAATGTTAATTCTCTGCCTCATCAGAAGAATGGACGCCATTTTAAACTATTTTATAAAGCTAACATAGACTTGAAGGCCACAAATTCAACTTCTCTGATCATATATGGAATATCAGTCTCCATTTGGAACTATTTGTAGAAAATAACGGTAGTCTCCAGGATCTATTTAATGGTGGGAAAGTTTGTTGAAGATACCGCGGATTGTTATAAATGGAGGGATATTGGAAATAGCGAGAAGTAATCGATGCCTCATACTAATGTATTAAACGATACAGCCTTTATATATGACACTGTAGGGTTGAATCTTGGGCATTGTAGTTAATCAAACTAAGCACATAAATTTTGAGAACAGTAGAATCACATGCAAATTTGGAATCGAGCAATGCTCTTCCACAATAAAAGCATACATATAGCTGGGTAATCGTTAGTTAAACATGAGACAATCCTCCGTCGTGGATCACCTGCACCGGGCTCCCGTTGCTCTTCCTCTGCAGGTCTGTCCTGCAGACTAACCAAAGACCTCCTGAGAACCACCGCTCAAGTTGATCTCCTTTCCCCTGGCAGTATCTCTCGGCCTCACCACTTGTGAAGGGACACGAGAGACTTACCAGAAGAGTAGCAACTGTTTCGTTGGCGAGAGTAACAACAGCAACCGCAACAAGACTTCTAACACTCCTCCCTTTATTGTCACTTCTACTACACATTACATATAACTAGAATAACAATCAACGGTTAATTACATTACGTTACCTCCTAGGGCCAATATAAACGTGTATTTACAAACATTTGTCCCAGGAAACAGGACCACAGCAGTTGGCGATTCCCACATTATTTCCATAACGGAAATATATAACATATATAATTATATTTTTGACGTATTATAATATTATAATGAAATTAATCTATTTTGATGCAAACGATTCTTTTTTTTTAAATAATTCAATTTTTTACTTCCTTTACTGCAATGATAAATCAATAGGAAGGCTTGGCTATCAGTGCAGTGGTAAGTCCTCTCAGCGTTTTCGCCAGTTTAATCTACCATACCGCTGTAATATTGCATTGGGAAGTTTTGTTTTTATACCAATACTGAAGCTGACCTCTTGGAAAGGGTATGGACATAAGCTTTGATGACAGTAAAAACACGCACAAATAATTATAAATTTTAACATATGAAACTATTAACCGAATACTTTTATTTCTTGAATCAAAATGCACTTCCTACTGTCCTTACTATAATTTAAAATATTGAGAGAACCTGGATCATCAGTAGTCAACCCTACCAGCGGTTTCGCCAGTTTAATTAACCATACTACCATAGAAGGGTTAAAAAATGAAACAGAAAGAACTTTAAATTATGTAATACAATGGTGTACAAGAAATAAGCTAAAGCTAAGCCCGGAGAAAACCGGCTTAATACATATGCACGGCAAACAAAATATTCCAATGGGAACTCCAAATTTCATAATAAAACCAGTGGAAGAGGTAAAAATTTTAGGTATAAAATTTTCTAATCACAGAATTAAGTCAAAAATTAACTTCACACCCCACATTAATGATATTCTATGTAAAATCAACCGTATGAAAAATATTTTGTTTTCGCTCTGTGGGAAGATGTGGGGATTGGATGCTAAAAAAAGATTAATTTTATATAAAACTCTTTTCAGGCCAATACTAACCTATGGATCTGAAATATGGTATAAATTTATTGATAAAAGAAGTAAGCAAAGATTAAACTCTCAGCAATATCAGATTCTTCTTTGGGTAGTGAGAGCCTATAAAACGACCTCATCAAATTGTATTCATAGTTTGGCAAAAATACCTATTCTCACAGATCAAATAGAATCGTTGATAATAAAATACGATTTGGCCAATTTATCAAAAGAAGAAATTAATGTATTCAGACCGCATGCCCCGACTATAATTCATAACTACATAGAATCAAGAATAGCTGAAACAATAGCTAACACTAATGAAACATTCAGAAAATTTTTCCCATTTGGAATTCCTTTTTATTTTCGTCCGAATTTTTATAACTCACAGTTCGTCACGGGTCATGGTAATTTTGGAGAATTTCTGTCGAAAATCGGGGCAACGGATGATCCTAGCTGTTTCTGTGGAAAAGAAAACCAAGACTCAATGCATTTATTGATGGAATGTCCGATATTCCACGGCTACAGAAGTAATCATTTTTATCCCATCGAAGAGGTTTGCGAATTTGTATATAACAAAGACACTTATGTAAAATTCAATAATTTTTGTAAGTTCATTTTGGATTTTCTCTTCTGTTTAAGAAAACCATAGTTTCAGTTTTAATTGTGTTTTTAACCGGTTATTGTGTTGTATATACTGAATTGTATATAGGTTGCTAAAATGGTTTATTTTGGATTTTCTATTCTGTTTGAGAGGGCCATCGTTTCAGTTTTAATTGTGTTTTTAGTCGGTTATTGAGTTGTATATAGGTTGATAAAGTGATCCATTTTGGATTTTCTCTTCTGTTTTAAAGTGCCATCGTTTAAGTTTTAATTATGTTTTTAGTCCGGTTATTAAATTGTATAAAATGAATTGTATATAATCTACTGGAATGTATTTAGGCGCAAGTATCCCGAGCTGGGATATCGCGTCCGATATGTCAAATAAAAAAAAAAAAAAATTTAGAGTCCTACTATTGTATTTTATGACCTTCTAAAAAACGTGTTACTAAGAGGAAGGGGATGTCAAAGGACTGGTTGAATAAATATTGATAATAGGATATTTTTGGTGTCAAATGGAAGTTAATTTACTCTCTATTAACGTTTGTCACATTTAAGGCCAGCATAGAACATATTGTAAATATGTAAATTGGCAACCAAAAAATATTTTTATTTTCTTTCTTTTACTCGCCTCACGTTAGGTATTTCGTTCTCAAATTATTTCTAAAAATATCTGAGATTCTTTCAATTTCTCTTATCGAATAATTTGTCCTATAAATATCTTACAATCAGTTCATTTAAAATAAATAGTGATCTAGAGTTATATTTATTTTTCTAATTGGTCACGACTGCACCACAGAATCAAAATCCGATAAACCGAAACCCATCAAAATAATATAAAATGAATATTTCTTTAAAATTTAATATTCATTACATCATGTTTACCCAGCTACTATCCATTACCCTTTTTTAAAGTACAAAATATTTGAAAAGGTTTCAAGTAATCAATGGTCAACTTATAAAATAATAAATTACTTTGTGGGATGATAAAGTGGCAATATTAATATATTGTTAATATCGGGTTCAAATTTATTAAAATATTGTCGTGAATCGTTAGTAATAAACGGTCAGAACACACCAGAATCGTATAGAAATAAAACACAGGATTCCTATAATATCAGTGAAGTTAATTCTGTTCTGGAGTTAAATTAGGGTTCTGAGTCCCTTCATATCACTAGAGAAGACCTGTGGTACATCAAATTGAGCTAATACCAAAATTTAGTTAAAACGAAGTTTATCTTCGTATAAGCTGTTTGATATAACATAGGTCTATTCTAAGGAATATCCGCTTATCGGAAATTCAACAATCCAAAAACCCTTAGAGATTTCCTCACAATATTACGATACGACAACCAAGCGACATGGATGCAACTTCGAAGCGGTAAATACCTCTTTCACATCACCATTTTATAAAATTTTGGCAAGTTAAAAGTGCCAGAATTGAGTTGTGGAATTTTAAGAGCTGGTCTATAGCATTTTCGTTATTGAGCCAATACCAAAATATTAGAAAAATACCCTCAATTAGAATGCAATTTTCATTTGTGTAGAGATATAATCACATTTCTCTATGATAGTATGGAAGGTCTTATGTAGTAGAATAGTATAATATATAGTAGCATGCTATAGAAATATATTTACAAGGTATAAAAATTGTAAATTGTTATAAAGGATTCTTCTTGTATATTGAATATTACTTTATATTGAGAAAAAAAGTTCTTATGTTAAATTTGTCAAATTCTAATTAATATTACTTTGAATTTGTTAAATTATCTACTATTTATCAAATCTGTATATATTGCAAATGTTCATTCAAATTAGCCAAATATCCACTCTTTGCAAAACACAATCAAGATATTCCTTCTTGCACATCTCTCTACCTATACATACAATAAAAATGATAGTTTAAAAAGCCTTTCAATTAAATTTTAAACATTCAACGTTGTATTTCTACTGGGCAAATATACCACAGATTTGAGTTTCTATTCATTATTTCAACATATAGGCAAATGGTGGTATTGAAGAATTGTATTCGGAAATTTGAGAGAGGTTGACAAGATTGATTGTATCATCTCAGAACCCCGCAATTTTAATGTGTAAAATTAACCTTTACGTGTGTCAAGATTAAATTGAATTATTTTGTAAATGTTCAATCCAAATAGGTTTCGCAAATAAATTCCATAGGCCATAATTGAATCAATGATTATTTTTAAAATGTTATAAGCCTTATTAATCTATTAAAAAAGGGCGTTCTTATATCTGCCAAAGAAAACAATTTTCTTAATATGTCGAGATTTTGCTCCCACAATGCCGGCTTATTGCGCAAAATAATTTTTATTCAGTTAATTATATCGAGTTCTTAAAGAAGTTACAAACTTTAATTTATTTTGTTCAAATTTAATTTAATCTCTTAAGCCTTTTTAGGGATCAATTTTATTTAAAAAAAAAAAAACAATGGAACATAAATTTTCTAAGGAAAAATAATTAATTGAGTTATAGATATTAGTAAAATATTCAATGAAACCTAATTCAAATGTTATACTTTGATATATATATGCTCGAAAGATTTAACATCCAATTTACCTGATTGTGTCTACAAATTGACAAGCAGCTCATGATCTACTTCAATAAACTAATTTGGCTTCTATTGGAATTTTTAAAAGGTTTCAAAACACTGCCTCTAAAATATTTATATTATCATTCTTATCATTTATATACATGATCGGGATTTATTAATCATTTATCAAAATGTTGTAACTCGTTGAAAATGATTTTCTGTGATGAAACAACTCTTCGAAATCAGCACAGAGTCAAATTTGGAAGACGTCAATTATACCCCAATACTCTGTTAGAGAATTGCTAATAATGAAAGTTGCTGTTTTAAATGTTACCTGTATATAAGCTCTAGTACACATGATACACATCATATTAAATCACGGTGAATTAAAGTGTATCATCTATCTACACAGGTAGATTCAGTTGTCACTCACAGAACACAGTTTGATTACTTCACGGTTTGGTTGAAATTGTACGCGAATCGAGGGACCTTTAGAATGAATTAATTACAGTGAACTCTCTAATCATTTTTGCAAAATTATTCTATGGACCGATATATTATGTTGTAGGCTACATATATATGTAGTATAGTTGATAGAACATTTACAAAAAAAAATTGATATTTTAACCAAACCTGGGGTTGTTGTTGCAGAAAGTGCTTTTTTAAGCCTAAAAAAAATCGGAAAGCGGATTAGGCACTTGTAAGTATTAAATTTTTTGCTCTATTAGTACCATTTAGATAAATGTTGTTTCATTTAGATGAATGTCTATTTGGTTCTCTAATGTGCGCTAGTAGTCAGTGGATTACTCAAAACTCCTGAAATGTTTTAAACATATCAACTATGGAAAAGTTACACATTTCGCACTATTTTTAAAAACGAAATTCTTACACAGAGTTTCATAAAAAATTTATAGCCGCTCAATTTGTCCCATCACACGGCCAGAAATACTTACATAAAAGAGATCTATCAGAAACACCAATTTGTTCCTGCGGAGAAACTGGACAAACTGCTCTTCACCTTATCTACGACTGTCCGAACTTTACAGAAGTGAGACATCGTTTGTTCCCTGATTTAAATTATCTAATTCTTTCACCTCAGCCACTTTGTCTATATATATTTTATTAACTTTGTAGAATAATATATATACATGTAAATTTGTAAATATTTAATTCTAAGTTCTAATTTGTTTGCTGTTTTGTTTCGTCTGTATTAGGCGCAAATATTTCAATATCGCGCCTGGTTGATTAATAAATTAATTTTAAAAAAAATTCTATGGAAAAGTTCACTGTTATTTCTTCAGTTCAAACATTTAATAACCTAAATTAAAGGTAAATGTCGTTTCATATTTGACGATACAGCTCATCTATTTTAGGTAAAATAATTCAAATAATTTTTCTTATTATTTATTTTCAATGGAATTTAGATATATAAATACATGTGTGAATAGAAATGAAATGAATTAATAATTAGATATATAGCTAGTGCGCAGATGTACATAGAACTATTCTGCTTTTCACATGTGTAGACATGTGGTGCACTTACAGTAAAATCAGTCGCCAACTTCTACCCACCATGGTTATCATGGCCTGTACCACGTGTACTAGAGATAAGCAAAAAAAAAACCATATAACTGGCAACCATGTTGTTTTTGGTTTAGTTAATTTTTACATAATATATAAATACTTTTATAATTATTAAAAAGAAAAAGGCATCTCTTCATCGTGCAACTGTAAGTTGCTGATGGCTTGCGCCATCTATTGGAATAAATATAAACTATTCTCGTTGCTTTTTAATCATTCCAGAATTGGCCAATTACCCATTCTTGATTATTCAGGAAATGCTAACTACATACGCGTGTCGGGCGTTTCAAGGAGATGCCTTTTTCATAATTTATGCAACTTATCGCAGTACAATATCACATTTGTACTATATTTTCACTTTTATAATTGTTTTTTCATATAAGAATGTAATAATATATATATATCGATTGAAAAACCCCGTACAATTTATAAATGAATAAAATAAAGCATCAAGGGCTGCGTATCTTTATTAGAACGACGATATTACGAGCTTTCGGGCACATACACCTTTCTACAGAAATTTAATAAACTAATAATCCAACTAGTTTGAAAATAGAATTTATATACACGTAGCTATTGTTTTGAATATCTGTTTAATTAAGAAAATATTGAAATGTTTAAATTTACATGCAGGTGTAATGATTTGGAAAAATTAATTCTATGAGGTAATATGATATTTTTGATTAAAGCAAACTTATCCTGCAATTTATATACAAATTTTACAACTTTCAAGGAATCCCATTAGACATGTGATATCTTATACTACGAATGAATTTGTTTTATCTTATTTTATTTAAGTCTATCGAATTATATGCTTCTGGTAAATAAATTCTGCGATTTATGCTGTTGTATTGTTTGGACACTATTGCTTCAATTATTAGTCTTTGATATTCTATATAGATAATACCGTAACAGAGTTTTCCATTGTAAAGTCTTGAGCTATCTCCTCCGAAGATTCTGAACTACACATAACGATTTATATACCAAAATTTTCGTTATTTTTTTCTTCGTATGACAGGCCTGTTTTTATTTTCCTAATGTTAACAGTTATTTTTATTTTTTAATTTAATCTATTTTACAATCGTAGATTTTTTGCATTTATCATCATCGGTTCCTTTGTTTTGAAATGCGTATTTTGTTTACCTTTTACTAATTCTTATTTACTAATTTTTACTAATTTATGAATTCATTTGATTATGATTATAATTTGTAAGTACTTTGTTATAGTTTTTCATTTAAATAGAGCTCAATTTTTGTGTATGTTTCTTATTTGCATTATCTTTCCTAATGTCTTTGGCAACGGTTTTTTTTTCTCATAAATAGGCTGAGGTTATATTATTTTTCGAATTGTAGATTGAATTATTACTTTTATTCTATATTAATTATCTTTTATAAGTGTTTGTTATAGTTTTTCATTTGAATTTAGCACGATTTTTGTATCTGGTTATCTTTTTTGGCATCTTTTCATCTCTCTTTGGCATCTTTTTTTTCTCATTAATAAGACCTAATCCAAATAATTTAATAGTGTGTGACGTTTCAGCAACAGCATCAGACAAAAGAATAAATGAACTAAAGAATAAAATTTCATTTTTTCTTTTGTCTGATGATGGTGACATTTGGATTAGGTCTTATTTTTTTTATTAATTTGTTATAGTTTTTCATTTGAATTTAGCTCCATTTTTGTGTCTTATTTCTTCTTTATATTAAAACTTAGAATTAAGCTTTGCTTTTTTATATACATGTTTATTACACATTTAGCAATACTTTTTCTTTATATTTGCTCTTATTTACTCATTTTTTTACTCTTTCACAATCAGATTTTGAAAATGGCTAAATGGCTCCACTTCTCCCTATTTGCTTTTGCAGCTTTTCTTATAAAAAAAAATATTAAAACTTAGAATTAAGCTTTGCTTTTTTATATACATGTTTGTTGCACATTTAGCAATATATATACCAAAATATATTTTTTGAATATTTAACTCTTTTAGTGCTTTTTTGTCAGGGGGGCTGCAAAAGTGCCGTACTTATGCAGTATTTTGGTGCTTTTCTTGTGAAGAGGATAATGAAATTTAAAATTAAGCTTTGCTTTTTTATATACATGTTATTTACACATTTAGCAGTATATACACAGAAAATTTTGGAATATTTAACTTTTTTGGTGAATTTTTGTCGGGGAAGCTATGGACTGCCGTAATCATGCATTATGTTGATGTTTTTCTCATTAAAAAAAATATTTGGGTTTAGAATTGGGCTTTGCTTTTTTATATACATACTAGCCGAGTGACCCGGGCAACGCCCCGGGTTTACTCGAAGGGCCCGCAGGTGAGAAACTATAGGCATTGGTTCCTATGCCTAAAAAATTATTTAAAATGAAAAAAGAAGAAAAATACTAACAAATCAGAAAATAAAAGTGCAAACAACACATCTACACTACTTCAAGAACATGAGAGCACATGCACTGTCTAACCATACGTGTACCATTCTTAAAGACCCTGCTTAGGATTAAAATATCTCCGAAGCATAACAATACAACCAACTCATGTTTGCTAAGCAATTTCAGGAAAGAAACTATAGGCATTAGTTGAAGAGTTTAAATAAATATATTTAGAGTGAAAAAATGACACAAATCAGCAAATAAAATTGCAAAAAATGCTACTCTATCCAGATAAGACAACATATAAAAGGAATGAAAATATTTAAAGGACCTCATTAAAACTACATTTCTAGTATATATATATTTTTTTTATTTCCAAAATATTTATTTAGACTTTCACCAATGCCTTTAGGATCTTTGCGATGGAACACGTATGGTGTTTCAGCGCATGTGCTCTCATGTCCTTGAAGCACATATACTGACAGTGCCCAAAGTTAAACACACTGTATAGTGTCTGAAATATCTTTGGCCCCTTCGGATATCAACCTTCGCTTCATTCTAGAGAGGCGTTAGTTTTCACTAAGGTTGGCTTTTGCTATGACTATAAATAAGGCTCAAGGACAAACCTTGGCTACAAGAGCCTGTGTTTACGCACGGACAACTTTAAGTGGCTTTTTCAAGTGTGCGAACATTGGATAGCATACATGTAAAGATGACCCATATCTTTTGGTCCTTCGGATTTCAGACTTCCATTCATTCTGAATATTTGGGTTCTTCCTACAAGAGCCTGTGTTTAATTTTAAAGTGGCTGCCTTCGCCTCTGTAATACCTTTTTACTGGTAAAGTTGTATTTAAACAACAATCAACCTTGAAAATTTGATTTTTAAAATGGTCGAATTATCGAAAGTGTCGAATTATCGATAGTGTCGAATTATCGATAGTGTCGAATTATCGATAGTGTCGAATTGCAGTTTTTATTTATTTTTTAATAAGGTCCTCTTATCTTATCTGTAATATAGTTGTATTGTTCGAAATTTTATTTTCTAATTTGTTAATTTTTTTCTTTTTTTTTCACTCTAATAATATTTATTTAAATCTGATAATTTTTATTTAATGCAATTTATTTAATAATTTATTTAATCCAATGTCTATAGTTTCTTCCCTGAAATTGCTTACCAAACATGAGTCAGTGTTTCCTCAGTGTTAACAGTTGGAGTGTTAGAAGGCGGAGAAGCAAAATAACTCCCTACTGAATTTCTCAATAGTCTTACTCCCAGAGGAATGCATCCACACCAGTTAAACTCTAGGTTGGTGCTATTGTTATGCTTCTGAGAAGTTTTAATCCTAAGCAGGGTCTTTGAAAATGGTACACGTGTGGTGATACTGTGCATGTGCTCTCATGTCCTTAAAGTAGTGTAGTTCTGTTGTTTGCACTTTCATTTTCTGATTTGTTAAAATTTTTCTTCTATAGTTTCTCACCTGCGGGTCCTTCGGGTAAACCTGGGTCGTTGCCCGGGTCACTCGGCTATTTATATCTATATATATCTATACTTTTAAAGTCTCTGCAGGCCCTTTGGGTAAACCCTGGGCGTTGCCCGGGTCACTCGGCTAGTTGTTACTGATATTGTTGTAATGTGCTTTAGGTTCATTTAAGTTGAATGTGTGTCCTGTTGAATTGAAATGCTGTACTATTAATGATAAAGGGTCATTTCTGTTTATATTTCTTCTGTGTTCAATGATTCTATTATGTAATTTTCTTCCCGTCTCCCCCACATATGCTGATGCTATTGATGCTTTATTTTATTCATTTATATATATATATATATATATATATATATATATATATATATATAATAAATAGTTGTTTAATTTTATAGTCCAGTTTTGTTTTAAAATTATCTTCACTATTTTGATCAATTAAATTTAAATTATAAAATTTGTAAATAGTTATTATTTAGTAGAGAGAGAGAAAAAAAAATCCTTTACTTCTAATACATCATCCAGTTAATTATATATTTATAAATAATAACAATAAAAATTAACAACGTAACGTCTTTTGCAAATCTACTTGATATGAGTTATAATTCTTATCAGTTTGCTCCTTTAATTTTAAATTTTCGGGGGTCTGTGGAAGGCTGGTTAAACCGTTTGGTTTTCGACCAGTAGGACCCGGGTTCGATTCCCGCATTGGACACTTTTTTCTGTTTAAAAAAAAAAAATGCTCCAATGGCCCCCGATTCTTGCAAAAGTCTAACCCCACCAGCGAGTGCAAGTAACCAAACGGGGCTCTGGCATTTGTAAGTGCTAAGTCGAACTGCTTTTCACATGTGTAGACATGTGGTGCGCTTACAGTAAAAAAAAACAGTCGCTAACTACCCACCATGATTATCATGGCCTGTACCACGTGTACTAGGGATAAGCAAAAAAAAAAAAAAAAAAAAATTAAATTTGGAATCACTGTTATAATTTTGTTATATAGTTTTTACACTATATTAATTCATATGAGCTTGCTCTATGATATGTTTTTTTTTATATATAATATATAATATACAAATTAAATTATATTAGATATTCTAATATAAATAAAACTCCATACAAATTTTAATTATCTTTTATTGTTTGATTATGAAAAAGTAAATTATAAAAGTAATTTTAGAAAAAATAACTTCAGAACTTTTGTTTTTTCAGTGTTTTGTTAGTTTAAAGATGTTTTTTATTAGTTATTCTTAAAAATATAACAGATAACAAACAGTAATATCTATTTCTTTATAGATTAATTATTCAATTTATTACAAATTTAATTTCCACAAAAACAATTAAGAAAAATATATTTAAAAAAAAATTTCATAAGAATAACAAACTAAAAAACTAAAAAAAACTACAAACATATTAGGGTTAGCACCTCTTTTATGTTAATTTAAACTCGCTAAGAATTGCCTAAGAAAGAATTGTCAAACTTGTCCCTCTCTTAAGAACCATGACACTTTTCAAACAACTAGTTGTAAATTAGTGAATACTATTTATAAATTAACATGCCAAATTTGTCAACTATCATATATAGGACAAACGTGTAATCCATTAAATATACGAATACACCTACATAGAAACCACGCTAAAAAATCAATTGGTAATATATATATGAAAGAACACAATCAATTACATACTTTTAACAACTTTAAGATAGAAATACTAGATATATGTCAAAACAAAAAACAACGACTATTATTAGAAAACAACTACATTTATAAACACAACACATTATTCCCTTATGGACTTAATGACGAATTAAACTACACATACAAACCACAAACAGAAGAAATTTCAACTTATGAAATCAGCTGCAAATACAAAAAAAATGAATTTAAAGCTAAACCTAATAAAACTAGAGGTAAAACTACCAATAAATTAGGTTACATTAAATTTGAAGAATTACTGGACCCAAAACAAATGTACACTAACAACTTCGTCGATAAATTTATTAAAACATTATTTAAACTAAATAATAATAAATTTATCAAACTTATAGAATATATTAAAATTCATAATCTGACTAACAGATTAATAGATATCACACACGACATCTTTAAATACAGAAAAATTAAACAATCTACTAATAACATTAATATTATCATTAAATTTAATAACAATTTATTTAATCATATTAAATTTAATGATATTTTTAATAACCAAAACATCAATAATCTTTTCCCTATAAAAAATTTAAATTTCAAAACAATCTGGAGATACAACAAAAATATAGGTAATTTAGCTTGCAATTATAACCAATTTATTAATAATTTGGCAAATTTTAAAAAAATTAAATGTAATTGCAACAACTATATTGATAGATATAAGTTCTCAGGTCATATATTAACTAGCAATTTTTCTTTTTTAAATCCAGAATATCAGGATATTTTAAATAAAGGGTATAAATATATACCTCAAATTAAACACAATTATAATAATACAATTAAATCTATATTAAAAGATATAGATATTTTCATAAATAAAACTAGTATAAAATACAGTATTCCAGAATTTACTTTTCTGGAATGGAAACATAATATTAAAAAGGAAATTATAAATTATTATAATAATACACTTAAATACACAAAACCTAATTCAGATATTCCTTCTCTTAAAGAAAATATAATTAATTTACAGAAGGACTTTATTATCACTCCTATAGATAAATGTTCTAATAACTTATCTATAATTTGTAAAAATCTATACCACGATATACTTGTTGGAAAAAGGAGGAAGATAGGAGAGGGCACTGAACACCGGAGGATTTTATTGAACCGATCACGGTAAGATAACACAACTAACTAACTAACCAAGACATCCATCTATATATACACCGCAACACACCACAGAGTAACCGGTCACTGGTCAAAACAATTATATCATGAAATCCGAGAGAATTGCCATTTTAACACTTCCTCTCAATTCATCAGATTTCTACATTCCAAATCCAGTGACGTGTTTTTCATACAAAAACCTTGGTAGGCCTTTAGTAAGGATGTCGGCAACATTTTCTTGGGTTGGTATGTGGACGACCTCGACAAGTCCATCGCTGCAAATGCTTCTGATGTAATGCCATTTGATGTCAATATGCTTAGTTCTGGCATGATAAACCGGATTTCTCGCCAGCTGTTGAGCACCCTGGTTATCCGTCTCCAGAACAGTCGGTCCATTCAGCAATTCACCAAATCCCATCTCGTCCAACAGCGCTCTAAGGTAGACTGCCTCCTTTCCTGCTTCACAAAGTGCGATGTACTCAGATTCTGTGCTCGAAAGAGTGACAGTCTGCTGCTTCTTCGATTCCCAGGCTATTGGACCTCTTGCCAAAAAGTAAACAATTCCCGTATGAGATTTTCTATCCACGAGGTTTCCACCCCAATCAGCGTCGACATAACCATGAAGAGCCTCATTAGATTTGCTGTAAGTAATCCTCAAACATGAGGTGCCTTTCAAATAGCGGAGGACACGCTTGGCAGCATTCCAGTGCTGTCTCCTAGGATCATTACTGAACTGTCCCAAAGCACTAACTGCATAGGCTATATCGGGCCTTGTCGACACTGAGAGATATATCAATGATCCAATCAGTGATTGGTATTCTACCTTTTTCACTGGCTCATTCTCACCTTCTATAGATGAAATTTTTGTTAACTTGGAGTTCGAGTCCATGGGTGTAGAAATAGGCTTTGCCTCTTTCATTCTATATTTCGCCAGAAGTTCTTCAATATATCTCTCTTGATCTATGGATATTGAACCATCCTCTTTCATTTGTATCCTTATACCCAGGCAACAATTTATCCCTCCAAGATCTTTTATTTTGAATATTCTCTTCATACTTTCTTTAAAGGATTTCAACGTGTCTTCTCTTTCAGCCGCAATTATCAGATCATCAACATAGATTGCCACCAGGAGAATACCTTCATCATGCTTGATATAGACACAATTGTCAGATTGAAGTTGCTTCAGTCCCAAATTCTTTAATTCATTGTCGAGCTTTTCATGCCAAACTATTCCAGCTTGTTTTAACCCATAAATGGCCTTCTTGAGTCGACATACCTTCTCTGGATATTTTCTTGAGACGAAGTTTTCCGGCTGTGTCATGAAAATTTCTTCTTTAATTTCTCCATTTAAATAAGCAGATTGAACGTCCATCTGATGGAGTATCAAGTTGTATTCAACAGCCAAGGCCAAAAACATTCTAATAGTACTTTGGCGCACTACTGGGGCAAAAGTTTCCTCGTAGTCTATTCCGTACTGCTGTGAATAGCCTTTTGCTACCAGGCGAGCCTTATGGCGCTCAACAGAACCATCACTATTGCATTTCGTTTTGAATACCCATTTGGTTCCTATGATGTTTCGATTCTTAGGGGGATCAACCAATTCCCAAGTTTTGTTCTCAATCAAGGAATCAAACTCTTCCTCCATTGCTTTCTTCCAAAAATAAGAATCCCTTCCTGACAGCGCTTCCTCTGCGTCTTTTGGATCTGGCAAGTATTTCGCCGCTAGAAGTTCTTGCGTTGACAAATTGGCTGTAGGGTACTTCTTTCTTGGTCGGCCAGGTTTTCCTGTTCTAATATATCTTGGTCGTCCTCTTCCTCTTCTTGAAATGACCACTTCACTTTCTGACGGCTCGTCCACTAAATCAGACATCTCTAGATCCGATTCACTTTCAATTTCAGTTTGTGATTTAGCTTCGGACGTGCTTCCCTTTTCTTCAACTAGAGGAATTTCCTTGACAAAAGGATCTTTTTGTGGACTAACATCGATTTCAATGACTTCATTCCTAATTTTGGACAATTCTGGTTCAATAAAACGTACATCTCTACTTTTTATAATTGTACGTGTACCAGGCTTCCAAAGTCTGTATGCCTTAGATTCTGTGAAATAGCCTATTAGCTTGTATTCCTCACTGCGAGGTGCGAATTTAGATCTATTCGGCCTATTATTCACGGCAAACGATTTACTTCCTATAATTTTTAAATGAGAAACTACAGGTTTTCTTTTGGTAAATAACTCATGTGGAGTTTTACAATCGTTATTTCTCGGGCATCTATTTCTGATAAAAGTTGATGTATGTATCAATTCAGCCCATAAAGTTTCAGGTAAATCACCTTCGATCATGAAGCACCTAGTCATATCCAGTAGAGTTCTATTCGCTCTTTCAGCGACACCGTTCTGTTGAGGTGTATATTCTACAGAGAGCTGACGTCCTATACCTTCTCCTTCTAGGTAATCTTTGAACTCTTTGCTAAGGTATTCAGGCGCATTATCACTTCTAATACATTTCAACCTTTTTCCGGTTTGCTTCTCAGCATAATTTTTGAATATTCTAAATCCTTTGAATACTTCACTTCTTGATTTCATTATAAATGTGAAGATAAATCCTGAGAAGTCATCAATAAATGTTGAAAAATAAAGGGCACCACCCAATGATTTTGTTCTCATGGGACCACAAATGTCAGTATGGATTAGCTCCAGTAGTTCCCTTGCTCTCGTAAAAGACTCTTTCTGAAAAGGTAGCCTTGTTTGTTTACCTTTCAAACAAACTTCACAGGTAAAATTTTTAACATCAAAATTTGGCAGGCCATAAACAATATTTTGCATTTTTAGCTTTTTGAGATCTTGCAAATTTAAATGGCCAAATCTACTATGCCATTTTTCGTAATTTTTCTCTCCAGCTATACAAATTTCTCTTGTCGCTAATGCCTTAGGACAATTGATTTGACTTAAGATGTAAAGTCCATTCCTTTCATAGGCCTGTATGCAAATTTTTGTATGCAAATTCACTATTTCAGCCTTTCTGTACTTGAAATTTACCATATTATATTTGCCCGTACACCTACTGATGGAAAACAAATTGCCGTTTAATTCAGGAACAAATAAAACGTCTTCCAAGGATAAGGTTACAGGTCCGTTTTTACCCGAACATTCCAATTTTACCTTCCCCTTTCCCAGAGCTTCAATGAATTTACCATTGGCTAGTGTAATTTTCACTGGTGCAGTCTCCTCAAAATGATCGAATGAGTCTCTTGAGCTGCACATGTGGGCAGTTGCGCCACTATCCAGACACCATTCATTTGCGCCAAGTTTGCTCAAATATTTTATCCCAAAGGACGCAACCATTTCATTTTTAGGGTTCCTGGACTTTCTTTTTCTGCAGTCGGCAGCTTTATGTCCCCTCTTTCCACAGAAGTGGCAGCTAAATGGGAATCCCTTTGGCTTTGGTTTTGATGTGCTAGGAAAATTCTTTCTTTTTGGGTTTCCAAGGAAAGCTTGTTCGGTATTAGTTGTGCCGTTCAATTGAGTTTGCCTAATTTCCTCCTCCAGCATTTTCACTTTTAAAGCCTCAAAGCTAGGCAGTTCGTCCCTAGTTTCAATGGCAGTTCTAAAACCCTCATAACTCTCGGGAAGGCTACACAACAGAAGGATGGAAAGGAAGTCTTCTGGGACTTGAGCATCCATTTCACTCAGCCTGTCAGCTAAACTGCTGAACTTGTTAAGGTAATCCTGCAGCCTTTCATTAGGATTCATCTTCAAGAGGATCAACTGTTTCGTAAGGAAAACCTTAGTTGCAGGCCCTTTTGGCTGATGCACTTCATTTAAAAGCTTCCATGCCTCTGCAGAAGTTTTACATCTCTTCACGTATATTATTTCTGGAGGACTTAAACTTAGGACTATAGTTGCTAGCGCCTTCTGGTCATTCTTCTCCCATTCGTTGGATTCTACTTCGGTTTCAGGCTTGATTCTTATGCTATTTGCATATTCCCAAAGTTCGGAATGAATTAGAATCATCTTCATTTGCATCTTCCATGTCTCGTAATTTTCAGAATTTAATTTTTCTATTTGATAAAGGCTTGACATTTTGAATACTTTCTTGATGCTACAATTTCTTTAAAGTAATCCTGGGCCCATAACCTGTTGAAAAAAGGAGGAAGATAGGAGAGGGCACTGAACACCGGAGGATTTTATTGAACCGATCACGGTAAGATAACACAACTAACTAACTAACCAAGACATCCATCTATATATACACCGCAACACACCACAGAGTAACCGGTCACTGGTCAAAACAATTATATCATGAAATCCAAGAGAATTGCCATTTTAAGGAAATTGATAATAATCATAAATACACTTTTGCTAGAACTACAGCCACAAAAATCAAAAAAGACATCAAAAACGTTGAAAATTCACTAAAAATTTATAATAACCACAAAATTCCAAACATACCAAAGTTCTATATAATTCCTAAACTACACAAAAAAACAATTTCTTTTAGAACAATCACATCTGGTATAAATTCAGTTATAAAAAACATTGCTATACAATTAGCTTCAACACTACAATTTATTATAAATAAATTAACTAATAAATATAATTATAAATTTATCGTCTCAAATAAAAAAATCATTAACTATTTAATGAACAATTGGACAAACATTGAAACAGTACACACATTTGACTTTGAGGACCTATATTCTAAAATAAATTTAAGAGATCTAAATAATAAAATAACCAATTTATTTAACGAATTCATTAATGACAAAACTTTCTAATTTAAAATTATTCATAACAGATATAAAACAATTAAATTAGATCTTAAAACAGCAAAAACTCTACTGGAAACATTTTTAAATTTTAACTATATAGAATTTAAAAATAAAATATATATTCAATCAGAAGGCGTTCCCATGGGAACTTCTTCAAGTCCATTATTAGCCAACCTAATATTGTTCTGGTACGAAAGAGAATACTTTCTACAAAATAGTGTTAATTGGCAAATGTTCCGATATGTAGATGACATCATAATATTCAATAATCCACAGTTTAAAAAATTAATACCTGAAATATATCCTAAATACTTGAAATTTAAGAACAATGAAAAAATTTATAGAAACAAAAAAGTTAACTTTTTAGACCTGAATATAGACCTTGCAAATAGTGCTGTTAGAGTTTATAATAAAAAGAGTAATTATAATTTCAATATTATAAAATACTGTAATATAAATTCTAATATATCATTAAATTGCTGTAAGGGTATATATTTTGGTCAGTTTCTAAGATTTTATAGAATAAATAATATATTAGATAATTTCATAGAAGATGTTAAAAATTTAAACATGGAATTTATTAAAAACAAATTTAGTATCAGACAAGTAAAATATTTCAACAGTATATCAATTATAAAATATTAAAAAATAAATAAATGGAAGTATCCATTTACGAAATCAACTTTCTATAATTTCTCTCAATAATAACTAATACAAATTGATAATCTTTAACAGTTAATTAAACTTGGATTAAATAGCTGATTTGAAGATTTTTTCACAAGATTTTTAAAGTGGTGTTGTATAGAATTCATTTTGTTTAATCTCCAATTTCTGGGGAGGAAAATGGAAATTAAATAAAGGTGAATTTACACAATTAATAGCTTTATTAAACTCTTATAATTTGCCTTTTTAAAGGAATATTAAAAGATGAATGAGTGTTGAATCAGTTATATTGATATAACTAACTGTAAAGATTATAAAGTTTGGCTTTCTTCCCTTAACTACTTTTTCTTTCTTCTTTGATTGTCTTGTTGTTCAAAAAATTCAGAATAAATGGTCTAATTTTGAAATGTCCCCCCCGCAACATGTGTCATCCAGAAATAGATGGTCACAATGGAGGACGCCGCAGAGGAGGTAGGTTTACAGTTGGAATTTGTTAACAATTGTATTTGGTATATCTGTTCATATAAATGTTTCACTGAAGTAACTTAATATTAACACATAAAATCCGGTTTAAAAGAGGTCTATGACATAATAAAGAAGGGGTGAAATGTCAGCTGGATTTTTATTTGAAAATCCCCGGTCCAGCAGATCTCTTTTTTCAATAATTATTTCAATTTAAATTTTTTGTGTATGTCTGGTCTACCATTAGGGTTTCAAAACATAATAACCAAACTTATAACAAAAGTTAATTCATATTATAGATATATTGCTAAATACAACTATTTATAATCATATTTTAAAATAAAAAAATTTCAAAAAATCTTTAAAAAAAAAGGATAAAATATAAAATTATAAAAATATATATATATATACTAACAATCTTATCTACCTTCTTTACAAAACTTTTTTTTTCTCTTATTATTAGTTTGATTAAAAGTACATGGTTCTGTCTTTCTCTCTTTTCTCTAACTACTAAAATTTATAATATTAAATATATTCTCACTTCTATTATTCTATATATAGGATAGAGTATGTCTAAATGACGTGTAAAAACCGATGCAAAAGACGTTACGTTGTTAATTTTTATTGTTATTAATTATAAATATATAATTAACTGGATGATGTATTAGAAGTAAAGGATTTTTTTTTCTCTCTCACTACTAAATAATAACTATTTACAAATTTTATAATTTAAATTTAATTTATCAAAATAGTGAAGATAATTTTAAAACAAAACTGGACTATAAAATTAAACAACTATTTATTATTATAATTAATTTAGATTTAGCTTGCTAATCTAATCAAATCTACTTGATATGAGTTATCATTCTTATCAGTTTGCTCCTTTAGTTTTAAATTTGGAATCACTGTTATAATTTTGTTATATAGTTTTTACACTATATTAATTCATATGAGCTTGCTCTATGATATGTTTTTTTTAATATATAATATAATATACAAATTAAATTATATTAGATATTCTAATATAAATAAAACTCCATACAAATTTTAATTATCTTTTATTGTTTGATTATGAAAAAGTAAATTATAAAAGTAATTTTAGAAAAAATAACTTCAGAACTTTTGTTTTTTTCAGTGTTTTGTTAGTTTAAAGATGTTTTTATTAGTTATTCTTAAAAATATAACAGATAACAAACAGTAATATCTATTTCTTTATAGATTAATTATTCAATTTATTACAAATTTAATTACCACAAAAACAATTAAGAAAAATATATTTAAAAAAAAAATTCATAAGAATAACAAACTAAAAAACTAAAAAAAACTACAAACATATTAGGGTTAGCACATCTTTTATGTTAATTTAAACTCGCTAAGAATTGCCTAAGAAAGAATTGTCAAACTTGTCCCTCTCTTAAGAACCATGACACTTTTCAAACAACTAGTTGTAAATTAGTGAATACTATTTATAAATTAACATGCCAAATTTGTCAACTATCATATATAGGACAAACGTGTAATCCATTAAATATACGAATAAACCTACATAGAAACCACGCTAAAAAATCAATTGGTAATATATATATGAAAGAACACAATCAATTACATACTTTAACAACTTTAAGATAGAAATACTAGACATATGTCAAAACAAAAAACAACGACTATTATTAGAAAACAACTACATTTATAAACACAACACAATATTCCCTTATGGACTTAATGACGAATTAAACTACACATACAAACCACAAACAGAAGAAATTTTAACTTATGAAATCAGCTGCAAATACAAAAAAAATGAATTTAAAGCTAAACCTAATAAAACTAGAGGTAAAACTACCAATAAATTAGGTTACATTAAATTTGAAGAATTACTGGACCCAAAACAAATGTACACTAACAACTTCGTCGATAAATTTATTAAAACATTATTTAAACTAAATAATAATAAATTTATCAAACTTATAGAATATATTAAAATTCATAATCTGACTAACAGATTAATAGATATCACACACGACATCTTTAAATACAGAAAAATTAAACAATCTACTAATAACATTAATATTATCATTAAATTTAATAACAATTTATTTAATCATATTAAATTTAATGATATTTTTAATAACCAAAACATCAATAATCTTTTCCCTATAAAAAATTTAAATTTCAAAACAATCTGGAGATACAACAAAAATATAGGTAATTTAGTTTGCAATTATAACCAATTTATTAATAATTTGGCAAATTTTAAAAAAATTAAATGTAATTGCAACAACTATATTGATAGATATAAGTTCTCAGGTCATATATTAACTAGCAATTTTTCTTTTTTAAATCCAGAATATCAGGATATTTTAAATATAGGGTATAAATATATACCTCAAATTAAACACAATTATAATAATACAATTAAATCTATATTAAAAGATATAGATATTTTCATAAATAAAACTAGTATAAAATACAGTATTCCAGAATTTACTTTTCTGGAATGGAAACATAATATTAAAAAGGAAATTATAAATTATTATAATAATACACTTAAATACACAAAACCTAATTCAGATATTCCTTCTCTTAAAGAAAATATAATTAATTTACAGAAGGACTTTATTATCACTCCTATAGATAAATGTTCTAATAACTTATCTATAATTTGTAAAAATCTATACCACGATATACTAAAAAAGGAAATTGATAATAATCATAAATACACTTTTGCTAGAACTACAGCCACAAAAATCAAAAAAGACATCAAAAACGTTGAAAATTCACTAAAAATTTATAATAACCACAAAAATCCAAACATACCAAAGTTCTATATAATTCCTAAACTACACAAAAAACCAATTTCTTTTAGAACAATCACATCTGGTATAAATTCAGTTATAAAAAACATTGATATACAATTAGCTTCAACACTACAATTTATTATAAATAAATTAACTAATAAATATAATTATAAATTTATCGTCTCAAATAAAAAAATCATTAAATATTTAATGAACAATTGGACAAACATTGAAACAGTACACACATTTGACTTTGAGGACCTATATTCTAAAATAAATTTAAGAGATCTAAATAATAAAATAACCAATTTATTTAACGAATTCATTAATGACAAAACTTTCTACTTTAAAATTATTCATAACAGATATAAAACAATTAAATTAGATCTTAAAACAGCAAAAACTCTACTGGAAACATTTTTAAATTTTAACTATATAAAATTTAAAAATAAAATATATATTCAATCAGAAGGCGTTCCCATGGGAACTTCTTCAAGTCCATTATTAGCCAACCTAATATTGTTCTGGTACGAAAGAGAATACTTTCTACAAAATAGTGTTAATTGGCAAATGTTCCGATATGTAGATGACATCATAATATTCAATAATCCACAGTTTAAAAAATTAATACCTGAAATATATCCTAAATACTTGAAACTTAAGAACAATGAAAAAATTTATAGAAACAAAAGAGTTAACTTTTTAGACTTGAATATAGACCTTGCAAATAGTGCTGTTAGAGTTTATAATAAAAAGAGTAATTATAATTTCAATATTATAAAATACTGTAATATAAATTCTAATATATCATTAAATTGCTGTAAGGGTATATATTTTGGTCAGTTTCTAAGATTTTATAGAATAAATAATATATTAGATAATTTCATAGAAGATGTTAAAAATTTAAACATGGAATTTATTAAAAACAAATTTAGTATCAGACAAGTAAAATATTTCAACAGTATATCAATTATAAAATATTAAAAAAAAAATAAATGGAAGTATCCATTTACGAAATCAACTTTCTATAATTTCTCTCAATAATAACTAATACAAATTTATAATCTTTAACAGTTAATTAAACTTGGATTAAATAGCTGATTTGAAGATTTTTTTAACAAGATTTTTAAAGTGGTGTTGTATAGAATTCATTTTGTTTAATCTCCAATTTCTGGGGAGGAAAATGGAAATTAAATAAAGGTGAATTTACACAATTAATAGCTTTATTAAACTCTTATAATTTGCCTTTTTAAAGGAATATTAAAAGATGAATGAGTGTTGAATCAGTTATATTGATATAACTAACTGTAAAGATTATAAAGTTTGGCTTTCTTCCCTTAACTACTTTTTCTTTCTTCTTTGATTGTCTTGTTGTTCAAAAAATTCAGAATAAATGGTCTAATTTTGAAATGTCCCCCCCCGCAACATGTGTCATCCAGAAATAGATGGTCACAATGGAGGACGCCGCGGACGAGGTAGGTTTACAGTTGGAATTTGTTAACAATTGTATTTGGTATATCTGTTCATATAAATGTTTCACTGAAGTAACTTAATATTAACACATAAAATCCGGTTTAAAAGAGGTCTATGACATAATAAAGAAGGGGTGAAATGTCAGCTGGATTTTTATTTGAAAATCCCCGGTCCAGCAGATCTCTTTTTTCAATAATTATTTCAATTTAAATTTTTTGTGTATGTCTGGTCTACCATTAGGGTTTCAAAACATAATAACCAAACTTATAACAAAAGTTAATTCATATTATAGATATATTGCTAAATACAACTATTTATAATCATATTTTAAAATAAAAAAATTTCAAAAAATCTTTAAAAAAAAAAGGATAAAATATAAAATTATAAAAATATATATATACAGGGTGATCCAAAAGTCCCGCACTATTTTAAAAATTAATAACTCCGCGAATATTTGCGCTAGAGCAATGCGGTAAACACCATTGTATTCAGGATGCAATGGGAATTTTTATGGCAAATAATGAAAAATTCGAAATTGATTTTAGTTACAATTTTATTCGCCAGATGGCGCTCTACCAGAATCAGAGATTCAGCGGCCAGATTGTTTGATAAATTGAAAAATATAACTGATCGACACGTATTTTCCCTTTTTGAATACCAGGAAAGAGCCCTAATAATATCAAATAACAAATTAATAAAACACCACTTCGCCAAAAGTATGAAGAATTGGTTAACGATTTTCAAATACAATCAGAGATATGTAAAATAGGTAAATGCAAATTAAAACATGTAGCAAAAATATGTATATTTTATATGGGGTTTTGTGAAATAGATTGAATGTTTGAAAAACACTGCTGATATCAATACACGAATTTTTGAAATGTTAATATAGTACCAAAAATTATGATGGCACTATTAATAGGATTTCTTGCTATAAGAAATGTGTAGTTTCTTGACTGATTGGCGACCCTTGACTATTTAACTGGATATTTGTCATGATCCAACAAATGAAATATAGAGGGGAGTGACAAAATATATTTGTCGTACTTTATTCCAAATATCCTAAGGGCTTGTCAAATGTTATCTTTGTTTATTATACTGTACACAATTTTAAAAAATGTGTCCCCTCTAATAAAAATAATTTTTAAATCGACCTTTTGCGTTGAAAAACGTGGTAGTAAAATCATTTTGTATTATTTTTTTTTTCACAAAATTTCTAAAGTTATTGGTGTACAGAAAATATTCCTTATGCTATTCCTTTTAATGAGCGAAAAGCGAAAACTAAACATAAGGGGGAAAATTGTGTGTACCAGTGTTATTCGAGAAGTTATAACACTCTGGTTTGCACGACATAATATGTGAGCAAATGACAAACAAAATATTACTGTTCACAAAAAATAGAGTCAAGATGTGAGGACAGCATTTATTATCCCCATATCCCAACACAAAGAGCTGCAAAATATTGGTAGATAATATAATACATGGCGGCTTATCTAACACATGAGGTAACTGCCTTCTCTCTTGTATTAGGTCACAATCCTTGCTCAATGTGGCACCCTTTATTCTCAATCACCGCCTGGAGACGATATATGACAGAATGGACAGCATTAAATAACATATCTGTTGAAATTGATAAAACGTGCCATCTGATAGAAGCCTTCAACCTGGCCAATGTGGTAGGCCAGCATCGATAAACACACGATTTAATGTACCCCCATAGACAAAAATCGCAAGGCGTCAAGTCTGGTGATCTTGGAGGCCACTGGTATATAAAGTGGCGACTTATCATACGATTTTCACCGAGCGTATCCTTCAGCAATTGTTTGGCACCTCGGGAGATATGAGGAGGTCCTCCATTTTTCATGAATGTTATATCGCTTAGTGCTTTTGCCCTGCACAATATGGGAATACCCTTTTCTCTCAAAAGTTGAACATAACGTTCACCAGTTACAAAAATGGTTCTAAAAGTTCTTCCATTGATTTTTCAAAGAAAAATGGCCCAATAATAAAAGAAGTGAACCCACACAAAACTAACTCTAGGCTGGTAAAGTGGCATTTCTGTGAAAATCCTAGGGCTTTCTGTTGCCCAAATGCGGCTGTTTTGAATGTTAAATTCTCCGTTTAGAGAAAAGTGAGCATCATCTGTCCACAGAACATTCGACAGCCAGTTTTCATCAATATCAATTTGCCGTAAAACCCATGCAGCGAATTCTTGACGCATCTCAAAATCGCCAACTTTCAGCTCGTGAAATCTTTGAATTTTGTATGGGTACACACAATAGAGACATTAAGTGAAGCGTCTTCGGATATCACAATCATACTCGGCGAATTAAACGCCAAAAGTTCAATTTGGGGATCACCTGTCCAGGATAACAAAAGTCAGCAGGTTGAGGACATGCTAACCGACCTCGACCTTACACCGTTAAATAACAGAGAGAACATCTATCTATCCAAGTCCACAGGCACATAATCCGCAATAGACATCACAGCGATAAATTACAACATCGCACCCACAACACAATGGAAAATCCTGAGAGGTGCAATCAGTGACCACAGACCAATTTTAACAACCCTAAACTTCAAAATTGAGAATGTCCATTAGAATAAAAGAACATGGAACTTTAGGAAAACCGACTTGAAAAAATTCACAGAAAAGCTTGAAGAACTGTGCAACGAAAAATTGAATTACAGAACGCTTGACAAAAACTTGGAAAAATTCTCTTCGAACATTTCAAAAGCTGCAAAAGCATCGATACCTAGAGGTAGACGTAAAGACCTGTGGATACCTTACTGGAAGGACCACAACATCGAGGCAATGATTTCATAGAGAGAGACAATATCAATGAACTTCTTAAAAAAATAAAATAGAAGAAAACAGAAAGGAACTCATTGAAATTAGTCACAAAATAGAACAAGAAATTTGGATATGCAAACAAGAAAAATGGCAGAATTCTGCGAAAAATGGATCCAAGAAAGGACAGCCAACACTGGAATATGATTAGAGTGTTAGAGAACAATCAAAACCAACACCAATCCTCCAATACTCTAACCGATATGAATAGAACAGCGAGAACGAGAACAAACAGATGACTGACATAATTGCTGAATATCTTTCAAGCACTTCCATACTCAACTATACGAATGAAGACAGGACTCTAAAAATAATATAAACCAGTTAGTTAAACAAGCAAGAAACTTCCATCAACAAGATATTTTCTCGAGAGACTTCACACTGAATGAGCTAAACTTATCAATAAAAAAATCCAAGAGGTCACCAAGAGATAATCTAATCTTTGGTCAAATGATTAAACATTTTGAAGAAAAAGCTAATAATCAACTCCTACGAATACTGAACATTTCATAGCAAACTGGTAAACTACCAAAGAATTGGAAGATATCAATTATAGTGCCAATACTGAAGCCAAACAAAGATGCCAAGGAATACAAGAACTATCGGCCAATTGCTCTCACCAGCATACTTTGTAAAATACCAGAACGAATTATCCACTCTAGGCTCATAGTCTGGCTCACTAACAATAATAAAATAAACCTCTACCAAACTGCCTATAGATCCCAGCACTGTACGACTGATCAACTGTTCTACTTCTGTCAATCAATAATAGATTCTTTCCAGGAAAAACCGCCAAAAAATATTCCTTGATATGACCTCAGCTTTTGATTGAGTGTGAAGGGAGAAATTACTTGAAAAGCTGCACAACATCGGAGTAAGAGGAAAAACCTTAATCTGGATTGCAGACTTCTTAAGGGGAAGAAGGTTAAAGGTTCGGGTCAATGGAGAAATTTCCAAGGAAGGAAGAACATGGGCTGGTGTAAATCAGGGATCTGTGCTCAGTCCTCTACTCTATCTGCTATATATTAACGACATCCATCCTTACCTCACTGAAGACACAAAGGTTGCCTGTTATGCAGATGATATAGCCATATGGAACACAAGTAGCAGCATAGAAAAATCGTAAAAAATACTGAAGACATCAATGAGAGGACTGGAAAAGTGGGCAATGGAACTCCAAATGACCATAAACCCAATAAAACCAAACCTATGCGTCTTCTCCACTCACAGGGAAAAAGGCATAAATATAACCACAAAATAAGCATAAACAAACAAATATTTGATAAAATTAGAAATCCATAATACCTAGGTGTGATACTGCAGTCCTGGATCTTTCAAGTTGGTCTTGAGGACCATGCCATCACCATCTCCTAAGCGGCGAAGTACGCGATCTACGTATTCATCGTAGATCGCAAAATGCGTGGTGTCGCTGGAGACCCACTGGCGATTCTCCACCAAATTCTGCAGCGCTGGCAGAGGCGCCATATTCATTGTACATAGTGTATATAATGCATATTATCTTTTTTAATAGTGCAGACTGTGCATGTATTGACAAGATGTGTCAACAAAATTATTTTTATTATTATTGATGAGGAATTGGAATTTTCAGAACACATAATTAGCACCTCAAATAGAGCTATCAGAAAACTAAACATTCTGAGAAGGCTATGTGAACAAATTGGGGAGCAAAACCCAGAATTCTCAGAACAAGATATACCACCTTAATAAGGCCGATAATGGAATATGCAACACCGGTCTGGGCTCCCTCAAGCTCATCACTAAAAGTAAGACTAGACAGTGTTCAAGCAAAAGCGGCCAAAATAATCACTGGTGCTGTTTCATCCACCAACAATGAGAAAATTCAGAGAGAAAGTGTTCTAGACCTACTCGCTCGAAAGCAGAAGACAAAATAAAAACAACTTGGATCGGCACTTCGGAAACGAGGAACCAGAGGACGAGATCTCTCTGACCACTTGTGGTTTGGTAGATCCGCCCTTTTCTGAGAATGAGGTGAAACTGACGGCTTCCAAGTTCGGGAAAAGGAAATCTCCTGGTCCCGAAGGGATCGATAACACGGTCGTAAAAGCCCTGGTAAGGATGCACCCATCGCTTCTTTCCAGGTTATTCAATAGGTGCCTGGACACTGGTGCATTTCCTGAGGCATGGAAGGCTGCCCGAGTAGTGCCTCTCGAAAAGTCTGGTAGAAAGGGTAATTCTCCAAATGATTATCGTCCGCTTTCTTTACTAGTGTGTCTAGGTATGGTCCTGGATAGCCAACTAGCTCAGCGACTGAAGCATTGGCTAGAAAGTAATGAACTCCTTTCCTCTTTCCAACATGGTTTTAGGGAAGGGAAGTCCACAACCACAGCTCTTAACGAGGTGTTAGAGGGGGTTGAGATGGGCTTAAATAAGGGTGCTTGGGTTCTTTTCGTGGCCCTGGACATGGATGGCGCGTTCAACTCCATGAGCTGGAACAAGCTGATGAGAAATTTGATGGACATGGGTTGTCCTGATAATTTGTGCAGCTTGGTTCGTGACTTCCTGAGGGATAGACGGATTAGCCTCAGTTTTGGTGGGCGGAAGTTGGAAAGAAACTGTGCTAGGGGTTGCCCCCAGTGCTCTTGCTGCGGACCTATTCTGTGGAATATCCTGGTAAACACCGTTTTCCAGGAGGAGCTCCCTGAGGGAGCCAGGCTGGTTCTCTATGCTGACGACCAGTTCCTCATCATTGAGGCTGCTTCGAGAGCGAAGGCTGAGAAGTGTGTTGGAACTTCTCTCCAAATTCTCTCGATCTGGGCCCATGACTCTGGCCTTAAGTTCAATGTCTCCAAAACTAAAGCCCTCAGCTTCAAGCCTAGGGACATAAGAACTAAAAGGAAAGGGATCAAATGGGAACACAAGCCGGCTATCCGGATGGAAGGACGGAGGGTAGCGTTGGTCAATAGGATGACCATTCTGGGGGTGGTCATTAATGACAAGATGGGTTGGCAATACCAGGCGGAGGAGATGGTGGCGAGAGGCAGGGAGGCGTTGTGCAGGCCTGTCCTGGTTGGCTGCTCTCAACAGGGGGGGGGGGGGGAGAAGGAGGGTACTATTCTTAGGAACCTCTGCCTCTCCTGTGTCGAACCAATCTTGCTATATGCTTCCGGGGCTTGGTGGCGCCGAAACAGGGATCAGAAGGTGGCAACAACTCTAGAGAGAGTGCAGAGGACAGCGGCACTCAGAATCACAGGGGGATATCTCACTGCCAGCAGTGAGGCCTTTTTGGTCCTCGCTGGGCTTATTCCCCTGGGATTGAAACTAGAGGAGGAGACCATCAGACATCAGAGAACAGGGAAGATGCCCTGGAACTTGAAGCGGGGGCCCTGGAATCGAAGAGGGATCCAAGGAAGCCTTCGCAGTGGTTGCCAAAGTGGAATTGGAGTCCTGGAGGGCCGACAGGGATTGGCACGGAGGTTTTCACTGATTGTTGTAAGTCTGGAACCAATACTGGAGCTGGGGTAGTGATATTCACTAATGGAGAGCTGATCTTCCAAGAAAGTTTAACACTCAGAGTGGACGAATTGGTCTTTTCAGCCGAGCTGGTTGCGATCAGGGTAGCCCTCAGAGTGTGCGCCGAGCAGAACTTCAGCCCGGACTGCCCCTATTCTGATTGTATGTCGGCCCTCGTCGCCATCAATCTGGAGAAAGGGCAACTCGCGCATCAAATAATCCAGTAGCTGGAGATGATGACGCGGGCTCCGGAGCTCCCTTGGTTTAGGAGACACAGCCTCATCGAAGGTAATGAGTTCGCAGACAGGATCGCTAAGGCAGGATGCTTTAGAGGTAGATCACTGAGGACCCCAGTGACCAAGAAAGAAGTTTATAGGAGGATCAGGGGGCACGTCCAGGACTTATGGTTGGACAGATGGAGGAACAGTGTGAAGGGGAGAGAGGTATTCAATGGGGTAACAACACCCAAGTACCTCTGTAAGGTAATGTCCCACAAACTCATTAGAGTAGTTCGGGACATGGGCTCTTCCCCAAGTCTCCACAGATTTAAAATTAAGAGAAACCCTGATTGCGTCTATGGAGAAAGGGATGTGAATGCACGCCACTACGTCTTGGATTGTCCAAGGGTAGTGGGTGTGCAGGAAGAGAGAAGGAGGGCGAGGGGCGCGATCGAGAGTAAGCTGCTGAGAAACCACAACAAGCTTCTTGAGAAAGCCCACGACGTGGCAGCTGAGCTTTTCCTCAGCTGTGAGTGAACAGAGTCGACCGGGGTCTGCCTCCCCGCGGTCCCTGCTGGACACAGTGGATAGTTTCCTATTTTGCTATGATTAAAGGCCACCGGTATAGAAATCCTTCCAGACACGTTGTCTGGGAGGTGGTGTTTCCAGGTACAAAGTCCAAGCACTAGCTTGGATACCGTTACTTGGCTTATGAGTTGAACAGAATAGCAGCGAAGGGCATGCTTCGCATGCCGGATTGTGGACCTAAAGGTCTGGGTGGCCATCTGCTTCTAGGGTATACCAACTGTGCTTAGGTGGGATCCTCCAGTTCTTGTTTATTTTGGCTACTGTTTCTATTTCTTTAAAAGTAAGTTTATTTTTCTGTAGCAAGGGTTCTTTTGTGCCTCTTTTCGCTAGCGCATCAGCAGCTTCATTGCCTTCAATGCTAACATGTAAGAGTATCCATTGAAGGTGAATTTTTGAGGCATTGAGAGTTTTTGGAGATAGCCAATTATGTTCCTGCTTACTTTGTATCTAAGATCCCCTGTGTGACTCAAGTGTTGTATGGCACTTCTACTATCAGTAAGAATCCACATATCGTGATGTTTAATGTTTCTGATGGATTTTAAGACTTCATAGATGGCTATAAGTTCTGATCTGAAGACTGAGCAAAATTCTGGGTTTCTTCTGTTTATTTTCTCAATGCCATTTGTGGTTTTGATGAGACAGCCACTGCCAATGTGTCCCAACTCGTCTCTGCTACCATCGGTATAGATAGTTATTGCATTTTTAGGAATTTTATTAATTATTTCTAATGATAATTGTTTTGAGTATTCTGGATTTTGGTATTGTCTGTTGGTGGGTTCATTTAAAGTAGCATTAAAAATAACATTTTATTAATGGTTCGCATGGAGATATTTTTTCAGCTAAATAATATTTTTCCACTTTATATTTTAAAAATCCATTTCTTTTGGCCAGGTGGAGAGGGCCTTATTTTTTGAATCTTATATTGGGTTCCCAATTAAGTATGTAATTGAAAGTTCTGTGTTTGTTTTCATAACTCTTGATTTTGTTTATATATTTTGGCAGATTGTAGCTTATTCAATCCTTCAAGGGCATAATGTCTGCATCGTAAAGTACAAAATTATTTGGACAGGTTTTTCAAAGACCTGTAATATTTCTGGCTGCACTTAGTTGCATCCTTTCCAGTGATTTTAGATTTGTTTCAGATGCTGTACCATAGATTTGATATCCATATTCCAAGATAGGTCTCATTAGAGATGTGTAAGTTAATTTTAGTGTTGTTGCTTCAGTTCCCCACTCTTCCTGAAATATATTTCAAGATTTTTAGTCGGTCTCTTCCTTTTCTAACAACTCCTTCAATATGTGTACTGGAGTTAATTTCTGGATTCAGGGTGTAGCCGAGATATTTAGGATGTTTATTATATTGTAATTGTTGTTCTTTCAGAATGATATTTGGTCTTGTTTTGTATAGTTTCTTATCGGTAGTAAAAAGACAGGTTTCAGATTTTTGGGGGTTAAATTCTAATTTATTTTTATTAGCAAATTTTTCTAGGTGGAGAAGAGTCTTGTTCAAATCTCTTTCAGCTTTTTTCCAGTTAGTGTTACTGCTCCATAGAATAATGTCATCATCGAAAAGTCCAATATTGGCTTTATTTGAAAATTTTTCTTCTATGCCTGCAATAAATAGGGTGAAGAGAGTTGGGCTAAGGATTGATCCTTGTGGTAATCCTTGGTACACTTTGAAGGTTTTAGATAGAGTGCCATTATATTTGACCCTGATTTATATATTTTTAAGGGAATTATTTATCCAAGTGATAGCTTTTCCATCAATTTTGAAATGTTTGTATAATTTTGCAATTAACTTGTTTTTCCATACCTTATCAAAAGCTTGTGTAAGGTCTAAGAAGCAGCTATGGTGTGGTTAGTTGTTTTTTTTTTGTTTTGTGCATCTTTTACCTTTTGTGTGAAAAATAAGAGTTGGTCTATTGTCCCATGTCCTTTCCTAAATCCATATTGTTCTTCTGGTAAGAGATTTCTTGTGTCGGGGTGGTAGGTGAGTCGTCTGAGTATAATTTTTTCCATTAATTTGCAGCAAATATTTGTTAGGGAGATAGGTCGGTAGTTTTTTGGGTCATCAGCAGATTTGTCAAGTTTTTTAATGGGAATTATTGTTGCATTTTTACAGTCTTGAGGCAATTTACCAGTTTTCCAGGAGTTATTGAAACTATTAAGAAGTGTTTCTTTGCCAATTTTGCCCAAGTTTGATATCATTCGGCCATGGATTCCATTTTGCCCAGGAGTCTTGTTTAGGTCAGTGTTTTCTAATGCATAAGCTAGCTTTTTCATATTGATTTTTTTCATGAAAAATATTATGAGTGCTGGTGACATTTTACAGTCATGAATAATCTTTCGGGCCTTTTTTCAACCTTGATTTTATTACTTATTTGATATGGATTACCTAAAAGATTGGCAGCAATTTTGTCATTAGTTGCTGGTGTACTATCTGTATTCTTAATCATATTTGTGTTTTCAGTTTTTGGCTGGGCTCTGTCAATTTGTTTTGCCAAATTCCAAAGTTTTGTATTTGGGTTTCTTGGGTTCAGTTTTTCACAAGTTTGTTACCATTTTTTCCTTTTCACATTTACGTATAATCTTTTTATTTTTGCAATCACAATGTTCAGTTCAGTTATACAATTTGTTTGGTTTTGGGTGCACTTTTTTGTAGTTCATTTCTTTTAGTTATAAGTGTTTGAATATTTTTTGCCTGGTGTGTATAATTTGGAATCCATTTCTTAATATTACCTCTTGGTATTGAAACTTTGGCTGCTTTAATAATGGTGTTTTCGAAAGATATCATATTAGCCTTTTTGAAGTTCCAGAATTTTTCTTAATTGAGCTAGTTTTGGTCTTGGTGCTAATTTCTATCAAATTAGGCAAATGATCACTTCCAAAACTTTTTAATATTTGCTATTTGCATTTGTGGAAAATGTCAGGATAGTAAAACTTATATCAAGGGCTTGTGCAGTATTATAGCTTGTATGAATGATGGGTAGGATTCCCATCTTTTAAGCACATGAAGGCATTGTCGTCAAATATGTTTGATAGTATTTTGCCTCTTGGGTTTGGCGTAGGACATCCCCATAGTTGATGTTTGGCATTAAGGTCACCTACAATAATAGTGTTGTCTGTAAGAAATTGAGCCATTGTTCCATCGTCAATAAATGTATTGTTAGGAGGGTGATACATATTGTATATGTTGATGGCTTTGTTTTGATTGAGGTAGACTTTGATACCTTGGGCTTCGAGGTCTAATGTGTTTGTAATATTAACGGCTATGTCCTCATAGTACAAATTCTTGATTAAAAATGCTAGGCCACGCCCTTTAACAGCATATACAGATGGATCTTCAGACCTTACCCTGAGTAATGGAGGGGCCGGAATTAACATAATACTGCAAGATGGAACAAACATCAAAATCAAAGAAGGAGCAGGACAGTTTTCGTCAAACTTCACTTGTGAACTGACAGCTATCTGGGAAGCTCTTGATTTATGCCTTTACCAACCATCCCTGCATCAAGCAGAAGGAATTTTAATATACAGCGACTCCATATCCGCTCTAGAAGCAATTCAGTAGGGCAATACTAGAATCACACAGAAAATACACTCGTTACTTACCCAACTGGAATCATTGGAGAATAACTGCATTCTACAATGGATTCTTGCCCGTGTTGAGATCGGGGTAATGAAATGGCAGTTGAATTGGCAAAGGAAGCCAGAAAGCTGAGCCAACATAAAGAACAAATGTCAGTATTTGAAGCTGATGCTTTGGCAAAATACAAGATAATTAAACAAAAAATAAGAAAAGATAAAATATGTTAAATAAACTCTGAGAGAAAACTGACAAAAACTATAACAAGACTTAGAACAAAACATTATAAAGGAATGAAAATACATCCAGATGGCACAAGAACCTATAGAACATGCAACAACTGTCCTGGTGTGGAACTAACACCTACCCACATATTCTCATTCCCGCAGCCTTGCAGAAAATTGACATAGACCCAGAGCAGCAGCTTTATGCATCCAAGATAGTGGACATTGCTGCTGCTGCTGTGATAGAAATGCATGGAGACATATGAGACTATTTATTAGACACGACAAAAACAACAACGGCATTCCAGAGTAAAATAAATTATCAGAGATAGATACATATTTTTCAAATGAATTAAAATAAACATAATCAATACTGAGTGAGAGTTGAATTAAAAATATTAGAAATTTATTATCTTCGGAAACAAACCGTATCTAAAATATCAATTTTCTTTTTGCTACATGTTTTAATTTGCATTTACCTATTTTACATATCTCTGATTGTATTTGAAAATCGTTAACCAATTCTTCGTACTTTTGGCGAAGTGGTGTTTTATTAATTTGTTATTTGATATTATTAGGGTTCTTTCCTGGTATTCAAAAAAGAAAAATACGTGTCGATCAGTTATATTTTTCAATTTATCAAACAATTTGGCCGCTGAATCTCTGATTCTGGTAGAGCGCCATCCGGCGAATAAAATTGTAACTAAAATCAATTTCGAATTTTTCATTATTTGCCATAAAAAATCCCATTGCATCCTGAACACAATGGTGTTTACCGCATTGCTCTAGCGCAAATATTCGGGGAGTTATTAATTTTTAAAGTTGTGCGGGACTTTTGGATCACCCTGTATATACTAACAATCTTATCTACCTTCTTTACAAAACTTTTTTTTTCTCTTATTATTAGTTTGATTAAAAGTACATGGTTCTGTCTTTCTCTCTTTTCTCTAACTACTAAAATTTATAATATTAAATATATTCTCACTTCTATTATTCTATATATAGGATAGAGTATGTCTAAATGACGTGTAAAAACCGATGCAAAAGACGTTACGTTGTTAATTTTATTGTTATTAATTATAAATATATAATTAACTGGATGATGTATTAGAAGTAAAGGATTTTTTTTCTCTCTCTCTACTAAATAATAACTATTTACAAATTTTATAATTTAAATTTAATTGATCAAAATAGTGAAGATAATTTTAAAACAAAACTGGACTATAAAATTAAACAACTATTTATTATTATAATTAATTTAGATTTAGCTTGCTAATCTAATCAAATCTACTTGATATGAGTTATCATTCTTATCAGTTTGCTCCTTTAGTTTTAAATTTGGAATCACTGTTATAATTTTGTTATATAGTTTTTACACTATATATATATATATATATATATATGTTACATAAAGATTTTATTTAGGAAATGTTATATTAAAATCATTTATTTAAAATGTTATATTGAAATATTTTATTTAAAAATGTTATATGTTAAAATGTTATTTTGCTTAAAGTTATAATTTCATGGATATAAGTACTCTGTTTTAATCGACCGCCAGAGGTCACGCTTCTACTATATAAACTGATTGTTGTTCTTACCCGGCTGGCCGACCCAAAGTTTTTGTAATTATGTAAATAATCTTTTGTTTTATTTATTTATACGCCGTAAGACAGGCATTACTTTTATCAAATTGTTTTATATATATTCTATGGGTTCACAATTAAAACAATATCTGATCAAGACCATTTTTATTATTTTACTTACAAGATTTTAACCACGACTGTACCACCATAGCATAATCATCAAGATGATCCAATATCAAGCAGAAACTCACTCAACTTTTTTTTATTAAAATATAATATATATATATGGTAATTTAAACGAACAACCCCATATTGTATATAACTTATAACAAGATTTTCATGTTGTATAGTAGAAACACATCTGTAAATGGTTATATGCATGATTGACATGTGTCATTACATCATCATATATAATGTAATTTGTACAAACTGAGAATAATAAATAAAACTCTGTAATAGATTGAGATTTGAGCTAGAGAGATAGAAGTCAAACAAGTCTAAATTCGAGATAGATGGAAGCCACAAAGCAACTTCTAAAGATAGATTGGAAGCTGTCAGGACGGCGCCAGTGTCCAGTTTCGCCAGACAATCCGTGCGCTCTCGCACGTGCTGTAATGCAATACTTCTTTTGTCGGAGGAGATATAAAAAGCCTAGCCAAATATACAGTCACTTGATAGTCAGTTCGACATCAGCGCGTCGTCGGTTTTCTCCAAGGTCCACCTCATTCACCATGTAGTCAGTAAGAACTCTTCTATCTCTCCATCTTTCGCTCCTAGCTCAACTTTTATCTGTTCACGGAACTTTCTTAGTGCAACTGTGTTTTCGTTTTTTGTGTGGATATCCCCAAGCTTTCCTCTCTGCCTCGACCACGACTGCCTGCACTTTGTGAGAACTTTAAAAGGTCTTCCAAGGTACAGAGAGGTACTGGAAAACTCCACATCCTGACTGTTCCTCTCGGTCAACACAGTATAGCGAGAGTCAACACTTCATCATCACAAAGTTAGTATGGACTGGAAATCCATTGGGATCTTCCCGCACAGGTTCGAATCCTGTCGACTAACTTTGTGATGATGAAGTGTTGACTCTCGCTATACTATGTTGACCGAGAGGAACAGTCAGGATGTGGAGTTTTCCAGTACCTCTCTGCACCTTGGAAGACCTTTTAAAGTTCTCACAAAGTACAGGCAGTCGTGGTCGAGGCAGAGTGGAAAGCTTGGGGATGTCCACACAAAAGACGAAGACACAGTTGCACTACGAAAGTTCCGTGAACAGATAAAAGTTGAGCTAGGAGCGAAAGATGGAGAGATAGAAGAGTTCTTACTGACTACATGGTGAATGAGGTGGACCTTGGAGACAACCGACGACGCGCTGATGGTGAACTGACTATCAAGTGACTGTATATTTGGCTAGGCTTTTTATATCTCCTCCGACAAAAGAAGTATTGCATTACAGCACGTGCGAGAGGGCACGGATCGTCTGGTGAAACTGGACACTGGCGCCGTCCTGACAGCTTCCAATCTATCTTTAGAAGTTGCTTTGTGGCTTCCATCTATCTCGAATTTAGATGTGTTTGACTTCTATCTCTCTAGCTCAACTCTTAATCTATTACAGAGTTTTATTTATTATCCTCAGTTTGTACAAAGTACAATACATATGATGATGTAATGACACATGTCAATCAGGCATATAACCATTTACAAATGTGTTTCTACTATACAACATGAAAATCTTGTTATAAGTTATATACAATATGGGGTTGTTGGTTTAAATTACCATATATATATAAGGTAATAAGTACTTTTTCTCTTTTTTTTACCCCGAAATTACACACAACCTTAAAGTTGAAATATTAGGGAAAACTTTGACTTAATTTTCTGGTGATCCCGTTATTTATATCTGTAGATATTTGCATATTACACAGGTAGGTCGATACTACATTGTCGCTACAAATTCTGTCGAATTTATAAAATGATGACACCTGCAGGTAGAACACTGGTAAAAAGACCTATTCTCCTAGTCAAGCCACGAATCACATTCTACCACGACTGCCGGCACAGGCAGCATTCCCTTTTATAAACCCAAAAGATAAAAACAAGAGAAAAATGCAAAACAAATATTTACACAAAAAATAAAAATACAAAGTATCTATTTACATAACCAACATTCAACACCATCTATATACAGTTAAACCTGTCTATAGCGTCCTCTCTTGGGACAACCAAAATAGGGTGCTATAGAGAGGGGGTGCTATAGACAGGTCACTTTTAATGTAAATCTCATCGTAATACGTATTTAAAATCGGGCGCTATAGAGAGGAAAGCGCTATTTAGAGGGGACGCTATAGACAGGTTTAACTGTATATAAAATGAAATTTTATTAGGGCCTTTCGAGGACAAAAGATTTTTGTCGAAACGTCGAGATAATAAAAAGATTTATTGACCTAAGTATCTTTAATTTTAAGAACTATGATTGCTTACAAGGCAGCCTCTATCTTTACGATGGAAACATTAAGACACGAATGTTTCGTTTCACAAATAATTTAAACTTTTCTACTGCCCTTACTGCGATGAAAAAAGGCATGTGGTGTTTGTCAAACGGCTTTGTCTTTCTTATCATATAGTACAGAGCTAATTACTCTGGTCTGATATTATTGAAAAAAATAATGTTATCGGAAATATACATACAGCTTATTTGCGAACTCCCCTTTCATTACTCCTATTTCTCTTATGTTTGGTTTGAAAGGGATTTGAGATAAGGTAGCTTTTCAATACCATGAGCATATAAGTTTGGATGTCTTAGAGCGCCATCTAGTTATATAAGTTTGGGTTATAACAGATGAAATACACATAGTAAAAAAAGAAAGACACTCAATAAGAAGACAATATAAGGTTTTAAAATAAAAAAGGGCATATCCTGACCATGAGCACATGAGGGGGTTTAGACGGCAGAGAGAGCGCCATCTAGTAGAACATAAATCAACTAAACGTTGATTTATCCTTTTCCCTGATATTTAGCTAAACTATTTTATTGATAAATCAAGAGAAGTCAACCATGAACGCGTTCAGGCTGTTGGCCCTCGTCACGTGGTTCACGCTGTATCACTTCCACTAAAAATGTTTTGGTCCCAGAGGCTTCTTGAGAAATCAAGAAATGGGTATTTAAGACCAAACTTAGATATGATATAAGATTTTCTAAAAGGTATGTTTCCTCATAGATTAATGAAAAAAGGAAGACAGAGAGAGAAACTATCACAAATGATTGACAAAAATACCAGTAGTTTGTTTATTTCCGAAAATAGGGGCAGCAAAATATAATATAGAGAAGAAGGACAAAGATTCATTGATCTGTCTCCAGGCAGTTAAGACAAAGTGCCCATATTTTCAATGATATGTACATTTATAGTCAACTTCACCCACGCGGCAACACCAACAGATATAAAATATAAACCGTAACAATGCCTTTCTTTATTCGTGAAAAGTACAAGCTTTCGGTTCTTTATAATCCTTCTACAGGCAAAGCTATACCTGTAGAAGGATTATATAGATCCAAATGTTTGCACTTTGCACGAATAAATAAACGCATTTCTACTGTTTATATTCTCATTTTAATACTTATATCAAATTTTTCTTCTAACCACCAGGTATATATAAAGAACATGGCGTGGTGGTGTTTCCAGTTTTGCGCGATGCTGGCCCGAATGGTGTGTCCGGAGCCAGCCGGAGGAGGAGGAGGACAGGTGAGTCTTCCCAACTATATCTGAACTTCTATTTTGATCCAGATTTTCCACGAAACATAAGATTGAACAAACAAATAACATATGTATATACACATGATGCAATGATTTAAGTTATTGAATAAGAGGGCTTGGCTCATCAGTAGTGAACCCTCTCATCGGTTTCGCCAAATTTAACTATATAAATACTATGTCTGTCTGTTTGTCTGTGGGAGATGCACGGTAGCTGCTCGGGAACGGTTGCGACATGAGACATTATATAGAGCGATTATTCATGACCTCAGAGGAATAAATAAAAATGTTCAGGTTTATATCTCAAATCTCCTTGGAGTCACCAGCAAAAAAACTGTCGAAACATTCGTTTTTGCAGATAAATGAAAGGTGCAATGCCTGTGTGCGTACTTCAGCTGTTTTCAAAGCCAACATATTTATGATTATTTTGATTTTCTAATTCTGCCAAGTCCTTCTAGACACAGCGCGTCGTAATGTTTTGGAATTAACATTTGACGGTTACGATTTAAATTATCCTGAAGTTACATATGACAAACTCTCAATGTTTAATATAAGGAAAATGCTTTGTTATGTCAATATATGAATATTTGTTTGTTTTAAGCAAAAATATTTTATGTATGTAAATTTGTATATGTCAAATTCTTAATTTAAGGAAAATGTAAAACTTATTTTTTCTGAGTGTTTAAACCCTAGATTCCCGACAGCCATGAACAGGGATCGAATCCTATATTGTACACTTTGTATTAATATGTGAATAACCTCATCATGCTTAAATGCACAATCAGTAATAACTCATTTATGACGAACTAGAAAACTGAAACTCTGTGTATAAGAACTCCTAACAATAGTCCTCTATATATTATAATCATTTAAAAGCTTCCTTCTGTACATATTTGATAAAGCGTTGTTGCCAACTTGCAAAGACTATCTGAACCACCATCTAACAGCTTGGAGTGAAATCGCATCAATTTCAAATGCTTTAATTCGTAAAAATTCTTTAATCTTCCAAACAAGTAGAGTCTGGGGGTATCAGGTCAGGGCTGTATGCAGGGTAAGGTATCAAAGTCCACTCATACCTTGCAATCTTCGCCAAAGTCAGGTGCGCCGTGTGAGGTCTTACATTAACTTGATGGAATTTATTTGGGTATTTTTATAAGTTGGTCTTTTTTAACTGCTCTTTTTCTTGTTCCCAAGGAAAGCCTTTGTTTTATTACTGATGATGTGTTATGGGTACATTGCATTGATTTAAAGCTTTGAAGAAGGATCATAATGATAAATCCAAGTCTCATATGGCATGTTATTACACCTTCAAATACCTAAGAAGGTTATACAGAAAAAGTCTCCACGAGGACTAAACAAATCTCTTTCCTAATTTGCATCTGCTGTTTCTCCTTTTAGAAGTTTTGGCACCCATTTTGAGCATAGTTTTCGATATCTAAGATCATTAATAAGTTTAAGAATACTTCCTTTAGACAGGGAAAGTTTTCTATTATTTGATAAGTCGTCATTGTCTAGTTATTCTTGATCAATTATTTCGTTAAAGCCAAATTTTGGTCCGTCACTGAATAGGTTGGTCGACCTGCCTGATGATGAGAGGAATCTAACCTTTTTTGAACAACCTTGGTGGCATGCAGCACCTTGGTACCTTGCTACAGCGAATTTCGGTTTATCTGCTTGCTACATCCATTTTTATGCTCTAAAATCATACAATTTGGTTAGTAGCCCGTAAAACCATATTATCACAGTCTCGTAGAAGCGCTGAATTCACATTGGTATTGTACTTCTATCCAAGGCTTCGTTTCCATAAACAGACGTTAGCTTCGAATGAATTATAGTGGCTGAAATGTTTCCTGGTTTAAATAGGAACTCCATCACCGACCGTTGTCGGATTCTTGTAATTACTTCAGGCTGCATTTCTGAGAGAATTACAAAATAAATCTTAATTATGCTTACAGATATGAAAATAGGAAAGTTTATTTCAGCATAGAACATTATTTGTATGATGATAATTTATGTAAATATTTTTCTATAGGTCATTGTGCATTACTTATTGGCCGGTCCTTGTACTGAAGAAACAGCTGTACTTGTTGGGTAGATTCAACTGGCGAAAGCGCTGTAAGGATTCACCTGTGATGGAATGGGTCATTCCACAACCTTTTTAAATTTCTATTTGAAGTTTCACTGTAATTTTGAAAGTGAATTCAATAACCTTATATAATTTTATCATAAATTCATATAACAAGAAATGGTGGTTGGTTTGATAGAGAATGAGAAATGACAGAAAAACACGTGTACTAAGTAGAATTATTCGCTCCAGAGACCACCCCCACGCCGTCTACGCTGTCCCAGACGGCGTGGCCTGTCCCAGCTGGATGACCAGCTACGACCCCGACCGGCTGGAAGGGTGGGTACTCTAACTTATTCTTTATGTAAATGTAAGCATTTACCTGATCCGCCCTGGCTAGAAATGGATAGGAACATTTAAAAGTTATGCGTTTTTCAAAAGACGGAAATATCTTTATTTACCGGGCTACTGACCAGAACGGATGATTTTTGAGCCCCGATGGACACATAAAGCGGAATATATACAAAGCACTATGTACATTGCACTGTTGAAGGGGATTTTTTTCGAAAGACAAATTCATGATACTAATCTAAGAAAGAACAACACTTTAATTAACAATATAGTTAACATTTTATTCGGGAACCTTTTTTATACATCTATTGGACAATTTATGGAGGATATTTTATAAATTTATATTTATTCATTCATATATTTATCATTATATAATCTTATTCATTTATATTTATATGTATTTAACCTTATATATTCTTATATGGACGTTGTAATAAAGTAGTTTCAATCTCAATCTCGCTCTGTTTCTTCACTCTCATCAGACGAGTTTGGAATTTCTATTTAAATACATCTCGAATTTCTCCGTCATAACTGTAACGCGGTGTGATAAGCCAGTATTGTTTCAATGATATACTAGGATGGTTCAATAAAGCTCGGTGTGTTCCAGGGACTTCGGCCGGGTGTACTTCATCCCGGAAGGAGTGGCCGCCCCTTCGTGGGCCGTCTACTACGAGCCGTGGCAGCTCAGGGAGTAAGTAACCTTTTCCTGATATATATTGATTTTCCGAGAAATTCAGTCTTTGTTTGAGGGCTGCTTCTTTTAAATCTCTTCTATGAAAATGCATCATTAATTAATTTTAGCACTTTTGTAACCCATACTTCGAAAGCCCCACCAGAGAGTGCAAGTAACCAACCGCGCTCTGACACATTTGTAAGTGCAAACTTAAACTGCTTTTCACATTTTTAGATATTTGGTGTACTTACAGTAAAAGCAGTCGCCAACTTCTACCCACCATGATTATCATGGCCTGCACCATGTGTACTAGGGATAAGCAGAACAAAAAATACTTCGAAAGAGATCTGTTGTGAATGAAATTTAAACATGTTCGGGAGAAATAGATTTCGGTTAAATTATTCTCTACTCTATTTCTTTTAATAAGAACACTTCAGCAGACTTACTCGACATTTATGACCCACACGTATTATTATTGCGATAAAAGAGAGTTATCTGCTGAGATAATTCTACTTTAGGAGTTTGATTTGTAATTGAAACAAATATAGGTTTGAAAAAAATAGTACAAATGTAACATTGTACTGGGATAAGGTGCATAAATTAATAAAAAGGCTTCTTCTTAAAATATAGGTTTGTTGTCATATATTTATAAAACCATGTTAGCTAAGTAATATACCATTTAAATCAATCTTGATAGCTGTACAAATAGTAAAGCTATCCACAATGTGTTAAAACTACTATTGAACTTGGGTTTAAATTAGGTCATCGCTACTGAGATCTTCAATGCTGAGAAAAATAAATAATGCAAACTCCGTTTTCTCGATTATAACACTATCCAACATATAAAGAGAGCGTGGACTATGATTAACAGCATTCATGATTATTTATTTTTAAGGCTTAATTCTTTATACCTGGCTCTTGACATTTGCACGAGCAAACAAATACTTTCGATGATAGGCTACCATATATGAGAACTTCAAGGCCAATTTATCCAACCCCTCCTACAAACACACTTTTCAAAGTCTTCCAACACGACCAGGACGTCAATACCTATCTTCAATAACCCAAGAACACCGCGTCCATTGGAGATGGGGAATCCATTAAGAGATGTAACCGGGATGTGGTATAATGATGGCCATGAACTCAGCATTGTCTATAAGTCACCATGATGGGGGGCTGCTGTCGTTGGTTGGCTATCCACCGCATGACAGTCACTTTGTCCCCCACCCAGCATTGTGATATAATGGAATTCCACCGTAAGGTTATTAGAAAATAGGATCACTGATATGTTTTAAGCATCAGTATAGTACGTAAGCTACCATTGTAACATTTGGTATATTGGTTGAAAAAGTAGTTGTAACACGTACCGATGTGTGCTCTAGCTTTCCTGAGGAGTGGGACCGCCCGGTTCCCAGCGAGAAGGTCCCCCGGTCCTCCGTCTTCGGAGGGAGGGACCGCGAGGTGGACCTTGAGGATGAGGAGGAGCTGGCTCTCCAGTTTCACTTAATATAAAGAATAATCTTTATCACAATTTTAACTAAATAAAATTTCCAGTCAAAATACAAGCAGAATCCATACTGCATATTAAAGGCAACCTCCGCAGTCTGTGCAATCTCTAATGGCTTTATTTCAATGGAAATGGGTATTTAGGGCTTTGTCATTCGATATTTTGATCCAGTTGAGAAGGTGGAGCAGGATGACCGTCAAATTCTACAAACCTATCGCCACTATCATTGAAAATTTCTTTCTGTGATGATTACAAAGTTTCTAAGGACATCTTTCTCAAGTCAGACTCTACCAATGTGAATAAATAAATGAACAGAGCAATACTATAATGATGTATGAAAAGGAAATTGTTTTTTCAAATGCGAGCTTTTCTTTTAAAATTTAATTGATTTTATGATGTGTAGGAAGGCCATCTTAGCCTCTCTGGATACTGCCTAAAGCCCCCAAGAGACAAGCCCCACCTCAAGTTTCAAGGAAGATATTAAGCCCGGTCCTTGGAAAGTCCTTCTGTTCGAGTAATTGGAGGAGAACTACGGACAACGTCTGACAGTTCCAACGGGACCTCGGGTCATGTACTGTGACTTCACATGGCAGGTGATTGGATGCCGATTGGAGAACGTGATGGCGATTAACTTCGTTTAAATTATAATTTGATCTCTTTAGCCTTTTTAGATCAATTTTCTATTTGAAAAACAATGGAACATATATTTTCTAAGGGAAAATTATTATGATAGATATACTAGATCTGTGATAAAATATTCAAGAAAACTTTGATTCAAATGTTATACTTTGATATATGATCAGAAGATTTAAAACATATAATTTACCTTATTCAAGAGACCGAACAAATTGACCAGAACCATATGATCTACTTCATTATAATTGAGTTCGTTTTTATTGGAACTTTAAAAAGGTTCCTAAACGTTTCAAAACTGCCCAGAAATATTTATAATAGCATCCCTATATTGTCTATATATATGAGCGGGCTTTATAAATTATTTACCAAAGTGATGTCTCGGGTTGAAATTCAAAGAACATTTTTTTTTATGTTAGGAATTTTGCTTTCTCTAAAAATGGTGTTCCGTAACGAATAAATTCATTAATATCAGCACAGAGTCAAATTTGGAAGACGTCAATTATACCCCAAAACCCTGCTAAAGAATTGCTAATAATGAAAGTTGCTGCTTTACAGGTTACCTATATATAAGCTCTAGTACACATGATAAACGTCATATTAAATCACGGTGAATTAAAGTGTATCGTCTATCTACACAGGTAGAATTAGTTGTCACTCACAAGATGCCAGAGTACAGTTGAATACTTCACGGTCAAATTGAAATTGTGCGCGAATCGAGGAGGACCTTTGGAATAAATTAATCCCAGTGAACCATGGAAAATTATTCTCACGAGTGCTCTACAATTAACTTCGAATGCTTTTCTTACATAGTCTGTGTATTTTTATATTTAAAGGCATATTCGATGTATTTTGGTTATCTCTGGACTTGAGATTCTAAGACTGCAGAAATATATATTGTTGGTGTCTTGTCCATAGTATATATTGTTGAAATTCGCGATGAAGATGTCTTTTGTTCACTGGTGCTGCCGTAGAATAGTCTACTTCATATTATACGAAATTATCATACTTGAAAATAATATAAAATATCAAAATTAATTTCTTTAAAACTTTAAAATGAATAGGTAATGAAATTGTTAAATGAGTCTATGCCGATATTTCTTGCTCCTGTGAAATGATCGTGTTTTCACGACAGTTTTCTAGCCTCTCGAAGTAGGGCTTGAATACATGAACTGTTGTTATCCAGGCTTGGTTTGTCCAGGGTTGTCTTTCGGCACAATAGAGTAATTCACATCGGGTAATATAAGGCCTAAATAAGGCCGAAAAAACGTCTAAGGAATTACTCACATTTTCCAAGCTTTCTGACTGGAGTACAAACTGAGACTGTCTCCTGGTTAGTAACTCATTTCTGGATGTTTATTATTTTGATACATTTTCATTCTCTTTTTTGTATTGCATATTTTTTAACAAATTGTGGAGTGGCCAAATATCAAGGAACAGGTTAAAACAACGTATAGTTGACTCCTGTTACACTAGATGGCGCTCTGCCATCTTTAAAACGCTCATGCTAGTTGTCACGATAAGCCTAATTTGTTATTAAATTATTTAGCCTTGAAATTCTCTCTAAAAATTATTTATATACTGCTTATAATTGCGTGGATCAGGCTCGTAAATGATAATAAAGTCGTTCCATATTAAAGTAGGTTCTCTTAGGTATAATAGAAAAAATGGTGAATATTTGGTAGTTTCCTGTACTGTTGAGTTATGGGCGCGAGTTAAAAACTGAAGAAATTTGTCGCAGTGTTTCAAATCCACATTCAAGTACATACTGATAATATATATTAATGTTCTGTTTAGACGTTCTGTGAGGCCATTTAACTGGGGATGTTATAAAACAGTGTTTATCTCACAAAGTTGCATTAATTATTTCATCAGATTGCTGGTAAAATGGCTTCCTCTATTACTAATAACGTAATGCGATGCCCCAGGTGCCCATTCGACATGTGGCTAAGGTAGTTTCTTAAAATTTCGCTCCTTTTATATACCACTAGCAACCATGCTCTGCCTTCAGGTTTTGAATCTTTCTTAAAGAGACATCTTTGTTGAGGACCCAAGGAGATTTGAACGACCTCGTACGTTATTTAGATTTATCCAAAAAACAGAGTGAACTTTTAGGCTCTAGGTTAAAAGGCTGGAATCTGCTGCATAAAGGCACAAAAGTATGCTTTTTTCGCAAGCGTCAAGATGAATTTCAAGACTTCTTTTCACAAGAGAATGATTTAGTATATTGCAATAATGTTGTTAGTCTAATGTAAATGCTTGGTCATGACCATGATACAGAAGAGTGGCGTTTATTCGTTGATTCTTCAAAAATTAGTTTGAAAGTTGTTATCCTTCACAACAGAAATAAGTTCCCATCAGTGCCAATAGCACATGCATCCAACATGAAAGAGATTTACGAAAACATGAAACTGCTTTTGAAAAAGATAGAATATGAAAGATACAGTTGGAAAATAGGCAGCGATTTGAAAGTCATTGCTCTCTTGCGTGGATTACAGCTTGGATGTACAAAACTTTGTTGTTTTCTGTGTGAGTGGGATAGCAGAGATAGAGAGAAGCATTACATTAAAAAAGGTGGCAGAACCGTGAAATCTCTACTCCAGGATATAAAATATTATACATCTTCCCCTGATCTATTCAGAAAATATTTATTTACCACCATTACATATATATTAAACTAGGTTTAATGAAGAACTTTGTCAAGGCAATGGATCGAAATGCCAGTGGATTTGCCTACCTAAAACAAAAATGTTCTAGCATAAGTGATGCGAAAATTAAAGAAGGCATTTTCGTTGGACCTCAGATTGTAGAATTGCTGCAGGATGGAAATTTTCAAAATAGTTTGAATGAAGTTGAAGCAGCAGCATGGAATTCCTTTAGAAACGTTTGCAAGAACTTCTCAGGAAGTGTCAAGGTTGAAAATTACCGAGACATAGTTAATGATCTGTTGCTTTCCTACAAGGCACTAACACGTCTCTCTAGATCCAATTCCTGCATTCACATCTGGATTTCTTTCCAGACAATCTTGGTGCAGTTAGCGATGAGCATGGTGAGAGGTTCCATCAAGTTATATCAAGCATGGAGAAGCGGTACTAAGGTAAATGGAGTCCCAGTATGCCTGCTGACTACTGCTGGACACTCAAGAGGGATGTACCACAAAAAAGTATGGAAGAAAATCCACTGTCACTACTTTTCAATAAAATAAATATATTTCGTTCATATAGGCATATATATTAAAAGCATTTCAAATTTTCAAGTAGGTGTATCTCAAAAATCTTGCCTGATAGAAAAAACTAATGGTATATTTGGAATCAGCACAAAGAGTTGAATTTAGATAAAATACTGTTTCTTTTGGGACAAAGAAAAATAATTTTTGATAAACCAGTTTTGTGTTCAGTAAGAAAAGTTACATTGGAAACACCATCAGGTTCTTTTGGGCAAAAATGTTGTTGACCAGTGTAATATTTGCCTTTTATTCGACGCATGGTTCTGGCAACACCCAGGTGCCCATTCGATATGTGGGTAAGGTAGTTTCTTAAAATTTCGCTCATTTTTATACCACTAGCAACCGTGCTCTTACCTTCAGGTTTTGAATCTTTCTTAAAGAGACATCTTTGTTCTTCTTTGAAGTTTTGTTTGAATGATCAGTTGTCTTTGTTGAGGCCTCGCTTCACGTTTTTGATGAGGTATTCCTCTCTTTTCTCCTCGTCAATTATTTGATTTAAAAATATATTGTAATCTTCCTCCCCCAATATATTTCTGGTAAAGGTCCTCTTGATAAGCCATCGGCATAGATATATTTATTTTTCTATTTATATGTAACAGCGGAAACATATTCTTATATCTTCATTGCTCCTCTAGCTAGTCACCCGTTTGGATCTTTCAGATCTTTTAGCCAACAAAGTACATGGTAGTCTGTTAATAATCTAAAGTGACTTCCATATAAGTATGGTCGTAATTTATTCATTGACCAGACAACTGCTAAACATTATTTTTCGGTCGTTGAATTTTTTTTTCCCAGATTACTCAGAACTCGACTCAAATATGATATGACTTTGTCTTGACCACCAATAGCTGTAATACGAGCAAAGTCCTATGGATGACTGAACCTCTTTAGTTTTCCTAGGTACTGGGAAATCTCTAACGGCTCTAATTTCGTGCTCTGCAGGTTTAATTCCAAATGGTTGGTAGCATGACCAAGAATCTGTATTTCTTTAAATAAAAATCTATATTTATTTCTATTTAATTTAGGGTTCGATTCGCGAAAGCATTTTAAAACAGTTTCGATTATTTCAAGATTAGAAGAGAATCACGGCTGTAAATTATAACGTCATCAAAAAAGCACAAACAACATTTCCTTTCAATTTATGAAGTATGTTGTTCATAATTCTCTCGAATGTAGCTGGAGCATTACATAGGCCGAATAGCATCACATAGTCCGTGGGATGTTGTAAAAGCTGTCTTTTTATTATATTTTTCCTCAATTTCAACTTGTTAATTTCCAGAACTGAGATCAATCGTTGAAAAATACCTTGATCCTTGTAGCTTGTCCATTACGTCGTCAATTCTGGGGATAGGATACACATCTTTCACTGTTACGTTGTTCAACTTTCTGTTGTCCACTCAGAATCTCCAACTGCCATCTTGTTTTTTTTTTCAACCAGATTAACTGGAAATGCCCAAAGAATAGATGTCCATATCTGCAATTTGTTCATATATGATGCTTCGTTCTTCAGGGATAACCCATTAAGGTTTGTGTTGAATAGGCTTTGCATTTTCTGTATCAATATTATGCTTTCTAAAATGTTCCAGCCTGATTTAGAGGAAAATAAATATGCGTAATTAAGCAAAATTCCTTTCAATTCCTTTTGCTGGTTTAATGGCAAGTCTTAGTTTATTTGAACTTGGGTAACCTTATTTTCTTCATCGACGTCTATAGAATTTTTTATGATGGGATGACTTTCTAGGCCCACAGTTTGATTTTGAATTATCCTTGATGGCCGAGTATATGGGTAAGATTATCAAAAGATACTTTCGATTATCTCTAAAAATGATCGTACTTCTAGTCAGCCTGAGTAAGTTTGTATGAACTAATTTGCCAAACTGTTCAACTATATATTCACCATTATCGAATTTTACAGATGCTTTGAGGAGTTTAAATGTGACACCTGGTATAATGACATCTTATCTATTGATTATCCTCTTAGGTGTATCTTTTAAATTTTGGCGGTCACTTAATATATCATATTCCAAAATTCCATTTTCGCAATTTATCTTCTCATTCAGCCGTTTAAAAAGCTCTCGATCGATAATTAAAGTTATTACAAAGGGGAATCAATAAATAAGGTAAATTATCTTATTTCTTAAAAATTAAAAAAGCAAAAATAATTTAAACGACAGAATATTAAAATATAACATCGAGAGACTATTTAAGGTGTTCTGTTCTTTTTTTCCCACGCGCGGCGCGAGACTTATAAATAAACTAAAATGGAAGCTCCCTTGACGGATTGCACCACGCCTGAACAACGTGCAGTTATTCGTTTCTTGAATGCAAAAGGTATTCAAACATCTCAAATATGCCAAAGAATGAAAAATATCTATAGTGAGTCTTGTTTGTCTCAAAAAAACATTTATAAATGGGTTAACGAGTTCAAAAATGGACGAATTACATGTTCCTCAGGTCTCAACGTTCGGCCGCTAAAGTTTTGTTAACAATTTTTTGGGATGTTGATGGACCAATCTGTCTTGATTTTTTATCCTCAAGGCAACGTATGAACAGCGACCTTTATTGTGACATTCTTGTAAATAAGCTAAAGCCCGGTATAAGAAACAAAAGAAGAGGGAAGCTTTGTAAAGGTGTTCTCTTCCTTCATGATAATGCAAGGCCGCATACATCATGTAAAACTGTATCTACAATCATTAAATTATGTTTTGAAGTTTTAGAACGCACACACACATCCTGCATATAGTCCAGACCTAGCCCCCTCTGACTATTTCCTTTTTGGACTACTAAAGAAGGAGTTAAAGGGAAAACAATTTGACTCGGATGAAGATGTCCAGAAAGTGGTGCAAGATATTTTTCACACGCTTCCTAAGAGTGCCTATAAAGAGGGTATTTACAAGTTGCCAGAACGATGGAGACGATGTATAGAAAGCCAAGGTGATTATTTTGAATAAAGCAAGTCCTAATTTTTAATATCGTTCTTATTTATTTTAATAAATTATAATTCACCTTATTTATTGATCCCACCTTGTATATTAAACTGATATTAAAAAATTATGGGCGAATGATTTTTTGAAGATATGCTTTGAAATAAAGTGGTTGTACAATTTGGAATTGAAATGGCTTTGACAATTATGTACCAAAAATGATGTTGGAAATTTTAAATAGAGAATTTTAATATTGAAAATAAAAATGTATTCATCATTTCTAAACTATCTTCGTAAATTAGGGTTGATGAAAATTACTTATTTCATAGACGAAGGTGGAGTAAATATTTTACAAACATTTTGACATAAAATGTAGATTTTATTTAGAAATAACATTTAGTAGGAAATATATGTTATAGGTTATATAGATTATATAGGTGTTATCAAATATTTCTGAAAATAAATGGATACTTCAACAAAACCATGTTGTATGGGGGTCGGTGGAAGGCTGGTTAAACCGTTTGGTTTCGACCACTACGACCCGGGTTCAGTTCCGGCATTGGAAACTTTTTTCTGTTTAAAAAAAAAATGCTCCAATGGCCCCCGATTCTTGCAAAAGTCCAACCCCACCAGCGAGTGCAATTAACCAAACGGGGCTCTGGCACATTTGTAAGTGCAAAGTCGAACTGCTTTTCACATGTGTAGACATGTGATGCGCTTACAGTAAAAGCAGTCGCTAACTACCCATCATGATTATCACTGCCTGTACCACGTGTACTAGGGATAAGCAAAAAAAACATGTTGTTGTTGCAGAAGGTGCTTTTTTAAGCCCAAAAAGATCGGAAAGCGAATCAGGCGCTTGTAAGTATTAAATTTCCTTGTTTGATTATTATTTATTAGGTAAATTTTGTTTTTTAGGTAAATGGCTATTTGACTGTTATTAGTTTCTCTAACCAATACCTCTTTGTAAGTTTGTATTTCTATTATGTAACTGTTCCATAGGCCTATTTGGTTACTTGATCCCACGTGTAAAGATGAACTTGTGCAAAATAGGTGCGGGGGCATTGAGGTAATCTCCCTGCTTTAAGCGAGATTCGAGCTCCCTAAACGATAGTTCATCACCTTCATCGTCGAATATCTTGTGTAGGAATTACCATAGTACTTTCATATAACACTACTCTCTTTAAACTTGATATTATTTCACTTGAAGTGCAGCCTATATATCTCTATATATATTCTCAATATAGATTATTTATAATTGAAATTAGGCTTTTAAAAATGATATAATAAAATACTAGAAGTTCAAAGAGTATTATACTTGTATAAAGAAAAATATTTTGAAACATGATATTCAAGAAAAAATGGTACCAAGAGAAAATAATATTTAATACTAATGATAATAAATTCTATTAAATGAATGAAAAAATCTCTTTTAGGGGGGGGAGGGTGGTCATTTTTTCAAAAAGAAAACTTCTGGGCTCTATATGTTAGAAGAATAAAGGGCTTTATGTCGCTTCCAAAAGTCCAAGAGAACAGAAGAGATGAAGGCAAACATCCAGTGAACAGTATTCATGTAGTTGGAGCAGAAAGTATTAACTCTTTCTGTGATTTGCTCATCTACTCTGTGAATATACATGGTTTGGTCATAAATATGGACAACTAGCCAAATGACCCGGGCAACGCCCTGGTTTTACCCGATTAAATGTTTTTATTCAAATACTATTCGTTAAAATTATAAATTGGCACCGTGGATGTCACTCTTGTGAAACGTCCCGCTCCAAACTTTGTGTCTGAGAAGCGATATTTTTCTGTTAGAATTTTGTTTTTGCGTACAAAATAATGAACTGGTTTCACCCGTGGTCTCTGCTTTTTGGAATTTTTCCCGATATAATTTTGTATCTGATAATCAAACAGCATACAATCATACAGCAATATCGTCATCATCCTTTTCTGACTAAAAATATATAGTTTTAATAATTGATTTATATATTTTTTAAAACAGCCTATCGTCTTACCCGTATTTCTTTTACCTATGTATGGAAATTTTGGTTTGAATTAATGAACTACTGCGAATTTTCATACCGGACATACAAACAAACATACAAACATTCATTTTTATATATATAGATATTGTATATAAAAATAATGAAAATGAGACAATATAAACGATGTAATATTAATCTACACACATAATCTAAGCTTTCAAATCAGATTTAATTAACCATTGAACACACATTCCTTTATTTTATATAGCGAATGTTGTCTTTGAGTTCATTGGAAACGTTTATTTTTAAAAATTGATAGTTTTATCGAGAAAAAAAATCTCAATAAAATTTAATTTGAAACTCGGTAAACAGCTTCAGAATGAATGCTCAATTAAAGAGGCTTATAGAAATAAACCTAATAGCAGAGCAAAAGTTTTCAATTGGTGTGCCAACTTTCAAAATAAAGGAACAAATCTCTTTGACACACGAAGTCGACCTGGCCGTCTGTGCATCATAAGAATCCAGGTAAATATAGAACGTGTCAAAAGCATTTTTGGAGAAAACCCTAGAAGTCAATCAGGGAGGTGAGCAGACATTTATACATATCGTACCGGTTGGTGCAATCAATAATAAGCGAATATTTGGATATAGTTAGAGTGTAGCAGCTCTGTTTGTCCCTAAATTGTTAACAATGAAACAACGAGAGGCTAGGCTTTCAATTTTAAACCTTTTGAAAAGCTACCTGTGTTTGTGCACACACACTCTAGACATGATGAAAGAAATAATGGAAGGAGTTGAGACATTATTTACGCGTATGACCTGGAGACAAAACGCCAGTCAAATGAATGGCTTGAATGAAAACAACCAAAGCCCAAAATATTAAGATAAACAAAATTGAAGATCAAAACTTTGTTATTACTTTTACAATTTTGATTGTCTTTTCACTTAGAATTTTTTAAGAAGGTTCAATAATATCACAATACGTCTATTTAGATATTCTTCGTCGTTCAAGTGGAGCGATTATACTCAAAAGACAATTTCTAGGAGAAAATATTGGATCCTGTTATATACGATGATGTTCGAACTCAAAAGGGTCTTTCGTTTGCTTAAAAATGGATCGAAGAACATAACCCTTGAACTTCTTCACCCTCCTTATTCGCCTGAACTCTTTCACCTCGACTCTTTTCTTCTTCCCTAAGATAAAATCTTGCTTGAAGAGTAAAAATTTTGATGACAGTAAGTGCAATTATATAAAATTCGACGAAAAGTTAAAGAGCCATTCCGAAAAAAGAATTTTCTCTGTTTATAACATTTAAAAAATAATGAAAACGTTGTAGGATCATACTTTGAAGAATACTAGTTTATCTATTTATAAATATTATAATAAAATTGTAACCACCTTGTATCTCTATTTATGATCACGCAAAGTATTTAAAATCAAGTGCCTTTCACGCGTCAACACCACCAGGTATATATAAAGAACACGGCGTGGTGGTGTTTCCAGTTTTGCGCGATGCTGGCCCGGATGGTGTGTCCGGAGCCAGCCAGAGGAGGAGGAGGACAGGTGAGTCTTCCCAACCTTTCTACTTCTGATTGACTAAGATTAAAAGAGATATGAGAGGACACAAAACAAACGTTAATGTGGAGACTAGGAGTTGTAGAAGAGAGAGAGACTCCAAAAAAAAGTTACAATTGGCTAAAGTAAAAGAAAGAACATTTTAAGGTACAAATACTTCATTGAGAATAAGAAGGCCATGCAGAAATGATTTACTACTAATTTCCAAAGTTTTAAACATCATTCTACTCCCTTGTCGCAGTCATAAATTTCACATTTTATTAAATTCCCAATATTAAACTCTATATTTATTTAAATGAAATGCTAGATCGGTATTTTGTACTTTTCTCTTCGCCAAACCTACTTAATTAATATTTAAGAAATTTCACATTAATATATCTAATATATCATATAAGGTATTTAAAACAAAAAATATCATCAGTAATTCTAACAAATGAAAATAAAAATTACTGTCTTTCTGGTGGTTTTCTTTAACAAAAGAGACTAATAGATAAATTGACGGGTTGTTTAATTTGCACAAAATTATTGAAACTAAAATTATTAAACCGACTATAAACCCCCCAGATAATATTAGATAAATGTACTTGGATAATACCCAGTCAAAACCGGGTCCATTCAGATAGTACTTTGTATATGGAAAATCACAAGATTCAAATCTGGCAAATTCATCATTAAATATCGTGTTAATTATAATAAATTATATTATTAAATATATTATTAAATAATAATTATTATATTATGGAAAAATGCAAGGTTAGAAGAGAAATAAAGTACTTCTAAATATGATATATATTTGAGAAAATATATATATATATAATTGTAAAAGAACACTAGAGATATCAAATATATTTATGGAAATAATTTACAAACTATCAAGAGCCAATGTTTGCAGCCAACAAATAACCTATGAAATATAATTTTCATAATTTATTAATAAATTAAATGTAATATTTCTAAATATTTTCAACGTATGTTTGCTTATATTTTTTCATTTATTTGTTCCTTAAATTCTACAATATTTAACCAAACCAAAGGCTGAAATTTTAACTGGATGTAGAGCACTAAATCTGAGAGAGTTTTTTTGTCAAATCTTCAAACAAACAAGATCAAAAATAACCAAGTATTAAACAAATAACTTTTTTTGTCAGATAATTATTAAGATAATGTTATTGCATCATGTTTGATGGGCACAAAAACAAATATCTTACGTGTAATTTCGCCTGAGCAAAATACGAACGAGGCCAGACCATAATTTTTGGTAGACAGGAACAATATTCTTTCTGGTAAATATTTACTTAGGCAGAGAACACGGGCGAAGCCAGGTCCAATATATATAAAAGGAATGTTCAGCGGCCATATTAACTTTTTCCATTAAAACGCACCACTAATAAAATTTTATATAAACTTAACAAATAGATCTATAGATGAGGATTCCGTTTAAAATATAGGCTATACAAAACCTATTTGAATATAACCTAAAATAAATCACATATTTTGTGATAGATAAATGTTGGTTAGATTTGAAAATAATTCAACTCCAGAGAGTGAAATGTTCAAATATCTGATTAACCCATTTAATTTGGCTTATTAAAATGTGTGACGATATAATTACTATATCAAATGATTGGTAATAATGTATTAGTACTTGGCACTAATGTACTAATGGTACTTATTTCCTAAAATGATACTAGAACATCAGCCCGTTCTACGAATAAGTATAGAATAACTAACAGTTTTAAGGTTTATTAAAATTTTTCTTAATCAATTTAAAAATGAGTGTGTGTTTGTGTGAGGCCATATAATTCAAAAATATATTTTTTACATGTAATTAATGAAAATTAATAAGAACATTATTTATAAGCATATATAATATCAATATTGGTATTTTCCCTGACTTGCTCACTCGCGATGATGATTTAAATATGTATATTATTATTCAAAATTAGGTCAAATTCAGAACCAGGACCCATTTGATAAAAATATTATAACTAGCCAAATGAATAGGAAAACGCCCTGGTTTTACTCGAGTGAATGTTTGTCCAGCAAATAATGTCTGAAAATATTATGAATATATATCTTATTATCACATTCTAAAGTGAAATAATTTTAATATTAAAAATGCAAAATAATATCCAAATTTATGATTATAATATTAATGATGTATTAATCCGAATCCAATACTGATTATGAGAGAATTAGAGTCATGATCATATAAACACAATAAATAACATTTGTTAGAACAATATTGGACTGACAAACATTAGCTCGAGTAGAAGCCGGACGAAACTGTTTCATCCAGTCAGTATGTAATTTATGATCATTTTATATATCTTCAAAATATGCACATTTTTAGATTTTAAATGGATTTAATCTATATATCCACAGCTATTCAAACAAATTATTTTCCAATGGTTTGGTGGAGAATAATGCCCACCCATTTTTTATCATTTCAGTAAGGACAGTAGAATCATTAATTCATCAAAAAGCATGAGCTTTAAAACCGTTTGAATTCTTTATAGCAGATGTCACGCTAATGCACCATATTAACCTATACAAGGCTGTATCGAAGGTCTGTTCCCATAAATAAGATTTCAATACACATTAAATCATATATAAACAAAAATATTTATTCATTGAAGTAGAGACCGTCATTTAAAATAGCAGTCAGCCATCTTTCCCCAGGTTGTCAATTTGCTGAGGATACCATTCTCGGGGTTTGGAGTAAAAAAAGTCACGACGGGCAGTTTCGAGAAAGTTTCAAAGTGTTTTCCCTTAGAGATATAGCCATGGACTGAAATAATGAATAATCAGATAGTGCTTTATCCGGGCTATAAGCATGGTGAGGTAGAACTTAAATACCCTCGAAATTGATTAAATTTATTAACATCCTATAATGCGATATCCCAAACTCAGGGATATTTGGTTCAATACATTTTTTACATCATAACAAATTGGCTATATACAAGCTTATACTATTCAATTAACTTACATAATTATCCAAATAAAATTGGTCGAGGAGAAAAAAGACAAACATACAACAGCAATTCCCTCAAAATACCCTCTAAATACTTTATTTTTTTTGTTAACCAAGCTGGATGAGTTGGAGCGTTGTCGTGTTGCAGGAGTACTCTCTTTCGGTTGATCAAAGCATGGTATCGAGTCTTTTAAACTTCATATACTCGGCTGAGTTGTTATGAGTAGAGATCAGCATTAACTGTACGACAAACAAAAGAACAAGTTTGTAGTGTACAATACCATCGATGGTCCTGCATACAGACAACATCACTTTATGACCAAAGCGATCATTTTAAACTACACGTTTAGCCTCTTGATCTCAGAGTACCCTTTGCCTTCTTGTTTTGAAGTTAAAAAGATAGTTCCACTTTTCATCCCAATTACAAGCGACTTCCAAAACCGAAGAACTTGCAGATTTTCTAACAATCGTTTACAGCTATAGACTCTCATCTAGGACTGGGCTATAGTCAGGTTGTTGGGATCTTAGGCGTTTGCTAATAAAGTACAGCTGGGGTAGAGTTCGGTTGATCATTTCTTCGGATGGTTCAAGTCTGGCTGACATTTAACGCGTAGATTGTTGTGGGTTGTCCACCACCAGAAATCGTAGGGTTTTAATATCCGTCTAATGTGGTCGTCCCATTCGAGATGTGTCCTCAAGGCTGATGTCTCTTTCTCTAAATCTCTTGAGACATTTGAAGCTGTTCTTCCTTCGCTATTCCTTTCAACTTCGCATATGTATTTTGCCGCCATATTTGCATTAAGTTTTTTTTTCGAAAAGAGGCGCAAAAGTACTCGGATCTATTTGATCACCCATTCTTTAGCTCTCTACTAGAATACTGAAATGTTATTCTAAATCCAATTGGGCTTATTTCAATCACATGGGCACGCTCATCGACCTTGGGACCGAACCTTTATTTATTTAAACTAAATTTATAATGGTATAGATTTGTATAATTTGATTTTATGAAGAGCTTCCGCTTTAAGAAGGAACTTTTGATATAGCCTTGTATAATGTTTTATTCTTAGTTTTTAAAAGTTATTTTTAAAAATGATCTTTTTTCTGGATATTATTAGCTAACAAACGTGTAAAGTACATACAATTAATATAGAACCTATCTCCATATACTTCACCAAACTACATCGTGAGAAATCCTTCAAATAGAAACTGAGAAGCTGAAGGTTAGATGCAATAGATATAAATAGCTGGTTAATTAAACTGACTTTCTGAATATACATCATATTTCTATATCTGCTTTACTTTATTTATATTCGCCTAATTTTATACAATATTTGTTTGTTTTCACTTAGCCTCCAATTTCAGCCTTTTAAAAGATTGGTCATATATATTAGAGGTGTCACTATTGCTTTGAAAAGGCGTTTATATAAAAATACTATGGAATAATTTGCAACTACATAACCAGTGTAGTGATAAGACTGTTTGTATCCAGCAACCACGCCGTCTACGCTGTCCCTGACGGCGTGGCCTGTCCCAGCTGGATGACCAACTACGACCCCGACCAGCTGGAAGGGTGGGTACTTTCTTGTTGTCTATTTTATTCTTTATGTAAATGTAAATTTATTTATGCGAACATATATATAAATTCTAGTAAAGCTTTTCAACCGATATGACTGCCTAGAATTGTCGCCAGCCATTACTTTGGAAACCACCATTCTGAAAAATTTCTCTTTTCCAAGTAGCCGTCAGCAAGGGTCTCTAACAGTGACTCTCCTTACATTCCATAAAAATCAATAACCCTTTCACCTCAATTATGCTCAAGTTCTTCGGGCCAAATTATTTTTTTAAAGAGCAGAAGAAACTTTTTTTTTTGCTTATTTATGTTGTTTTGAAAATAAAAGTGCCCTCGAAAGGTATATGTGTTTTGTTTCTCTCCCTTGTCAGTGTGTATGAACTAATGTTCTAAAATGGTTTTCACCAAATACAGGAAGTTTCTATAAGTGATCTGTTGGGCTGCAGGGACTTCGGCCGGGTATATTTTATCCCGGAAGGAGTGGCCGCCCCTTCGTGGGCCGTCTACTACGAGCCGTGGCAGCTCAGGGAGTAAGTTCCTGACATCTTTTGACTCTCCGAGAAGTTCTTTCTTTGTTGGGAGGATACTTATTTTAGATCTGAAAATACAAATATTTTCAGGCCTCAGCATGTTTCCAAACAATTTTATTAAGTCTTTCAAAATGTTCATTGAGGGATTTCAAACCAGATTGAACCAGTTTAATTACATGAGTTAACTTTGTATTTATTGGTAAAAGGTGTTTGGTACAAATAGTAATGGGGTCTCACAGGACAATATTTACATCTACGGTTCAACTGCTTCTACTCGTGAGTGTTAGCGCTGCGAAGAACTTTAGTGCTGTAATTAATTACTCAAACAATTTGTTATAACACTATATCTCTCTAGCCTATATAGGGAGTAGGAACCATTTCTTATAACGATTTTTTTTCCTCGCTTTACAGAATTTAAAAATTATATATGTCAAGTCGTCAATTTATATATTCTTGGAAATTACAGGATATCGAATTTTCTGATATAGCCGAGCATATCGAAGCACTACATCCACTACTTCTTTCAGTCTTCCTTCGAAACTTCATCCAGCACTACAAGGCTGTTTCTTGCCAGAACTACCTTCAATAGGTCAAGCAAACAATATCAATTAGAGAGAAATGGAGCAGCCATTAAGATATGTAACAGGGATGTGGTATAAGGATGACTTCATAATAGTGATTTAATGGAATTTCAATATATGGTTTAAAATAAAATATGACCACTGAAAACAGCAGTTTAGCACATAGACTAATTATATACTATTTGGAATATTGGTGGAAGTGAGTATATATTAACACAGGATATCGCGTGTTCCAGTTTTCCTGAGGAGTGGGACCGCCCGGCTCCCAGCGAGAAGGTCCCCCGGTCCTCCGTCTTCGGAGGGAGGGACCGCGAGGTGGACCTCGAGGAGGAGGAGGTGGAACTCCAGTAAGTATCCGTTTCACTTAACTTGGACTTAGAGAAATACATGTTTTCAACACCCTGCACATTAGAGAAGATATTTTTATAATTAATTTGTTTTAGTAGTCCAATTTTACATCAGTTAGACCCTGCCAATAAGCAGAAGTAATATAAAGAACCGCACTAGCAAATTTTATTAAGTAATTAACTTCAGAAATTTCATCATTTGCGTGATGTACAGGAGGGCTATTTTGGCCTCTCTGGAGTCCACCTGAAGAGAAGGAGCCAAGCGCCCCCACAAGGCTCCAAGGAATGACCGCGAGGTAGAGATCGAGGTGGAGGAGTAGCAGGCGCTCCAGTGAGTAGCTGTTTTATTCGATTTAGAGATAGTAAAATACCTATTTTCAACACCCTGCACATTAGAGCAGATATTTTAATAATGAAGTCCTTTAGATGGCATCAATTTTTCAGTGAGTAAAAACTACCATTAAACAGTAGTAAGAGAATGAACCACACTAGCAAACTTTATTAATTGCTTTTCTCAAGACATGTTAATGATTTTCGTGATGTGCAGGAAGACCTTTTGGCCTCTCTGGAATGCGCCTGGAAAGCCGGTGCCGAGCGCCACCTTAAGGCTCCAGGAAGTTTCAAGCCCAGTCCCTGGAAAATCCTTTCGTCAAAGTTTTGGAAGGATCACTACGAACAACCTCTAGCTGTTCCGATGGGACATTGGGTCATCTGCAATGACTTTATTTATAATTGAATTGGATACCATCAAAATTCAAAGACACCATATTAAAATTCCACCGGCCGCAAGTGCGGCGGAAGCGATTTCATTGGAACACGGATGGCCAATGGCACTTCTATCCACCTTCGCATCTGTTCTTTTGGAAAGTTTAGAAGGCCTGCTGAGCTTGGCAAGATTACTGGAATCTGAGGTGCGGAATAAAACTGCTACTCCTTCCTAGTTATTGGAAGTTTTTCTGAGGTTTTGAATCCCTTTGCTGATATTGGATTTTAGTTCTCTCCGTATAGTCTGAACTAGACCCACTTATCTTTGAGTCCTGCTATCTCGAACAGATGGATTTCGAGTCTATTTTAACTCGATCTGCTATATTAAGAGCCTGCCTGAAATCGACCTGCTGGACTCCTTGACCTAGCTGTGAGTCCTGGCTAAACTTGATTTACTGGACTCCGAGTCCCGGTTATCCCACTAATCACCAAATTCTGAATGAACACGATATGCTTGACTCCGAGTCCTGGCTGAACTTGTCACGCTGATCTCCAATTCGAGGCCCATCTCGACTCACTCGACTCTGACACCTGGCTGAATTCTACCCGCTGATTTTGGGACCTGTCTGAACTCGATCCGCTGATAGCCGAATTTAGAATTTACTCGATATACTGGAATACGAATCCTGGCTGAATTCCACCCGTTGATCATGGAGTCACTCTAACATGACCGGTTGGACTCCTTGTCTTTAATGAACGCGACCCGCTATTCTCCGAGTCCTGACTGAACTTGTCCTTTTAAATTCGACCAGCTGGTTTCCTGGTGCTGAATGAACTCTATCCACTAATCTCCTTGTTCCGGAAGAACTCGATCTGCTGGACTTCGTGTTCTGGCTGCACTAAATCCGCTGGTTACTGTGTCCTGGCTGAAAACGCCCAGCTGGTCACTGTGTCCTGGCTGAACACGCCCAGCTGGTCTCTGTGTTCTAGCTGAACACGCCCAGCTGGTCCCTGTGTCCTGGCTGAACACGCCCAGCTGGTCCCTGTGTCCTGGCTGAACACGCCCAGCTGGTCCCTGTGTCCTGGCTGAACACGCCCAGTTGGTCTCTGTGTCCTGGCTGAACACGCCCAGCTGGTCCCTGTGTCCTGGCTGAACACGCCCAGCTGGTCCCTGTGTCCTGGCTGAACACGCCCAGCTGGTCTCTGTGTCCTGACTGAACACTCCCAGCTGGTCCCTGTGTCCTGACTGAACACGCCCAGCTGGGCTCTGTGTCCTGGCTGCACACGCCCAGCTGGTCCCTGTGTCCTGGCTACACACGCCCAGCTTGTCCCTGTGTCCTGGCTGAACACGCCCAGCTGGTCTCTGTGTCCTGGCTGCACACGCCCAGCTGGTCCCTGTGTCCTGGCTACACACGCCCAGCTTGTCCCTGTGTCCTGACTGAACACGCCCAGCTGGTCTCTGTGTCCTGGCTGCACACGCCCAGCTGGTCCCTGTGTCCTGGCTGAACACGCCCAGCTGGTCTCTTTGTCCTGGCTGAACACGCCCAGCTGGTCCCTGTGTCCTGACTGAACACGCCCAGGTGGTCTCTGTGTCCTGGCGGCACACGCCCAGCTGGTCCCTGTGTCCTGGCTGAACACGCCCAACTTGTCCCTGTGTCCTGGCTGAACACGCCCAGCTGGTCCCTGTGTCCTGACTGAACACGCCCAGCTGGTCTCTGTGTCCTGACTGAACACTCCCAGCTGGTCCCTGTGTCCTGACTGAACACGCCCAGCTGGGCTCTGTGTCCTGGCTGCACACGCCCAGCTGGTCATTGTGTCCTGGCTACACACGCCCAGCTTGTCCCTGTGTCCTGGCTGAACACGCCCAGCTGATCTCTGTGTCCTGGCTGCACACGCCCAGCTGGTCCCTGTGTCCTGGCTACACACGCCCAGCTTGTCCCTGTGTCCTGACTGAACACGCCCAGCTGGTCTCTGTGTCCTGGCTGCACACGCCCAGCTGGTCCCTGTGTCCTGGCTGAACACGCCCAGCTGGTCTCTGTGTCCTGGCTGAACATGCCCAGCTGGTCCCTGTGTCCTGACTGAACACGCCCAGCTTGTCCCTGTGTCCTGGCTGAACACGCCCAGCTGGTCCCTGTGTCCTGGCTGAACACGCCCAGCTGGTCCCTGTGTCCTGACTGAACACGCCCAGCTGGTCTCTGTGTCCTGACTGAACACTCCCAGCTGGTCCCTGTGTCCTGACTGAACACGCCCAGCTGGGCTCTGTGTCCTGGCTGCACACGCCCAGCTGGTCCCTGTGTCCTGGCTACACACGCCCAGCTTGTCCCTGTGTCCTGGCTGAACACGCCCAGCTGGTCTCTGTGTCCTGGCTGCACACGCCCAGCTGGTCCCTGTGTCCTGGCTACACACGCCCAGCTTGTCCCTGTGTCCTGACTGAACACGCCCAGCTGGTCTCTGTGTCCTGGCTGCACACGCCCAGCTGGCCCCTGTGTCCTGGCTGAACACGCCCAGCTGGTCTCTGTGTCCTGGCTGAACACGCCCAGCTGGTCCCTGTGTCCTGACTGAACACGCCCAGCTTGTCCCTGTGTCCTGGCTGAACACGCCCAGCTGGTCCCTGTGTTCTGGCTGACCGGGTCTGGACGACCTGGTGGTTTCTGAATCCTTGCTTAATGCGAACCGCTACATTTCTAGCCCTAGTTGAATTCGATCCACCTGATTCAGAGTCCTGCCTGAATTTGATCCTCTGGACCCTTGACCTTGCTGAACTCGACCTCCTTTATTCTGAGTCCTGGCTAGACTCGATTTGCTGGACTTCGAGTCCTGACTTACCTTGACCCACTTATCTCTGAATCCTGATGAAACATAATCTCCTGATCTCCGAAACCTGGCTGAACTTGACTCGCTGGTCTCTGAACATTGTCTGAACCCAACCCACTGTTATTTGACTCCTAAATGAACTCAATATTTTGGACTCCAATTCCTCGCTTAACCTGACCTGCTGTTCTCCGATTCCAACTCTGTATCGACCCGCTGGATTTCGAGTCCTTACTGAACTCTACCCTCTGGTCTCCGATTCCTAGCTGATTTCGACCCACTGATATTCTTGTCCTTTTTAAACTCGACCTCCCCTGATCTCCTAGTTCTGAATTAAATCGACCCGCTGATTTCCGAGTTCCGAATGAAATCGATCTGCTGGACTTCATGTCCTGGCTAAACGCGAATCGCTGTATTTCGATTTCTGGATGAACTCGATTCGCTGGTCCCCGACCGAGTCCTGACTGAATTCGACTGGCTAAACTCGGAGTCCTGGCTGAAATTTACCTGTTGATCTCCGAGTCTGTGATGAATTTGACTTGGTGGTCTCTATGTCTTGATTGAACTTGTCCTGGAGGTCTGTTTGGACTCGACTTTAAGAAAACGTCGTTCGAATCTTCAATAAGAAAGAATCAGAACTTTGCTTTCTTGATCGCTGAATTCTAATTTCAAAAATCTATGAATGTTACTGGAAGAATTCGATTATATCTTATTATATCTATTTCAATTATTTTTAATATTTGGATTTGTGCATAAAAATAAATTATTCAAAATAACCTTTTTACGAATCAATCAATTTACTCACGTGCCAAGTCATATAACTATGAATGGGGATATCAATAGAGTGAAATAGATTTTATTTATTATCTTATATCAATTACACTTTGACCATGACTGGTAGATTAGAAAATACCTTTCTTCTACTGTAAGTGCGCAATACATACCTATACCTACACACACATACATAAATGAAATATTCAACATTGCAACTTCAAGTTACTCTAGCCCCGTTTGTCTACTTGAACCAACTGGGAGGTTTGGAATTGTGTAAGAATTTGGGACCATTGAAGTTTATTTTCATCTAATGCTGTTACATCATGAAGAAAGCGTGGTACCCTTTGAAGATATTTGAACAGATTTGTGCTCATCTCTCAAGTCACTGACAAATAAACGACATAAAGACAGGGATAGCGAAGGTGGTAAATGTTAATTCTCTGCCTCATCAGAAGGATGGACGCCATTTTAAACTATTTTATAAAGCTAATATAGACTTGAGGACCACAAATTCAACTTCTTTGATCATATATGGAATATCAGTCTCCATTTGGAACTATTTGTAGAAAAAACGGTAGTCTCCAAGATCTATTTAATGGTGGACAAGTTTGTTGACGATACCGCGGATTGTTATAAATGGAGGGATATTAGAAATAGCGAGAAGGAATCGATGCCTCATACTAATGTATTAAACGATACAGACTTTATATATGACACTGTAAGGTTGAATCTTAGGCATTGTAGTTATTCAAACTAAGCACATACATTTTAGAATAGTAGAATCACATGCAAATTTTGAATCGAGCGATGCTCTTCCGCAAATAAATCATACATATAGCTGGGTAACCGTAAGTTAAACATGAGACGATAGCGTGTCATATATATTGTCGCTCTTGCCCCCTGCGGTTCTTCGCGACGACGCCGCTTCCTCTGTCGTCGATCACCTGCTCCGGGCTCCCGTTGCTCTTCCTCTGCAGCTCTGTCCTGCAGACAAACCAAAGACCTCCTGAGAACCACCGCTCAAGTGGATCTCCTTTCCCCTGGCAGTATCTCTCGGCCTTACCACTAGGGAAGGGACACGAGAGAATTACCAGAAGAGTAGCGACTGTGGCGTTGGTGAGAGTAACAAAAGCAACCGGCAACAAGACTTCTAACACTCCTCCCTTTATTGTCACTTCTACTACATATTACATATAACTAGAATAACAATCAACGGTTAATTACATTACGTTACCTCCTAGGACCAATATAAACGTGTATTTACATTCATTTGTCCCAGTTCACAGGACCACAGCAGTCGGCGATTCCCACAGTATTTCCATAACGGAAATATATAACATATATAATTATATTTTTGACATATTATAATATTATAATAAAATGAATCTATTTTGATGCAAACGATTCTTTTTTTTTAATAATTCAAATTTTAACTTCCTTTACTGCAATAATAAATCAATAGGAAGGCTTGGCTATCAGTGCAGTGGTAAGCCCTCTCAGCGTTTTCGCCAGTTTAATCTACCATACCGCTGTAATATTGCATTGGGATGTTTTGTTTTTATACCGATACTGAAGCTGACCTCTTGGAAAGGGTATGGACATAAGCTTTGATGACAGTAGAAACACGCACAAATAATTTAAATTTTAACATATGAAACTATTAACCGAATACTTTTATTTCTTGAATTAAAATGCACTTCCTACTGTCCTTACTATAATAAAAAATATTGAGAGAACCTGGATCATCAGTAGTCAACCCTATCAGCGGTTTCGCCAGTGTAATTAACCATAGTGCCATTTAGAGTCCTACTATTGTATTTTATGACCTTCTAAAAAACGTGTTACTAAGAGGAAGGGGATGTCAAAGGACTGGTTGAATAAATATTGATAATAGGATTATTTTTGGTGTCAAATGAAAGTAAATTTACTCTCTATTAACGTTTGTGACATTTAAGGCCGGGTTAAAACATGTTGTAAATATGTAAATTGGTAACCAAACATTTTTTTTTCTTTCTTTTACTTGTCTCAATTCAGGTATTTCGTTCTCAATTTATTTCTTAAAATATCTAAGATTCTTTTAATTCCTCTTATCGAAAAATTTGTTCTATAAATATCTTACAATCGGTTCATTTAAAACAAATAGTGACTTAGAGTTATATTTATTTTTCTGAATGGTCAGACTGAAACACAGAATCAAAATCCGATAAATTGAAAACCCATCAAAATAATATTAAATAAATAAATCCTCAATATTTTAAATTCATTTTACATTGTGTTTACATAACTACTGCCCACTACCTTTTTTTATGTACAAAATCTGAAAAGATTCAAAGTACTCAATGTTTAACTTAATGTGTTAAGCGTATTTACGCAAATTTGGCCTTAAATACCCATTTCTTGGTTTATCAAGAAGCCTCTGGGACCAAAAATATTTTGGTCGCAGTGGTACAGCTTGTTCCACGCTGACGAGCACCAACAGCGCGAAACGCGTTCGTGTTTGACTTTTCTTGATTTATCAAGAAATTGGGTTAACCAAATATCAGGGAACAGGTTAAATCAATGTTTAGTTGATATCTGTTCCACTAGATAGAGCTCTGCCATCTAAAAAGCACATGTACTCCTGGTCAAGATATACTATTATTATTTTTAATGGTTAACTTATAAAACAACAAATTACTTTGAGGGATGATGAAGAGACATTATTAAGAACTTGTGTTAATATAAGGTTCAAATATATTTTAAAATTGTCGTAAATCAGTATTCATTAACAGTTCGAACACACCAAAGTCCTATAGAAACAAAAACCACAGGATTGCCATGAGATCAATGAAGTTATTTCTGGATTCTAGGGTTAAATTAGAATACTGAGTCCCATCACACATATCATTGTGGTACATCAAATTGAGCTAATACCAAAGTGGAGTTGAAGCGAAGTTTATCTTTGTATAAGCTCAGTTTGATATATCATAGGTCTTTTGTGTAGTTTATTTATGTTGTGAACTGAAGTTTTATAAAATTTCTATGGAATTTCCGCTTATCGAAACTTCAACAATCCAAAAACCCTTAGAGATTTCACCACAAGTTTACGATACGATAAACGAGCGACATGGATGCGACTCCAAAGCGGTAAATACTTCTTTCACATCAACCATTTCATTGAAATTCAGGAATGTACAACTGCTAGAATTGATTGCCAATATTTTAAAAGTTATTTTATATTATTTTCAATATCGAAAACAATTTAAAAAATTCCTTCAAGCTAATTGCTTATTTCTACTTGTGTGATACTAATTTCAGGTTCTGTATAATGAAAAGACATCGAGCTCAAGACAGAGATGGCTGGCGTGTTTGGGATGTAATATGTACAGTGGACCACAACGTTCGATGGTGAATAAAATGATTGCAATATTTATGAAAAGATGACCTATAGAGATATAATTACAATGTATATGAAATTGTAAATTGATATATAGGATTCCTTGTTTTAATAATTATTGTATATTGAGGAAGAATATTTATGATGTTAAATTTGTCAAATATTGATAAACAGGTCTTTAATTTTGTTTAATTATCCACTATACATCAATTCTGTATATAGTGATAATGTATATTGATATTTTTCACATATCCGCTCTTTACAACATATTCCTAAGATATTTATTCTAGAGAGCATTTTACTAACAATATACAGAATAAAGAATGGTGGTTAAAAAACCTCTCAAATGTAATAAAAGCATTCAACTTTGTTTTTTAATCGGACAAATGCACTGAGATTATAATTTTGGAACTTAACCTTTTACGTGTGGCATGATTAGATCCGATCCGGTTGCTCAAATATATTTTATAGATCATAATTGAAATATTAATTATTTTTAAAAAATGAAAAAAATATGAAAAATTTATTAATTCATATAAAGAGGCGTTCCTAGATCTGTGAACGAAAAACAATTCTTTCTGAAGATTTCGAGATTGTTTCCACCATATTTGTTTAGCCCGCAAGACTCAACATTCATTCTCTGTTGAATAATATTGAAATCTTAAATAAATTTGCAAACTTTAATTTTTTTTGATCAAAATATAACTTGATCTTTTAAACCCTTTTAGATAAATTTTATATTTGAAAAACAATGGAACATAAATTTTCTAAAAAATAATAATTAATTGAAATAGACACAAGGTGTAAAATATTCAATAAAACTTTGATTCATATGTTATACATTTTGATATATGCTCAAAAGGTTTATAAAATATGATTATTAACGTAATTCAAGACACCAAACAAATTGACAAGCACCTTTTGATCTAACTCATTAAAATTGAATTTGCTTTTATTGGAACTTTGAAACAAGTTTCACACGCTTCGAAACTGCCCCTAAAAATTTATAATAACACTGATAGACAAAACTTAAGGAAGTTGTACCTTATAACATATATATCTCTCAGAGTTATTGTCTGAATCCCGATATATATGCTATAAGGTACAACTTCCTTAAGTTTTGTCTATCAGTGTATTTTATAGATAATATAAAAAGGCGTTTATTGGATTGAATAAATGAATTATTTGCAATATTTCGGTTGGCTGAACGCCACCTTTTGTCACGGCATTACATTTTGTATGATTGAATAAAATATTTGCCAAAATTGTTGTTGTCTAAACGCCATATGCATTTTTATTATCTGAATATTTAAATATGGATCACGATGTAGATGTGCGTTTTCTTTGTATTGCTAGTTTGGACTGTTGAGTTTTTCTAGGGTCGGATTTCTTCATAAATTGTATATATAGAGACTTCTGGGGGTTAATTCTATCTCTTTCTATTGATGCTATTCTTGTCTATTATTGAGTCCCAAATTTAAAGAAATAATCGTTCTTGCTTCGTAGGGATGTGATGGTATATTATTTCACTGTTGTTCCAGTCTGGTACATGGTTGTTTACGACAGAGTGCTCGACTAGTAAAGATAACGGTCTATAACTCTGTAGTCCGGATTTATAGGCTGTTTTACCCATGCTTCAAGTGACTCCCCAGTTACACCTATGTTTGTGGATGGCAGAATTTCTAGGGGATTTTGAGATCTAAGTTGATTTCTTGGATGGTGGTGGGATGTCGTAGTTTCGTTCTTGTCTGCTCTTTCGGTAATTGTTTAATATGCCGTGTGGACCCTTTTAACTCTTTCATCACCATTGCTGTAAGGAAATTGGCAGAAGCTGTCTTGAGATGGAGTCGGTTTTATTGTGGTGTTGGAATTGTTATAATATATCTTAATTAAAATTTGGCTGAGTAGACGTTTCTAATTAAGCGTTGACTAGATTAGATTGTTTCCTTTTTGTCCTGTATTCTATTACAATGAGTATGGATTTGTTTTGTGAGAGTTTTGAGTGCGGTTGAATTTTGACTGATGAAGACGAATATTTTAAAACTCATAACGGTTCTTGTATTTGAAGGTTTCTGGTAGATACTGGAGTAGATTCGGTGAGAAATGTGTGTTAGTTCGACATCGAAGAATAGCAGTGAGCTGTCTCTTCATTTTCAACTGTGAACTTTAGAAATTACTTTAGATTCTTTATATATACTGGAGGATGATTTGAATATTAGATCTGTCAGCTATAAAAATACGCCCGTCGATATATTTTATATAAATTGGTCTATTGAGAAAGCTGTGGTTAAATATTATTTTGTCTATCTGATTCATGATGAAATTGGGCTTCTAATGGGAGTCACCTGCAACCTTTTGAAACATGGATTGTTGCAGGTGAAGTAACTGTGTGATAGGCATAACAGAACGGCATCTATAGAGATTCTAAATCAAATAATACCATTCGTTAATTTCCTGTTATTTGAGTTTTATTTATTCTTTCCGTTGCTTCTGTTGAGTTTAAAACTGAATCTAGCATATTTACTAAAACAAATGGAAACATTAATACAATAATGTTTATTTTCCCAAATAAATTAAACTTCTATTGTCCTTTCTGCGATGAAAAAATATTGGGAGGGCTTGACTCATCAGTGGTGAACCCTTTCAGCAGTTTCGCGACAATTTTTAATCTACCAGACCGCTTCTTTAGAGCTCTATTACTAATATCAGATCATTCTGATTTTATTTGCTGCACTAAAGGGTGAAATCTTAGAAATTGTATTCAAGCAAACTATGGACAAATGATTTTAGTAGAGTAGAATTACATTTGAATTTTTGTATCGAGCAATACTATTCAGCAAACAATAAGGACAAGGCCATTTAGGCATAAATAATATGAAGCAATAAAGCGTCATCTATATAAAACAAATGAAAACATTAAGACGCGGAAATTTCTTTTCACAAATAAATCAAACTTCCACTTCTCTATATCGGGCAAAGAATGAAGGATAATTATTTAGTTAGAGGATATGCATAAGGGCCTATGAATTATGTGGTACATTTGTCTTGTGAATTTTAGGCAGTCCATAGAAAGTGGGAAGATTGCTAGTATTAGCTGCTTTTAGTTTATATATGAGACATTGCTGACAGTGTTGGAAGGAAAGCTCCAGGGGAAGAGACCGAGGGGAAGGAGACGACGGGGATACACAGACGATCTAAAACATGGACTAGACGACACACTTACGAGGGAATGGTATGGAGAGACCATGTGACCTACCCTCAGTAGCGGAGGTATTAAAAGGGGAAGGAGTTGGTGTATAACCATATATTGTCTAGCTTTTATGTGAGCTTCAATTAATTTAATATCTTATTGAATTTCTTTATAAATCGTTTACAGTCGATAGGTAGGTATGAGTTGGTATATTGGGGTATTCGTAAGCAATTCATGAATTTTGTTGTCATAATCTTTTGAATTCAAAATGGAAGTATGTATTCTTTTATCTGCGGGGATTATGACACTTTTTTATTGGATTTTATAATAGAAATTGAATTTCGTTCATTGTTCGTATTATTACTGTGGGGTCGAGAATGATTATAAGCCATAATATGTGACCATAATGAGTGACCACAAGCATTCCCTATCGCCACACCTCCATTGGCTGAAACATATGCAGTCCTTGTTTTATTGTAGTGTTGGAATTGTAATAATATCTCTTAATAAAGTTGGCTGGGTAGAGGTTTCTAAATAGACGTTGATTAGATTGTTTTGTTCCTCTTTTTTGGTCGTGTATTCTATTGCAATGAGTATGGAGTTGATTTTCATCATCTTTCTCATTAAAGCCTGAGCGGGTAAAACCTCCGTCAAAGACGCTGAACATCGTTCATCTATTCTTCGAGCTGGAAGGATTTTCAAGTCTTAATTTTCAATCACTCATATGGTAGAGGATTCCCGTATTTTCTGAGGAATTTAAATGTAACGGATCCCCAAATCTTTAAATAATGAATATTTTATCTGATTGACACTTTTTCAGTTCGAAATACCTTCCGAATACTTCATTATACCTTGAAATCATATTTTTTGGTAATAAAATGTTTTATTTAGGAGGATGGCGATGAGTGACTACAAACATTCTCTATCACCACATATCTATTGGCTAAAACATACTTTCAGTCATTTATCTTTGTGATACTTCTTTCACGCACAGTAAACAAAGGGCTTTCTATAATTTGATCCTATGATGAGAGAAATTATAAATAATTTCCTCATTGTATAAAGTGGGAATCTTCGTTGTTGGTCCTCAAACTCACAAATATTTTATCTTAATTTATTTTATATTGATTATAAATCATCTATATATAAGTATCTCTTTCTTCATTGCAGTAAGGACAGTAGAAGAGTTGATTTATATTTAAAGAAACATTCGGGTGCGCTTAAATGCTTCCATTTCTAATATATAGATAGCACGTTATCGCCTTATAATTAATTATGCCTAACTGGCCTTGTATTTATTGTTTGCGAAAGAGCATGCTCGTTGCAAATATTGACATCGAATGGACATTTTATTTTTATATAATAACATTTTGTGGGAATTTTATGTTTTAGGTTATATAGAGATAGTATAGGTTTTTAAAACATTCACAAAATAAAAAGATACTTAACAAAACCATGGGATTGTTGCAGACGGTGCTTTTTTAAGCCCAAAAAGATCAGGAAGCGGATTGCGCGCTTGTAAGTATTAAATTTTCATGTATTATTATTACTAATTAGGAAAATGTTGTTTCATTTAGGTAAATTTAGATGGCAATTTGACTGTTCTTAGTTTAAATTACTTCTAGGATGAATTTCTTACTTTATTAAACGTTCTCTCAAACTTTCATGTACTGTGAACCCATCTACAGGAGCATACAACGAAATGAATCTCAATTTTTCAAACTACTTTTCACATATTATAAATTATTCGCATATCTCAGACGTGTAATAAAACTATTTAGCATAATATTTGTTTATGGTGTAATATAATTATAAATGAGTTATCTCTTATTACACACACATATAGTTCTTAGTTTCTCTAACGATTACCTCGTTTGCCTTTTGTAGCTATGTAGTAGGCCCATTTAGTTACTTGGTACCACCTGTAAAGTTGAACTTATGCAAAATAGTGTGTGTGGGGGGGGGGGGTACATTGAGGCAATATTCCTGCTCTGAGCGGGTTTCGAGCACCTAAAACGATAGTTCACCACCTTCATTGTCAAATATCTTGTGTAGGAATTAACAGAGAAACTTTCACACAGCTCTGCTCTAAACTGGTCAAGATATTAACTGTAATATATAATATGTATATATGGTCTTGACCAAGGACTTGGTTGGTGTTGTGTGATGTAATCAATATATAGCGTGAGATAGTCAGGTGTTTAGTTCTTATGATAATTCTGTAATAATAAAATATTATGCAAATATATAACTTTTCAGTAGCATACAATCTCTTTTAATAGAAACTACACTACCTAAGAGTATTGAATATTAGGTAGAAGAGTACATAACATTAATAAATGGCATCTCTCTTTCAAATTTGTAAAATGAATCTTTTTGAAAATTTCTGAAAAATAATTTAAATATTTATTTGACTACTCCACGCGAAAGGTTTAATTTAATTTTTTTTATATATTGCAATCTTTCGAGTTTAAAAATTTTTCAATAGGTATTTCATCTAAATATATACACTGCGTGACATTGAAAATGGAACACCAAGAAATAGTGGCCAGAAAATTATGCAAATTTCAGGGTAGACGCGCCTAACCGAGTTATGCAAATGATGTAAAATGCGCAGCTCTCGTGCGCACATGGAGTAAGATATAAGGGAAGGAACTTGCAGAAAGGACAGTATTCGTGTCGTTATTTCTTCAAGGAAAATCATTGTAGAAATTTTGTTCTTGTGTCAAAAGACACGTGTAATAACGGAGAATGCCAGGTCATCGTAAACAGAGGCAGTTCAAGCAGACAGACGCTTTTACGAGGGGCATGGTGATCGGACTGAAAAGGGCAGGTTGGTCCATACGTCAAATCGCAGCTGATACACACCTTGGTGCGTCCACGGTGCACCGACTGTGGAGAAGATGGTTGGAACAAGGAAATGTGGCAATTTATAGGAATGTCGGTGCAACCAGAGTGACGTCAGCACGTGTGGATCGGCGTATCCTTCGACAAGCAGTGGCGGCCCCATAAGCCACTTGTACCGCCATCCTGCAACATGTGCAAGACACCCTAGATCATTCCATCTCGACCAGAACCATTTCCCGTCGATTGGTTGCTAATGGCTTGCACTCATGCCGTCCGCTAAGAAGACTGCCATTGACCCCACCGAATAGGCGCCAACGTTTGGAATGGTGCCGGGCTAGATCGACGTGGATGACGGAATGGCACAGGGTCGTGTTCTCAGATGAGTCGCGTTTCTGCTTGTCCAGTAATAGTCGCCGTGTACGCGTGTGGCGTCGACGTGAAGAAAGGTCCAATCCGGCAGCAATTGTGGAACGCCCCACCGTGCGACAACGTGGAGTCATGGTTTGGGGCGCAATCGCGTATGATTCCATGTCACCTTTACTTCGTATTCAGGGCACTATGACGGCCCAACGATACGTTGATGATGTGCTGCGACCGGTGACACTCCCCTACCTTCAGGGGGTACCCAATGCCCTTTATCAGCAGGATAACGCCCGACCACACACTGCTAGCATTAGCCAACAAGCTCTGCAAGATGTACAGATGCTTCCCTGGCCACCGTACTCTCCTGATCTCTCACCAATCGAGCACGTCTGGGACATCATTGGACGCCGTTTGCATGCCTTGCCACAGCCGCGTTCAGAAGACGAACTGTGGCAAATGGTTGAGAGGGAATGGAGAGCCATCCCTCAGGACGCCATCCGTACTCTGATTGACTCTCTACCTAGACGTGTTGCTGCGTGCATCGCCGTCCGCGGTGGTCCTACTTGCTACTAAGCCGACGCCGTTCTCGCTCTGTATTATGACTATCATTTTGAAATAAAGATCACTTATTGTTCGTTCCTGTCTCTCTCTCTGTCTGCCGAGTTTCATCACTTTCTGGCCACTATTTCTTGGTGTTCCATTTTCAATGTCACGTAGTGTACATACATTCAAAATAAACATTTGTTGATATATTCAGATGAGATTCCAGTTGAAAAGTTCTTAAACTCGAGAAAGCTTGCTATATATAATACATTTTAAATTAAACCTTTTGAGGAGAGAAGTCAATTAAATATTTAAATTATTTTGTCAATGTGTTTATTTATATATATATCAAAATTTTCTATAAAATAATCCCTTGAATCAATATTAAAATAATAACATTAGGCCTCCAGGGAAAGTTTCTCTTTTTTAAATATATTTTTCTACAAATTTCTCAAGCTTTCGGGCAAGAAAGCCCTTATACGGGAGAAAATAATTTCCATTAATACGAAAATAAAATTATATATAAAAGTAAATAAAGTGCTTCAGGTGTTTACATTTGTTTTAATGCAGAATCAACGTGGGTTTCTATCGATTTTTCTATACAGATGCGATATCCTCACTTGGAGGTTATGGGGTGGGTTCAAGGAATAGTATATTATAAATTCCTGGAATGTATATTCTTCTGTTAATTCCATAAATATATAATATACTAATCCCTGAACCCACCCCATAACCTCCAAGTGAGAATATCGCCTCTGAATAGCAAACTCGATAAGAACGCGCAATAGAAGCCCACGTTAATTCTGCATTAAAACAAATGTAAACACCCAAAGCACTCAATTTAATTTTTAATTTTATTTTAGTGGCGTTTTATTTTTATTTATTTATTTATTTAACAGTTGGGAGAGACACGCCATATCCACAATTAGGATAATTGCGGGTATATCTTAAATTATATACAATTAACACAATTGAACATTGGGAAGCATGTAAATTAAACGTTCGATGTCAAATTTTGCTTATAGTAATTAGAAATAGTAGCTTGAAATATGTACAGTCAACACTTTCGCCTCAAAATATACATTCTGGAGAATCAATTAAACTTAATGTATTTGGTCTTTATTGCAAGCAACTTGTTTTGTATTAGTCAGGTAAAGTTGGTTTTCTTCCCTTAGATCAGAAGTTAATGGACAGTTTATCAGAAGGTGTTCAGGGGTTTTGTTTTTCGTTTTCACAAGTGCATGCAGGTGAACCAATTTTGCTAATTCTAAACAAATATGTGTTGAAGTCACCATGTCCAGTAAAATTGAACGTTATAGAAGTTGGGTTGAACATAGTTAGGAATTCTTGAAGTATCAAAGAATCCCTTGAAATTATCATTGGCACCTCCATAGTATTCCTCAAATTTCTGGTTTATAAATTAGATATAATTTTTCTTTTAGTTGGATCTGACCTTTTGTATCCAATATTTATTTTTAGTATATTTGTCTCAATAAAATAGTGAGCTTTGGTGTTCAAGCAACAATATGAGTACAGTTTGAAGATGTTTAATTATAAACCTGTGTACTGTGCTTCAAAATTTTGTACTGCAGATAGTTTAATTTATCTTTGAGTTTTTCGGGTATAAAGTCGTACCAGATCGTGGAACCATATGTTAGTGAACTTCGAAACAGTGTCTTATAGAGTTCTATTCTTCTTTTACTGTCCAGTCCCCATGCTTTCCCCGTTAATCTAATTAGGTATCCACTAGCTCTATTTGTCTTAGTATTAATCTCATCAATATGGGGCACAAAATCCAATTTGTTTTTATTTTTCTATTTATTTATTTTCTATGATTTTTGAAAGTTATTCCCATAATCTTCAGTTTTTTCCACCCGATTGGCAGTGATAGTGTTTGGAATTTTTGCGGCTATTTTGCTATTAAACAAGTATAAGATTTTCGTTTTTCTCTTCAGATACGGTCAACTTATTGTTCCCACACCAGTCTAATATTCTCCCCATGACCTTTCCTGTTGTATTCCAAAGTTCTGTCAAGTTGTTTCCCCAACATATCACAGTTATATCATCCGCATAAGCAATGATTTCACTGTTTGATTCTGAATAGTTATCCAATAAATCGTTTAGAATAATATTCCATATTGTAGGGGATATAGGCCCACCCTGTGGACATCCCTTGCTTAATTTTTATGGGTTTCATTTGATTAGTATCTAAATCTCACTCTTCTATTATTAAAAAAAAGACTGTAGTAGTTTTATTATTGAAGCTTGAACGTTGTCCTCATCTAGTCTTTTCAGCAACATCGGCCACCATGCATTGTCAAACGCTCCACTTATATCAACTGCGATTTTAGCTGTATATTCTTTGTTTTTGTGTTCTAAAGCTATTTTAACGATTTCATTTAATGTAGAGATGGTAGATCTTGATCTCTCTTCTAAATCCATGTTGATGATTTTTAAGCAGATTCGAGTCTTCATAAAATTTTATTAGTTTGTTGTTAATTATTTTTTCAAATATTTTGGAAATGTTTGAGTTGAGACAAATGGGTCTGTAGCTTTTATAAATGTTCATGTCTGTTTTACCTGGTTTGGGAATAATTATCACCTCAGATTTTTTCCATTCATTCGGATAATAATTTAAATCTAAGCATTTTTGAAAAAGTTTCACCAGTATTGGCACTATTAGTTGTTTAGTATGTTTTATCATATTGTTAGAAATATTATCAATTCCAGGCGTTTTCTTTGAGTTTAGCTCATCAATTATTCTATTTACTTCATTGGGCGTTATTATTATATATTTCTTTATTATGAAATCCTAGAGTATAGTTTCTTATGTTTTTGTGGAAGGTTGTGTCTTCATTATCTCTATCATCGGGGAAAAGGTTGTTCAAAAGTTTTGCTGTCTTCTGGAATCGTTCTTCATCTTTATTCACTTCTAAAATTTCCAAAATTCCCTTTCGGCTAGAACCGTTTTTAATATTTTGTATACCCTGTATAAATTCCCATATGGGTTTTTTTGATTTGATGTCCTCTAAGAAAAACCTCCAAGACATTATTTTAGCCTTATTTATTTCCCTGACGTATTTGTTTCTTGCACTTTTATACTGTTGTTGAATATGGATAGAGGGATTTTTTGCCCGATAATAGGAGTTACGGAGGTATTTACAATAGGTCTCAAGGCGTGTCAAGTCCGCGTTCTACCATCTGTTTATGTTGTTTTTTATTGGTTTGTTTTTTCTTAGTTTAAGAGTATATTATATGCTGCTTCAATAAGCGTGTTCGAAAGTTCTTTTAACCGCGCTATCGACGTCTTTCCTTGTATTTGCTGTATCTAAAAGGTTTTCAATATTATTTTGATCTATTTTATTGAAATTCTGGCCAAAATTGACCAGTTCGCCTTTTCTTCACTGAATTTCCATGTGGAATAATTAGTAGCTGTGGTGAAATTATCAGTTGCATGTACTTCATAGATTATTGCTACATGATCAGAGATCTGCGATATTTGTTCTGTGTGTCAGTCTCTGATAGCTGCTATTGCTTGTTTGTTAGTCAGCGTAAGATCAATCATACTAGCATTTCGACATGTAGTGGAATTATTATTATGTATGATTAAGTTCGTTTCGCCCGTAGAAGGGCTTTCTTGCCCGAAAGCTTGAGAAATTTGTGAATAAAAATATTTGAAAGAAGAAACTTTCCCTGGAGGCCTAATCTTCTTTTATATTAATACCAATAAATATTATCTCTACAGAACTTACTGTAGAGACAAAGACTTTTATTAAAGACTGTAGAGATAATATTTGACTATAAATGTAAAAAAGAAACACATTGGCAAATAATAATTTTCACAATTTTATATATCTCTTTATATTCCGTTATAATAAAGATACTTTATAACTGAAATAAGACTTTTTAATGTGATAAGAAAAAGAACATACAATTATAATGATAAATATTTTGATATATGATGTTCTAGATGGTGTATTGCCGTGAAAATATATTACAAATGGTTTGAACAGTTCATTTGTATAGTGGAACTTGGATAATTCATAGCCCAAGGGACTAAAAAATATTTAATTTATCCAAAATTTCGAATTGAAACGTTTTGAATAAAAGTCTTAACAAAATAAAACCTTATATTTTCGATCAATTCCTTTATTAAGAATGACATTAGTAAATTTACATTTTTACTGTATAATTAGATTATATGCAATAATTGGATGTATATATACAATATAAAAAGCTCAAAACTGAATTATTAATGTACATGAATTAATAAAATATCCCGAGGAAATTGTAGGGACCAAGATAAAGGTTCAAATTAAAGACGTTTTCAAATGAAAGAGATCGAATTATCCAAGTTCTACTATAGTTGTTTATATTTGATAATAGAGAGAGAGTATCTGGCCTGTAAGTTAGAAGAATTAAGAGATTTTAGACACTTCCACTGGTCTAGGACAAACTATGAAAGGTAAACAAAAGATAAGCCACGAGGGGAATTTACAGAGTAGCAAAATATAAATATTAAAATGACCACTCTGTCAATAAAAATAATAAAATGAATAAATACTTGGTTACAATATAAATAAATCCCCGAACCTTATCTGTCTATTTTAACCTAATATTTTTTCTAATAATCTCAGACAACTTTATTTGTTTTTATTTTTCATTGCCTCAAATTTTGTTCATAATACCTTATCTAACATACTGCATTACTACTTTTACAGAAGCCTTCAATTTTCATATACGTAATTTATTTTAAATTTTTGAATGAATTATTATTATTAATTATTTTTGACCAATGACAAAGTTGTTTTCGTGTGATCTACAAGAATTTGAAAATAAAGATTACTGTGCAATAAATTGATAAAGAGGGAGCAATCTCTTGAAATATTTTAAGAAAAAAATTGTTTTTTTTTTCTTTACAGATCCAGGTACGCCGTTTTATATAAAGTATTCAGACAGTTGTAAGTGTTAATATTTTCAGTTATTTGCCTATTTACACTGTGAATATATTTGAGTAATTCTATCTCTCTCCCAACGCGACAATACCACCAGGTAAAAATAATAATAAATAAAAATAGATTTTTTTAAAGTATTTATTCAAATGCACTAAAGAGTATATAAAAAATTAAAATATTTTATCTTCTGTCATTGAGCAATTAGATGTATCTGAGTGAAAATAAAAGCGGCGGGGGACGATCATCATGAATTTTCGAACCTAATGTGATTTAATATGTAGCAACTGATTAGAGATTTTTATAAGTGTTTGCTATATTTTTACCTCTTCTCTAAATATGATTGCCCCCCGCCGCTTTTATTTTCAATCAGATAGATCTAATTGCTCAATGACAGGGTATAAATATTTTATTTTTTCCTTTTTAGTGCATTTAAAAAAAGCTTTATTGAAAAATGTATTTTTATTTATTAATTATTTAGTTAGTTTTTAGTCATGAATTTGCAAAACTTATAATCAAAGGTTCACTGGGGAATAGGCCTTAAATAGGCGAAAGCCTGCTCGCGGCGTATTGGTAAATATAGAAATACCAGCCGAATGACCCGGGCAACGCCCAGGTTTTACCCGATTAAATGCTTTTATTCAAATACTATACGTTACAATTATAAATTGGCGCCGTGGATGTCATTCTTGTATAATATATGAGTTTTAAAAATTGTAAAAAAAAAAAAATGCATCGGCCGGGAATCGAACCCGGGGCGCCCGCGTGGCAGGCGCGCATTCTACCATTGAACTAAAAGCAAACGGTGACAGAATTAAGAAAGAGTTGAGCATGACGCTGATAACTGTATATATTAATAGAAATTTGTTCATTCCCGGCCATTCCGAACCCCCAGAAGTCTGAAAATTTGTACACTTGCATTGTTCATTGGACTGAGTTAGTGTTAAAATATTCATACTCCTAAGTGATCTGGAAAGCATATTAAAATAAAATTTAAAATTTTGAAAGGCAATTTGAAAACTTGTCCGTTCCTGGCCATTCTGACAACCGCGAAGTCTGAAAATTTGTCGACTTACATTGTCATCAGGTCCTAACAAGTGTACAAAATTTGATATTTCTACGTGCTTTAGAAGTATACTAAAAATCGATTTTAAGATTTGTGGACAGACAGATGGACATGGAGGCAAGTTAAATAAAAGCTTTTGAAAAGAACATGGCGTGGTGGTGTTTCCAGTTTTGCGCGGTGCTGGCCCGGATGTGTCCGGAGCCAGCCGGAGGAGGAGGAGGACAGGTGAGTCTTCCCAACCTTCTACTTCTAATTGGCTAAGATTACACGAGTTATAAGATGAGACAAAACAAACGTAAATGTAGAGACCAGGTTCCAAGAGAAAACAGACCAGCTAAAAGATGTGATTGGCTAAAGTAAAAGAAGGAATATTTTATTTAAAATAAGTCTGCCGTGAAGAAACGATTTACCGCTAGTTTTCAAAGTTGGAAACCTAATTCTACGATGGTTATTTGTGTGGCTCTATAATTGAAGCTGTAAACATACACACAAAAAATCTTTATTAGGGATCAAGCCCCATACAGGATTCTTCCAGTATAGCAATGGTTTTAATTGAACATAAATCAAGTACTATATACAATTCAATATTTCCATGAGCCCAAAAAAAGGGAAAACTATTTCTGTAAACATATAAAAAATAATAATATATAGGCTGAAGATAAAATAAGTGACTTAATAAAGATACGACATGCTGTTACAGCGCCGCGATACTGAAAGATAATAAAATATGAAATAGCAATTGATCCTAACACGTTCCAAAGTTTTGAAGAAAAGTAAATATATGTCATCGTGTTGGATAATAATTTACATTTTAAAAATTTATTCGAATTATTACAAATTTAAGGTTTATTTTTCTCAATTCACAATAAGAATAAGGGTTTTTAAAATGATAAATAAATATGGTCTGGTCTTGAAATTAATGCGGTATGATTTCGATTTGGAATATGTACCGGGCAAATTAATTCACACCGCAAATACCCTTTCTAGAGATTCAAGTTCAGGAGAAATCATCGACACCTCAGATCTGGATCTCAAGAACACCATTATGACTCTAAATATCAAGGTGATCACTAAATGATGCCACGAAAACATCATAGATATGGAGTCTGATGAGGAAAGATAAAATTAAGGGATTATATACTATATTGGTAGCTTATTCATGTAAAAAAAGTGTGTAATATGCTATTAGGCCCTACCTGCATTGTATATAAAAACTATTTATATGGAATTTTTTTATTTTTGTAGACATCTATTGGCCTGGATTGGATCAACAAATAGTAGAAATGGTTTAAAGGGGTAGAATTGGTCAGGAACAACAATCTGCGCAAAGGAAAGAACCACTTCACCAAGTAGAAGACTAGCCTTGTAAAGTGGCTATTGACTTCTTATATCTATATCTATATCTATATCTTATATCTATATATCTTATATTATCTATATATCTATATATCTATATCTATTATCTATATATCTTATATATCTTATATATTATATCTATATCTTATATCTATAATTTGTCAATTTCGTTCTATCCAGAATTCTTAAATTTTGTCTTGCAAATGAAGAGCCTCAGATGTCTCCATGCATCTCTATCACAGCAGTCGCGATGTCCTCAATCTTGTGTGTGTAAAGCTGCTGTTCTGGGTCCATGTCATTTTTCAGTTATTGCTGTTGTTGTGTTAAATGAAGAGCCTCAGATGTCTCCATGTATCTATATCACAGCAGTAACGATGTCCTCTATCATAATAGTAGTTAACACTGAATTGAGAGAGTACACAAAAAATCGGACTTCTATGTTTTATAATAAATATATTAAAACTTTACAACCAAATTTGAACGAAAATATAAAAATTAGTTCAGTCCTGACCACCCTAATCCCATTTTTAATAGAACTTCAGCTTATTACGCAAGCGAAATGACTGTACTCTTCTTTTTCTTCAATTTGTAACGAATAAATTTACTGCAAAGTTTTATTTTAAATAATATCATCAAATATTATGTCTAAAGATTTTACTGCAATGATATAAGTTGTTGAATGAGAGAGCGCTTTGCTCAACAGTATGCCCTCTCATTCAATAACTTATATCATTACAGTAAGGTCCAAAGTGATAATAATTGATATTATTATTGAAAAGAAACACATTGTAGTAAATTTATTTGTTACAAATTTTAACGATTTATGGCAATTGAATTTACAAATTTCTTTTCCTTTGTTTTAAACCAAATATACAAATTCTCTACTGTATTCCTGACCACTTCGGGCACCTAGAAATCTGTAACTTGCAATATCAGTACGAAAGAATTGGTCGATAAAATACCAGACTTCTATGTAGTCAGGAACTATATTAAAATTTATCACAAATTTTAAAAGAAATATGAAAATATAGTCCATTCCCAACCACCTAGAATTCTGGAATTTTGTCAACTTGCATTTCTAGCTGTATTGAACGAATTTAAAAATTTCAGATTTATTTGTGGTCTGCAAGCATATTTGATATTTTACAAAATTTGAAAGTAAATATAGAAATCAAAATCCATTAGCGTCCACCCAGAAGTCTGAAATTTTGTCAACTTTCAAAGTCATCAGGTTTGATCAATTTTACGAAATTCTTACTTCTAGGTGCTCAGTAAGTATGTACCATTTTTTGATAGGATTGTGGACAGACAAACATGGAAACAAGTTAAATAAAAGCTTTCAAAAACAGAAGGCCAAATGAAATACAGAGTAGGTGTAGCTACCTTGTAAATTAAACTGGCGAAACCATTAAGAGGGTTCACAACTGAGAAGCCAGACTTTCCATATATTTGTCAATTTCAAGAACTGATTCACTTGAATTCTCCAATTTCTGTATAATTTTTATTTTTTTTCTCCGAAAAAAAAAACTCCAAAAATTCAGCCCTTCTAAAGATTGGCCATTTATATTGGAAGCTTTTACTGCAGTCATAAAAAGGCGTTTAAAAAATACTATGAGAATAATTTTCAACTACATAACCAGTGAAGTGATCAGAGTGTTTGTATCCAGCAACCACGCCGTCTACGCTGTCCCTGACGGCGTGGCCTGTCCCAGCTGGATGACCAGCTACGACCCCGACCAGCTGGAAGGGTGGGTACTTGGCCTCTCTATATTGACATTTACCTGCTCCGCCCTGTCTAGAAGTCTATAGGTACATTTATGATATCAGTAAAGCCTGTCAACAGATGAGACTACCTTAAATTGTCGCTAGCCATTAGCGGTAGACTTTTAAACCACTTCTTATCAAAAATTTCTTCTCTGCAGCGCTCAATCACTGTGAATCCCCATACATCAAATATTCTTTTCACACCAGTCATTTTACATTTATTTCGACAACATAAAAAAATCTATGAAACATTTCTTCAGAAACATTCTTTTTTCACTTATTTTTTTTAAATAAGGTTCCCCTTTATAGGTTCTACTTATACAAAAAAATTAAATAAAAATATTATTAGAGGATATTACCAATCTTAATTGACGTTTATCAATAAATTTTGAAATCAAATTTGGAGACCCCGCTGAGAAGGCTCATCACTAATTAGCCATGCCCTCACATCTAATATTGTCTAACATTAAAATAAGGTCTGAAAAGATCATTTTTGACAGTACATATCATAAAAATAAATACCAAAAATAATTCCAAATCAAGAAAACATCTATTTACTGGTTTTTGGGACGTTGGCTTTCTTCATAGTTGTGCAGGCTGTACCTCAAAAACCCACTAAGGTCTTCAAAGAGGCATCTTAAAATAAAAAAATTGGTTTCTAAAGCCAATTTTTCAAAATGAAAAGAGGCTTGGGATTAAATTGGATTAGAAATTTCAATTTTATGTACATAACATCTATTTTCAAGAAAGTTCATGAAGTTTTAAATCGTCAGCTTCTCGATCAGATTATCAAAATGCAACCAATAGAAGCAAAAATGAAAATGCATTAGGTGTAGCCGTCTGATACTTGGCCAAACTGCTAGGAAAATTCACCACTGATCAGCCAAGCGCCCAAGTTCTGTGACTGAGATAAATTATTCTATATCTATTTCCGCCAAATACAGGAAGTTTCTATAAGTGCTTTGGTGGGCTGCAGGGACTTCAGCCGGGTGTATTTTATCCCGGAAGGAGTGGCCGCCCCTTCGTGGGCCGTCTACTACGAGCCGTGGCAACTCAGGGAGTAAGTGATCTCTTCCTGATATCTTTTAACTTACTGCGATGGAAAAATTAAAGGGAGGGCCTGGCTCATAATTTTTCCATTGCAGTAAGGGCAGTAGAAATTATATAATTTTCAAAAGAATCATACGTGTCTATAAAAGCCTCGATTTTTCATAACAGATGGCGCGCTAATGCATCATAAAATATGATCTCCCTAATGTTTTCACACATAAGTTTAGTACTTAAGCTACCATGGTACCATTCCGTTTTGAGAGAAGTAACACGTTCCGGGCGTATTCTCTAGCTTTCCTGAGGAGTGGGATCGCCCGGCTCCCAGCGAGAAGGTCCCCCCGGTCCTCCGTCTTCGGAGGGAGGGACCGCGAGGTGGACCTGGAGGACGAGGAGGAGGTGGAACTCCAGTAAGTAGCCCTTTCACTCAACTTGGACTTGGTAAAATACGTGTTTTCAACACCCTGCGCATTAGAGCAGATATTTTAATAAAAATTTGTTTTAAAAGTCGTTCAATTTTTACATCAGTTAGACCCTGCCAATAAGCAGAAGTAATAGAACGAATTGCATTAGCAAACTTTATTAGGTGATTAACTTCAGAAATTTTATAATTTTGCGTGATGTGCAGGAGGGCTATTTTGGCCTCTCTGGAGTCCACCTGAAGAGAAGGAGCAAAAACGCCCCCACAAGGCTCCAGAAGAGAAAGATCACAAGGTGGAAGAAGAGCTGGCGCTCCAGTGAGTAGTTGTTTCACTTAACTTGGAGTTAGTAAAATACATGTTTCCAACATCCTGCACATTAGATAATATATTTTAATAATAAGGTGAATTAGATGGCATCAATGTTTCAGTGAGTCAAAACCTACCAATGAGCAGAAGTGATAGAAAGAACCACAATATAAACTTAATAAGTGATTTTTTCAGAAATTTCAATTATTTGTATGATGTGCAGGATTTTGGCCTCTCTGGAGTCCGCCTGAAGAGCAGAAGCCAAGCGCCCCCACAAGGCTCCAGGAGGTGAGTAGCTGTTTCACTTAACTTGGACTTAGTAGAAGACATCCTTTTGACACCCATCACATTAAAGTAGATATTTTAATAAATTAAATTGTTATAGAAGGCATTCAATTTTTCCATGAGTCAATTCATGCCAATAAGCAGAGGTAATTAAACAGACCACACACTAGTACAAAAGAAAGTAGTTAGAAGAATTATTTAGTAATTTAAGGCCCCCTTGATTTTATTCAAAATTTTCAATGATTTGCGTGATGTGCAGGAGGGCCATTTTGGCCTCTCTGGAGTCCGCCTGAAGAGCTGGAGTCAAGCGCCCCCACAAGGCTCCAGGAAGTTTTCACGCCCGTCCCTTGGATAATCCTTCCGTTCAAGTTTTGGGAGGATCACTACGAACAACTTCAAACTGTTCTGATGGGACATTGGGTCATGAACAGTGACTTTATCTTTTATTTGGATTGCATATAGAAGATGCACTCAGACTGCGCATGCCGAGCTGTCTTCATCAAAATCCACCGGCTACAAGTGCGGCGAGAACGGTTTCTTCATGGCACGTACCGTCGATGTCGCAGACTCACTCTGGCACATTTTCATGCCAAAAGTTTTTTCTGAACTAAACCTGCTGCTGAGGCTGAACATTTGGTTCAATAATGGAAATTCGGTCCTTCCGATCATGGCTGATTTGGAATTCCTGTACTCTGAGACCTGATTTGATCAAGACATGCTGGACTCATAGTTCTGGCAAAACTCGACCTTGTGGTCTCCGTGTCCTAGCTAAACTAGACATATTGGACTCATCGTTCTGGCAGAACTCGACATTGTGGTCTCCGTGACCTGGCTAAACTAGACCTGCTGGACTCATGGTTCTGGCAGAACTCGACCTTGTGGTCTCCGTGACCTGGCTAAACTAGACATTATGGACTCATTGTTCTGGCAGAACTCGACCTTGTGGTCTCCGTGACCTGGCTGAACTAGATCTGCTGGACTAATTGTTCTGGCAGAACTCGACCTTCTGGTTCCTGTGACCTAGATGAACTAGACCTGCTGGACTCATTTTTCTGGCAGAACTCGACCTTGTGGTCTCTGTGACCTAGCTGAACTAGACATGCTGGACTCATTGTTCTGGCAGAACTCGACCTTGTGGTCCCCGAGTTTTGGCTGAAATCGACCCGCTGGTCTCTTATCTTGGCTGATCTCGAACACTGGTGTTCTCTTATCCTGACTGAACTCGAACCGCTGGTCTCTTATCCTGTCTAAACTGACCCGCTCTCCTCTTATCCAAGCTGGAATCGGCCTGCTGTTGTTTGAGGTTTGGCTAAACTCGACCCACTGGTCTCTTTTCCTGGCTGAACTCGACGCGCTGGTCTCTTATCCTGGCTGAACAGACACTGTTGGTCCCAGTGTCCTGGATGAACACGCCCAGCTGGTCCCTGTGTTATGGCTGAACACGCCCAGCTGGTCCCTGTGTCCTGGCTGAACATGCGCAGCTGGTCAGGGTGTCCTGGCTGAATCACGCCCAGCTGGGCCCTGTGTCCTGGCTGAACATGCCCAGCTGGTCTGTGTGTCCTGGATGAACCCGCCCAGCTGGTTCCTGTGTCCTGGCTGAACACGCCCAGCTGGTTCCTGTGTCCTGGCTGAACACGCCCAACCGGTCTCTGTCCTCCTGGCTGAAACACGCCCAGCTGTCCCTGTGTTCTGGCTGAACACGCCCAGCTGGTCCTTGTGTTCTGGCTGAACACGCCCAGCCGGTCCTTGTGTTCTGGCTGAACACGTCCAGCTGATATCTGTGTCCTGGCTGAACACGCCCAGCTGGTCCCTGTGTTCTGGCTGAACACGCCCAGCTGATATCTGTGACCTGGATGAGCACGCCCTGCTGGTCCCTGTGCCCTGGCTACACACGCCCAGCTGGTCCCTGTGTCCTGGCTGAACACGCCCAGTCGGTCCTTGTGTCCTGGCTGAACACGCCCAGCTGGTGCCTGTGTCCTGGCTGAACACGCCCAGCTGGTCCCTGTGTCCTGGCTACACACTCCCAGCTGGTCCCTGTGTCCTGGCTGAACACGCCCAGCTGGTCCCTGTGTCCTGGCTGAACACGCCCATCCGTCCTTGTGTCCTGGCTGAACACGCCCAGCCGGTCCTTGTGTCCTGGCTGAACACGCCCAGCTGGTGCCTGTGTCCTGGTTGAACACGCCCAGCTGGTCCCTGTATCCTGGCTGAACTCGACCAGCTGGTCCCTGTATCCTGGCTGAACTCGACCAGCTGGTCTCTGTGTTCTGGCTGGACACAGAACGATTCCTGACTAAATTCGACGGCTAAACTCAGAATCCTGGCTGATCCTGACCTATCCGTCTCCGATTCTGTGATGAACTTGACCTGATGACCTATAGCCCTGAATTTACTTGTCCTTGTGGTCTCCGATTCAGCCCGAACTTGACCAGGTGGTCTATGACCGAGCTGAACCTGACCTGGTAGTCTCTGTGTCTTGGCTGAACTTGTCCTGGAGGACTCGAGTCCTGGTTGAACTCGACTTTAGGAAGCCATCGTTCGAATCTTTATTTAGGAAGAATCATAACCTTGATGAAGATAATCCCTGAACTCTAATTTCAATAAATCTCTTAATGTAACTGGAAGAATTCCATTATGATTTAATTACACAAGATTATATCTTATTACATATAATTAAATTATTTTCAATATTTGGGATTATGCATGAAAATAAATTCTTTAAAATGGCTTTGCAACGAATCAATCAATTCATTCAGGTGCCAAGTCATATAACTATTTCTGGGGAAAAAAATTAGGTGAAATGGTTTTTATAGTATCCCAACTACACTTCGTACAGACCATCACCGTTAGTTAGCGAATACCTTCATTTTACTGTAAGTGCACTACATACCTACATAAATACATTAAATGTTCAACATTGCAACTTCAAGTTACTCTAGCCCCGTTTGTCTACTTGAACTGACTGGGAGATTTGGAATTGTGTAAGAGTTTGGGACCATTGAAGTTTATTTTCATCTAATGCTGTTACATCATGAAGAAAAACGTGGTACCCTTTGAAGGATTTTGAACAAATTTGTATTCATCTCTCGAGTCACTGACAAATAAACGACATAAAGACGGGGATAGCGAAGGTGGTAAATTCATACTCTCTGCCTCATCAGAAGGATGGACGCCATTTTAAACTATTTTATAAAGCTAATATAGACTTGAGGGCCACATATTCAACTTCTTTGGTCATATATGGAATATCAGTCTCCATTTGGAACTATTTGTAGAAAAAATGGTAGTTTCCAGGATCTATTTAATGGTGGACAAGTTTGTTGACGATACCGCGTATTGTTATAAATGGAGGGTAATTAGAAATATCGAGAAGGTATCGATGCCTCATAATAATGTATTAAACGATACAGACTTTATACACTGCGTGACATTGAAAATGGAACACCAAGAAATAGTGGCCAGAAAATGATGAAACTCGGCAGACAGAGAGAGACAGGGACGAACAATAAGTGATCTTTATTTCAAAATGATAGTCATAATACAGAGCGAGAACGGCGTCGACTTAGTAGCAAGTAGGACCACCGCGGACGTCGATGCACGCAACAAGACGTCTAGGTAGAGAGTCAATCAGAGTACGGATGGCGTCCTGAGGGATGGCTCTCCATTCCCTCTCAACCATTTGCCACAGTTCGTCTTCTGAACGCGGCTGTGGCAAGGTATGAAAACGGCGTCCAATGATGTCCCAGACGTGCTCGATTGGTGAGAGATCAGGAGAGGACGGTGCCAGGGAAGCATCTGTACATCTTACAGAGCTTGTTGGCTAATGCGAGCAGTGTGCGGTCGGGCGTTATCCTGCTGATAAAGGGCATTGGGTACCCCTGAAGGTAGGGGAGTGTCACCGGTCGCAGCACATCATCAACGTATCGTTGGGCCGTCATAGTGCCCTGAATACGAAGTGAAGGTGACCTGGAATCATACGCGATTGCGCCCCAAACAATGATTCCACGTTGTCGCACGGTGGGGCGTTCCACAATTGCTGCTGGATTGGACCTTTCTCCACGTCGACGCCACACGCGTACACGGCGACTATCACTGGACAAGCAGAAACGCGACTCATCTGAGAACACGACCCTGTGACATTCCGTCATCCACGTCGATCTAGCCCGGCACCATTCCAAACGTTGGCGCCTATTCGGTGGGGTCAATGGCAGTCTTCTTAGCGGACGGCATGAGTGCAAGCCATTAGCAACCAATCGACGGGAAATGGTTCTGGTCGAGATGGAATGATCTAGGGTGTCTTGCGCATGTTGCAGGATGGCGGTACAAGTGGCTTGTGGGGCCGCCACTGCTTGTCGAAGGATACGCCGATCCACACGTGCTGACGTCACTCTGGTTGCACCGACATTCCTATAAATTGCCACATTTCCTTGTTCCAACCATCTTCTCCACAGTCGGTGCACCGTGGACGCACCAAGGTGTGTATCAGCTGCGATTTGACGTATGGACCAACCTGCCTTTTTCAGTCCGATCACCATGCCCCTCGTAAAAGCGTCTGTCTGCTTGAACTGCCTCCGTTTACGATGACCTGGCATTCTCTGTTATTACACGTGTCTTTTGACACAAGAACAAAATTTCTACAATGATTTTCCTTGAAGAAATAACGACACGAATACTTTCCTTTCTGCAAGTTCCTTCCCTTATATCTTACTCCATGTGCGCACGAGAGCTGCGCATTTTACATCATTTGCATAACTCGGTTAGACGCGTCTACCCTGAAATTTGCATAATTTTCTGGCCACTATTTCTTGGTGTTCCATTTTCAATGTCACGCAGTGTATATGACACTGTAGGGTTGAATCTTGGGCATTGTAGTTATTCAAACTAAGCACATAAATTTTAGAACAGTAGAATCACATGCAAATTTGGAATCGAGCGATGCTCTTCCGCAAATAAATCATACATATAGCTGGGTAACCGTAAGTTAAACATGAGACAATAGCGTGTCATATATATTGTCGCTCTTGCCCCCTGCGGTTATTCGCGACGACAGAGGAAGCATATATTATTAACCGAATACTTTTATTTCTTGAATTAAAATGCACTTCCTACTGTCCTTACTATAATAAAAAATATTGAGAGAACCTGGATCAACAGCAGTCAACCCTATCAGCGGTTTCGCCAGTGTAATTAACCATACTACCATTTAGAGTCCTACTATTGTATTTTATGACCTTCTAAAAAACGTGTTACTAAGAGGAAGGGGATGTCAAAGGACTGATTGAATTAATATTGAAAATAGGATATTTTTTGGATTCAAATGTAAATTAATTTACTCTCTATTAACGTTTTGACAATTAAGGCCGGCACAGAACATATTGTAAATATGTAAATTGGCAACCAAACATATTTTTATTTTCCTTCTTTTACTCTTCTCACGTTAGGTATTTCGTTCTCAAATTATTTCTAAAAATATCTAAGATTCTTTCAATTCCTCTTATCGAATAATTTGTCCTATAAATATCTTACAATCGGTTCATTTAAAACAAAGTGATCTAGAGTTATTTTATTTTTCTAATTGGTCACGACTGCAACACAGAATCAAATCCGATAAACTGAAAACCCATCAAAATAATTTAAATGAATAAATCTTTAAGATTTTATATTCATTACTTAATGTTTACCCACTACTGACCACTACCTTTTTTTAATGTAATTTTTTTTAAAGAAGTTTCTACTCAATGGTTAACTTATAAAATAATAAATTACTTTGAGGGATGATAAAGTGGCATTATTAATATCTTGTTAATATCGGATTCAAATTTATTTTAAAATTGTCGTAAATCGATAGCAATAAACGGTCAGAACACACCAGAATCGTATAGAAATAAACAAACAGGATTCCTATAATATCAGTGAAGTTAATTCTGAATTCTGGAGTTAAATTAGGGTTCTGAGTCCCTTCATATCACTAGAGAAGACCTGTGGTACATCAAATTGAGCTAATACCAAAATTTAGTTAAAACGAAGTTTATCTTCGTATAAGCTGTTTGATATAACATAGGTCTATTCTAAGGAATATCCGCTTATCGGAAATTCAACAATCCAAAAACCCTTAGAGATTTCCCCACAATATTACGATACGACAACCAAGCGACATGGATGCAACTTCGAAGCGGTAAATACCTCTTTTACATCACCATTTTATAAAATTTTGGCAAGATACAAGTGCCAGAATTGAGTTGTGGGATTTTAAGAGCTGGTCTATAGCATTTTCGTTATTGAGCCAATACCAAAATATTAGAAAAATACCCTCAATTAGAATGCAATTTTCATTTGTGTAGAGATATAATCACATTTCTCTATGATTGTATGGTAGGTCTTATGTAGTAGAATAGTATAATATATAGTAGCATGCTATAGAAATATATTTACAAGGTATAAAAATTGTAAATTGTTATAAAGGATTCTTCTTGTATATTGAATATTACTTTATATTGAGAAAAAAAGTTCTTATGTTAAATTTGTCAAATTCTAATAAATATTACTTTAGAATTTGTTAAATTATCTACTATTTATCAAATCTGTATATATTGCAAATGTTCATTCAAATTAGCCAAATATCCACTTTGCAAAAAATCAATATATTCCTTCGTGCACATCTCTCTACCTATACATAGAATAAAAATGGTAGTTTAAAAAGCCTTTCAATTAAAGTTTAAGCATTCAACGTTGTATTTCTACTGGGAAAATATACCACAGATTTGAGTTTCTATTCATTATTTCAACATATAGGCAAAGGGTGGTATTGAAGAATTGTATTCGGAAATTTGGGAGGGTTGACAAGATTGATTGTATCATCTCAGAACCCCGCAATTTTAATGTGTAAAATTAACCTTTTACGTGTGTCAAGATTAAATTGAATTATTTTAAAAATGTTCAATCCAAATAGGTTTCGCAAATAAATTCCATAGGCCATAATTGAATCAATGATTATTTTTAAAATGTTATAAGCCGTATTAATCTATTAAAAAAGGGCGTTCCTATATCTGTGAAAGAAAATAATTTTCTTAATATGTCAAGATTTTGCTTCCACAATGCCGGCTTATTGCGCAAAATAATTTTTATTCAGTTAATTATATCGAGTTCTTAAAGAAGTTACAAACTTTAATTTATTTCGTTCAAATTTAATTTAATCTCTTATATATAAGCCTTTTTAGGGATCAAATTTATAAAAAAAAAAAAAACAATGGAACATAAATTTTCTAAGGAAAATCAATTAATTGAGTTATAGATATTAGTAAAATATTCAATGAAACCTAATTCAAATGTTATACTTTGATATATATATGCTCGAAAGATTTAACATCCAATTTACCTGATTGTGTCTACAAATTGACAAGCAGCTCATGATCTACTTCAATAAACTAATTTGGCTTCTATTGGAATTTTTAAAAGGTTTCAAAACACTGCCTCTAAAATATTTATATTATCATTCTTATCATTTATATACATGATCGGGATTTATTAATCATTTATCAAAATGTTGTAACTCGTTGAAAATGATTTTCTGTGATGAAACAACTCTTCGAAATCAGCACAGAGTCAAATTTGGAAGACATCAATTATACCCCAATACTCTGTTAGAGAATTGCTATAAAGAAAGTTGCTGTTTTACATGTTACCTGTATACAAGCTCTAGTACACATAATGAACGTCATATTAAATCACGGTGAATTAAAGTGTATCGGATATCTACCAGGTGGATTCAGTTGTCACTCACAGAGCACAGTTTGATTACTTCACGGTTAAGTTGAAATTGTGCGCGAATCGAGGAGGACCTTTAGAATGAATTAATTACAGTGAACTCTCTAATCATTTTTGCAAAATTATTCTATGGACCGATATATTATTGTCTTGGAATGATTTTCTTACATTGTCTTTGTATTTCATTGAAGGGCATATTCGATGTATTAAAGTTATCTCTGGACATAAGCTTCTAAGACTGAAGAAGTATCTATATATATTATATCACACAAGTAAATACATCGAACAATTATCTTCTGATCACGGCGTGGAGAATAATTGGGAGATGAGGTTTCATTATCACATAGAAGTAAGGTTTCCAGAACCTTTTTCTGAAAAAAAATATTATCATTTATTTTATGAAAAACATTGTGGTCTGGCCGAAAATGTTTTATTCATTATATATAAATATAAACTATATATTTTAACTAGTTCAAATATTAACCAAAGCTCGAGGGCCAAAATAAAGTTTTTATTTTTTTATTTTATATCTTCAATATCTTAAAGGGGTAAATTTCACCAGCAAGAGAAGAACGAAATGACGTCATGTCTGCATCAACTCTATATATATAAACATTATATACAATCATATAGAGCAGATATTTGATCAAATCAATACTCTATAGGTGCAATTTATTCTTCTGTTTTATCTATATACAATTTTAATATTACATTATCGAGAATATTGACTCACTTTTCCAAAAATATAGCCGATATCAAGTGTATTCAAATTTTTGGCATATGTCGAAAGAATTGTTGATACCGTGTGGGGAAACCGTTTGCAGGATTCATCACTGATGAGCCATACCCCCCTCCCCCCTTTTTTTGTGGTAAATTAAATGTTTAAAGCAAAGAAACATATGCGCTAAAATGGCGTTTCATTTCTTTCAATACATTTACCTATCTATAGAGGTTTGTGTTAGCAATAAAATAACTAAATTGATGGTATTGTTAGTGTAATATTCCTAAAAACGATCAATATTTCTAGCTATCCAATAACTTTTATACTATTTTTAAATAAAATATTCCACATTATGTTTCCTTAATCTATATAAGAAATAGCGATTAATAAAAATAATTCTAAATAGAAAAGTTAATGTGTGGAAAATATAACGATATTCCTTTGTATTACTTGAAAATTTAAATTGAGATGCGCTAAATCTCTTTTTTTTTGTTAACTTTGAATAAACATTAGTGAACAAATTTAATTTTTGTCTTTTAATCTCAAGTTCTAGTAACACACAAAACAATTATGATCGCTTTGGTATATTCACATTTGTTTGTCAGATGGCCATAATTTTAGGGTTCCCTGTGGATATACGCGGACTCTATATTTGATCACTCAGAAACCCTCAGTGTTTTGATTATTCTAATACGACCAGAACTTAGTTTTCTTTCTTTAATATTCAATGAACGTCTAACTAGGCCCTCTAGTAAGTATTCTAAAGATTGAATATTTCTGAATATAGGTTTCGCAGTGAAAACCTATAACCATTTAGCACCAAAAAATTGATAATTCCAACCTTCAGCCTTTATTCTCGCGACTAGCTTTGTTTTTCTAATGAGCGCACAAACACCCTTCAGGCCGACCGCTCTCTCGACTACTTCTTTCCTGACGGCACCAGCTGGACTCTGGCATCTTTCAATAAAGCCTTCCTTGTGGAGGGGGCCCTGCTGCACCGCTTCGATATGTAGTTCTTGAAGTAAATTTTCTTCGTGATACTTCACTTACTACTGTACATAAAGGGCTTTCTATAATTTGATCAAATGATGAATAAAACTATGAGCGATTCCCGCATTCTATGGAGTAGAATCTTCGTTGTTTCAGAAGTGGGGTGTGAATTCTTCAAACTTACAAATATTTATTTAATTTGTTTTATATTGATTTCTTTAATCAATATGTGTTTGATTTCTACAAAGATAACTTATTTATTTTTTTTCTTTTCTAAGAATTTTATAAAACAATATCCACACAAAATCTCTTACGAAGTCAGGTACCTACACCGACTTATTTGAATGATAGCTATTTCTGCAAAAGAAGGTTTCCTGCTTAAGCCTATTAAAATTAAATAGAATTTAGGTGCGAAAGAGCTGATTAGAAGTGAAATGACCGCTCAATTATCATTTCTCTCTGTACATGTAAAATATCTAAATTAGCTTTTCTGTGAGGTTATAGAGTTTATCTATAAATTTTACAAATTTCTCCAGCATATTTTAATAAAATAAGAAATCAATATAGAATCTAAACTTATTAATTAGCTCTCCTCTTTAATATTTAATTTGATAATAGACATTTACAAATTTTTAATATAAATAATTAGTTATCTATATAGATATTTACAGTGTAATATATAATAAAATTATTTAAGGAAATTAATAGATCTAGAAAAAATATGTGTAAGATCAGAAATCTACCAGCAATTAAATGTATTTATTCTGTATGCCACAGTAACATAAAGAGGAAGAACGCAATACACTTGCAACTTTAAAAGTCATTAAAGATGTGGGCATAACAGCCGCAGATACAAGAATAAATTCAGTCACTCTGGACTTGAAAGATTATGAAAATAAAAAAACGTGAAATGCGTGCGCTTAAAGTGACCACAATATACTAGTCCATCCACAAAACAAATTTAATATTAACCTGTTTTACAAGAAATTAAGCTCGTATAAATGTACGCAAAAGTTAGTCATCAAAATGAGTAAAATCCTCACTTTCTACGAATTACTAAAAACCCATGTAATGTAAAACTCCATCCCTTAATATCATATATAAGGTCTCATCCTTACTCTTTAGCACAATCCAATTCAGATATAAATTTCAGATTCACTTTCGAATTCATCAGAATCCCCAGAAAGTATCAAATTTGCTACAATAATACCGATATTTCAAGAATATTATCATATGACAACGAATCTTTAAACATCTCTATCCCGCAATAAAAATTTAAATCAGCCCTTTCCGAGTTTTCAGAAGGCCACATCGTTTTACTTATTCCAACAAATTTCATCCACTTGAATTATATCATCCAGCTATTTCATCTACAGTTTTGTCCATGAGTGAATACGTAGCGATGAAAAATTTTGAAAATAATGAATTTTGTAAATAAACGCACAACTCCTGGCGAAATAAGCAAAAATGTTTCCACCATTTTTATAAATGGTCTCTGCAAGCTTGTGCAGATTGGGGTCTGTGTAAATTACATAGAACAAGCTGGAGCAAATATTTTACATGTATTTCAATAGCAAATAACTTTTGTAGGAATTCATATGTTGTAGGCTACATATATATGTAGTATAGTTGATAGAACATTTACAAAAATAATTTGATATTTTAACCAAACTTGGGGTTGTTGTTGCAGAAAGTGCTTTTTAAAGCCTAAAAAAATCGGAAAGCGGATTAGGCGCTTGTAAGTATTAAATATCTTTTGCTCTATTAGTACCATTTAGATGAATGTTGTTTCATTTAGGTGAATGTCTATTTGGTTTTCTAATGCGGGATTGTAGTCAGTGGATTACTCCGAATTCCTGAAATGTTTTAAAACATCTCAACTATGGAAGAGTTACACATTTCGCACTATTTTTACAAACGGATTTCCTACACAGTTTTAGCAAAATTTTATAGTCACTCAATTTTTCACATCACACGGAAAATCCCAGAGATACTTACATAAAAGAGGTCTATCAGAAACACCAAATTGTTCCTGCGGAGAAACTGAACAAACTGCTCTTCACCTTATCTATGACTGTCCGAACTTTACAGAAGTGAGACATCGTTTGTTCCCTGATTTAAATTATTTAACTCTTTCACCTCAGCCACTTTGTCTATATAAATTTTATGAAATCTGTCGAATAATACATCTAAATTTGCATTTTTTTTTCTAAGTTCTAATTTGTTTGCTGTTTTGTTTCCTCTGTATTAGGCGCAAATATTTCAATATCGCGCCTGGTTGATTAATGAATTAATATTTAAAAAAAAAACTATTGAAAAGTTAACTGTTATTTCGTTAGTTCAAACATTTAATAACCTCAATTAAATTTAAATGTCGTTTCATATTTGACGATAAAATAATTCAAATAATTTTTATTATATTTTGTGTAATGGAATTTAAATATATAAATAAATCTGTTTTATGTATTTAATAATATGTATTTTAGAATGCGTAAATAAATATGAAATAAATTAATGATTAGAACATAGATATATATAGCTAGCAGATGTACATAGAAATGGTCTGCTTTTCACATGTGTAGACATGTGGTGCACTTACAGTAAAGGCAGTCGCCTACCATGATTACCCTGGCTTGTATCACGTGTACTAGGGATAAGCAAAAAAAGGCAACCTTGTTGTTTTTGGTTTAGTTAATTTTTGCATTAGAATTTTTCATATAATAATGTAATAAAATATATTTGAGGTAATAAGTACTTATATCTTTTTTTGCCCTGAAAATACCCACACCCTCAACGTTGAGATTTTAGTGGAAATTGACCCAACTTTTTTTTGGTTATCCGTTATTTATATCTGTAAATATTTGCATATTACACAGGGATGTCAATACTACATTGACGCTACAAATTTTGTCGAATATATAAAATGATGACACTTGCAGATAGAACACTGGTAAAAAGACCTAAAAGAGCTAATTAAAAAGTTATTAATACAAAGTAATAACGCGCCATTTTTCGCGGAGATATACCCCGAATAAACTTGACGTTGAGTCTTTAAATGACTTGCAAGAATGTTTCATTATTCAATCAGCAAGCGGTGAAAGCCATGAATCGCACTCAACTCTACTCGACTCTTCAAGCCAAGAGTCGCACTCTACCACGACTGCCAGCACAGGCAGCATCTCCTTTTATAAAGCCAAAAGATAAAACAAGAGAAAAATGCAAAATAAATATTTACATAAAAGATAAAATACAAAGATCTATTTACATAACCAACTAACATCCAACACCATCTATATATTGTTAAACCTGTCTATTGCCCCCCTTTTGGGACTCACCAAAATAGAGTGCTATAGAGAGGGGTGCTATAGACAGGTCATTTTTAATCTAATTCGCATCCTACTACGTATTTAAAATCGGTCGCTATAGAGAGTAAGGCGTTATTTAGAGGGGGCGTTATAGACAGGTTTAACTGTATAACAAATGAAATTTTGTTCAGTCCTGACGAGGACAAAAGATTTTTGTCGAAACATTGAGATAATAAAAATATTTACTAGCCAAAGTATCTTTCATTTTAGGAACTAAGAATGCTGGCCAGGCAGCCTCTTATCTTTTAGATGAAAACATTAAGACACGAATGTTTCTTTTCACAATAAATCAAACCTCGACTATCCTTACTGGTATGAAAAAAGGCATGTGATGTTTGTCTAATGGATTGTTTTATCATCATATAATACAGAGCTAAGTACTCTAGTCTGATATTATTGAAACAATAATGTTATCGGAAATCTACATGCAGCTTATTTGCTAACCCCTTTCATTATTGGTTTGAAGGAAATTTGAGAGAATGTAGCCTTTCAATACTATGAGAATATACCTTTGGGTTTTATCAGATGAAATGCACATAGTAAACAAAAAAGGCAATAAGAAGACAATATAAGATATTAAAATTTAAAAAAGACATATCCTGACAATGAGCACATGAGGTTTTCAGATAGCAGAGCGCCATCTAGTGGAACAGAAATCAACTAATCGTTGATTTATCCTTTTCCATGATATTTAGCCAATATATTTTATCGATAAATCAAGAGAAGTCAACCACAACGCGTTTTGGGCTGTTAGCCCTGGTCATCGTGTTGCAGGCTGTACCACTGCGACAAAAAAAAATGTTTTGGTCCCAGAGGCTTCTTGAGAAACCAAGAAATTGGTATTTGAGGCCAAATTCAGATATATGAGTAATGATGTTTCAAAAGATATTTTGCCTCGTAGATTAATGAATAGAGAATATCACAAATGATTTATAAAAATACCAGTAGTAGTTGGTTTATTTACAAATATAGGTGCAGTAGAATATAATATAGAGAAGGATAAAGATCCAGTGATCTTTAGAATTTTACACATATAAATTTACTGGCAATGCGTTTCTTTTTAAATATCATCAAATACTATCTCTTAATTTACTAATATATATCTAGTGATCTGTTACCAGGCAGTTTAAACAGAGTGTTCATATTTTCTATGATATTTAAATTCATATGAACGGCACCCACGTGACAACAACAACATTTATAAAATATAAATAAACAGTAGCAATGCGTTTATTTATTCGTGAAAAGTGCAAGCTTTCAGAACTTTATAATAATTCTACAGGCATGGCTATACTTCTGTAGAGGGATTACAAAGTTCCGAAAGCTTGCACTTTTCATGAATAAAGAAACGCATTGCTACTGTTTACATTATTATTTTACTTTATAGCAATTTTCTCTTCTAACCAACAAGTATAAAAATAACATGTCGTGGTGGCGTTTCCAGTTTTGCGCGATGCTGGCCTGGATGGTGTGTCCGGAGCCAGCCGGAGGAGGAGGAGGACAGGTGAGTCTTCCCAACTGTATCTGATCTTCTATTTTGATCCAACTTTTTCACGGAATATAATATTGACCAAAAAATAACATATATATAGAGAAAGCAGCTTCCAAAATAATAGGTGAACTCAACAAAAGATGAGATTTGTCACAAAAAATGGTTAATGAAGCAAATTAAAGTAACAAAAATGGAAATTAAGGGAAATATTTCTTTTAGAATTGGACTGCCATGGATAGAAGTAGAAATTATTTTCCTGCTAGTTTTATAAATTGGAAATATTTTCTGCGACCACACATACCACATTGATAAATGACTTCTTTTAGTTTTAAATTCTTAATATATTTATAATCCAACTATAAATTAAATTTATAAATTTAATTGCCATCTATCGTTAAAATTTGTAACAAATAAATTTAATGGCAATGTGTTTCTTTTCAATAATATCATTAATATTATCTCTACAGACCTTACTGCAATGATATAAGTTATTGAATAAGAGGGCTTGGCTCATCAGTAGTGAACCTTCTCATCGGTTTCGCCAAATCTAACTATAAAAATACCATATCTGTCTGTTTGTCTGTCGGTGATGCACGGTCAGAGACGGTTGGGACTTGAGACTTAATGTTTGGAGCGATTATTCATGACCTCAGAGGAATAAATCCAAATTTTCCGGTTTATATCTCGAATCTCCTTGGAGTCACCAGCAAAATAACTGTCAAAGACATTCGTTTTTGAAGATTAATGAAAGGGGCGCAATGCGTGTACCTATGCTTTAGCTGTTTTAAAAGCCAACACATTTATGGTTATTTTGATTTTCTAATTCTTCCAAGTGTTTCTAGACACAGAGCGTCGTAATGTTTTAGAAACAACATTTGACGGTTACGATTTAATAATTATATTTATCCTGAAGTTACATACGACAAAAACTCTCAAATTGTAATATAGGGTTTTGGAAATAAAAAGAAGTAGCAAAGTTAGAAAATAAAATAATAAACAAATGACTAATTTATATAAGCCTTTTCTAACAATATATATTGTAATTCCTGTAGCGATAGGCCGGTGTTAATCTGGCAGGAAATGAACAACTATATTTGATGATTCAAAAAGTTATGAGGCTTTATAATACAAAGTGATAATGAGACACAAATTGAACCAATGTTGGTCCAATCAATCCTGAACTATCTGTTTAGGCTAGACTCGGCTTCTCTTGCCTCAGTGGACTTTATCTTCTCCAACTTTAATTCCCTTGACTTTATCCTCTTTAACTCTTGACCTCAACTTCTTTATCCTTAGGCTTCTTGAACCTCTTTATCTTTAGGCTTCTGTAACCTCTTTATCTCTAGGCTTCTGTAACCTCTTTATATTTAGGCTTCTGTAACCTTTTTATCTTTAGGCTTCTTGATCCTCTTTATCTTTAGGCTTCTGTAACCTCTTTATCTTTAGGCTTCTGTAACCTCTTTATCTTTAGGCTTCTTGAACCTCTTTATTTCAGGCTTCTTGGTTCCAATGAACCTCTTTATCTTTAGGCTTCTGTAACCTCTTTATCTTTAGGCTTCTTGAACCTCTTTATCTTTAGGCTTCTTGGTTCCAATGAACCTCCTTTGCCTCTTAACCTCTGGGTTCCAATGAACCTCTCTAGATCTGCAGATTCTCACTCTCCCCACGCGCACCGTCTTCTCTTCTCCTACCCTTTCTCCTCTCGCACTTGATGTTATCCTAGTTTTTATAGGAAACGCGCTGTACCTAATTTTAATCTGTGGAAGTTGATTTGCATAGATCTTTTCCCAAAGCCTAGTTTGCATAAAGTCTTCTTTCTTTTAATCTTGCAAAATTTGCCTAGGCTTTCTTGCATACTCCCCACAAAATTATTGACAAATAATTTTCCCAAATTAGCATCCAACACTTTCTTGGAATCGATTCGAAAATTCTTCCGGAAAATCCAACTCGATTGGGCAAAGACGTTCTACAGGTCTTATTACAATCCCGCCTCCTGTCTATCGTGGGCTCTGATCTAGGCCATGATTCTTTAGGTTGTTTTAACCATTCGGGGCCCTCCCACCATCTACCTCGCACAAACTGAGGTGGAGAACACCCTCGAGACAAAAGATCAGCCGGGTTCAAATACCCTGGTACGAACCTCCAGTTGTTCACATTGGTCGTCGATTGAATTTCCCCAACTCGGCCTCTCACGAAAACCCGCCATTCAATTTATCTCTCTATCCAGCTTGTCCTGAGCCACCATCTTGCCCTTCTCTCAAAAGAGGTTATCCAGCTCTGTTACTGAAAGACTGTACACCATGGCCTCAACATCCAGGTCTATGGATTTCATCTTTGACTTCTTGTTTTGGGAGGAAGTGGCAGAGGCCTTCTTGGAATCAGCTTTGGAAGCATCGAAAACAGGACGGAGAGGCGTCGTCTTACCTTCAGCTTTGAACACCGGCCTATGCGGTGAACAATGGCGCCTCTCTTGAGGCCCACTCTACACACCACCGGAGATTGCCCCATAAGCGTCCATCCTTTTCTTCCAAAGAAATCTGAGGTAGTCCCGATCATTCTCCTTAATGGATATCATCTCGAAATATCTTCTTATGTCTACCAAAATTCCAAACCTATTTTCTCGATTTTTTTTTCTTATTTCAGGGATTCTTTGCAGTGGATTGGGTATCTTCCTTAAATACCGTTTCATGGAAAGTCCGTTGCGTCCTCGACAGGATGCGTCGTCAGATACTGGCCGTATAGGCGTAGTTTTGGATTCATTCCTAAACAAAAGGCGACGGGGCAAATAGTATCCTTTTACCTCAGGTGGATTCTCATTAACTCTATCGACGAGCCCTTCATTCAACCAATCTTTTGGATCCATATTTTTTTCTTCCACCTTTGAATCAGTACCCTGTTCTACATCTAGCTTTTCTTCCACCCTTGAATCAGTACCTTGTTCTGCATCTAGCTTTTCTTCCACCTTTGAATCAGTACCCTGTTCTACATCTAGCCTTTCTTCCACCCTTGAATCAGTACCTTGTTCTGCATCTAGCTTTTCTTCCACCTTTGAATCAGTACCCTGTTCTACATCTAGCCTTTCTTCCACCCTTGAATCAGTACCTTGTTCTGCATCTAGCTTTTCTTCTTCAGTGCTCTTTGAATCCATTACTTGTTCCACATCCAGCTTTTTCTCTTCTTCCAAGTTCTTTGACTCTGTATAATGTTCTTCATCTATATTTTTCGCTTTATTTCCATCATGATCTTTTCCCTCGTTGTATTTATCGTACTTATTCTCTGCATAATCAGATTTATTTATCGCTTTATGGGTCGTCTATGTGGGCGTCTTCCATTTCCGGTCGAATGCTTGGAAAAACTGGTGAGCACTGTAGGTTCCATCGAAGGCCGGTAGTGCTGGCCCCGGAGGTCGGACGACCTGCCTTGGGCGAACGCCGCCGCGAACTGTCTGATGGCGGCCGCTAGGGGGCCAGTTTCTTCAGTCCTTGCTGCCTCGCTCTTCCCTCCCGCTTGGTTGTTGTCATTATTGACTTCGGTCGTATTACCTTCCATTATATAATCCTGTCGACTAGCTATCGCAGTATCGTTGCGAAATCTTTTAATGTGGGTTGATAATTGATTTGATTGATTTGAGCGCAGTCGTTTGAGTGGGAAGTGATGCATACAGGGGAAAATAATCGAGAAGACACGATGTTGATTGGGTTGAAATAAGGCAATTAATCGAGGGAGAGAAGGATTTGAGAGGTTGAGCGGATGAGGACTAGTGGCTAAACTATTCACATGGTGCTAGGATTGACTTATCTGAAGGGTTGAGCGGATGAGGATGACTCAAAATGGTCTCTATCGCGGCGAGCTCCGGACTTAACTCGGTGCGGTCCAGCTCTCAACTACAGGTGCTAACTCGATGGTGCCGAGCTCCTAACTGCCTTTCTGTGTTCTCGATTTAAGAAGAAAGCTCTTCTGATTGCTCATTGGCTGAACATTCGTGACGTGTAAGCTCGCTATAGGTCCTTGACTAATGAGCTACTCTCTGATTGGTCTTTGCTACTTCTTTGTCTTTTGGACTTGTTTTAACCTGACCAGGAAGTGCTAGTTTGTTGAACTCAACTTTTACGAGTTCCGAGATAATAAAACCCTGCTAATGATTGTTCCCCCTTAAGCCTTCTCTCTCCAGATTGTTAAGCCTTGTTCTTTATTAAATCTTGTAAAACATACATTTCATACATATTGGGTCGGGTTTGCATCTAGCTATGTACAAATTATGACATATATATATAGGTTCGCTGTTACACCTTTGCAAAGGTTGTCTGAACGCCAGCCGAAATACAAGTATATTGTTTAATAGATTCTTTTTAAAATAAGAAAAAATATTGTATTTTTTTGGCAAAACTGGCGAAAGCGCTGTAAGGATTCACCTATGATGGAAAATCCTGATATTTTTAAATTTCAAAAGATGTTTTACCTGTAAATCGTACTATTAGCTCTCAATTTTGACCCTTTAAAATGTCTTTTCTATTTGAAGTTCTACTGAGCATGCAATAACACTATGGAATTTTATCATGTATTCATATAACAGGATAATAGTGGTATGATAAAGCATGATATATGGCAGATAGACACGTGTACTAAGTAGAATTATTCGATCCAGAGACCACCCCCACGCCGTCTACGCTGTCCCTGACGGCGTGGCCTGTCCCAGCTGGATGACCAGCTACGACCCCGACCAGCTGGAAGGGTGGGTACTCTAACTTATTCTTCATGGAAATGTAAACATTTACCCGATCCGCCCTGCCTATAAATGGATAGGCCCATATAAAAGTATTGCGTTTTTCGAAATAAAAATTCAAGGTACCAATCTGAGAAAGAAACAACACTTTAATTAAAAATTTAGTTAACATTTTATTCGGGAACCTTTTTTTTTTACATCTACTGGGTAGTTTATGGTGGATATTTGATATATTTACATCTGAAAAACTAATTTAAAAAAAATGGTCAGGTGTTGATATTAAAATTGGGTTGACCAAATATCAGGGAACTGCCCAAATCAATGTTTAGTTGATTTCTGTTCCACCAGATGGCGCTCTGTCTTCTGTAAAGCACATTTTCGCCTGGTCAGGATATGCCATTTTTATTTTTAATACTTACATCTATTTATTCATATATTTATCATTATATAATTATATTTTTTTTTGTATTTAACCTTATATAATTTTATATGGACATTGTTATAAAGTAGTCTCAATCTCTCTACCTTTCTCTCTGTTTTTCACTCTAATCAGACAAGTTTGGAATTTCCATCTGAATACATCTCGAATTTCTCCGCCATAACTGTAACGCGGTGTAAGCCAGTATTGTTTCAATGTCATACTAGGATGGTTCAATAAAGCTCGGTGGGTTCC
>CP092868.1:95676184-96099322 GCA_030710605.1 Cordylochernes scorpioides
ATCAGGGAGTTAAGCAAGCAATTAGAGATATCGTACAGATTATTGTAATCAATAATAAGCGAATTTGGAATATAGTTAGAGTATCAGCTATGTTTGTCCATAAATTGTTAACACAGAAACAACTAGAGTCTAGACTTTCATATTGCAAAAACCTTTTGAAAATCTGTCTTCACCCATAAGCCAGACATGCTGAAGTAAATAATCTCAGGTGATGGGAAGTTGGTTTATGCGTATGACCCGGCAATGAACAAAATCAAAGATCAAAACTTTGTAATTAATTTTCGATTTTAATGATCTTATTAACTTTTAATTTTCAAGAAGGTTCAATAATGACACAATACGTATATTTGTAATAACTTCGTCGTTTAAGTGAAGCGATTAGACTCAAAAGAACCAGATTTATAGGATAAAAATTGCTCTTGCTACATGATAATGCTCGACATCACAGGGCCTTTTCGATTGTTCCATATTTGGCAAAGAACGTAACCCCTGAACTTCCTAACCTCCCTATTTCCCTGTACTCTTTCCCCCTGGCTTCTTCCTCTTCACAAAGATAAAATATTTATTGAAGGGTATATTTGATGTTGTAAGTGTCATTATATAAAATTTGAAGAGAAATTTGAGAGCCATTCGGAAAAACTAATTAGTTTTATGTTTTGAAAAATTGAAAAAAAGATGGGAACGTTATGGGAAAATAAATTTTAAAATACTATTTGTCATAATTGTATATACAGTATAAAAACTCCTTGTGAAGGACACCTTAGTGCAGAGACAAAGTGTCCTTTAGGCGAGAGGTGTTCTCATACCGGAGAGTTGCTCAATAGTAAAAATGGTAATTTTGTAAATGAAAACGGTCTTCTATCTCGGGTGTCCTCTGAAAGAGGTTCTACTGTGCTTTAATAATATTTTCGCAATATTGTCTCCCTACTTTTGATTATCACATATTTTATTTATATTTAGGCACATTTCGCTCGTCAACACCGCCAGGTATATATGAAGAACACGGCGTGGTGGTGTTTCCAGTTTTGCGCGCTGCTGGCCCGGATGTGTCCGGAGCCAGCCAGAGGAGGAGGAGGACAGGTGAGTCTTCCCAACCTTCTACTTCTAATTGACTAAGATCACATGAGATATAAAGGGACACAAAATAATCGTAAATGTTCCAGGAGAAAGGGAAGAAAGACACCCGGGGAAAAAAGCGATTTGCTGAAGAATGCTCGTTGAAAATAAGACTGCCGTGAAGATATGATTTACTGATAGTTTCCAAAAAATGGACGCATTATTCTACGCTTTTCCCGCAGTCCTAAATGTCATATTTTAATACCATTCCAATATTGAACTCTATCTTTATTAAAATGAAATGTTAAATCGATATTTGTTACACTACTCCGCCAAAACTACTGAATTAATCTTTAGGAAATTTCATCTGATTATATAATATAACGTATAGGTAATTCATAACTAAAACAAACCTTAGTAATTTTAACAAATCGTAATAAAAATTACTGTCTTTCTGATGGTTTTCTTTAACAAAAGAGGCTAATAAAAAATTTGATCGTTTGTTAGTATATATTTTTACAATGTTATTGACACTAAAATTATTCAACCGACTTTAGACGTCCTAGAAAACTTGAATAAAATGTACTTAGATAATATCCAGTCAAAGCCCTGTCCATTGGCTAGTACTTTATATATGAAAGATAACAAGATTTAAATGTGGCAATTTTATCATTGAATGGCACTTTAATTATTATAGTAAGGAAGAAATGCAAGGTTTAAAAAGAAATAAAGTACTTCCTGGTTCATCCAGTCAGTGTATAATAATTATAATTTTTTTATATAACTTCAAAATATGTACAATTTTAAATGGATTTAAACTATATATTCAGCTATTTATTCAAAATATTTTCCAATGGTTTGATGGATAATAATGCCCTTCCATTATTTTATCATTGCGCTGTGTAAGGGCAGTAGACATTGTTCATTTAAAAAGAATATGCTTTAAAATTAGATGAATTGTATATAACAGATGACCTGCTAATGCATCATATTGACCTATGCCGGGCTGTATCGAAAGTTCGTTCCCATAAATACATCTTCCAACTGTGTCCATAGTCTTGCGAACATCCCCTTCTCACAGATTATATTGAATCTAACATAATTAAATATGATTTAGCTCATCCTTCGATAGAGGATCAAAATACTTATAGACCACATTCTCCAAGTATAATTAGATCATTTTTGAGTGCAAAAATGGATGAATTATTTCTAAAAACAAATGAAACATCCCAAAGTTTTTTTCCGTTTGGAATTCCAACATATTTCCGCTCCAATTTTTATAATACCCAGTTTATAACGAACCATGGAAATGTTAAGGGATTTTAAACGAAAATTGGCGCGGTTGAAGACTCTAGCTGTCATTGTGACAACGAATTCCAGGACTCAAAACGCTTATTGCTGGAATGCCCACTCTTCTTCACCGCTAGACAACAGACAATAAATAATGTTGTAGCTCTTTATCAATTTGTAAATAGCAGAGAGAATTATCATAGGTTTAACTATTTTTGTAAACATATTTATGATTATCTTTCAAACCTGAAAGGTTCAAGTTCCTAATATATATTATTGTTTCTATTTTTATTTTGAATACATTTTTTGTTTAATATGTTTATAACTGCTCCTGTTTAAAAATGTAAATCGACGCAATTATCCCTAGCCGGGATATCGCGTTTTGTGTGTTGAAATAAATAAATAAATCACATTAAATCATATATAAACAAAATATATTTATTCGTTGAGGTAGAGACCGTCATTTTCAATAAAATCCAGCCATCCTCTTTGTTAAAATGGCAATTCTCTCGTATTTCATGATATAATTGTTTTGACCAGTGACCTGTTACTCTGTGGTGTGTTGCGGTGTATATATGGATGGAATATCGTTGTTAGTTAGTTAGTTGTGTTAGCTTACCGTGATCGGTTCAATAAAATCCTCCGGTGTTCAGTGCCCTCTCCTATCTTCCTCCTTTTTCAACAGGTTATGGGCCCAGGATTACTTTAAGGAAATTGTAGCATCAAGAAAGTATTCAAAATGTCAAGCCTTTATCAAATAGAAAAATTAAATTCTGAAAATTACGAGACATGGAAGATGCAAATGAAGATGATTCTAATTCATTCCGAACTTTGGGATTATGCAAATAGCATAAGGATCAAACCTGAAACCGAAGTAGAATCTTCTGAATGGGAGAAGAATGACCAGAAGGCGCTAGCAACTATAGTCCTAAGTTTAAGTCCTTCAGAAATAATACACGTGAAGAGATGTAAAACTTCTGCAGAGGCATGGAAGCTTTTAAATGAAGTGCATCAGCCAAAAGGACCTGCAACGAAGGTGTTTCTTACGAAACAGTTAATATTATTGAAAATGAAACCAAATGAAAGGATGCAGGATTATCTCAACAAATTTAGCAGTTTGGCTGACAAGTTGAGTGAAATGGATGCACAAGTCCCAGAAGACTTCCTTTCCATCCTTCTGTTGTGTAGCCTTCCCGAGAGTTATGAGGGTTTTAGAACTGCCATTGAAACTAGGGACAAGTTGCCGAACTTTGAAACTTTAAAAGTAAAATGCTGGAGGAGGCAATCAGACAAACTGAATTGGACGGTACAACCGATTCTGAAGAAAAGGTATTCTTTGGTAATTCGGAAAGAAAGCCTTTCTCAAGTACATCGAAGCCAAAGGCGAAAGGATTCCCATTTAACTGCCACTTCTGTGGGAAAAAGGGACATAAAGCTGCTGATTGCAAAAAAAAAAGAAAATACAAGGGTCCTAGAACTGAAATGGTTGCATCATTAGGAATCGAATGTTTAAACAAACTTGATGCAAACGAGTGGTGCTTTGATAGTGGCGCAACTGCCCACATGTGTAGCTCAAAGAAGTCATTCACTCATTTTGAAGACACTGCACCAATAAAGATTACACTGGCAGATGGTCAATCCATTGAGGCTATAGGAAAGGGGAATGTAAAATTGGATTGTAAAACCAATACTGGAACTGTAACCTTATCCTTAGAAGATGTGTTGTTTGTTCCTAGATTAAATGGAAATCTATTTTCTATCAGTAAGTGCTCAAGTAAATTTAATGTCGTTAATTTCAAGCACAGAAAAGCTGAAATTGTGAACATTCGCACAAAAATTTGCATACAGGCCTATGAAAGGAATGGACTTTACATCTTAAGTCAAATCAATTGTTCTAAGGCATTAGCGACAAGAGAAATTTGCATAGCTGGAGAGAAAAATTACGAAAAATGGCATAGTAGATTTGGCCATTTAAATTTGCAAGATCTCAAAAAGCTAAAAATGCAAAATATTGTTTACGGCCTGCCAAATTTTGATGTTAAAAATTTTACCTGTGAAGTTTGTTTGAAAGGTAAACAAACAAGGCTACCTTTTCAGAAAGAGTCTTTTACAAGATCAAGGGAACCACTGGAGCTGGTTCATACTGACATTTTTGGTCCCATGAGAACAAAATCATTGGGTGGCGCCCTTTATTTTTCAACATTTATTGATGACTTCTCAGGATTTATCTTCACATTTATAATGAAATCAAGAAGTGAAGTATTCAAAGGATTTAGAATATTCAAAAATTATGCTGAGAAACAAACCGGAAAAAGGTTGAAATGTATTAGGAATGATAATGCGCCTGAATACCTTAGCAAAGAATTCAAGGATTATCTAAAAGGAGAAGGTATAGGACGTCAGCTCTCTGTCAAATATACACCTCAACAGAACGGTGTCGCTGAGAGAGCGAATAGAACTCTACTGGATATGACTAGGTGCTTCATGATCGAAGGTGATTTACCTGAAACTTTATGGGCTGAATTGATACATACATCAACTTATATCAGAAATAGATGCCCGAAGCTTAACGAATGTAAAACTCCACATGAGCTATTTACCAAAAGAAAACCTGTAGTTTCTCATTTAAAAATTATAGGAAGTAAATCGTTTGCCGTGAATAATAGGCCGAATAGATCTAAATTCGCACCTCGCAGTGAGGAATACAAGTTAATAGGCTATTTCACAGAATCTAAGGCATACAGACTTTGGAAGCCTGGTACACGTACAATTATAAAAAGTAGAGATGTACGTTTTATTGAACCAGAATTGTCCAAAATTAGGAATGAAGTCGTTGAAATTGATGTTGGTTCAGAAAGGGCTTCTTTCAAGGAAATCCCTCTAGTAGAAGAAAGAGGAAGTACATCAGAAATTGATGCAAAAGCTGAAATGGAAAGCCAATCGGAACTAGAAGTATCTGAGGTGTTAAACGAGCCATCAGAAAGTGGAGTGATAATTTCTAGAAGAGGAAGAGGAAGACCAAGGTATATTAGAACGGGAAAACCTGGCCGACCAAGAAAGGAATATCCTACAGCCAATTTGTCAACGCAAGAACTTCTAGAGGCGAAATACTTGCCAGATCCAAAAGACGCAGAGGAAGCGCTGTCTGGAAAAGATTCTTATTTTTGGAAGAAAGCAATGGAGGAAGAGTTTGATTCCTTGATTGAGAACAAAACTTGGGAATTGGTTGATCCCCCTAAGAATCGAAACATCATAGGAACCAAATGGGTATTCAAAACGAAATGCAATAGTGATGGTTCTGTTGAGCGCCATAAGGCTCGCCTGGTAGCAAAAGGCTATTCACAGCAGTACGGAATAGACTACGAGGAAACTTTTGCCCCAGTAGTGCGCCAAAGTACTATTAGAATGTTTTTAGCCTTGGCTGTTGAATACAACTTGATACTCCATCAGATGGACGTTCAATCTGCTTATTTGAATGGAGAAATTAAAGAAGAAATTTTCATGACACAGCCGGAGAACTTTGTATCAAGAAAATATCCAGAGAAGGTATGTCGACTCAAGAAGGCCATTTATGGGTTAAAACAAGCTGGAATAGTTTGGCATGAAAAGCTTGACACTGAATTAAAATATTTGGGACTGAAGCAAATTCAATCTGACAACTGTGTCTATATCAAGCATGATGAAGGTATTCTCCTGGTGGCAATCTATGTTGATGATCTGATAATTGCGGCTGAAAGAGAAGACACGTTGAAATCCTTTAAAGAAAGTATGAAAAGGATATTCAAAATAAAGGATCTTGGAGGGATGATTGTTGCCTGGGTATAAGGATACAAATGAAAGAGGATGGTTCAATATCCATAGATCAAGAGAGATATATTGAAGAACTTCTGGCGAAATATAGAATGAAAGAGGCAAAGCCTATTTCTACACCCATGGACTGGAACTCCAAGTTAACAAAAATTTCATCTATAGAAGGTGAGAATGAGCCAGTGAAAAAGGTAGAATACCAATCACTGATTGGATCATTGATATATCTCTCAGTGTCGACAAGGCCCGATATAGCCTATGCAGTTAGTGCTTTGGGACAGTTCAGTAATGATCCTAGGAGACAGCACTGGAATGCTGCCAAGCGTGTCCTCCGCTATTTGAAAGGCACCTCATGTTTGAGGATTACCTACAGGAAATCTAATGAGGCTCTTCATGGTTATGTCGACGCTGATTGGGGTGGAAACCTCGTGGATAGAAAATCTCATACGGGAATTGTTTACTTCTTGGCAAGAGGTCCAATAGCCTGGGAATCGAAGAAGCAGCAGACTGTAAATCTTTCGAGCACAGAAGCTGAGTACATCGCACTTTGTGAAGCAGGAAAGGAGGCAGTCTACCTTAGAGCGCTGTTGGATGGGATGGGATTTGGTGAATTGCTGAATGGACCGACTGTTCTGAAGACGGATAACCAGGGTGCTCAACACCTGGCGAGGAATCCGGTTTATCATGCCAGAACTAAGCATATTGACATCAAATGGCATTTCATCAGAAGCATTTGCAGCGATGGACTTGTCGAGGTCGTCCACACACCAACCCAAGAAAATGTTGCCGACATCCTTACTAAAGGCCTACCAAGGTTTTTGTATGAAAAACACGTCACTGGATTTGGAATGTAGAAATCTGATGAATTGAGAGGAAGTGTTAAAATGGCAATTCTCTCGGATTTCATGATATAATTGTTTTGACCAGTGACCTGTTACTCTATGGTGTGTTGCGGTGTATATATGGATGAAATATCATTGTTAGTTAATTAGTTGTGTTATCTTACCGTGATCGGTTCAATAAAATCCTCCGGTGTTCAGTGCCCTCTCCTATCTTCCTCCTTTTTCAACACTCTTCCCAGGTTGTTAATTGGCTGACGATACCATTCTCGGGGTTTGGAGCAGAAAAAGTCACAACAGGCAGTTTCAAAGTGTCTTTCACTTATAAAAATAGCCATGGACTGAAATAATAAAATTCAGATAGTACTTTATTCGAGCTATAAGCATGGCGAGTAGTACTTAAATACACTCTAAATTAATTAACTTTATTAACATCCTTTAACGCGATATCCCAAACTCAGGGATATTTGCGTCAATACATTTTTTTACATCATAACAAATTGGCTATATACAAGCTTATACTATTCAATTAATTTACATAATAATCCAAATATAATTGGTTGAGGAGAAAAAAGACAAACATACAAAACAATTACCTTAAAAAACCCTCTTTACTTTATTTTATTTATTGATACCAAGCTCAATGAGTTGGAGCGCTGTCATGTTGCAGGTGACTCTCTTTCGGTTGATCAAAGAGCATATCGAGTCTTTAAAACTTCATTTACTCTGTTGAGTTGGTCTGAGTAGAGGACAGCACTAACTGTCGACCATCAGGAACAATTTCTTCGTGAACATTTAATCGATGTTCTACCATATAATCAACGTCAATTTAGGACCAAAGTGATCCTGTTAAACTACATGTTTAGCCTCTTGATCTCAGGTTACCCTTTGCCTTCTTGTTTTGAAGTTAAAAAATAGTTCCACTTTTCATCCCAATTACAAGCGACTTCCAAACCGTAGAATTTGCAGATTTTCTAAAATCGTTTACATCTATAGACTCTCATCTAGGTCTGGGCTATAGTCAGGCCATTGGGATCTTAGGAGTTTTCTAATAAAGTACAGCTGGGGCAGAGTTCGTGTTGATTATATCTTTGGATGGTTCAAGTCTGGCTGACATTTAACGCGTAGATTGTTGTGGGTTGTCCACCACTAGAAATCGTAGGGTTTTAATATCCGTCTAATGTGGTTATCCCATTCGAGATGTGTCCTCAGGGCTGATGTCTCTTTCTCTAAATCTCTTGAAACATTTGAAGCTGTTCTTCCTTCGCTATTCCTTTCAACTTCGCATATGTATTTTGCCGCCATATTTGCATTTAGTTTTTTTTTCCAAAAAAGCGCAATAGTACTCGGATCTTTTTTAATCGCCCATTCTTTAGATCTCTACTAGAATACTGAAATGTTATTCTAAATCCAATTGGGCTTATTTCAATCACATGGGCACTCTCATCGACCTTGAGATCGAACCTTTATTTATTCAAACTGAATTTATAATGGTATAGATTTGTATAATTTGATTTTATAAAGAGCTTCCACTTAAGAAACGAAATTTTGATATAGCCCCCCCCCTTGTATAATGTTCTATTCATGTATTTTTAAGGTTATTTTCAAAATTGATCTCTATTCTGGATAATATAAGCTAACAAACGTATAAAATCCATATAATTAATATAGAACCTATCTCCATATACTTCACCAAACCACATCGTGAGAAAACGATCAAATCGAACTTAAAATCTGGAGGTTAGATTCAATAGATATAACTACCTAGTTGATTAAACTGGCTTTATGAATATTCTTCAATTTCTACATCTGGGTTACTTCACTTATATTCGCTTAATTTTATACCATTTCTGTTTGATTTTCACTAAACCTCCAATTTCAGCCCTTTAAAAGATTGGTCATATATATTGGAGGTGTCCCTATTGCTTTGAAAAGGCGTTTATATCAAAATTACTATGGGAATAATTTGCAACTACATTACCAGTGTAGTGATCAGAGTGTTTTGGGTTCAGCCCCCACGCCGTCTACGCTGTCCCTGACGGCGTGGCCTGTCCCAGCTGGATGACCAGCTACGACCCCGACCAGCTGGAAGGGTGGGTACTCTTCTTGTTGTCTAACTTATTCTTTATGTAAATGTAGAAATTAATGTGAATTTATATATAAATCCCAGTAAATATTGTCAAATGATATGACTGCCTTGAATTGTCGCCAGCCATTACTGTGGAAACCGCTGTCTAAAAAAATTACTCTTTTCCAAATAGCCGCCTCTAACAGTGATTACCCCACATTCCATAACAATTAAAACCCTTCACACCCCATTTATATTTAATTTATTCAGGCAAAATTATTTTTTGTAAAAGACAGCAGAAACATTTTAAAACTTTTTATTTGCTCATTTATTTATTTATTTATTTTTGAAAATAAAAGTGCCCTCGAAAGGTATATGTGTTTTGTTTCTCTCCCTTGTCAGTGTGTATGAACTAATGTTCTAAAATGGTTTTCACCTAATACAGGAAGTTTCTATAAGTGATCTGTTGGGCTGCAGGGACTTCGGCCGGGTATATTTTATCCCGGAAGGAGTGGCCGCCCCTTCGTGGGCCGTCTACTACGAGCCGTGGCAGCTCAGGGAGTAAGTTCCTGACATCTTTTGACTCTCCGAGATATTCTGTCTTTGTTGAGAGGATACCTTTTTTAGAGAACTGAAAATACGATTATTTCTAGGCCTCAAGATGTTTACAAACATTTCTATTGACGCTTACAACATATTCATTGAAGGAGTTCATATATATGTTTATACAAGTAATATATACTTGTAATAAATGGATTTGTTGTGTGTTAATGTGTGTTTGATAAATTCTATTTATTTAAAAAATAATTAATCAAAAATTATTTCAGATTAAACCTGTTTAATTACATGGTATAAGGTTGTATTTAGTGTTGTAAGGTGTTGGGGACAAATTGTACTGGGGTCCCACAGGACATTGGTTACATCTACTGTTGAAACGCTTCTACTCAGAGGTGTTAGCATTCCGGAGAATTCAAGTGCTGAAATTAATTACTCTGAAACTTTGCTATAACACTTTATCTCTCCCAGCTATATTGTGAGTTGGAATCATTTCTTATAACGATTTGTTTTTCTTAGTTTAATTATTTCAGAAATTATATAAGTTCTCAATTTATAGGTTCTTGAAAATTACACGATATCGATTTTCTTAAATAGAAGGCCATATCGAAGCACTACAGGCACGACCTATTTCTCTCCTCCTTGCAAACTTCACCCAGCACTATCAAGGCGATTTCTTGCCAGAGCCACCTTCAATAGTTAAAAAAAGACAACACCAATTAGAGAGAAATAGGTCAGCCATTAAGATATGTAACAGTGATGTGGTATAAGGATGACTCCAGAATTGTGATATAATGGAATTTCAATATAAGGTTGTTGAATAAAATATAATCACTGAAAACATCAGCTTAATACATAGGCTAATTAAATACCATTTGGAATATTGGTGGAATTGAGTAAATATTAACACAGGTTATCGCGTGCTCCAGTTTTCCTGAGGAGTGGGATCGCCCGGCTCCCAGCGAGAAGGTCCCCCGGTCCTCCGTCTTCGGAGGGAGGGACCGCGAGGTGGACCTCGAGGAGGAGGAGGTGGAACTCCAGTGAGTACCTGTTTCACTTAACTTGGACTTAGAAAAAATTTTGAAAACGCCCTGCACATTAGAGAAGATATTTTAATAAATAATTTGTTTTAGAAGTCATTCAATTTTTACACCAGTTAGACCCTGCCAATAAGCAGAAGTAATAGAATGAATCGCACTAGCAAACTTTATTAAATGATTAACTACAGAAATTTCATAATTTTAGTGATGTGCAGGAGGGCTATTTTGGCCTCTCTGGAGTCCGCCTGAAGAGAAGGAGCTAAACGCCCCCACAAGGCTCCAGAAGGAATGACCGCGAGGTGGACCTCGAGAAGGAGGAGCTGGCGCTCCAGTAAGTAGCTGTTTCATTTAACTTAGACTTATTAAAATACATCCTTTTAACACCCTGCCCATTAGAGCAAATATTTTAATAATGAAGTGATTTAGATGGTATTGATTTTTCAGTGGTCAAAACATACTAATGAGCAGAAGTAATAGAACAAACCACAATAGAAAATTTTTATTGCGAGTTTTTTTTTTTCAGAAATTTATTATTTGCGTGATGTGCAGGAGGGCTATTTTTGCCTCTCTTGAGTCCGCATGAAGAGCCGGATCCAAGCGCTATCTTAAGGCTCAGGAATGTTTCAAGCTCAGTCCCCGGATTATCCTTCCGTCCAAGTTTTGGAAGGATCACTACGAACAACCTCTAGTTGTTTCAATGGGTCATCTACCGGCTGTAAGTGCGGCGAAAGCGATTTCATTAGAGCACCGACCATTAATACCGCCTCTATTCATCTTGCAACCCGTCTCCTTGAAGAGTTTTAGATGGCCTGCCGAGCATTGCAAACTCACTGAAATAAAAATTGCGGAATAAAACCATCATTCGTCCTTAGTGATTGGCACGTTTTTCTGAAGATCTCATATTTCTTTGATTAAAACGAATATTATCTTTCCCGGGTCTAAGCTGAACTAGACCCATTTGTCTCCGAGTCCTTGCTGAATTCGACCCGCTGGTCTCTGAGTCCTGGATGAATTCGACCCGCTGGATTTTGTGACCTAGCTGAACTAGACCCAGTTTATTCTGAGTCTTGGCTAGACTCGATCTGTGGATATCGAGTCCTGACTTACCTCATCTGCTGATCTCCGAGTCCTGAATGAACTCTATCTCCTGGAGTTCGAATCCTGGCTGAATTTGACTCGCTGGTCTTCGAATCAAGGCCCATTTCGACCCGCTTATCTCCGAGTGCTGGCTGAACTCGCTCTATGAAATTCGAGTCCAGACTGAACTCCACCTGCTGGTCTCCGCATCCTGGCTGAAATCGACCCGCTTATCTTCGAGTTCTGAATGAACTCGATCTGCTGAACTCTGGATCCTTGTTGAACATGATCTGCTGGACTTCAGATCCTGATTGAACTCAAACCGCTATGTTTCGTGAGCTGGATGAACTCGATCCATTGACTTTGAGACATGGCTGAACTAAACCCGCTGGTCTTCGTGCCATGGCTGAACTCAATTCACTGGGCTCAGAGTTCTGGCTGAACTCGACCCTCTTGTTCCCGAAACCTGGCTAAACTAGTCCTGGATGTCTCAGAGTCCTGGTTTGACTTGATCTGAAAGTTCTGAGTCCTGGTTTAACTGGTCCTGGATGACTCCAATTCCTGGTTGAACTTGTTCTGGAGATCTTTGAGTCCTGATTCAACTCGTATTGGAGGTTTCTGAGTCCTAGGCTTAACTAGTCCAGGAAGTCTCCGAGTCCTGGATGAACTTGACCTGGAGGTCTCAGAATTTTGGCTAACCTTGACCTGGAGGGCTTTAGGTCCTTGTTGAACTTGACCTGGAGGTTTCTGAGTCCTGGCTGAACCTGTTCTGAGAATCTTCGAGTCTTGGTTGAACTTTACCTGGAGGTCTTCGAGTCCTGGTTGAACCTGACCTGAAGGAATCCGAGCCTGGCTGAACTTGTCTTGTAGAACTCCGCGTTCTGGGTGAATTTGACCTGGAGGTCGCAGAAATTTGGCTGAACTTACCATGGAGGGCTTCGAGTCGTGGTTTAACTTGACCTGGAGGTCTTCGAGTCCTGGTTGAACTTGACCTGGAGGAATCCGAGTCCTGGTTGAACTTGTCTTGCAGAACTCTGAGACCTGGGTGAACTTGACCTGAGGTCTCAGAATTTTGACTGATCTTGACCAGGAGGGCTTCGAGTCGTTGTTGAACTTGACGTTTTCGAGTCTTGGGTGAATTTGACCTGGATGTCTCCAAGTCCTGGCTGAATTTGACCTATAGGTTTCCCAGCATGGCTGGACTTGTCTTGGAGGTCTCCGAGTCCTGGTTGAAATTGACCTGGATTTATTAGTGTCCTTGTTGAATTTGTCCTGAAGATCTTTGAGTCCTGGTTGAACTTGATCTGGATATATCCGAGTCCTGGTTGAAACTGACCTGGAGGTTATCGACTCCTGGCTAAATTCGTACTGAAGGACATCGAGTCCTGGCTTTCTTCCTCCCTAAAATCTAAATACAATATATCTATAAATATAATTGAAACAATTGATTTTTTTATATTCGAATTTGTGCAATAAAATAAATTCTTCAAAATAACTTTGCCGTGAATCAATCAATTCACTCACATACTAAGTTATAGACTTCTGCCTGGAGAAATGTATTTGATCTTTCATCTTATCCCAACTACACTTTGTACAGACCATGGTAATAACTAGGGAATATTTTTACCTTATTGTGAGTGAATCACATACCAGATACATAAATAAAATATTCAACTTTGCAACTTCAATTTGCTTTAGTCCCATTTTCTTACTTGAACTCACTAATAGGATTGAAATTGTGCAAAGGTTGGGAACCATTGAAGTTATTTGTTTTTCAGAAATAAATTATGTTTCATGGTGAAATAATCGCGGTAACCTTTGAAAGGTATTTGAAAAGTTTATATTCCTCTTGTCAGTGATAAAATAAACGATATAAAGAGGGTGATAACAAAGGTGGTAGAGGTAAATTCTTGACTCTCTTAATTCTTCAAATCACTTGATAGCTGGACTCCATTTTGAAATATTGTATTAAAGCAAATATAGTGTTGTGGACTACAATATTAGATTTATTTGGTTAGATATGGTGTATCAAAGGGTACCACTGATAATTAGGGAGGGTGGGTTGTAGAAAATGGGGAGAACGAGATATTTTTTGGGGGCAAGGACAGTTTATTGTCAGGAAACCACTCATGTATGAGGTTGATTGATTCTGGGACAGAGATTCGATGAGGCTAGGATGGCCCGCTACGACGATCTATAGGTTGAGAATAGGATTCAATGAGTAAATATATGATGCGCCCGGCATAGCTCTAACAGTGGCAGATAGAGATAGAGATTTCTAATCACCTCATTCAAAGTTGTCATTTGCAGGATTAAAAATCGGGCTTGTCTACAGTCGATTCAAATTTCTGAATATATCAAGAGTTTTGAGATGTAGCTCTGAAAAAAAGCATTACAGGGCGTTGGTTCCAAATGTTTAGCTCTGGGGATTTTCACTTTGAAATGTACCACAGCTGGATGATGAAACCATGAAGCATTCCATAAAGAAGATAAACAGTGCAACATATGATGAGCTTGCCAAATCCCTCCAGGTTTAGGATTAAATGATCACAGCTCACTTGGATAGCATAGGAAAGAGATAAAGTAGGTCAAGTTAGTACTCTACAAACTCTAGACCTAGGACAAGCAGCAACGATCGGGAACCTTGTTTTAATCACTTTCTAGACAGCTTAACACATCAATATTAAATTAAGTGTTCATTGATAAATAAATTTGGTCCTGGTTGACGCTTCCAAGAGTCCTCGCCATCGGTTGTCACTACTGAACACTGAGCCACACGGGGCATCTCTACACCCGCGCAGGATAAAGCTTCGTATTTGTTAGAGTAGCGGCTAATTGGTTATCTTCGGGCTGCTACTATATAGGCAAGCCATCAATAGAGACCTGTACTGACAGTAAATGGAACGTGTGCACAAGAGATTGAAGTATAAAGAGCCAGTATTGATTGAAGGCAAAGTCCTTAATTACAATAATAGACCACGTGTGACAAGAAACGTCTGAAGTACCATACCTGGTTGGGAGGTTCACCATATTCGCCGGAACTTGCGCTAACAGATCACCCTCTCTTTCATTCCCTAGACCGCTCTCACCGTAGGAAATCTTTCCTAAATGAGGAAGATACGCATTCGGTGAAAGTTGAAAGAACGTACATAAAAGACTGGTGAATATGGAAATTACTCTATTCAAAATATACTCTATAACAAAAAATCGACGCATCAAGAAGCAGTTGTCCGATTTATATGAAAATACGTATACAAAGAGGTTTCGACCAAAATGCAAATGATTGAAATTTGGTGGCCGATTTATGCAAAGCAAGAGCTCCAGCGCATCTGAACTGCGCATCCAGCACGAGCATTCTAGACTCAATATTCGGCGCGGCACGAGCTGATTTTCAGAATTTCCGTTTATTATTTTAGCAGTACGCCTATTTCTACTGTATCAATGCCTCGCCGAAAGATTCGTGCTCATTACGAACATATGTCAGAGTTTGAAACTGGTCGTGCCATTGGATTGAAAGAGGCTGGTTGGTCTAATCGACTAATCGCGCGACATCTGCGTCGAAGTGATGCGGCTATTAGGCCATGTTGGCAAAAGTGGGTCAACAACGGAAGTATGCAACGTCAGGACGGCAGCGGTCGACCAAGGGCAACAACAGAACGGGAGGACAGGGCAATTTTCAGAATGGCTGTCGCAGCACCGGAATCCACGTTATCTACCATCCAACGTGTGACCGGCACACAAGTGTCCAAAATGACCATCAACAGGCGACTGAGAGAGCGGAATCTAAGAGCTCGCCGACCGTTACGATGCCTACCCCTCACACCCGTGCACCGACAAGTCCGACTACAGTGGTGTCGGGAGCGATCAACTTGGAACTGTGCTGACTCAGGACGTATTAAAATATACAAGTATCAGAGTCATCAATCAATTCTTAATTCTGTCACCGTTTGCTTTTGTGAATGGAATAAATACTCAAATATGGCCATTTCTTATAAGCATCGGTAGTTCAAAGGCGAGAATGCTCGCCTGCCACGCGGGCGGCCCGGGTTCGATTCCCGGCCGATGCATTTTTTTTTTACAATTTTTAAAACTCATTTATATATTATACAAGAATGACATCCACGGCACCAATTTATAATTGTAACGAATAGTATTTGAATAAAAGCATTTAATCGGGTAAAACCCGGGCGTTGCCCGGGTCATTCGGCTAGTAGTCTATAGTGACGAGTCCCGTTTCTTACTGTGTCCTGACGACCGTCGCAAACGCGTCTGGAGACGTCCTGGGCAGCGTGTGGATCCTGGCCTTACTGTCGAACACCACACAGGTCCACAACAGGGCGTTATGGTCTGGGGTGCCATTTCATTTGATAGCAGGAGCCCATTGGTAGTCATTCCTGGCACCTTGACACCACAACGGTACGTAGATGACATTCTACGGCCTGTTTTGTTGCCGTTCCTCTCACATCACCCCGGGCTTACTTCTCAACAAGATAATGCCCGGCCACACACGGCACGTGTTACTATGGATTGTCTTCAATCTTGCCGAACTCTTCCGTGGCCAGCAAGGTCGCCTGATCTCTCGCCCATAGAGCACATCTGGGACGTGATGGGAAGGCGATTGCAACCATCCCGGAATGTTGACTATTTAGCCCGACAGTTGGAGGCAATTTGGCAGGAAATCCCGCAGCACACCATCCGGAATCTTTATCAGTCCATGATACGCCGGGTGGCAGCCTGCATCCAGGCCAGTGGGGATCCAACGACATATTGACATTCTCAATTTGTGACGATCAAACTCTGAAATAAAACAATTAATTGTTCGGAAATTTTAATCGTTTTTCTCTCTATACATGCTCTTTACATACACCAATATTTGTCCTATTCTGACAACTCCTTCTTGGTGCGTCGAAATTTTGTTATACAGTGTATTTCATAATTATATTTTGAAAATACACCAAAAAGGCAAGAATTTGACATACCTAATTAAATAATTGTTAAAAGTTTGTTAATCCCGGTCACACAACATTAAAGCATTTATAAATCAGTGTTAAATAGTCGGAACACTTGGGTCGCATCAGAACACATCAGTCACATTGGGATACACACACACACACGACTCTTGAGCTCCAGGAGGAGCAGGAAACAGAACGTGAGGATCAGTTAAGGGACCTCTTTCAACAACTGAACGATAAAACTATCCTGAGGCCCCTATATAAGCAAGGGATGGTCATAGACAATGTCGTGCTTGCGGTCATGTACCCCTATCTTAGGGAGCGTTTCCTCGCGAGACTCTCGCCTGAACACAAGATCATTCTTGTCCAATTCCTTAACACTGTCACCGAGCATTCCCGGGAGAAGGATTCCATAACTCGCAACGGCCTGTCCGAACTCAAGGCGGCTTTGAGCGTCTGATGAAATCCAGACGTCCCTCCGGGGGGGCTCAGTCTGTTCTAAATATTTCTCCCTATTTTAACCTATAATCTATTTCCCTACTGTTGACTAGATGTCAATAAACTGTTTTTAATTGTCAATTGCCACACACACACTAGTCACACTTATGACAAAACTAATGTCAATTAATAACAATAGAATCACAAAAAAAAAAACAGGAGTCACAACAGATCACCGGAGTTAATTGGGAACTCTAGTGTCAAGTCATAAAACTAGAGTCACATCATATAACTAAAGAAGACCTGTGGTGCATCAAATTGAGCTAACACCAGAGTGGAGTTGAGGCGAAGTTTAACTTGGTATAAGCTCAGTTTGATATAACACAGGTCTCTTCTCGTTTTCTTTTTATGTTGAGAGACACACACACGACGCTATATAAAATATCTGAGGAATTTCCGTTTATCGAAAATTCAACAATCCAAAATTTCTTAGAGATTTCCTCACAATAATCTGATACGATAACGAAGCAACATGGATGCGACTACAAAGCGGTAAATATAATTTAAATCACAACCCACTTGATAGAACTTCATCAATTTAGAAAAGGCAAAATCATGTAGCAGAATCTTAAAAGTTTCCATGGACTAATTTTTCAACTTCTTATTAATGCCTGAATAATTGGAAAAACTTCCTTTATTTATTTTGAATTTTTTATATATTAAGAAAAATATAATCAGGTTTCTATAATACTAGAGTAGTGCTGTACCAAAGTCTAGACAATTTATTGTATGTTGAATCTTATTTTATATCGAGAAAAATTAGCGAAGTTAAGGTAATAAATTATAATATAGGGAATTTCATTTATTACTAACATTTTCTTTGATATTTTCAATATTGCACTATCCATCAATTCAGTGTGTATTGCTAATGTTTATTGATATTTGCCAAATATCCGATCTTTACAATATGTAATTAGGATATTCATTTTATGAAATCTCGCTACTTATACATAGAATGAAATATTGTGGTTATAGAAACTTTTTAATTATAATTCAAACATTCTCAACGCTGTATTTCAATCAGGAATATTCACCACAATGTTGAGTTTCTATTCTCATTATGTCAACATATACATTTAGGTGTCGAAGGTTTGGATACGGAAATGTGATTGGCAAGAACGTCTGTGCGATCACATAGAACCAAGAAATTTCAATTCTGGAAATTAGCATTTTATGTGTGGCTAATATAGATTGAGATATTTATTTGAAAGTGTTCAATTCAAATATATTCTCGAATTTCATAGGTCATGATTGAATCAATGCATCTTTTTTTTTAAATAAAAAATAATAAAAAAATCATTAATCTATATAAAAAGGCGTTCCTATAAATGTGACAGGAAAACAATTATTTCTGAATATTTCGAGAGATTGTGTGTTTCCAATATATCTATTTTATTCACAAAAACTTGAAATTTTTCTGTTATCGAGTTCTTAAATGGAGTTACAAACGTTAATTTATTTATCTTAAATTATAATTTGATCTCTTTAACCATTTTAGATCAATTTTCTATTTGAAAAAAAAAAACAATGGAACATATATTTTCTAAGGAAAAATATTTAAATGAGAAAGATATATTAGGTGATGAAATATTCAAGAAAACTTTGATTCAAATGTTATACTTTGATATATGATCATAAGATATAGAATGAGTTATCTTTTATTGAAACTTTAAAAATGCTTCAAAACGCTTCAAAACAGCTCCTAGAAAATTTATAATAACATTCCTATATTATCTATATATATGAGCGGGATTTATAAATCAATTACCAAAGTGATGTCTCAGGTTGAAATTCAACAAAAATTTATTTTAAATTTCAGGAATTTTGCTTTCTCTATAAATGATGTTCTGTGACGAATAAATTCGCCAATATCAGCACAGAGTCAAATTTGGAAGACGTCAATTATATCCCAATACCCTGCTGAAGAATTGCTGATAATGAACGTTGCTGCTTTACATGTTACCTGTATTCAAGCTCTAGTACACATGGTAAACGTCATATTAAATCACGGTGAATTAAAGTGTATCGTCTATCTACACAGGTAGATTCAGTTGTCACTCACAGAACACAGTTTGATTTCTACACGGTTAGGTTGAAATTGTATACGAATTGAGGAGGACCTTTGGAATAGATTAATCACGGTGAAACCTCTAAGCATTTTTGAAAAATTATTCACTCGAGTGCTCTACAATTAACTTCAAATGCTTTTCTTACATAGTCTGTGTATTTATATTTAAAGGCATATTCGATGTATTTTGGTTATCTCTGGACTTGAGATTCTAAGACTGCAGAAATATATATTGTTGGTGTCTTGTCCATAGTATATATTGTTGAACCTTGCGATGTAGATGGCTTTTGTTCACTGGTGCTGCCGTAGAATAGTCTGGAATGAGTTCGCATAAAATGATGAGACTCTTTATTCAATCAACAAGAAAGATAATGAACAGCAAAAAAGAAACAATTCATATTATACGAAATTATCATACTTGAAAATAATATAAAATATCAAAATTAATTTCTTTAAAACTTTAAAATGAATAGGTAATGAAATTTTTAAATGAGTCAATGCCGATATTTCTTGCTCCTGTGAAATGATCGTGTTCTCACGACAGTTTTCTAGCCTCTCGAAGTAGGGCTTGAATACATGAACTGTTGTTATCCAGGCTTGGTTTGTCCAGGGTTGTCTTTCGGCACAATAGAGTAATTCACATCGGGTAATATAAGGCCTAAATAAGGCCGAAAAAACGTCTAAGGAGTTACTCACATTTTCCAAGCTTTCTGACTGGAGTACAAACTGAGACTGTCTCCTGGTTAGTAACTCATTTCTGGATGTTTATTATTTTGATACATTTTCATTCTCTTTTTGTATTGCATATTTTTTAACAAATTGTGGAGTGGCCAAATATCAAGGAACAGGTTAAAACAACGTATAGTTGACTCCTGTTACACTAGATGGCGCTCTGCCATCTTTAAAACGCTTATGTTGTGGTCACGATATGTCTAATTTGTTATTAAATTATTTAGCCTTGAAATTCTCTCTAAAAATTATTTATATACTCCTTATAGTTGCGTGGATCAGGCTCGTAAATGATAATAATGTCGGTCAGTATTAAAGTAGGTTCTCTTAGGTATAATAGAAAAAATGGGGAATATTTGGTAGTTTCCTGTACTGTTGAGTTATGGGCGCGAGTTAAAAACTGAAGAAATTTGTCGCAGAATTTCAAATCCACATTCAAGTACATACTGATAATATCTATTAATGTTCTGTATAGACGTTCTGTGAGGCCATTTAACTGGGGATGTTATAAAACAGTGTTTTATCTCACAAAGTTGCATTAATTATTTCATCAGATTGCTGGTAAAATGGCTTCCTCTATTACTAATAACGTAATGCGATCCCCAGGTGCCCATTCGACATGTGGCTAAGGTAGTTTCTTAAAATTTCGCTCCTTTTATATACCACTAGCAACCATGCTCTGCCTTCAGGTTTTGAATCTTTCTTAAAGAGACATCTTTGTTGAGGACCCAAGGAGATTTGAACGACCTCGTACGTTATTTAGATTTATCCAAAAAACAGAGTGAATTTTTGGCTCTAGGTTAACAGGCTGGAATCTGCTGACAAAGGCACAAAATTATGCTTTTTTCGCAAGCGTCAAGATGAATTTCAAGACTTCTTTTCACAAGAGAATGATTTAGTATATTGCAATGATGTTGTTAGTCTAATGTAAGTGCTTTGTCATGACCATGATACGGAAGAGTTGCGTTTATTCGTTGATTCTTCAAAAATTAGTTGGAAAGTTGTTATCCTTCACAACAGAAATAAGTTCCCATCAGTGCCAATAGCACATGCATCCAACATGAAAGAGATTTACGAAAACATGAATCTGCTTTTGAAAAAGATAGAATATGAAAGATACAGTTTTGAAAAATATGCAGCTATTTGAAAGTCATTGCTCTCTTGCGTGGATTACAGCTTGGATGTACAAAACTTTGTTGTTTTCTGTGTGAGTGGGATAGCAGAGATAGAGAAAAGCATTACATTAAAATAGGTGGCAGAACCGTGAAATCTCTACTCCAGGACATAAAAATATTGTAAATCTTCCCCTGATCGATTCAGAAAATATTTATTTACCACCATTACATATATATTAAACTTGGTTTAATGAAGAACTTTGTCAAGGCAATGGATCGAAATGCCAGTGGATTTGCCTACCTAAAACAAAAATGTTCTAGCATAAGTGATGCGAAAATTAAAGAAGGCATTTTCGTTGGATCTCAGATTGTAGAATTGCTGCAGGATGGAAATTTTCAAAATAGTTTGAATGAAGTTGAAGCAGCAGCATGAAATTCCTTTAGAAACGTTTGCAAGGACTTCTTAGGAAGTGTCAAGGTTGAAAATTACCCAGACATAGTTAATGATCTGTTGCTTTCCTACAAGGCACTGGGATGTAACATGTCTCTCTAGATCCATTTCCTGCATTCACATCTGGATTTCTTTCCAGACAATCTTGGTGCAGTTAGCGATGAGCATGGTGAGAGGTTCCATCAAGATATATCAAGCATGGAGAAGCGGTACCAAGGTAAATGGAGTCCCAGTATGCCTGCTGACTACTGCTGGACACTCAAGAGGGATGTACCACGAAAAAGTATAGAAGAAAATCCACTGTCACTACTTTTCAATAAAATAAATATATTTCGTTCATATAGGCATATATATTAAAAGCATTTCAAATTTTCAAGTAGGTGTATCTCAAAAATATTGCGTGATAGAAAAAACTAATGGTATATTTGGAATCAGCACAAAGAGTTGAATTTAGATAAAATGCTGTTTCTTTTGGGACAAAGAAAAATAATTTTTGATAAACCAGTTTTGTGTTCAGTAAGAAAAGTTACATTGGAAACACCATCAGGTTCTCTTGGGCAAAAATGTTGTTGACCAGTGTAATATTTCCCTTTTATTCGACGCATGGTTCTGGCAACACCCAGGTGCCCATTCGATATGTGGGTAAGGTAGTTTCTTAAAATTTCGCTCATTTTTATACCACTAGCAACCGTGCTCTTACCTTCAGGTTTTGAATCTTTCTTAAAGAGACATCATTGTTCTTCTTTGAAGTTTTGTTTGAATGATCAGTTGTCTTTGTTGGGGCCTCGCTTCACATTTTTGATGAGGTATTCCTCTCTTTTCTCCTCGTCAATTATTTGATTTAAAAATATATTGTAATCTTCCTCCTCCAATATATTTCTGGTAAAGGTCCTCTTGATAAGCCATCGGCGTAGATATATTTATTTTTCTATTTATATGTAACAGCGGAAACATATTCTTATATCTTCATTGCTCCTCTAGCTAGTCACCCGTTTGGATCTTTCAGATCTTTTAGCCAACAAAGTACATGGTAGTCTGTTAATAATCTAAAGTGACTTCCATTTAAGTACGGTCTTAATTTATTCATTGACCAGACAACTGCCAAACATTATTTTTCGGTCGTTGAATATATTTTTTTTCAGATTACTCAGAACTCGACTCAAATATCATATGACTTTGTCTTGACCACCAATAGCTGTAATACGAGCAAAGTCCTATGGATGACTGAACCTCTTTAGTTTTCCTAGGTACTGGGAAATCTCTAACGGCTCTAATGTTGTGCTCTGCAGGTTTAATTCCATGTGGTTGGTAGCATGACCAAGAATCTGTATTTCTTTAAATGCAAATATATATTTATTTTTATTTAATTTAGGGTTCGATTCGCGAAAGCATTTTAAAACAGTTTCGATTATTTCAAGATGAGAAGAGAATCACGGCTGGAAATTATAACGTCATCAAAAAAGCACAAACAACATTTTCTTTCAATTTATGAAGTATGTTGTTCATAATTCTCTCGAATGTAGCTGGAGCATTACATAGGCCGAATAACATCACATAGCCCGTGGGATGTTGTAAAAGCTGTCTTTTTATTATATTTCTCCTCAATTTCAACTTGTTAATTTCCAGAACTGAGATCAATCGTTGAAAAATACCTTGATCCTTGTAGCTTGTCCATTACATCGTCAATTCTGGGGATAGGATACACATATTTTACTGTTACGTTGTTCAACTTTCTGTTGTCCACTCAGAATCTCCAACTGCCATCTTGTTTTTTTTTTCTACCAGATTAACTGGAAATGCCCAAAGAATAGATGTCCATATTTGCAATTTGTTCATATGTGATGCTTCGTTCTTTAGGGATAACCCATTAAGGTTTGTGTTGAATAGGCTTTGCATATTTTCTGTATCAATATTATGTTTTCTAAATTGTTCCAGCCTGATTTTGAGGAAAATAAATATGCGTAATTAAGCAAAATTCCTTTCAATTCCTTTTGCTGGTTTAATGGCAAGTCTTCGTTTATTTGAACTTGGGTAACCTTATTTTCTTCATCGTCGTCTATAGAATTTTTTATGATGGGATGACTTTCTAGGCCCACAGTTTGATTTTGAATTATCATTGATGGCCGAGTATATGGGTAAGATTATCAAAATATATGTTCGATTATCTCTAAAAATGATCGTACTTCTAGTCAGCCTGAGTAAGTTTGTATGAACTAATTTGCCATACTGTTCAACTATATATTCACCATTATCGAATTTTACAGATGCTTTGAGGAGTTTAAATGTGACACCTGGTATAATGACATCTTATCTATTGATTATCCTTTTAGGTGTATCTTTTAAATTTTGGCGGTCACTTAATATATCATATTCCAAAATTCCATTTTCGCAATTTATCTTCTCATTCAGCCGTTTAAAAAAAAAGCTCTCGATCGATAATTAAAGTTATTATATTAAAATGATATTAAAAATTATGGGCGAATGATTTTTTGAAGATATGCTTTGAAATAAAGTGGTTGTACAATTTGGAATTGAAATGGCTTTGACAATTATGCACCAAAAATGATGTTGGAAATTTTAAATAGAGAATTTTAATATTGAAAATAAAAATGTATTCATCATTTCTAAACTATCTTCGTAAATTAGGGTTGATGAAAATTACTTATTACATAGACGAGGTGGAGTAAATATTTTACATACATTTTGACATAAAATGTAGATTTTCTTTAGAAATAACATTTTGTAGGAAATATATGTTATAGGTTATATAGATTATATAGGTGTTATCAAATATTTCTGAAAATAAATGGATACTTTAACAAAACCATGTTGTATGGGGGTCGGTGGAAGGCTGGTTAAACCGTTTGGTTTCGACCACTACGACCCGGGTTCGGTTCCCGCATTGGACACTTTTTTCTGTTTAAAAAAAAATGCTCCAATGGCCCCCGATTCTTGCAAAAGTCCAACCCCACCAGCGAGTGCAAGTAACCAAACGGGGCTCTGGCACATTTGTAAGTGCAAAGTCGAACTGCTTTTCACATGTGTAGACATGTGGTGCGCTTACAGTAAAAGCAGTCGCTAAACTACCCACCATGATTATCATGGCCTGTACCACGTGTACTAGGGATAAGCAAAAAACCATGTTGTTGTTGCAGAAGGTGCTTTTTTAAGCCCAAAAAGATCGGAAAGCGAATCAGGCGCTTGTAAGTATTAAATTTCCTTGTTTGATTATCATTTATTAGGTAAATTTTGTTTTTTTAGGTGAATGGCTATTTGACTGTTATTAGTTTCTCTAACCAATACCTCATTTGTACAAGTTTGTATTTCTATTATGTAACTGTTCCATAGGCCTATTTGGTTACTTGATCCCACGTGTAAAGATGAACTTGTGCAAAATAGGTGTGGGGGCATTGAGGTAATCTCCCTGCTCTAAGCGAGATTCGAGCTCCCAAAACGATAGTTCACCACCTTCATCGTCGAATATATTGTGTAGGAATTACCATAGTACTTTCATATAACACTACTCTCTAAACTGGATATTATTTCACTTGAAGTGCAGCCTAGATTACTCTATATATATTCTCAATATAGGTTATTTATAATTAAAATAAGGCTTTTAAAAATGATAAGAAAATACTATAGTTCAAAGAGTATTATACTTGTATAAAGAAAAATATTTTGAAACATGATATTCAAGAAAAAATGGTGCCAAAAGAAAATAATATTTAATAATAAATATAATAAATTCTATTAAATGAATGAAAAAATCTCTTTTAGGGGGGGGGGAGGGTGGTCATTTTTTTCAAAAAGAAAACTACTGGGCTCTATATGTTAGAAGAATAATTTGCTTTATGTCGCTTCCAAAAGTCCAAGAGAACAGAAGAGATGAAGGCAAACATCCAGTGAACAGTATTCATGTAGTTGGAGCAGAAAGTATTAACCCTTTCTGTGATTTGCTCATCTACTCTGTGAATATACATGGTTTGGTCATAAATATGGACAACTAGCCGAATGACCCGGACAACGCCCGGGTTTTGCCCGATTAAATGTTTTTATTCAAATACTATTCGTTACAATTATAAATTGGCACCGTGGATGTCACTCTTGTGAAACGTCCCGCTCCAAACTTTGTGTCTGAGAAGCGATATTTTTCCGTTAGAATTTTGTTCCTGCGTACAAAATAATGAACTGGTTTCAACCGTGGTCTCTGCTTTTTGGAATTTTTCCCGATATAATTTTGTATCTGATAATCAAACATGATACAGCAATATCGTCATCATCATTTTCTGACTAAAAATATATAGTTTTATTAATTGATTTATATATTTTTTAAAACAGCCTATCGTCTTCCCCGTATTTTTTTACTTATGTATGGAAATTTTGGTTTGAATTAGTGACTACTGCGAATTTTTATACCGGACATACAAACAAACATACAAACATTCATTTTTATATATATAGATATTGTATATTTATTTATTTACCCATCAAATCAGACGCGATATCCCCACAAGGGATGCTTGCGTCAATAACAACACTAAATTCAGATACTATATTACATTTAAAAAAAATTGAATAATTACAAGATTTGAAAAGATAAGAAAGAGGACATTAAAATCATTCTTGATTTTATATCACAACCAACAAAATAAACAAACCAAAAAATACATATATACAAATAGGTAATAATTAAGGTTTTTTTAACCAGGAGAGAAAATCATAGATATATTTACAGAATTTTCAAAATTTAAAATACGAGTCCTTACTATTTACAAACATAAAAAGATCCTTGTATTCGATGTTTTCCCGGTTTCTGTAGTTCTGGAAGATTGGGCACTCAAGAAGCAGATGACTGGAATCCTGCTTTATCTTTCCACATAAACATCCCGGATCGTCTATAGCTCCTATTCGAAACAGAAAATCTCCGAAATTTCCATGACCAGTAACGAATTGCACATTGTAAAAGTCAGGGCGGAAATATTTTGGAATGCCCAAAGGGAAAAAGAGACGAAAGTGATCACTTGTATTAGAAAACATATCTTCCATTCTTGTTCTCAAAAATCCTTTTATAATTGAAGGAGAATGTGGACTGAACGTTCGTTGGTCTTCCTCGCTTAGTTGGTCCAATTCATATTTAATCAATCTTGATTCGATAAAATCAGTCAGGAATGGGATCTCTGCCAGACAGTGGACACAATTTGAGGAAGATGTTTTAAACGATCTAGTAGCCCAAAGAACAATTTGGTATTGCATCGAATTTAATTTCTGTTTACAGCGGTTATTTATTTGGTAAAACCAAATTTCAGCTCCATATGTTAGAATAGGTCTAATTAGCGTCTTATACAAAATTAACCTTTTATTAGAGTTTATACCCCATATTTTACCGCTGAGGGAAAAAAGCAGATTTTTCATGCGATGCGCCTTATGCAAAATCTCATTGATGTGCGGGGTGAAATTTATTTTTGTTTTGAACCTATGATTAGATAATTTCATTCCCAAAATTTTGATTTCATTTGAAGGCTTTATGACGGTTTTTTTAAATTCCAGCTGGAACCTATGGAAATTGTGAAAGTGAATCAAGTTTGTTTTTTCTGGATTTATTTTTAACTTGTTTGAGCGACACCATTGAGTGACATAGTTTAGGGTGTTCACTAACTCAGTTTTTAGACCCTCTAAATTATAATGCCAACATACAATAGAGATGTCGTCCGCGTAGCAAATAATTTCAGCTTTTGTAGATTTAAAATTCATTAAAATATCGTTTAGCAAGATGTTCCATAATAACGGTGACAGTATATAAAAATAATGAAAATGAGACAATATAAACGGTGTAATATTAATCTACACACATAATCTAAGCATTCAAATCAGATTTAATTAACCATTGAACACACATTCCTTTATTTTATATAGCGAATGTTGTCTTTGAAAGTTCATTGGAAACGTTTCTTTTTTAAAATGGATAGTTTTATCGAGAATAAAAATCGCAATAAAATTTAATTCGAAACTCGGTAAACAGCTTCAGAATGAATGCTCAATTAAAGAGGCGTATAGAAATAAACCTAATAGCAGAGCAAAAGTTTTCAATTGGTGTGCCAACATTCAAAATAAAGTAACAAATCTCTTTGACACACGAAGTCGACCTGGCCGTCTGTGCATCATAAGAATCCAGGTAAATATAGAACATGTCAAAAGCCTTTTTGGAGAAAACCCTAGAAGTCAATCAGGGAGGTGAGCAGACATTTATACATATCGTACCGGTTGGTGCAATCAATAATAAGCGAATATTTGGATATGGTTAGAGTGTAGCAGCTCTGTTTGTCCCTAAATTGTTAACAATGAAACAACGAGAGGCTAGGCTTTCAATTTTAAACCTTTTGAAAAGCTACCTGTGTGTGTGCACACACACCCTAGACATGATGAAAGAAATAATGGAAGGAGATGAGACATTATTTACGCGTATGACCTGGAGACTAAAGGCCAGTCAAATGAATGGCTTGGATGAAAACAACCAAAGCCCAAAATATTAAGATAAACAAAATCAAAGATCAAAACTTTGTTATTACTTTTACAATTTTGATTGTCTTTTCACTTAGAATTTTTTAAGAAGGTTTCAATAATATCACAATACGTCTATTTAGATATTCTGCGTCGTTCAAGTGGAGCGATTATACTCAAAAGACAATTTCTAGGAGAAAATATTGGATCCTGTTATATGATGATGCTCGAACTCAAAAGGGTCTTTCGTTTGCTTAAAAATGGATCGAAGAACATAACCCTTGAACTTCTTCACCCTCCTTATTCCCCTGAACTCTTTCACCTCGACTCTTTTCTTCTTCCCTAAGATAAAATATTGCTTGAAGAGTAAAAATTTTGATGATGTAAGTGCAATTATATAAAATTCGACGAAAAGTTCAAGAGCCATTCCGAAAAAAGAATTTTCTCTGTTTATAACATTTAAAAAATAGTGAAAACGTTGTAGGATCATACTTTGAAGAATAATAGTTTATCTATTTATAAATACTATAATAAAATTGTAACCACCTTGTATCTCTATTTATGATCACGCAAAGTATTTAAAATCAAGTGCCTTTCACGCGTCAACACCACCAGGTATATATAAAGAACACGGCGTGGTGGTGTTTCCAGTTTTGCGCGATGCTGGCCCGGATGTGTCCGGAGTCAGCCGGAGGAGGAGGAGGACAGGTGAGTCTTCCCAACCTTTCTACTTCTAATTGACTAAGATTACAAGAGATATAAGAGGACACAAAACAAACGTTAATGTGGAGACTAGGAGTTGTAGAAGAGAGAGAGACTCCAAAAAAGATACAATTTGCTAAAGTAAAAGAAAGAACATTTTAAGGTACAAATACTTTATTGAGAATAAGAAGGCCATGAATAAATGATTTACTACTAATTTCCAAAGTTGAAAACATCATTCTACTCCCTTGTCGGAGTCATAAATTTCACATTTTATTAAATTCCCAATATTAAACTCTATATTTATTTAAATGAAATGCTAGATCGATATTTTGTACTTTTCTCTTCGCCAAACCTACTGAATTAATATTTAGGAAATTTCACATTGATATCTAATATATCATATAAGGTATTTAAAACAAAAAATATCATCAGTAATTCTAACAAATGAAAATAAAAATTACTGTCTTTCTGGTGGTTTTCTTTAACAAAAGAGACTAATAGATAAATTGACAGGTTGTTTAATTTGCACAAAATTATTGAAACTAAAATTATTAAACCGACTATAAACCCCCCAGATAATATTAGATAAATGTACTTGGATAATACCCAGTCAAAGCCGGGTCCATTCAGATAGTACTTTGTATATGGAAAATCACAAGATTTAAATCTGGCAAATTCATCATTAAATGTCGCGTTAATTTCAATAAATTATATTATTAAATATATTATTAAATAATAATTATTATATTATGGGAAAATGCAAGGTTAGAAGAGAAATAAAGTACTTCTAAATATGATATATATTTGAGAAAAAAAAATGTATATATAATTGTAAAAGAACACTAGAGATATCAAATATATTTATGGAAATAGTTTACAAAATATCAAGAGCCAATGTTTGCAGCCAACAAATAACCAATGAAATATAATTTTCATAATTTATTATTAAATTAATTGTAATATTTCTAAAGGTTTTTCAACGTATGTTTGCTTATATTTTTTTCATTTATTTGTTCCTTAAATTCTACAATATTTAACCAAACCAAAGGCTGAAATTTTAACTGGATGTAGAGCACTAAATCTGAGAGAGTTTTTTTGTCAAATCTTCAAACAAGCAAGATCAAAATTAACCAAGTATTAAACAAATTAACTTATTTTGTCAGATAATTATTAAGATAATGTTATTGCATCATGTTTGATGGGCACAAAAACAAATATCTTACGTGTAATTTTCGCCTGAGCAAAATACGAACGAGGCCAGACCGTCATTTACTTAGGCAGAGAACACGGGCGAAGCCAGGTCCAATATATATAAAAGGAATGTTCAGCGGCCATATTAACTTTTTCCATTGAAACACACCACTAATTAAAATTTTATATGAACTTAACAAATAGATCTATAGATGAGGATTCCGTTTAAAATATAGGCTATACAAAACCTATTTGAATATAACCTAAAATAAATCACATATTTTGTGATAGATAAATGTTGGTTAGATATGAAAATAATTCAACTCCAGAGAGTGAAATGTTCAAATATCTGATTAACCCATTCAATTTGGCTTATTAAAATGTGTGACGATATAATTACTATATCAAATGATTGGTAATAATTTATTAGTACTTGGTACTAATGTACTAATGGTACTTATTTCCTACAATGATACTAGAACATCAGCCCGTTCTACGAATAAGTATAGAATAACAATCAGTTTTAAGGTTTATTAAATTTTTTCTTAATCAATTTAAAAATGAGTGTGTGTTTTGTGTGAGGCCATATAATTCAAAAATATTTTTTTTTTTACATATACTTAATGAAAATTAATAAGAACATTATTTATAAGCATAAATAATATCAATATTGGTATTTTCCTGATTTGCTCACTCGCGATGATGATTTAAATATGTATATTATTATTCAAAATTAGGTCAAATTCAGAACCAGGACCCATTTGATAAAAATATTATAACTAGCCAAATGAATAGGAAAACGTCCTGGTTTTACTCGAGTGAATGTTTGTCCAGCAAATAATGTCTGAAAATATTATGAATATATATCTTATTATCACATTCTAAAGTGAAATAATTTTAATATTAAAAATGCAAAATAATATCCAAATTTATGATTATAATATTAACGATGTATTAATCCGAATCCAATACTGACCATGAGAGAATTAGAGTCATGATCATATAAACACAATAAATAACATTTGTTAGAACAATATTGGACTGACAAACATTCCCTCGAGGAGAAGCCGGACGAAACTGTTTCATCCAATCAGTATGTAATATTTATGATCATTTTATATATCTTAAAAATATGCACAATTTTAGATTTTGAATGGATTTAATCTATATATTCAGCTATTCATACAAAATATTTTCCAATGGTTGGTGGAGAATAATGCCCTCCCATTTTTTATCATTTCAGTAAGGACAGTAGAATCATTCATTCATCTAAAAAGCATAAGCTTTAAAATAGTTTGAATTATTTATAACAGATTTCACGCTAAAGCATCATATTAACCTATACAAGGCTGTATCGAAAGTTTGTTCCCATAAATAAGATTTTAATACACATTGAATCATATATAAACAAAAATATTTATTCATTGAAGTAGAGACCGTCATTTAAAATAGCAGTCAGCCATCTTTTCCCCAGGTTGTCAATTTGCTGAGGATACCATTCTCGGGGTTTGGAGTAAAAAAAGTCACGACAGGCAGTTTCGAGATAGTTTCAAATTGTTTTCCCTTAGAGATATAGACATAGACTGAAATAATGAATAATCAGATAGTGCTTTATCCGGACTTTAAGCATGGTGAGGTTACACCTAAATATCCTCTAAATTAATTATATTTATTAACATCCTATAATGCGATATCCCAAACTCAAGGATATTTGCGTCAATACATTTTTTACCTAATAATAAATTGGCTATATACAAGATTATACTATTCAATTAACTTGTATAATTATCCAAATAAAATTGGTCGAGGAGAAAAAAGACAAATATACAACAGCAATTCCCTCAAAATACCTCTAAATACTTTATTTTTTGTTAACCAAGCTGGATGAGTTGGAGCGTTGTCATGTTGCAGGAGTACTCTCTTTCCGTTGATCAAAGCAGGGTATCGAGTCTTTTAAACTTTATATACTCGTCTGAGTTGTTCTGAGTAGAGATCAGCATTAACTGTAAGACAAACAAAAGAACAAATTTGTAGTGTACAATACCATCGATGGTCCTGCATACAGACAACATCACTTTATGACCAAAGTGATCATTTTAAACTACACGTTTAGCCTCTTTATCTCAGGGTACCCTTTGTCTTCTTGTTTTGAAGTTAAAAAGAGAGTTCCACTTTTCATCCCAATTACAAGCGACTTCCAAAACCGAAGATCTTGCAGATTTTCTAACAATCGTTTGCAGCTATAGACTCTCATCTAGGACTGTGCTATAGTGAGGCCATTGGGATCTTAGGCGTTTGCTAATAAAGTACAGCTGGGGTAGAGTTCGGTTGATCATTTCTTCGGATGGTTCAAGTCTGGCTGACATTTAACGCGTAGATTGTTGTGGGTTTTCCACCACCAGAAATCGTAGGGTTTTAATATCCGTCTAATGTGGTCGTCCCATTCGAGATGTGTTCTCAGGGCTGATGTCTCTTTCTCTAAATCTCTTGAGACATTTGAAGCTGTTCTTCCTTCGCTATTCCTTTCAACTTCGCATATGTATTCTGCGCCATATTTGCATTTAGTTTTTTTTTTCGAAAAGAAGCGAAAAAGTACTTGGATCTTTTTGATCACCCATTCTTTAGCTCTCTACTAGAATACTGAAATGTTATTCTAAATCCAATTGGGCTCATTTCAATCACATGGGCACGCTCATCGACCTTGGGATCGAACCTTTATTTATTTAAGCTAAATTTATAATGGTATAGATTTGTATAATTTGATTTTATAAAGAGCTTCCACTTAAGTAACGAAATTTTATATAGCCTTGTATAATGTTTAATTCTTAGTTTTTAAAAGTTATTTTTAAAACTGATCTTTATTCTGGATATTATAAGCTAACAAACGTGTAAAGTCCATACAATTAATATAAAACCTATTTCCATATACTTCACCAAACCACATCGTGAGAAAACCTTCAAATAGAAACTGAAAAGTTGAAGGTTAGATGCAATAGATATAAATATCTGGTTAATTAAACAGACTTTCTGAAAAAACATTAATTTCTATGTCTGCTTATTTTACTTATATTCGCCTAATTTTATATAATTTTTGTTTGCTTTTCACTTAGCCTCCAATTTCAGCCTTTTAAAAGATTGGTCATATATATTGGAGGTGTCCTATTGCTTTGAAAAGGCGTTTATATCAAAATTACTATGGGAATAATTTGCAACTACATAACCAGTGTGGTGATCAGAGTGTTTTGGGTCCAGCAACCACGCCGTCTACGCTGTCCCTGACGGCGTGGCCTGTCCAAGCTGGATGACCAGCTACGACCCCGACCAGCTGGAAGGGTGGGTACTCTTATTTTTGTCTATTTTATTCTTTATGTAAATGTAAATTTATTTATGTAAACATATATATAAATATTAGTAAAACCTGTCAACTGATGTTACTACCTTGAATTGTCGCCAGGCCTTACTTTGGAAACCACCGCTCAACAAATTACTCAGGACAAAGTATTTTTGTAAAGAGCAGCAGAAACATTTTAAAACTTTTTATTTGCTCATTTATTTTATTTTGAAAATAAAAGTGCCCTCGACAGGTATATTCGTTTGGCTTCTCACCTTCTTCAGTGTGTATGAGCTAATGTTCTAAATTGGTTTCCACCACATACAGGAAGTTTCTATAAGTACTATGGTGTGTTCCAGGGACTTCGGCCGGGTGTATTTCATCCCGGAAGGAGTGGCCGCCCCTTCGTGGGCCGTCTACTACGAGCCGTGGCAGCTCAGGGAGTAAGTTGCTGACATCCATTGACTCTCTGAGAAACCATTCTTTGTTAGAAGGATCCTTATTTTAGATCTGAAAATACGAAATATTTCTAGGCCTCAGCCTGTTTCCAAACAATTTTATTGAGGCTTTCGAAATGTTCATTGGGGGATTTCATGTTGTGTGTACGCGTGTGTTAAAAACCTATTTATTAAAAAAACACTTATTCAGATTAAACCAGTTTAATTACATGAGTTAACGTTGTATTTAGTGTTGAAATGTGTTGGGTACAGTAGTACTGGGGTCCCACAGGACATTAGCTACATCTACTGTCGAACCGCTTCTATTCGGAGGTGTCAGCACTGCGAAGAACTTCAGAGCTGGAATTAATTAATGTAACACTTTGTTATAAACACTATATCTTTCCACCCTGTAAAAGGACTGTAAGCTATTTCTTATTAAGATTTGATATCGCTTTCTTTGAATTTTTTAGAAATTTTATATATCAAGTGCTCAAAAAAAAATTGTAGGTTCTTAGAAATTACACGATATCGGAATTTCTTAAATAGATGACTATTTCGAAGCACTGTATGCATTACTTTCTTTTACTCCTTCTTGAAAACTTTTCCCAGCACTATCAAGGCGGTTTCTTTCCAAAACCACCTTCAATAGGTCGAGCAAACAATATCAATTAGAGAGAAATGGAGCAGTCATTGATATATGCAACAGGGATGTGGTATAAGGATGACTACAGAATTGTGATATAATAGAATTTAAATATAAAGTTATTAAATAGAATATGATCATTGAAAACAGCAGTTCAGTACATAGGCTAATTAAATACCATTTGGAATATTGGTGGAAGTGAGTAGATATTAACGCAGGTTATCGCGTGTTCCAGTTTTCCTGAGGAGTGGGACCGCCCGGCTCCCAGCGAGAAGGTCCCCCGGTCCTCCGTCTTCGGAGGGAGGGACCGCGAGGTGGACCTCGAGGAGGAGGAGGTGGAACTCCAGTAAGCAGTCGTTTCATTCAATTTGGACTTGGTAAAATATATGTTTTCAACACATTAGAGCAGATATTTTAATGAATAATTGTTTTATAAGGCATTCAATTTTTACATCAGTTAGAATCTGCCAATAAGCAGAAGTAATAGAACGAACCGCACTAGCGAACTTTATTAAGTGATTACCTTTATAAATATTATCATTTGCGTGATGTGCAGGAGGGCTATTTTGGCCTCTCTGGAGTCCGCCTGAAGAGAAGGAGCCAAGCGCCCCCACAAGGCTCCAGGAGGGAAGAATCGCGAGTTGAACCTCGAGGTGGAGGAGATGGCGCTCCAGTAAGTAGCTGTTTCATTTGACTTGGAGTTAGTAAAATACATGTTTTCATAACCCTGCACTTTAGATAATATATTTTAATAATGAAGTGATTTAGATGTTATCATTTTTTTAGTGAGTCAAAACTACCATTAAGCAGAAATAAGAGAATGAACCACACTGGCAAACCTTACTATTTGCTTTTCTCCAGAAATATTAATGATTTGCGTGATGTGCAGGAATACTATTTGGGCCTTTCTGGAGTACGCCTGAAGAGCCGGCGCCAAGCTCCTTCTTAAGGCTCCAGCATGTTTCAAGCCCCAAGTCCCTGGATTATCCTTCCGTCCAAGTTTTGGGAGGATCACTACGAACAACCTCTAGATGTTCCGATGGGACATTGGGTCATCTACAAATATTTTATTTATAAATGAATTGGATACCATCAAAATTCAAAGACACCATCTTAAAATTCTACTGGCTGCAAGTGCGGCGAAAGCGATTTCATTGGAGCACGGACAGTCAATGGCACTTCTATTCACCTTCGCATCTGTCCTTTAGAAAGTTTATATGGCCTGCTGAGCTTGGCACGATTACTGAAATGTAAAGTGCGCAATAAAACTGCCACTCCTTCCTAAAAAAATAATTCCTGAATCCCTTTGCTAATATCGGATATTAGTTCTCTCCGTCTAGTCTAAACTTGACCCGCTTATCACCAAGTCCTGCTATCTCGAACAAATGGATTTCGAGTCCTATTTTAGCTCGATTCACTTTATTCAGAGTCCTGCCTGAATTCTATCCACTGGACTCCTTCACCTGGCTGAATTCAACATTGTGTATTGTGAGTCCTGGCTAAACTAGATCTGCCAGACTTCGAGTCCCAGCTTACCCACTAATCCCCAAATCCTGAATGAACACGATATGCTTGACTCCGAGTTCTGGCTGAACTTGACATGCCTATCTCCAAATTGAAGACCGTATCGACTCGCTGGCCTCTGAATCCTGGCTGAATTCTACCCGCTGATTTTAGAGACCTGTCTGAACTCGATCCGCTTATTGCCGAGTTCGGAATGAACTCGATATACTGGAATGCGAATCCTGGCTGAATTCGACCTGCTGATCATCGAGTCACTCTAACATGACTAGTTGTTCTCCTAGTATTTAATGAACGCGACCCGCTATGCTTAGAGTCCTGGCTGAATTTGACCAGCTTCTCTCTGAATCCTGGCTGAATTCTACCCACTGATGGTCTGGTCCTTTCAAAACTCGACCCGCTGGTTTCATAGTGCTGAATGAACTCGATCCACAGATCTCCTTGTTCCGGAAGAATTCAATCTGTTAGACTTCGAGTTCTGGCAGCACTAAATCCGTTGGTCTCTGTGTCCTGGCTAAACACGCCCTGCTGGTGTCTGTGTCCTGGCTAAACACGCCCAGCTGGTCCCTGTGTCCTGGCTAAACACGCCCAGCTGATCCCTGTGTCCTGGCTGAACACGCCCAGCTGGTCCCTGTGTCCTGGCTGAACGCCCAGCTGGTTCCTGTGTCCTGGCTGAACACGCCCAGCTGGTCCCTGTGTCCTGGCTGAACACGCCCAGCTGGACCCTGAGTCCTGGCTAAACACGCCCAGCTGGTCCCTGTGTCCTGACTGAACACGCCCAGCTGGTCCCTGTGTCCTGGCTGAACACGCCCAGCTGGTCCCTGTGTCGTGACTGAACACGCCCAGCTGATCTCTGTGTCCTGGCTGAACACGCCAGCTGGTCCCTGTCTCCTGGCTGAACACGCCCAGCTGGTCCCTGTCTCCTGGCTGAACACGCCCAGCTGATCTCTGTGTCCTGGCTGAACACGCCCAGCTGGTCCCTGTGTCCTGGCTGAACACGCCCAGCTGGTCCCTGTGTCGTCGCTGAACACGCCCAGCTGATCTCTGTGTCCCTGCTGAACACGCCCAGCTGGTCCCTGTGTCCTGGCTGAATACCCCCAGCCGGTCTCTGTCTCCTGGCTGAACACGCCCAGCTGGTTCCTGTGTCGTGGCTGAACACGCCCAGCTGGTCTCTGTCTCCTGGCTGAACACGCCCAGTTGGTCCCTGTGTCCTGGCTGAACACACCCAGCTGGTCTCTGTCTCCTGGCTGAACACGCCCAGCTGGTCCCTGTGTCGTGACTGAACACGCCCAGCTGATCTCTGTCTCCTGGCTGAACACGCCCAGTTGGTCCCTGTGTCCTGGCTGAACACACCCAGCTGGTCTCTGTCTCCTGGCTGAACACGCCCAGTTGGTCCCTGTGTCCTGGTTGAACACGCCCAGTTGGTCCCTGTGTCCTGGCTGAACACACCCAGCTGTTCTCTGTCTCCTGGCTGAACACGCCCAGCTGGTCCCTGTGTCGTGACTGAACACGCCCAGCTGATCTCTGTCTCCTGGCTGAACACGCCCAGTTGGTCCCTGTGTCCTGGCTGAACACACCCAGCTGGTCCCTGTGTCGTGGCTGAACACGCCCAGCTGATCTCTGTCTCCTGGCTGAACACGCCCAGTTGGTCCCTGTGTCCTGGCTGAACACACCCAGCTGGTCTCTGTCTCCTGGCTGAACACGCCCAGTTGGTCCCTGTGTCCTGGTTGAACACGCCCAGTTGGTCCCTGTGTCCTGGCTGAACACACCCAGCTGTTCTCTGTCTCCTGGCTGAACACGCCCAGCTGGTCCCTGTGTCGTGACTGAACACGCCCAGCTGATCTCTGTCTCCTGGCTGAACACGCCCAGTTGGTCCCTGTGTCCTGGCTGAACACACCCAGCTGGTCCCTGTGTCGTGGCTGAACACGCCCAGCTGATCTCTTAGTCCTGACTGTAATTTACCGTTTGTGCCCGAAACCTGTATGAACCCGATTAGCTGATATCTGAATCCTGAATTGATATTACGTACACAAATTCCTCGCTTAACTTGACCTGCTGTTCTCCGATTCAAGGTCTGTCTCGACGCGCTGGTCTCCGAGTAATGGCTGACCTCGATCCGCTGTATTTCGAGTCCTTACTGAACTACCCTCTGGACTCCGCTTCCTAGCTGATTTCGACCTGCTCATTATCTTGTCTTTTCTAAACTCGACCCCCCCTCCCCCCCGGTCTCCAAGTCCTGAATGAAATCAACCGGCTGATTTCCGAGTTCCGAATGAAATCGTTCTGCTGGACTTCGAGTTCTGACTGAACAAACCCGCTAGTCTCTGTGTCCTGGCTGAACTCGATTCACTGGACTATGAGTTCAGGTTAAGTCCTGGCTAATGACGAACCGCTATATTTCGAGTTCTGGATAAACTCGATCCGCTGGTCTCTGACCGAGTCCTGACTGAATTCGACTGGCTAAACTCGGAGTCCTGGCTGATCCTGACATATTGATCTCCGAGTCTTTGAGAAACTCGACCTGGTGATCTTCTATTGTCCTGGCTTTACATATCCTTGTGGTCTTCGATTCCAGACTGAACTTGACTTGGTGGTCTATGTCCGAGCTGAACTTGACCAGATGGCCTCTGTGTCTTACTGAACTGGTCCTGGAGGTCTCCGAGTCCTGTTTGAACTCGACCTTAGGAAGACGTTGTTCGAATTTTTATTAAGAAAGAATCAGAACCTTGCTTTCTTCATCCCTGAATTCTAATTTCAATAAATCTATGAATGTAACTAAGAATTCGATTATATCTTATTATATCTAATTCAAATATTTTTAATATTCGGATTCATGCTTAAAAATAAATTATTCAAAATAAAGTTGTAACGAATCAATCAATTCACTCACGTGCGACGTCATAGACCTATGTATTGTGATAACAATCAGGTGGAATGGATTTTATTTATTATCTTATATCAATTACAATTTGTATAGGCCATGACTGGTATATTAGCAAATACCTTTCTTCTACTGTAAGTGTGCACTACATACCTACATAAATACATAAAATATTCAACATTGCAACTTCAAGTTACTCTAGCCCAGTTTATCTACTTGAATTGCCTGGTAGGATTAAAATTTTTCAAGTGTTGGGGATCATAGAAATATATTTTCACCTAATACTGTTACATAGTGAAGAAACCATGATAACCTTTGAAAGTGTTTGAACAAATTTGTTCTCATATATCAAGTCAGTGAGAAATAAACGACATAAAGACAGGAAGAGCGAAGGTGGCAAATTCTAATTCTCTGCCTCATCGGAAGACTGAATGTCATTCTGATCTATTTTATGAAGCTAATATAGATTTGAGGGCAACAGTTTTATGGAGCATCAGTCGCCATTTGGAAGCATTTATAGAAAAATGATACTCTTCAAGATCTATTTAAAAGTGGGCAAGTTTTTTTGAAGATACCCTGAATTATTATAAATGAAGGGATTTTAGAACTAGCGAGAGGGAATCGGTGCCTCGTTAATATGGAAAGAAAACTGAATTGGGCATGTGCTGAGACATGTTAGTATATTATAGAGAAGGATTGGAAATCGCCCTCGCGTTCAAAATTAGATTTACCTATGTGTATAATTATATTAAGATAAAAAAATATATTTATATAGAATTAATTTTCCCTAAACCACTCTTTGCTTTTACTGTGATTCGCTATATCTCTGCTTCTCTTATGCTGCTCTGCTACTCGACTCTTCCTTCTTCTGTTCAGTTATGCAATTCCTTTTCTGCTTCACCGCGATGTTCTCTTCTGCTGTCTTTATACACTTTACTTATGACGACTCCTCTCCAATCCCTGATACCCTACCTCTCCCTGGTGCTTATAAGCCTCTATAATTCCTGATACCTTAACTCCCTGTTCTAATACCCTATATCTCCTGTCCTGATACCTCCCTTCTCCAATCCCTAATACTATACCTTCTTTCTGCAAAAACATGATGCTATATCTCTCCTGTCCTGATACTTTCCTTCTCTAATCCCAATTTTTCTATCTTTTCTGTCCTGATATTCTACTTAGCCATCTACAAGCCCTGATATACTATCTATGCCGTCTCAATACTCAACCTCCTTTCTCCAATCCCTAATACTCTATCTCTCCTATCCTGATACTCTACCTCCCTTCTCCAATCCATAATACTCTATTTCTCCTGTCCTAATACTCTACTTCCTTCTCCAAACTCTAATGTTCCAAACTTTTCCAATCTCTCCTGTCCTGATGCTCTACTTCCTTCTCCAATCCCTAATAATTTATGTCTCCTGTCCTAATATTCTACTTCCCTTTTCCAATCCCTAATACTCTATCGCTCCTGTCCTGATACCCTACATCGCTTCTCCAATTCCTAATATTCTATCTCTCTTTTCTTGGTATTCTACTTTCCTTCTCCAATCACTAATACTTTATCTCTCCTTTCCTGATATTCTACTTCCCTCTCTATTTCTTTATACTCTATCTCTCCTTTCCTGATATTCTACTTCCCTTCTCCAATCCATAATACTCCATGTCTCCTGTATTGATATTCTACTTACCTTCTCCAATCCCTAATACTTCATCTCTCCTGTCCTGATACTCAACTTCTCTCTCCAATCCCTTATACTCTACCACTACTGTCATGATATTCTATTTCCCTCTTAAATCCCTAATTCTCTATCTCTCCTGTCCTGATATTCTACTTCCCTTTTTCAATCCATAATTCTCTATGTCTCCTGTCCTGATATTCTACTTTCCTCTTCAATAACTAATACCTTATCTCTCCTGTCCTGATATTCTACTTCCCTCTCCAATCCCTAATACTCTATCTATCCTGTCCTGATATTCTACTTCCTTTCTCCAATCCATAATAGTCTATATTTTCTGTCCTCATACTCTACTTCACTCTCCAATCCCTTATACTCTATCTCTCCTGTTTTTTATGTTGAGAAATGAGGTTATATAAAATATTAAGGAATTTCTGGTTATCGAAACTTCATCAATCCAACCCCCTTAGAGATTTCACCACAAGTTTACGATACGTTAAACAAGCGACATGGACGCGATCCCAAAGCGGTAAATACCTCTTTTACATCAACCCTTTCATAGAACACGGCAATGTACAACTGCTAGAATTGAGTGGCAGGATTTGAAAGCTAGCCTCTAATATTTTTGATAACGCTCCAATACCGAAAAAAATCCAGAAAATCCCTAAAGATAATCGCTTATTTTCTACATGTTTGATACTAATTCTAGGTTCTGTATATTGAAAAGGCATAGAGCTCAAGACAGAGATGGCTGGCGTTTTTGGGATGTCATATGTACAGTGTAACCCAACGCTAGATCGTGAATAAAATTATTGTAATAATTAAGATGGCATTTAGAGATATAATTGATATATAGGATTCCTTGTATATATTTAATATTATTTTATTTACAAAAAGAGAGAATTTCTGATGTTAAATTTAAAATTCTAATAAACATGTCTTTGATTATGTTCAATTATCCCTATACATCAATTCGGTATACGAGTATATTGCAAATTCTTATTGATATTTTCACAAATCCGCTCTTTAAAACATATAATTAAGATATTTATTCTAGAGATCATCTCTACTTATATATAGAATGGAATATGGTGGTTTAAAAAGCTTTCAGTTACAATTTAAACACTTAATGTTGTATTTCAATCGAGCAAATATACCGCAATTTAATGTTGGAAATTAACCTTTTATGAGTGGCAAGATTAGATCGAATTATTTCGCAAGAGTTCAAACCAATTTTCAAAAAGTTGCTCAAAATATATTTTGAAGATCATAATTGAATTATTAATCCTTATCAAATATAAAAATTTTCATAAAAAGTCCATTAATCCATATAAAAAGGCTTTCCTAGATCTGTGAAAGAAAATCAATTATTTTTTAATATTTCCAAAGATTGTTTACTCTATATCAATTTATATCACAAAACCTATATAACATTTATTCTGTTGAATAATATAGAGAGTTCTTAAATTAAGTTGCAAACTTTAATTTCTCATGATAAAAATATAATTTGATCTATTGAACCCTTTTAGATAAATGTTATATTCAGAAAACAATGGAACATAAATTTTCTATGAAAAATTAATTAATCGAAATAGCCACTAGATGGAAAATATTCAATAAAACTTTGATTTATATGTTATACACTTTGATATATTTATATATGCTTTAAAAAAATATTTAACGTAATTCAAGACACCAAACAAATTGACAAGCACCTTTTGATCTTACTCATTAAAATTGAGTTTGCTTTTTTTTGAACTTTGAAACAATCTTACGCTTCGAAACTGCTTCTTAAATAATTATAATATTCATATTTGATTGTATAAAAGATTTATTTGCCAAATATTTGTTGGCTGAACGTCATATGGGTTTTTATTATATGAAGATATAAAAATGGATTTCTCTATTTTTATAATTATAATAATATTATTATCTATATATATCTGAGCGAGGTTTATTAATCATTTACCGAATTGATGTCTCAGGTTGAAATTTAACTGAACCTATTAAAAATTTTAAAATGTTTGCCTTCTTAATGAATAATATTCTGTGACGAATTTTATTTTTTTACTATCAGTATAAAGTTTTATTCAGAAGTCGTCATTTATACCCTAATACCTTTTAAAATAATATTGCAGATAATCAAAAAATGATGATTTATAGGTTGAGAAATATTTCTCAATATCCCCATGTGTTAAAATTATTAATAACGAGAAGAATCTTGGGATTTATGACGACTTTGCTTAGACTTATTAAAGAAACTGATTCCAAGAAGGTTAATCAAACATTATTGATTTACAAGAGAGAGAACACAATAAAAGAGAAACTTATAACATAGTAACTTTTGATATCAGAACATAAACGTTTATGTGGAGATAAGAATCTTTATTTTTGATCATCTCAAGCTTTCGGGCTTGTCTGCCCTTCCACAGGAGAAATATACATTAAGAATATAACGCCGCCTGATGCTGAAACTATTATGAATCTATATACATCTAATATATACATTTACACTAGGATATTTTTGCATATTATTTTACTTAAGATATGTTTTTATTTGATTAAGGTATTTACATATTTTAGTATTGTTTGTTTTATTCTATGAGTTATCATATGGGTTGGGAATTCTATTATTTTATGTTAGTTTTATAATGGCTATTGGCTATTACGTATAAGATACAACACATTATTGTTGATATTATTAGCTGTCACTAGGATATATTGTGTTATATATTTCGGGCAAGTCTATTTTTCTATTGATGCTGTTGTGTTTTCTGGATAATAAAGATTCGATGATAAGTCTTTGATATTTGCTATTTATGTTGTTGTAATGTATTTTGGGTTCTTCTAATGCGAAAGTATGACCTGTTTCTTTGCAGTGTTGGAAAATTAGGGATCTATTGTCTTGGTTTTATTATGTTGCGTTTATGTTCATATATTCTATTGCTAACTCTCCTTCCTGTCTCCCCCACGTATTTGATATGACAGTTATTGCATTCTAAGGAATATATTGCTTCTTTTTTGTTGGTAGGTTTTATGATATTAGATTTATTCTTAGATAATGGATTTTTAATGATGGAGCCAATGTTAGGGGAATTACTGTAATATGTTTGGATACCGAAGTTTTTTATGTAGTTAGCTATTGTTATAGATGCTTGTGAAAATGGAATGTAACATATTGCCCTGTAAATATCTGTGGTATTGTTAACTGGGTTATTGATTGTTTTACTTTTGTGGAAATGTTTTAATATAAAGGTGATTGGGTATCCTGCTTGCTGGAGATTATTTATGATGTTCTGTGTTTCAATTATTTTTGAATTCTGTTGCGAGCAATGGGTTTGTATTCTTTTTGATAGTGTTTTAACTGTGTTTATCTTATGGCTTAATGGGCAATATGAAGTGAAATGTATATAATTTGGTTCGAAACTTGGTTTGTAGTATACGGAGGTTTGTAATCTGTTTTGTGTCCTTATAATGTCGATGTCTAAGAATGGTAGTTTATTGTTTTTTTTTTCAACTTCTATTGTAAATTTAATTCTAGGGTGGTAGTTATTTAATGATGTTAATATGTGGTTAACTTTGTTAGCTGTACATATACAGAATATGTCGTCTATGTATCTTTTATATATTATTATGTCTGTGGGGAATTGTGTGGTTATCCATTTGTCTATTGTATTCATAACTATTTCAGCTAACGGGGAAGATAGTGGGCTGCCCATGGGCGATCCTTTTATTTGTTTAAATGATTGTGAGTTGAAATTAAAATGTTGGATTTTAATGATATATCTATTAATTCTATTATTTTGTTAATAACTGTTTGGTCTAGATTATTTTCTATTAAGAAGAATTTAGTGTTATCTAATATTAATTGGTGAGGGAGACTAGGATAGAGAGCCTCAACATTGAAAGATACCATTAAGTGATGGTTTTCTATATTTGTGTTTAAGATTTCTTGTATGAATGTGGGTATGTTTGTTATTGATTGAGTGGGAGTTTGTGTTCTAACTAATGGCTGTAAGAATTTGGTTAAAAATTTAGCTATTGGGGCAATGGGGATAGATAAAATGTGGGTATGTTTGTTATTGATTGAGTGGGAGTTTGTGTTCTAACTAATGGCTGTAAGAATTTGGTTAAAAATTTAGCTATTGGGGCAATGGGGGATAGATAAAATGCAACTATTGGTCTTAGTGGTACGTTTTGCTTGTGCAATTTTGGTTTGCCGTATATGTGGGCTTCAGAATCAATATTGCTGAGAAATGCTTTGTGTTCATCTTCGGTGATTATTTTGGATTATTTCAACCTGTTGATACGGTTAGCGCTTATTTACTTGTGATCTTACACACATACTCTGTAGGAATAATTAATCAATTAAATTATATATACAACAATTTAATCGAAGAAATAACACACTTTAATTTCGAAATGGAATTTGATATTTTCGAAAGCCTAAGTGTTTTTATTTTTTAACGTATTTGCGCGACTCAAACTCGCAACGTAAATGCGCCTTTTCTTGGTATTGCTAAGAGTTTGATATTGGTGGACTGTTGAGTTTTCTGGGATCGGAATTCCTTAAAAATTGTAAATAGAGTCCTGGGTTATTTCTAACTCTTTCTATAAATGCTATAATTGTCTATTATTGAGTCCCAAATTTCAAGGAATAATCTTTCTTATATTGTAGGGAGGTCACGGTGTATTATTTCACTGTTGTTCCAGTCTGGTATATGATTGTTTATGATAGAGTGCTCGACTAGTCTTCTTCTTTTTCTTTCTTATCTTAATCATGACTGGATGAAGTAGAATGCGTCTGCCATTGTCATTAAGACTGGAACTACTACATTTTGTGATTTTGTGACCTAAATATCGATTTCTGGGATGGTGATGAGAAGTCGTAGTGTTGTTCTTGACTGCGGTTTCGTAATGGTTTAATATACAATGTGTGTGGATTGAGGACTCTTGTAAATCTCTTATCACCATTGCTGAAGGGAAGAATACAGAAGCTGTTTTTAGATGGTGTCAGAGGTTTTATTGTAGTTTTGGAATTGTTATAATATCTCTTCATGAAATTGTCTGGGTAGACTTTTCTAGTTAGGCGTTGACTAGATTGGATTGTTCATTTCTTTTGGTCCTGTATTCTATTGCATTATAATGCATGAATATGGAGTTTTTTTTAAAGTTTTGACTAAGGTTGAATTTTGACTAATGAAAACGAATATTTCAAAGCTTATAATGGCTCTCCTGTATTTAAAAGTTTCTGGTATATACTGGAGTAGATTCGGTGAGCAGTGTTTAGTGCAGTGTTAGTTCGACACCGAAGAATAGCAGTGAGATGTCCTCTTCATTTTTTTCCTATCAACTTTAGAAATGGATTTAGGTTCTTTATATACTGGAGTATGAAATTAATAAAGGATCTGTCAGCTAAGAAAATACACCGTCAATATTTCTTATATAAATTGATATTTTCAGAAAGCTGTGGTTAAATATCATTTTGTCTATCTGATTAATGATGATATTGGGCCTTTCATGGGGATCCCCAGCAACCTTTTAAAACATAGAATGTTGTAGCTGTGTGATAGACTGGACAGGACGGCATCTATTGGAATAAGTAAAACGATGTTGGGCTGTTCTATGAATTTAGAGAGGGCCAGGAATTATACGGGATGGAGGCGTTTAGAGATTCAAAATTAAATAATACCTTTCTCAAATTTTCTGTTATTCAAGTTTTCTCTATTATTTCCATTGCTTCTGTTGAGTTTTAAACTGAATAAGGCAATTTTTTCCATAAAAAATGAAGACATGCTGGACATATGATGCGCAGATCAGCGGGAGAGGCATTGCTGCCAGTGTTGGAGGGAAAGCTCCTAGGGTAGAGATAGAGGGGAAGGAGATGACAGGGATACACAGACAATCTAAAACAATGGACTGGACGACACGAGGAGATGGAGAGGATGGCGGAGAAGTATGAAGAGACCATGTGGCCCACCCTCAGTAGAGGAAGACATTGAAGGAAGGAGATATGGAGAGACCATGTGGCCCACCCTCAGTATAGAGGAAGGTATTGAAGGATGAAGTATGGAGAGACCATCACCCTCAGTAGAGGAAGGCACTGAAGGAGGAGGAGGATGCTTTTAAGTGAAGCGGTGGTACAATTGGAAGTGTAATGACTGTGACAATTTATGAATAGAAAACGGTAAATGAAATTTTTGATATGCAATATATTCATATATATATATATATATTGATAATGAAATAAGCATCGCTCATTATAGACACTTAATGTGTTCCCCATTTATAAACCGTCTTTAAAGATTGGGAAGATGAAAAATACATAACACAAAGACAAGGTTGAGCAGTATTCTACATACTTTTTAAAAGCAAATTAACATTTAAATTTTACATAATAACATTTTATAGGATATTTCATGTTTTAGGTTATATAGAGATATTAATTTGTTTGAAAATTCCCAAAATAATTAGATACCTTAATAAAACATGGGATTGTTGCAGACGGTGCTTTTTCAAGCCTAAAAATATCAGGAAGCGGATTGCGCGCTTGTAAGTATTAAATTTTCTTGTCCATATATTACCAATTAGGCAAAAGTTGTTTTATTTAGGCGAATTTAGATGGCTATTTGACTGTTTTAGTTTAAATTACAATAAAATGCATCCTCAGAGGATTAGTTTCTTACTTTATTTACGTTTTCCCTAGCTTTCATATGCTGCGAACCCTTCTACAGGACCATACAACGAAATGAATCTCAATTTTTTAAATTGCTCTTTATATCTTATAAATTATTTGCATATCTCAGAAGTGCTAAGAAAACCATTTAGCTTCGTATTTGTTCATTGTGTAATATAATTAAAATTATTTTTTCTTTTTACCTACAGTTCTTAGTTTCTCTAACTAGTAACTCGTTTGGTTTTTATAGCTATGAAGTAGGTCCATTTGATTAATTTATCCCACTTGTAAAGTTGAACTTGTACAAAATGGGGTGGGAGGGGGACATTGAGGCAATTTTCCAGCTCTGAGCGGGTATCGAAACCAATAAAACCATAGTTCACTAACTTCATCGTCAATTATATTGAGCAGAAATTCCAGAGTACTTTCACATAGCCCTGCTCTGAACTGCTAAAGAGATCTCTATATTTTCAAATTTAATTTCTAGTTCTCTATCAAATTTGAAACAAATAAATCTTTTTGGAACTTGTAGAAATATATTTTATATATTTAATTGACTACTCTCTATAAAAGGTTTCTTTTTAAATTTATTTTATAGAGCAAGCTATCGAGTTTAAGAACACTTCGACAGGCATTCCTTCTAAATAAGAGGTTGTCCCAATAGTTCCTAAACATATTATGATTATGATATATTTTGCAAGTGTTAACGAACTTTTGGGACGACCTTGTACATACATCCATTCAGAATAAAATAAACATTTGTTAATATATTCAGATGAAATGCCTGTTTAAGAGGGAGAGTTCTTAAACTCGAAAGCTTGCTATATATAATGAATTTTGGAAGAAACCTTTTGTGGAGAGTAATCAATTGATTATATAAATTATTTTGTCAATGTGTTTATTTACATATATCATTGAATATTATCTTCATAGAACTTACTGCAAAGACAAAGACTTTTATCAAGGTCTGTAGGGATAAAATTTGATAAATATGTAAAAAATAAACATTGTGTGCCAAAAAATAATGGTTACAAATTTTATAGATCTCTATATATTCTATCATAATAAAGATACTTTATAAATGAAATAAGACTTTTTAAATGTGATAAGAAAAAGAACATAAAATATATTGATAAGTATTTTGATTTATGATTTTCTAGATGGTGTGAAGCCGTGAAATATATTACAAATGGTTTAAACAGTTCATTTGTTCAGTAGAACGTGGATAATTTGAAGCCCAAGGAACCAAAAAAAAATTATCCGAAATTTCGAATTGAAACGTTTTGAATAAAAGTCTTAACAAAATAAAACCATATATTTTCGATCAATTCCTTTATTAAGAATAACATTAGTAAATTTACATTTTTACCGTATAATTAGATTATGTGCAATAGTTGGATGTTTATATATACAATATAAAAAGCTCAAAACTGAATTATTAATGTACATGAATTAATAAAATATCCCGAGGAAATTCAAGGGACCAAGATTAAGGTTCAAATTAAAGACGTTTTCAAATGAAAGAGTACGAATTATCCAAGTTCTACTATAGTTGTTTATATTTGACTAGACACACGAATGGCCCGGGCAACGCCCGGGTTTTACCCGAGTGCGTATATATTTTAAAAACGTTTTAATTCAAATACTATTCGTTACAATTATAAATTGGCGCCATGGATGTCACTCTTGTGAAACGTCCCGTTCTAAACTGTGTGTTTTTAAAATGTTTTAATTAAAATACCATTCGTTACAATTATAATTTGATTGTATAAGAAACATATTTCCATTTAAGTATTGTACTTTATATAAAAAAGATTAAATAATTGTGCAAAACGGTATATACGATATATAAACATCAAAAGAGATAATGAGCCTATCGTTCAAATATAAAATTCGAATAAATATAAATGAGATACTAAAATTTAAATACCTATTTAATGAATATCATATTTTATTCTTATATTAAAATATTTATTCTTTTATTCTTAACTTTATGAACGGAAAAATATGTCCAGGGTAGCCTAGTGGTCATGGCATCTGCCCGGTAAGAGGAAGGTCGTGGGTTCGATTCCCATCCCTTGACACTTTTTTTATTTTATCCATTCTGACCAAAATCTATCCGTGAACTTCACACAGACAGAATAAGGAAATTATATAAGTAGATAATAATAATTATTATTATTATCATTAGATAATGATCATAATGATGATGCGCGCGTTGATGACCAAATTCTATCCGTGAACTTCACACAGTGAACTTTACACAGACAGAATAAGGCAATTATATAAGTAGATAATAGTATCTGGCCTGTAAGTTAGAAGAACTAAGAGAATTTCGACATTTACACAGACCCAGGAGAACAATAGAGAAGAAAGTCAAAGAATTAGTGGACAGTATTCACAGTAGTGGACATTAGTGGACAGATTGGGACAATACATCCACTATCTACATGGGTAACTCGCACCAAAGGAAGTTCCTGGAGGCCACTGCATCAATGAAGGACCCACCTAGTGTGAATAGATATCAATAACCTAATTTTTTTCCTAATGATCTCAGTCAACTTTATTTGTTTTTATTTTTCATTGCCTCAAATTTTGTTCATAATACCTTATTAAACATACTGCATTACTACTTTTACAGAAGCCTCCAATTTTCATATAATTTATTTTTAATTTTTGAATGTATTATTATCATTAATTATTTTTGACCAATGACAAAGTTGTTTTCATGTGATCTACAAGAATTTGTAAATTAAATGTACTGTGCAATAAATTGATAAAGAGGGAGCAATCTCTTGAAATATTTTAAGCATTTTTTTTCTTCACAGATCCAGGTACGCCCTTTTATATAAAGTATTCAGACAGTTGGAATTGTTAATATTTTCAGTTATTTGCCTATTTACTCTGTGAATATATTTGAGTAATTCTATCTCTCTCCCAACGCGACAATACCACCAGGTAAAAATAATAATAAATAAAAATAGATTTTTTTAAGTATTTATTTAAATGCACTAAAGAGTAAAAAATTAAAATATTTTATCTTCTGTCATTGAGCAATTAGATGTATCTGAGTGAAAAAAAAAGCGGCGGGGGGACGATCATCATGAATTTCGAACCTAATGTGATTTAATATGTAGCAACTGATTAGTGGTTTTTATAAGTGTTTGCTATATTTTTACCTCTTCTCTAAATATGATCGTCCCCCCGCCGCTTTTATTTTCACTCAGATAGATCTAATTGCTCAATGACAGGGTATAAATATTTTATTTTTTCTTTTTTAGTGCATTTTAGAAAAAACTTTATTGAAAATCTATTATTATTTAGTTAGTTTTTAGTCATGAATTTGCAAAACTCATAATCAAAGGTTCACTGGGGAATAGGCCTTAAATAGGCGAAAGCCTGCTCGCGGCGTATTGGTAAATATAGAAATACCAGCCGAATGACCCGGGCAACGCCCGGGGTTTACCAGATTAAATGCTTTTATTCAAATGCTATACGTTACAATTATAAATTGGCGCCGTGGATGTCATTCTTGTATAATATATGAGTTTTAAAAATTGTAAAAAAAAAAAAAATGCATCGGCCGGGAATCGAACCCGGGCCGCCCGCGTGGCAGGCGAGCATTATATCACTGAACCACCGATGGTTATGAGAAATGGCCATATTTGGGTATTTATTCCATTCACAAAAGCAAACGGTGACAGAATTGATTAAGAAAGGGCAATGCCCGGGTTTTACCCGATTAAATGCTTTTATTCAAATACTATTCATTACAATTATAAATTGGCGCCGTGGATATCATTCTTGTGAAACGTCCCGCTCCAAACTTTGTGTCTGAGAAGCGATATTTTTATAAAGAGATGATCTGGCTTTGTGTCTTCTGCTCGAATGAATGTTTTTCTGTTAGAATTTTGTTCCTGCATACTAAAAATGAACTGGCTTCACCCGTGGTCTCTGCCTTTTGGAATATTTCCGGATATAATTTTGTATCTGATAATCAAATATGATACAGCAATATTGTCATAATCATTTTCTGAATAAAAAACAACTACTTTTTTCCCAGAACCTGTCAATTTATTTTTATTGACTAAAAATCCGAAAAATATATTTTCCATATTTTTCTCTATGTCCTGTTAAAACACGTTTTACATGACCATTAGGTCAGCTGATATTGTGACGAAGAAATATTTTATTATTTAATTTAATATTATTCAATGAAAATATATTCAACAGATTATAAAAATATCTCTGTTTTGTGAAATCATCTTTAAAATATTTCTTGGCTTGCTTGCTTAAGATTCTCTAGCGGTAATAGTTTTGGGGGGCTGACCTGTTAATAATTGTCGACTCGTCGCTGTGACGTCATCAATAAATACTTTTACATCTTAGGATATTTCAAGGCTTGATTTATACGCTACAACTGGTGGAGAGACTGGACCGATACCCATTAAGAAATAAAAGAAAAATTGATTCTGTTGAACCAGAAGAAACTTCTATGAATGTAAAGAAGGAAGATACTCAGGTAAGCAACTACGTTGTTCAACATCTGCCAAGGAACCCTTCCATTTTTTTCCGGGGAGGATGGTGAAGATCTCCAAAAATGGTTAAAAGGGTATGCACGTGTGGCAAGGTACAACCATTGGGACGAAACCCTTTGTCTTACTAAAGTTTATTTTTATCTGTCTGAAACTGCTCTCAAATGGTTTGAGAACAACGAAGAAAGCATACAGACTTGGAAGGAATTCACATCTCAATTAGAGAATGTGTTCGGAAAAAAAGAAAATTCAAAATTGCAAGCGGAGAAGAAACTTAAAACACAGGCACAATTAAAAGGTGAAAGTACCGAATTTTACATCCAGGATGTCCTGTGCTTGTGCAAAGAGGTTGATCCTCAAATGAGCGAGGAAGATAAAATCTCCCACCTCATGAAGGGGATAGCTGAGGAGCTTTATCAAGCACTCCTACCGAGGGATGTACAGAGCACCGAGCAATTCATTACAGAATGTCGCCGTGTTGAGGCGCTCCGTTGTAGGCGAGTTACCCCAACCAGGTACGAGCGCCTACCAAATGTAGCCTCTCTCTGTGACCAGGATGACGGAGAAGATCTGTCATCTATGATTAGGCAAATTGTTCGTGAGGAGGTACAGCGGGCATTAGGCTCTCCTCGGGAGGAACCAAAAAATGCTACAATCGAAGAAATTGTAAAGGAGGAGATTGGAAGAACCTTGGCGCCAATCTCAAAGTCTAGGAGAAGTCCCCCTCAGAAGGAAAGACTCCGACAGTTTTTTAAATACCAGATATGAGGCCGAAACGATAAGACCGCACCCTGAACCTCGATACCCAAAACAAGGAGGAAGACGCGACACCAATGATTGGCGGACAACTGAGGGAAGGCCAATCTGTTTCTACTGCGGACGCCCAGGTCACGTCGTCCGCTATTGCCGTGATAGGAAGAGACACAATGAGGAAAGGAGAAATGACTATTTCCAAAGAAAGCAAGACGCAATGGTATCCTACAACTCTCGAGCTGAATCTCAGGACCCCCAATGACGAATCATCGAGGAAAACTTTCACTCGCTACCGAAGCCCTACTTCATATCGCGGTCGAAACAGACAACATTTCTCACCTGCTAGAAGATCTAGCTGGACGCCCCGCCATTAAAACTAGATGATAGACCACATTGGAGGGGAGGCCGTAAAGTTATAAAACTCCCCTTGCCGACCACAGTAGAAATTAGAAAAAGCTACCTTGACGTAAACATAGACCTACCAAGTCCTCATGAAGAAGATATCTCAACTGAAAGAAGACATCCACCGCAATCACCTGAAAATATCCCTGGCCATAGTACTAGTCCTTAAGATTGACGACGTAAGTCTCCTGTTGAGCATCGGGTCGATGCTCTCTATAGGAGGAGGCTATGTGACGAAGAAATATTTTATTATTTAATTTAATATTATTCAATGAAAATATATTCAACAGATTATAAAAATATCTCTGTTTTGTGAAATCATCTTTAAAATATTTCTTGGCTTGCTTGCTTAAGATTCTCTAGCGGTAATAGTTTTGGGGGGGCTGACCTGTTAATAATTGTCGACTCGTCGCTGTGAGGTCATCAATAAATACTTTTACATCTTAGGATATTTCAAGGCTTGATTTCTACGCTACAATATTACCTCCCATCTTCACCGCTAGAGGCGCTGCTTGCGAGCGAAAGGGCAAATTTGCCACGCAATTTGCAAATAACTTGTATACATACTTGTATACTTGTGTAAAAAGACCATAAATCTGTACATAGAGAGGAAAAGCACATATATTTTAATAATATAAATGAGTTTTAAAAATTGTAAAAAAAAAAAATGCATCGGCCGGGAATCAAACCCGGGGCGCCCGCGTGGCAGGCGCGCATTCTACCATTGAACTAAAAGCAAACGGTGACAGAATTAAGAAAGAGTTGAGCATGACGCTGATAACTGTATATATTAATAGAAATTTGTTCATTCCCGGCCATTCCGAACCCCCAGAAGTCTGAAAATTTGTACACTTGCATTGTTCATTCGACTGAGTTAGTGTTAAAATATTCATACTCCTAAGTGATCTGGAAAGCATATTAAAATAAAATTTAAAATTTTGAAAGGCAATTTGAAAACTTGTCCGTTCCTGGCCATTCTGACAACCGCGAAGTCTGAAAATTTGTCGACTTACATTGTCATCAGGTCCTAACAAGTGTACAAAATTTGATATTTCTACGTGCTTTAGAAGTATACTAAAAATCGATTTTAAGATTTGTGGACAGACAGATGGACATGGAGGCAAGTTAAATAAAAGCTTTAGAAAAGAACATGGCGTGGTGGTGTTTCCAGTTTTGCGCGGTGCTGGCCCGGATGTGTCCGGAGCCAGCCGGAGGAGGAGGAGGACAGGTGAGTCTTCCCAACCTTCTACTTCTAATTGGCTAAGATTACACGAGATATAAGATGAGACAAAACAAACGTAAATGTAGAGACCAGGTTCCAGGAGAAAACAGACCAGCTAAAAGATGTGATTGGCTAAAGTAAAAGAAGGAATATTTTATTTAAAATAAGTCTGCCGTGAAGAAACGATTTACCGCTAGTTTTCAAAGTTGGAAACCTAATTCTACGATGGTTATTTGTGTGGCTCTATAATTGAAGCTGTAAACATAAACACAAAAAATCTTTATTAGGGATCAAGCCCCATACAGGATTCTTCCAGTATAGCAATGGTTTTAATTGAACATAAATCAAGTACTATATACAATTCAATATTTCCATGAGCCCAAAAAAAGGGAAAACTATTTCTGTAAACATATAAAAATAATAATATATAGGCTGAAGATAAAATAAGTGACTTAATAAAGATACGACATGCTGTTACAGCGCCGCGATACTGAAAGATAATAAAATATGAAATAGCAATTGATCCTAACACGTTCCAAAGTTTTGAAGAAAACTAAATATATGTTATCGTGTTGGATAATAATGTACATTTTAAAAATTTATTCGAATTATTACAAATTTAAGGTTTATTTTTCTCAATTCACAATAAGAATAAGGGTTTTTTAAAATGATAAATAAATATGGTCTGGTCTTGAAATTAATGCGGTATGATTTCGATTTGGAATATGTGCCGGGCAAATTAATTCACACCGCAAATACCCTTTCTAGAGATTCAAGTTCAGTAGAAATCATCGACACCTCAGATCTGGATCTCCAGAACACCATTATGACTCTAAATATCAAGGTGATCACTAAATGATGCCACGAAAACATCATAGATATGGAGTCTGATGAGGAAAGATAAAATTAAGGGATTATATACTATATTGGTAGCTTATTCATGTAAAAAAGTGTGTAATATGCTATTAGGCCCTACCTGCATTGTATATAAAAACTATTTATATGGAAATTTCTTATTTTTGTAGACATCTATTGGCCTGGATTGGATCAACAAATAGTAGAAATGGTTTAAAGGGGTAGAATTGGTCAGGAACAACAATCTGCGCAAAGGAAAGAACCACTTCACCAAATAGAAGTCTAGCCTTGTAAAGTGGCTATTGACTTCTTATATCTATATAAATTTGTCAATTTCGTTCTATCCAGAATTCTTAAATTTTGTCTTGCCCAATGAAGAGCCTCAGATGTCTCCATGCATCTCTATCACAGCAGTCGCGATGTCCTCAATCTTGTGTGTGTAAAGCTGCTGTTCTGAGTCCATGTCATTTTTCAGTTATTGCTGTTGTCGTGTTAAATGAAGAGCCTCAGATGTCTCCATGTATCTATATCACAGCAGTAACGATGTCCTCTATCATAATAGTAGTTAACACTGAATTGAGAGAGTACACAAAAATCGGACTTCTATGTTTTATAATAAATATATTAAAACTTTACAACCAAATTTGAACGAAAATATAAAAATTAGTTCAGTCCTGACCACCCTAATCCCATTTTTAATAGAACTTCAGCTTATTACGAAAGCGAAATGACTGTACTCTTCTTTTTCTTCAATTTGTAACGAATAAATTTACTGCAATGTTTTACTTTTCAATAATATCATCAAATATTATGTCTAAAGATTTTACTGCAATGATATAAGTTGTTGAATGAGAGAGCGCTTGGCTCAACAGTATGCCCTCTCATTCAATAACTTATATCATTACAGTAAGGTCCGAAGTGATAATAATTAATATTATTTTTGAAAAGAAACACATTGTAGTAAATTTATTTGTTACAAATTTTAACGATTTATGGCAATTGAATTTACAAATTTCTTTTCCTTTGTTTTAAACCAAATATACAAATTCTCTACTGTATTCCTGACCACCTCGGACACCTAGAAATCTGTAACTTGCAATATCAGTACGAAAGAATTGGTCGATAAAATACCAGACTTCTATGTAGTCAGGAACTATATTAAAATTTATCACAAATTTTAAAAGAAATATGAAAATATAGTCCATTCCCAACCACCTAGAATTCTGGAATTTTGTCAACTTGCATTTCTAGCTGTATTGAACGAATTTAAAAATTTTCAGATTTATTTGTGGTCTGCAAGCATATTTGAAATTTTACAAATTTGAAAGTAAATATATAAATCAAAATCCATTAGCGTCCACCCAGAAGTCTGAAATTTTGTCAACTTTCAAAGTCATCAGGTTTGATCAATTTTACGAAATTCTTACTTCTAGGTGCTCAGTAAGTATGTACCATTTTTTGCTAGGATTGTGGACAGACAAACATGGAAACAAGTTGAATAAAAGCTTTCAAAAACAGAAGGCCAAATGAAATACAGAGTAGGTGTAGCTACCTTGTAAATTAAACTGGCGAAACCATTAGGAGGGTTCACAACTGAGAAGCCAGACTTTCCATATATTTGTCAATTTCAAGAACTGATTCACTTGTATTCTCTAATTTCTGTATAATTTTTATTTGTTTTTCTCCGAAAAAAAACTCCAAAAATTCAGCCCTTCTAAAGATTGGCCATTTATATTGGATGCTTTTACTGCAGTCATAAAAAGGCGTTTAAAAATACTATGAGAATAATTTTCAACTACATAACCAGTGTAGTGATCAGAGTGTTTGTATCCAGCTCCCACGCCGTCTACGCTGTCCCTGACGGCGTGGCCTGTCCCAGCTGGATGACCAGCTACGACCCCGACCAGCTGGAAGGGTGAGTACTCGGTCTCTCTATATTGACATTTACCTGCTCCACCCTGTCTAGAAGTATATAGGTGCATTTATGATCCCAGTAAAGCCTGTCAACAGATGGGACTACCTTAAATTGTCGCTAGCCATTAGCGGTCGACTTTTAAACCACTTCTTATCAAAAATGTCTTCTCTGCAGCGCTCAATCACTGTGATTCCCAATACATCAAATACTCTTTTCACACCAGTCATTTTACATTTATTTCGACAACATAAAAAAATCTATGAAACATTTCTTCAGAAACATTCTTTTTCACTTATTTTTTTGAATAAGGTTCCCCTTTATAGGTTCTACTTATACAAAAAAAAATAAATAAAAATATCATTAGAGCATATTACCAATCTTAATTGACGTTTATCAATAAATTTTTAAATCGAATTTGGAGACCCCGCCGAGATGGCTCATCACTAATAAGCCATGCCCTCACATCTAATATTGTCTAACATTAAAATAAGGTCTGAAAAGATCATTTTTGACAGTATATATCATAAAAATAAATACCAAAAATAATTCCAAATCAAGAAAACATCTATTTACTGGTTTTTGGGACGTTGGCTTTCTTCATAGTTAGGCAGGCTGTACCTCAAAAACCCACCAAGTTCTTCAAAGAGGCATCTTAAAATAAAAAAAATTGGTTTCTAAAGCAATTTTTCAAAATGAAAAGAGGCTTGGGATTAAATTGGATTAGAAATTTCAATGTTTATGTACATAACATCTATTTTCAAGAAAGTTCATGAAGTTTTAAATCGTCAGCTTCTCGATCAGATTATCAAAATGCAGACAATAGAAGCAAAAATGAAAATACATTAGCTGTAGCCGTCTGATACTTGGCCAAACGGCTAGGAAATTTCACCACTGATCAGCCAAGCGCCCAAGTTCTGTGACTGAGATAAATTATTCTATATCGATTTCCGCCAAATACAGGAAGTTTCTATAAGTGGTCTGGTGGGCTGCAGGGACTTCGGCCGGGTGTATTTTATCCCGGAAGGAGTGGCCGCCCCTTCGTGGGCCGTCTACTACGAGCCGTGGCAACTCAGGGAGTAAGTGATCTCTTCCTGATATCTTTTAACTTACTGCAATTGAAAAATTAAAGGGAGGGCCTGGCTCATAATTTTTCCATTGCAGTAAGGGCAGTAGAAATTATTTAATTTTCAAAAGAATCATACGTGTCTATAAAAGCCTCGATTTTTCATAACAGATGGCGCGCTAATGCATCATAAAATATGATCTCCCTAATGTTTTCAAACATAAGTTTAGTACTTAAGCTACCATGGTACCATTCCGTTTTGAGAGAAGTAACATTCCGGCGTGTTCTCTAGCTTTCCTGAGGAGTGGGACCGCCCGGCTCCCAGCGAGAAGGTCCCCCGGTCCTCCGTCTTCGGAGGGAGGGACCGCGAGGTGGACCTGGAGGACGAGGAGGAGGTGGAACTCCAGTAAGTAGCCCTTTCACTCAACTTGTACTTGGTAAAATACATGTTTTCAACACCCTGCACATTAGAGCAGACATTTTAATAAAAATTTGTATTAAAAGTCATTCAATTTTTACATCAGTTAGACCCTGCCAATAAGCAGAAGTAATAGAACGAATTGCATTAGCAAACTTTATTAAGTGATTAACTTCAGAAATTTTATAATTTTGCGTGATGTGCAGGAGGGCCATTTTGGCCTCTCTGGAGTCCACCTGAAGAGAAGGAGCAAAACGCCCCCACAAGGCTCCAGAAGGGAAAGATCGCGAGGTGGAAGAAGAGCTGGCGCTCCAGTAAGTAGCCGTTTCATTTAACTTGGAGTTAGTAAAATACATGTTTCCAACATCCTGCACATTAGATAATATATTTTAATAAGAGGTGAATTAGATGGCATCGATTTTTCAGTGAGTCAAAACCTACCAATGAGCAGAAGTGATAGAAAGAAACACAATATAAAATTTTAATAAATGATTTTTTCCCAGAAATTTCAATTATTTGTATGATGTGCAGGAATTTGGCCTATCTGGAGTCCGCCTGAAGAGCAGGAGCCAAGCGCCCCCACAAGGCTCCAGGAGGTGGGTAGCTGTTTCACTTAACTTGGACTTAGTAAAATACATCTTTTTGACACCCTGCACATTAAGGTAGATATTTTAATAAATAAATTGTTATAGAAGGCATTCAAATTTTTCCATGAGTCAATTCATGCCAGTAAGCAGAGGTAATTAAACAGACCACACACTAGTACAAAAGAAGGCATTTAGAAGAATTATTTTCGAAATTTTATGCCCCCTTGATTTTATTCAAAAATTTCAATGATTTGCGTGATGTGCAGGAGGGCCATTTTGGCCTCTCTGGAGTCCGCCTAAGAGCTGGAGTCAAGCGCCCCCACAAGGCTCCGGGAAGTTTTCACGCCCGTCCCTTGGATAATCCTTCCGTTCAAGTTTTGGGAGGATCACTACGAACAACTTCTAACTGTTCTGATGGGACATTGGGTCATGAACAGTGACTTTATCTTTTATTTGGATTGCATATAGAAGATGCACTCAGACAGCGCATACCGAGCTGTCTTCATCAAAATCCACCGGCTGCAAGTGCGGCGAGAACGGTTTCTTCATGGCACGTACCGTCGATGTTGCTGACTCACCCAGTGTCCGTGGAAAGTATTATATTGCCTGCTGAACATGGCAATCTAATTTGAATGAAAGTAAGAAAATCGTCTTCACACGTTCGTAGCTACTGGCACATTTTCATGCCAAAGGTTTTTTCTGAACTAAACCTGCTGCTGAGGCTGAACATTTGGTTCAATAATAAAAAATCGGTCCTTCCGATCATGGCTGATTTGGACTTCCTGTACTCTGAGACCTGACTTGATCAAGACATGCTGGACTCATATTTCTGGCAAAACTCGACCTTGTGGTCTCTGTGACCTGTCTGAACTAGACTTGCTGGACTCAGTTCTGGCAGAACTCGACATTGTGGTCTCCGTGACCTGGCTGAACTAGACCTGCTGGACTCATCGTTCTGGCAGAACTCTACCTTGTGGTCTCCGTGTCCTAGCTGAACTAGACATATTGGACTCATCGTTCTGGCAGAACTCGACATTGTGGTCTCCGTGACCTGGCTGAACTAGACCTGCTGGACTCATGGTTCTGGCAGAACTCGACCTTGTGGTCACCGTGACCTGGCTGAACTATATGTGCTGGACTCATCGCTCTGGCAGAACTCGACCTTGTGGTCTCCGTTCCCTGGCTGAACTAGACATGCAGGACTCATCGTTCTGGCAGAATTCGACCTTGTGGTCTCCGTGACCTGGCTGAACTAGACATTATGGACTCATTGTTCTAGAAGAACTCGACCTTGTGGTCTCCGTGACCTGGCTGAACTAGATCTGCTGGACTCATTGTTCTGGCAGAACTCGACCTTCTGGTTCCTGTGACCTAGCTGAACTAGAACTGCTGGACTCATTGTTCTGGCAGAACTCGACCTTGTGGTCCCCGAGTCTTGGCTGAAATCGACCCGCTGGTCTCTTATCTTGGCTGATCTCGAACTCTGGTGTTCTCTTATCCTGGCTGAACTCGAACCGCTGGTCTTTTATCCTGGCTGAACTCGACCTGGTGGTCTCTTATCCTGGCTGAACTGACCCGCTGTCCTCTTATCCAAGCTGGACTCGGCCCGCTGTTGTTTGAGATTTGGCTAAACTCGACCCACTGGTCTCTTTTCCTGGCTGAACTCGACCCGCTGGTCTCTTGCCCTGGCTGAACAGACACAGTTGGTCCCAGTGTCCTGGATGAACACGCCCAGCTGGTCCCTGTGTTATGGCTGAACACGCCCAGCTGATCCCTGTGTCCTGGCTGAACATGCCCAGCTGGTCCGTGTGTCCTGGCTGAACACGCCCAGCTGGTCCCTGTGTCCTGGCTGAACATGCCCAGCTGGTCTGTGTGTCCTGGCTGAACACGCCCAGCTGGTTCCTGTGTCCTGGCTGAACACGCCCAACCGGTCTCTGTCTCCTGGATGAACACGCCCAGCTGGTCCGTGTGTCCTGGCTGAACACGCCCAACTGGTCCCTGTGTCCTGGCTGAACATGCCCAGCTGGTCTGTGTGTCCTGGATGAACACGCCCAGCTGGGTCCTGTGTCCTGGCTGAACACGCCCAGCTGGTTCCTGTATCCTGGCTGAACACGCCCAACCGGTCTCTGTCTCCTGGCTGAACACGCCCAGCTGGTCCCTGTGTTCTGGCTGAACACGCCCAGCTGATATCTGTGTCCTGGCTGAACACGCCCAGCTGGTCCCTGTGCCCTGGCTACACACGCCCAGCTGGTCCCTGTGTCCTGGCTAAACACGCCCAGCTGGTTCCTGTGTCCTGGCTGAACACGCCCAGCTGGTTCCTGTGTCCTGGCTGAACACGCCCAACCGGTCTCTGTCTCCTGGATGAACACGCCCAGCTGGTCCGTGTGTCCTGGCTGAACACGCCCAACTGGTCCCTGTGTCCTGGCTGAACATGCCCAGCTGGTCTGTGTGTCCTGGATGAACACGCCCAGCTGGGTCCTGTGTCCTGGCTGAACACGCCCAGCTGGTTCCTGTATCCTGGCTGAACACACCCAACCGGTCTCTGTCTCCTGGCTGAACACGCCCAGCTGGTCCCTGTGTTCTGGCTGAACACGCCCAGCTGGTCCTTGTGTTCTGGCTGAACACGCCCAGCTGATATCTGTGTCCTGGCTGAACACGCCCAGCTGGTCCCTGTGCCCTGGCTACACACGCCCAGCTGGTCCCTGTGTCCTGGCTGAACACGCCCAGCTGGTGCCTGTGTCCTGGTTGGACACGCCCAGCCCGTCCCTGTGTCCTGGCTACACACTCCCAGCTGGTACCTGTGTCCTGGCTAAACACGCCCAGCTGGTCCCTGTGTCCTGGCTGAACACGCCCATCCGGTCCTTGTGTCCTGGCTGAACACGCCCAGCTGGTCCTGGTGTCCTAGCTGAACACGCCCCAGCTGGTGCCTGTGTCCTGGTTGAACACGCCCAGCTGGTCCCTGTGTCCTGGCTGAACTCGACCAGTTGGTCTCTGTGTTCTGGCTGGACACAGAACGATTCCTGACTAAATTCGACTGGCTAAATCCAGAGTCCTGGCTGAACCTGACCTGTTCGTCTCCGATTCTGTGATGAACTTGACCTGATGATCTATTGCCCTGGATTTACTTGCCCTTGTGGTCTCCGATTCCAGGCTGAACTTGACCTGGTGGTCCATGTCCGAGCTGAACTTGACCTGGTGGTCTATGTCCGAGCTGAACCTGACCTGGTGGTCTCTGTGTCTTGGCTGAACTTGTCCTGGAGGACTCCGAGTCCTGGTTGAACTCGACTTTAGGAAGCCGTCGTTCGAATCTCTATTTAGAATGAATCATAACCTTGCTTTCTTCATCCCTGAACTCTAATTTCAATAAATCTCTTAATGTAACTTGAAGAATTCCATTATGATTTAATTACACAAGATTATATCTTATTACATATAATTAAATTATTTTCAATATATTTGGGATTATGCATGAAAATAAATTCTTTAAAATGACTTTGCAACGAATCAATCAATTCATTCAGGTGCCAACTCATATAACTATTTCTGGGGGAAAAAATTAAGTGAAATGGTTTCTATAGTATCCCAACTACACTTCGTACAGACCATCACCGTTAGTTAGCGAATACCTTTATTTTACTGTAAGTGCACTACATACCTACATAAATACATAAAATGTTCAATATTGCAACTTCAAGTTACTCTAGCCCCGTTTGTCTACTTGAACTGACTGGGAGGTTTGGAATTGTGTAAGAGTTTGGGACCATTGAAGTTTATTTTCATCTAATGCTGTTACATGATGAAGAAAAAGTCGTACCCTTTGAAGGATTTTGAACAAATTTGTATTCATCTCTCGAGTCACTGACAAATAAACGACATAAAGACGGGGATAGCGAAGGTGGTAAATGTTAATTATCTGCCTCATTAGAAGGATGGACGCCGTTTTTAAACTATTTTATAAAGCTAATATAGACTTGAGGGCCACATATTCAACTTCTTTGGTCATATATGGAATATCAGTCTCCATTTGGAACTATTTGTAGAAAAAATGGTAGTTTCCAGGATCTATTTAATGGTGGGCAAGTTTGTTGACGATAGCGCGGATTGTTATAAATGGAAGGATATTAGAAATAGCGAGAAGGAATCGATGCCTCATACTAATGTATTAAACGATACAGACTTTATATATGACACTGTAGGGTTGAATCTTGGGCTTTGTAGTTATTCAAACTAAGCACATACATTTTGAGAACAGTAGATCACATGCAAATTTGGAATCGAGCAATGCTCTTCCGCAAATAAATCATACATATAGCTGGGTAATCGTTAGTTAAACATGAGACAATAGCGTGTCATATATATTGTCGCTCTTTCTCCCTGCGGTTATTCGCGACGACGCCGCTTCCTCCGTCGTGGATCACCTGCCCTGGGCTCCCGTTGCTCTTCCTCTGCAGCTCTGTCCTACAGACCAACCAAAGACCTCCTGAGAACTACCGCTCAAGTGGATCTCCTTTCCCCTGGCAGTATCTCTCGGCCTTGCCACTTGTGAAGGGACACAAGAGACTTACCAGAAGAGTAGCAACTGTTTCGTTGGCGAGAGTAACAACAGCAACCGGCAACAAGACTTCTAACACTCCTCCCGTTATTGTCACTTCTACTACACATTATATATAACTAGAATAACAATCAACGGTTAATTACATTACTTTACCTCCTAGGGCCAATATAAACGTGTATTTACAAACATTTGTCCCAGGAAACAGGACCATAGCAGTCGGCGATTCCCACATTATTTCCATAACGGAAATATATAACATATATAATTATATTTTTGACATATTATAATATCATAATAAAATGAATCTATTTTGATGCAAAAACGATTCTTTTTTAAAATAATTCAATTTTTTACTTCCTTTACTGCAATGATAAATCAATAGGAAGGCTTGGCTATCAGTGCAGTGGTAAGCCCTCTCAGCGTTTTCGCCAGTTTAATCTACCATACCGCTGTAATACTGCATTGGGATGTTTTGTTTTTGTACCGATACTGAAGCTGACCTCTTGGAAAGGGTGTGGACATAAGCTTTGATGACGGTAGAAACACACACAAATAATATAAATTTCAACATATGAAACTATTAACCGAATACTTTTATTTCTTGAAATAAAATGCACTTCCTACTGTCCTTACTATAATAAAAAATATTGAGAGAACCTGGATCATCAGTAGTCAACCCTATCAGCGGTTCCGCCAGTGTAATTAACCATAGTACCATTTAGAGTCCTACTATTGTATTTTATGACCTTCTAAAAACGTGTTACTAAGAGGAAGGGGATGTCAAAGGACTGATTGAATTAATATTGATAATAGGATTATTTTTGGATTCAAATGGAAATTAATTTACTCTCTATTAACGTTTTGACAATTAAGGCCGGCACAGAACATATTGTAAATATGTAAATTGGCAACCAAACATATTTTTATTTTCCTTCTTTTACTCTTCTCACGTTAGGTATTTCGTTCTCAAATTATTTCTAAAAATATCTAAGATTCTTTCAATTCCTCTTATCGAATAATTTGTTCTATAAATATCTTACAATCGGTTCATTTAAAACAAAGTGACCTAGAGTTATTCTATTTTTCTAATTGGTCACGACTGCAACACAGAAACAAAATCCTATAAACTTAAAACCCATCAAAATAATATTAAATAAATAAATCTTTAAGATTTTATATTCATTACTTCATGTTTACCCACTACTGCCCACTACCTTTTTTATATACAAAATTTTAAGAAGTTTCTACTCAATGGTTAACTTATAAAATAATAAATTACTTTGTGTGGGATGATAAAGTGGCAATATTAATATATTGTTAATATCGGGTTCAAATTTATTTTAAAATTGTCGTAAATCGTTAGCAATAAACGGTCTGAACACACCAGAGTCGTATAGAAATAAAACACAGGATTCCTATAATATCGGTGAAGTTAATTCTCAACTCTAGAGTTAAATTAGAATTATGAGTCCTATCATATCACTAGAGAAGACCCTTGCTACATCAAATTGAGCTGATGCCAAAATTTTGTCAAAACGAAGTTTACCTTTGTATAAGCTCAGTTTGATAAAAACATAGGTCTCTTGTAGTTTATTTATGTTGTTAACTGAAGTACTATAAAATTCTAAGGAATATCTGCTTATCGGAAATTCAACAATCCAAAAACCCTTAGAGATTTCCCCACAATATTACGATACGACAACCAAGCGACATGGATGCGACCCCAAAGCGGTAAATACCTCTTTTACATTACCATATTTTATAGAATTTAGGAAAGGTACAAAAATCATAATTGAGTGTTAGGATTTCAAAAGCTAGCCTATATCATTTTCGATATCAAGCCACATACCAAAATTTCGAAAATACATTTAATTACGATGCATTTTTCATTTGTGTATAGATATAATCACATTTCTCTATAATAATATGGTAGTCCTGTAAAGTAGAAGATGGCCTATAAAGATAAAAGGTATAAAAATTGTAAATTGTTATATAGGATTCCTTGTATATTGAATATTAGTTTATATCGCGAAATAAAATTTCTGATAATATATATTTGTCATATTATGTCTGTGTGATGAATATTGTTTTTTTTTGTTCAATTATTCACTATCCATCAATTCGGTATATATTGCAAATGTTCGTTCAAATTAGCCAATATTGGCTGAACATACAATCAAGATATTCCTTCTTGCACATCTCTCTACCTATACATAGAATAAAAATGACGGTTTGAAAACTTTTCAATTAAAGTTTAAACATTAAAAGTTGTATTTAAATTAAGCAAATATACCACAAATTTGGGTTTCTATTAAATTTGTCAACATATAGACGTAGTGTGGTATTGAAGATTTGTATTCGGAAATGTGGGAGAGATTGACAAGAATGCCTGTATGATCACATAAAACCACGCATTTTTAATGTTGGAAAATTAACCTTTTACTTGTGGCAAGATTAAATTGAATTAATTTGCAAGAGTTCAATCCAGATAGGTTTCGCAAATATATTTCATAGGTCATAATTAAATCAATAATTATTTTTAAATAAAAAAATGTAAACTTTATTAATCTATATAAAAAAGGCGTTCCTATATCTGTGAAAGAAAAACAATTCTTTTTAATCATTCCGAGAGATTGCTTCCACTGGATCAGTTTAGTGTGCAAAATCATTTATTCAGTTTATAATATTGAGTTATTAAATGAAATTACAAACTTTAATTTATTTCGCTTGAATTTTAATTCAATCTCTTGAATCATTTCAGAGATCAATTTTATATTTTAAAAAACAATGGAACATAAATTTTCTACGGATAAATAATTAATTGAGATATAGATATTAGATAGTAAAATATTCAATAAATTTTAATTCAAATGTTATACTTTGATGTATAGATGCTTAAAATTAATCATATAATTTATCTATTTCAAGACACCGAGCAAATTGACAAGCAGCTTGTGATCTACTTCAATGAAATTTAATTCGCTTCTATTGGAATATAAAAAAAAAAATTCAAAACACTGTCTCTGAAATATTTATATTATCATTCTTATCATTTATATATATGAGCGGGATTTATATTGATCATTTACAATAATGATGTATCTCGCTGAAAATGATTTTCTATGACGAAAAATTATTCAATATCAGCACAGAGTCAAATTTGGAAGACGTCAATTACAAGTTACCTGTATACAGCTCTAGTGCACATGATAAACGTCATATTAAATCACGGTGAATTAAAGTGTATCGTCTATCTACACAGGTAGAATCAGTTGTCACTCACAAGATTTCAGAGACAGTTTGATTACTTTACGGTCAAGTTGAAATTGTGCGCGAATCGAGGGACTTTTGGAATAAATTAATCACGGTGATACCTCTAAGCATTTTAGAAAAATTACACTAGTACACACACCTTTTTCTTCTCAATATTTGAAAGTTGTTTCTGGTAAATTCCAATCCGTATATCATGAATATAACCTTCATTTTTAAATATTAGCTCAATTTTTTTTTAAAATATTAGAAAATATTTAATTTTATAAAGAAGCTGATGTCATCGCTGTCATCAAAATATTTTGAAGATATTTACTTTGTAAGCATAAAATTTAATCATCATTTAGATTAAATGCATACCATTGCAACTTTATATCAATAAAATGTTTAACAATACATTTATTTTCAAAAATATTTTTAAATATATAAACAATGCCGCGTAAATACAAAGCTAATCCAGAAATGTTCTGCTACATTTGTAGAAAATTTACAATTCCCAAACAGAGGAACGTATCTCCCAAAGATAAAAGAATGCTATAAAGAATATTTTAGTGTCGCCTTAGGGGATCAAGAAAAGTGGTGGTGCCCCCATAGTGTGTGCGGAACGTGCTATCAAGGGCTTTTGCAATGGAAATCGGGGAAATCAAAAGGTATGCCCTTTGGTGTACCAATGGTTTGGCGAGAATCAAAAAATCACCATGACGATTGCTATTTCTGTGTCTGCAGAATCACAGGCCTTAATAGCAAAAAGAAGCAAACTAACTATTATCCTGATATTCCATCAGCTAGGCAACCTATTCCTCACGACTTCGAGAATCCCATACTGATTCCTTGCACAGCACACAGCCTTTGCAATCATCAATTAGAAGTCCCTGAATTTATTTCAAATGAAAGTGGCATTCCACATTCATTTGATCGGGCATCATTAAATCATCTAGTTAGGGATCTAGGGCTATCAAAAGAAGTAGCAGAAATCCTTGGATCAAGATTAAAGCAAAGGAACCTCTTGTTACCACAAACTAAAATCTCTGTCTATCATAATAGGGAACAATAGGAATTTTACAGGGCTTGCAGAAAGGAAACACAAAGTATCCTTGCTTTTTATGCAAGTGGGACAGCAGAGACAGAAAGAATCATTATATACAAAAATTGGCCTTAAAGAAGTATGTTTCGCTTAGGTGAACAGAACAATGAAAATGAACCGCTTTTCCATAAACTAAAAATGTTTCTTCTACCTTTACATATCAAATTAGTGTTAAAGAAAAATTTTGTAAAGGCTTTAAAGAAAGATAGTGATGCTGTCAAATATTTAATGACTAAATTTCCGAAGATTAGTTGTTCTAAGCTAACGGAAGGTATTTTTTTCATTGGACCTCAAATTCGTAAACTAATAAATGACGAAGAGTTTATTGCAACAATGAAAGAAGATGAGAAAAATGCTTGGCTTACACTCATCGACGTTGTCAAACACTTTATAGGCAATAATTTGTCACCGATTTATGCGAGAATCGTCGAAAATCTGATTTCCAAATTCCATAAGCTCGAGTGCATAACGAATCTAAAGTTTCATTTTATGGATTCACATTTAAACTTTTCCCCTCATAATCTCGGTGCAGAGAGCGATGAACAAGGTGAACGCTTCCACCAAGATATTAAAATCATTGAGCAACGATACAATGGTCTGTGAAATCAACATATGGTGGCGGATTATTGTTGTAATCTGATGCGTGATGAGAGAGAAGCAAAATATAATAGACTTCACAGAAAAAATCTTTAAATCGAAAATATAATTTTTTATTACTTCCTAAATATTACTGTAATTTTATAAATAATGTTTATTAAACCAAATAAAATGTTTTTTCGCATACACAGGTTTTTGTTAAGACCTTCCATCTCATATATAAAAACAATTCTGATTATTTTGAAAAAGAAAGGGAATGAAATTAGATTTTTAAATGGAAATTTATATGGATATAGCGTAAGTAGTTTGATAAATATATTTATCTAAGGGCAGTTATTGAAGTAAAATATATACACATGCAAATCAGCACAAAGGGTTAACCCAGAAAATGTTCTGTTTATTTGAGGAGGAGAAATAAATTTTCTTTTTTTGTACTAGTGTTATCATCCAGTGTTATCAAGTCTTGGAATTATTTTCTCACATAGTCTCTGTATTTCTATTGATGGGGGCATATTCGAAATATTCAGGTTATCTCTGGACATAAGCTTCTAACACTGCTGAAATATCTATATACATATAATTTGACACAAGTAAATGCATCGAGCGATGTTCTTCTGATAGAGATCGCGGTATGGAGAATATATAATTGGGAGAAGAGGTTTCACTACAAATGAGCATATTATCGCAGTAGTGTTTCCACAAATTGTTTTTTAAGGGAAATGTTTATTATTCATTTTAAAAAACATCGTTATATCATAAAACCAAGTAGAAAATATGAAATAAAAATTTCATCAGCAAGAGAAGAACGAAATAGCCTCAAGTCTGCGCATCAACTATAAAAATATCAACTATATACAATAATATTTAATTGAAAATGCATTATGGTTGGGGGAATGACATGTAATGAATGATGACCTAACAAACCTATTATAAAAAAAAATAAAATAAATAATTTGTATACAAATTAGTTAAAATTATTATTAAGCTACAAGTTAAAAAGAGAAAGATGTTGTGTAATGGTGGTGTATCAATGAAATAAAAATCAAGGTTATAAAAATAAAAACGCACAAAATGAATGATAAAGATTAAGAGAAAGTATATAATACAAAATGGTAAATATGGTAAAATGAATCGTACAAGGAAAATAATATCTTATTGCATAAAAGATGAGAGAAAAAAAAAGAAGTTAATTTATTGACTGAACGTATAATGTGACGCTAAGGTTGAAAAAGGGAAAGGGGGTATCTGAGCATGTTTCTGCAAAGTAATATCCTAAGCATTCTGCAGTGCAATGCGAACTTGTTTAAGTGAGGCATTATTTTCATTAACAGAATGCCCAAGATATTCCGTCTGCATCATTAGCTCAGACAGTGAAAAGAGGTGGGAAGATTGATGGATGTAAAATGGAGAGATAGAGGTAAGAGGGATCCCTGTTGTCCATAATGATTGTGCCCGGTTGAATTATGAAAAAAAAAGTGAAAATTTGAAAAAATGGTGAATTGAAATGATGAGTCGGGCGACGAGAAAAAGAAAATAAAAAGATCGCGCTGGATATCCTGAACTCACTTTTGGGAATGGTATAGCGAGGGAGGATTGTTCCAGTCGGATTAATCAATGAAAAAAAAAAGTTCGACAAACTGGAATCCCTTGGAAGGTAGTTGGAGGTTTGAGGAATGCGGAAAAGGAGAGGTGGATGTAAGAGATTTATTGCTGTCAATTTTGATTGTGTCCGACTTGTGTGGTGTGAAGAAAAAGTTGATAAATGAAAAAATGATGAGCCGGACGATGAGAGAAAAAAAAATCTAACTGGGTCTCCCGAGCTCACTATTGGGAATGATATAGGGAGGAAAGATTTTCTAGTTAGTTCAATCAAAAAATGGCTGACGAACAATAATCTCTTGATGGATGTAAAAAGTTGGGAGGAAAGGTTCATGGGATAGAGTTAGAGGTTGTAAGGGAAGCGTCACAAAATAACATTTTGAAAATCTATTAAGAAAAATAAAATGATAAATGTTTTATCTGTTTAAGAAATATTATAAACATCGTTAGGTGTAGGTTTTTTTAAAATGGTGCCTAAAATAGTTGAAGTTGTAAAATTCTAAGTCTAAACATGATGAAAAAAAAATAATAAAAATATCAAAGGTAATAATATATAAAGGGTTCATTGGTAGTTGATGGCATTAATGTTGATGATTAATAAACAAGATGATATTATCGATTAATATTGAAATGTTTTATCTACATCTGTAAGTTAAAAAACAAAGTCCAACACCACAAAACTAGTAAAACTGTAAGTCTATTTACAAGTAAATGAGAGAAAAGTTAAAAGAAAACAAAAATATTCGTTCCTGAAAAAAAGGAACATATTTACACACAATGTCTAGGTGTAGGTGCAAGTTTACTGATGTCTTTCTAGTTTGGCCTACGGGGAGGCAATGTGGCCCTATAATTGAATGATTGACAGGCAAGAGTGTTGAAGTAGGAAGGAATATCTCTGCCAATGGTGGATACAAAGGTCATTCCACCCTTTTAGAAGTAGGAAGGGAGAGACGAAGTAGAAAAAAAACTAGGGGGGAGTTCAGTGTGTCCTTGAGCTGGTTGTCGTTGGGATGAAGATTGGAATATTGTCGTGGCGATGGACGCCATTTTGGGGATTTAATTGTCCTTTTAGGAGGCCAAGATTGCGTCTCCTTTGGTCTCATGTACAGGATCGATTTTAGAGATGATGGGGACCTAATTTTTAAACGGGGTTGACAAAACGATAAACTATCCTATAACATTATAAAAATAAGATTTGTTATAAAAGGGATTTTATATAATTTTCCTATCCGTTTTAATCTGGCAGGTTCCTCTGTTAGAAGGATATTAAATTTAATCTGTAATATTGAAATCGTGGGTGTGAATTCATTGGGAAAAGGTAGGTTATAAAAGAATTAATTAATTAACTAGTGTATAAATAAATGTGTTATGATCATGCGAAATGTGTTAATGGAATATGGGATATGCGAGAGGAATTAAAATTGATGTGAACAATGTAGAAAAGAGCGAAATAAAAATGTATATTTGAACAGGCGACAATCTAACGGGCAGGCGCCAAAGTGGCGTGAGAAAGTCGAACTCGTGCAGCCTATATAATCAAACTGAGCACAGCGGTGGCGGGCGTTGTGTTTTGTTTTTGGGAGGACGGTAATATAATAGCTACTTACGTAACATGGATTGTTTGCCACTCAGTGGCGCCTGTGTACCAAATGTTTTTCTAATCGAGTTAATATTGCGAATACTTTCACTAATAGATCATGATATATGAGGTAGGATCGGTGCATAAGTAATTCAGAACCAAGGGGTTGGTGTAGAGGCATATAAAGAGAATAGGTTTTGTGAAATTTTATTGGGGAATATATTATCATAATTTAAGAAAGAGAAGCTAACTGGAATAATAAAAAATAATTACATATTGTTTCTTTGTTTTTATATACAGTGTGTGTATGTGTGAGTTATATTCTCGGAATTGCGCTATTCCAGTCCAAACAATTCCGAGGGTTAGTGTTAAGTAATCAGTTGTGTGCCTAATAGAAAGAGAAAAATAGTCATAACATTTGAAAGAGAGAAATTATTGGTGGAGGAAAAGGTAATCATGAAATGGTGTTGAATGCTATGATTATTTGATTGATTAATTAACGTCGAGGAGTTCGCCAGACTTCAGGACCTAGATTTCGCTAATTTTATGAGAATAGATGGGGGGACAAGTGATTAAATGGTTCGGAAAATCGATGAGCTATACTTTTTTCTATTGGACTAAACAAGTTGGGATCTAAATGTCGGAAAGGATCAATTATTCTATTTATTTTTAGGGGTTCTATATATATATATAATTTGGGTGGTGAAATATAGAGGACCTCTTCATTATAATATTGTAATTTATTTACATGTACAGTATCGCTATCATTACCTGTAATCCTATTGGGTCTATTAATACGTACGACATTATCAAAAATTATTTCCGTAATTTTATATGGACCTGTAAGTAGGGTACTAACTTACCGCTATTTGGATGATGATACGCCTTTACTAATACTAAATCTCCTGTATCAAAGTGTGGGTTCTTATGTTTGTTATCATATTTAATTTTCTCTTTGTCGTGCCTGTCATTTGTACGTTGTATTGCTAGTTTTCTACTTTCTATTATATTGGGGTAGGGGTTTATCTGGTTATTTAAGTCTGAGGGGATTATATTATACATTATAAATACGGGGGGAAATCCAGTTATCGTATGGGGGGTATCGTTATATTTATTAGTTACTATCTTAATTAACTTAGTCCAGGAGGTTCCTGGATTCTCTAAGTTCAGTAACCTCAGCTTCCCGGTGAGTGTCGCGTTAAGACGCTCGCATAATCCGTTAGCTTGAGGGTTATTCGCAGTGGTTAGTAGAAAAATATTTGAGTATTTCTTAATAATATTCATAAAAGTTAAAGGGATATCATTCCTAACACATAAATTACAAGAATCATTAAAAATTTTACATTGATGTTCAGAGGGATATAGTGGGGGTAATAAATATAAATGGGGAAAATGAGCTAAAGTTTGGCTGGGTGCATTTTTGTCACAATTGGTAGAGGTCCATGAAAGTTTGTTTTGCCTGACTGTATGGCAGAGAGGCCAGATTCAGTTCGTTGTAGAGGGAGAGGGGCTCACCTTTGAGTAGCGTGCGGAGCCGGGCTTGCAGGGTAGCGTCATCTTGCGGTACCTCGCTCGTCCGCTCGAGTTGCTGGATGAAGTTGCTTGCTACGAAGGAGAGGTGAGGGCTTCCTTTGAACGAGGCACGGCTATTCCCCGAATGGCGTCTGTTAGGCGGCTTACTAGGTCTTCGCAGTGGGGATGCATGTTGGTGAGGGCATCCGCGAAATAGTCGTCTCTGACCTCCGTCATCTCCTGCATGCTGCTGTCCTCAGTTATCCTGTCGACTTGAACGGGTTCTGTAGTAACCCCGACTAAGCAGACGTGGAATGTACTGGGCAGTCGTGGTCGTGGGTGCGTGATGGGATTCCCGCACGGGGACAGCAAGGGACAGAGGCAGGTCTAGATGGTAGCTCCAAGAGGCAGAGATAGACCACGGACGAAGGCAGTCGGACCACGGGCGCCGCGGATGCCCTAAGCCTACTCGCGGATATAAGAAGGGGTGAGAGATCCGACCGACCGTATAACGGCCTCACTCTGAAAACAACTCCTTTGTCTCATTTTCTGGGCCCTTTTATACTGGACCCCCGCATATGGCGGTGAGTCCTGATTGGCTCCTGTAATCACGCCACCTTCTGGCGCCGTTGGTCGTTGTCGCCGTCTGGTCTACCTTTGCCTCTTTGTTTATTTGTTAAATCCATTTCCACGAGGTCGATACATATTTTTATATAGATATGGGGCCATAATAAACACCAGAAGAAGGCTGTGAACTATCTAACTCAAAATATACTACATATATATAATAAAATTATTCAATGAAATTACTAGATAACCACAAAAAATATGTGTAAGATCAGAAATCTACCAGAAATAAAATGTATTTCTTCTTAATGCCACGGTAACATCACGATGGAAGAACGCAAAGCACTTGAAACTTTAAAAGCCATTAAAGATCAGAACAGCTGCATATACAAGAAGAAATTCATTCACTCTAGACTTGGAAGATTATGAAAACAAAAAACGTGAAATGCGTGCGCTTAAAGTGACCACAATATACTAGTCCATCCACAAACCAAATTTGATATTGATATGTTTTACAAGAAATTAAACTCATATAAATTTACGCAAAAGTTAGTCATCAAAATAAGAGGCCGTCTCAAATCAACAAACAATAGTAATATCATCACTTTCTACTAATTACTGAAACCCATGAAAGCCAAAATATAGCGCTCCATCCCTTAATATCATATATCAGGTCTCATCCTTACTCTTTAGCACAATCCAATTCTGAAACATCTACCTCATTCACTTTCGAATTCAGTAGAATCCCCAGAAAGTACCAGAAATGCAACAATAACACACAAACGCCGAAATTTCAAAATATTATCATTTGACAACGAATCTTTAAACATCTCTATCCCGCCATAGATATATAATTAGCTCTTTCCGAGTTTTTAGAAGACCCCTAATATCGTTTTACTTATTTCAACAATTCAATCCTCTTGAATAATACCTATATCATTCAGCTATTTCATCTACAGGTATTTTTCAAGCAGGCTAAAATATACTCTTCATTGACAATCTAATTCCTATAATACATGGTATTCACATTGAAAATATGGAAATTAACCACAGCTATCTGAACATATTTTAATATTTCGTGGACGTGTGTGAGACGAGCAGTTCGAATATTCAAATCTCTCTCTACGGTATGGTAATTAAACATAAAACCTTTCATAAAGATTATGAAAGGTTAAAAATGTTAATTAATAAAATAATTTACTACCAATTTTCAGATATAAAACTAACATGACTGTACCAGCCAACTACAATTATAGGATTTTCTTAACTTCAAATCTATTTGTCTCTATTAATTGTATTACTCTCTCAACATATAAAGAGCGTTCACAAAAATCCATTCCCATATATATTTTCAAAATTCAAGCTTTAAATAAGGTAATCTATTTCATCTTTAAGAAACAGTTTCTAAAGGTCAAGCAGTGTTATCCGACTCCCTCCTTAGGCGTAACTCCCTATAGGCATCGCTAATATCATTAAACGATATAGCACCGAACCAACACGATACAGCTGAGAACACAACCCAATAAAGATACTCATCCTTTGTGATTTTATTCGTATTTTATTATCCTATCACAAGTTATCTACAAATCAGAAAAATTCTAAAGAAAGTACAAAATATTATGCAGTTCCTGGCCATCCACCTACATAATTTAACAAGAAAATCTATTGAAAGTTGAGATAAAGCAGCACAGGTTAGCTAGCCCCTTACAGAATAATAAAGCAAATACCTACACGCGCTATCGTGTATAACCATATCTCCATCTGGAATAAAACAACGGAATCATAATCCTCTTTAAGCAAGAAATATTGTTTTAAAAAGTTGATTCTCCACGATCAATAAGAACAGTATAACCAGAAAAATAATTATTACTAGGCACTACATACAATACAGAGAATTCAGCCCTAGATAGACTCACCAATAATCATTTTGTGTACAATGTTGGTATAAACACGAGAGTTCTGATTTTAATAATTAGACATTGATTTTTTTATTTAAAATATTATATTTAAGGACGAGGCTAGAAGTGCTCACGAGGTTATCAGATGGGTATTATATTTGCAACAACAAACACTGTTACCAGGTAGAAATACAGTTGTGCTGAGGTAAACATGTAATACAGCCTCTTCTAATTTAAATTAAACATTTATTGAAGAATCTCCTGTGTTCCTGTTGAATAGACAACATAGTCTTCAAGAGATTTGCCTTGAACGTTATAATCTGCATAGAAGCATGCATGATCAGGCATTGGTATAAATATTTTACAAGATGTTTGGCCTTCGTCAGGATGTTCTCGCCAAGAGAATGACTTAGTGAAATGGTTTTGAAAACTTTTGTAGAAAAAAAAATATATACACTCATAGACAAAATAAGAAACTGGAACGCCTTTAATGTCGCCTGTCGTATTTTATTTTCTTGAAGGAGGCAGAGACAATTTGTTCACACTTGGTTAACTCGTGTGTCTTCAATAAAGGTCACTGTCATATATTTCAGAGTTATTGTCTGAATCCGATATACCTGCTAGAAGGTACAACTTTCTCAAGTTTTGTCTATGAGTGTGTATATAGCAATGAGAAATTTCGAAACGAGAACATTTGTAAATAAACACACAGCTCCTGTCGAAATAAACAAAAATGTCTCCACCATTTATAAACGGTCCATGCAAGCATGTAGATTGGAGGCTATGTAACTTACATAGAGCAAGGTGGAGAAAATATTTTACTTGTATTTTTATAGATGGAAATTTTGCCGTGAGGATATTGATTTAAAAAGACAAAGGTCACCTCTCCCGTCAAAATAGACGTCAAATCCAGCGCTTTTCAGTTTTCCAAAGCTGGTGTTGTGGCTTTGTTACCTACCCGAGGCCACTAGTTTGCGGCGAAGGTCAATAGATGGCGTCTGGATTTGACGGGAGAGGTGACCTCAGTCTTTTTAGATATATTTTGATAGCAAATACTTTTGTAGGAATTCTAAATGTTGTATGCTATATATAGGCAGTATAGTTGATAGAAAATTTTCAAAATTAAATGGATACTTTAACTAAACCTGGGGTTGCTGTTACAGAAAGTGCTTTTTTAAGCCTAAAAAAATCGGAAAGCGGATTAGGCGCTTGTAAGTATTGAATAAAATTTTCTCTATTAGTACCATTTAGATAAATTTTGTTTCATGTAGGTGAATGTCTCTTGGCTCTCTAACGTGCGCCAGTAGTCAGTGGATTACTCTCTGAACTCCTGAAATGTTTTAAAACATCTCAATTATGGGAGGTTACACATTTCGCACTATTTATCCAAACAGAATTCCTACACAGTTTCATCCAAATTTTATAGTCACTCAATTTGTCACATCACACGGAAAATTCTAGAAATATTTACATACGAGTAAAAGAGTTCTACCAGAAACACCAAATTGTTCCTGCGAAAAAAAACTGAACAAACTGCTCTTCACCTTATCTATGACGTACAGATATATACCTAGCAGATGTACAAAGAAATGGTCTGCTTTTCATATGTGTAGACATGTGGTGCACTTACAGTAGAAGCAGTCGCTAACATCTTACCCACCATGATTATCATGGCTTCTACCACGTGTACTAAGGATAAGCAAAAAAAAAAAAAAAACATAAATGGCAACCTTGTTGTTTTTGGTTAAGTAATCTTTACATAATAAATTAATACTTTTATAATTGTTTTTTTTTTATAGAAGAATGTAATAAAAAAGTATATAAGGAAAAAGGAAAATTTTCTCTTTTTTTTTACCCCGAAAATACCCACAACCTCAACGTTGAAATATTAGTGAAAAATTTGACCCATATTTATATCTGTAAATATTTGCATATTACACAGGGATGTCAAAACTACATTGACGCTACAAATTTTGTCGAATTTATAAAATGATGACACTTGCAAATAGAACACTGGTAGAAAAACATAAAAGAGCTAATTAAAAATGTAATAATACAAGGTAATAAAGCGCCCTCTGTCGCGGAGATATACCCCGAATAAACTTAGACGTTGAGACTTTAAATGACTTGTAAAAAGGTTTCTTTATTCAATCATCAAGCGGTGAAAGCCATGAATCGCACTCTACTCTACTCGATTTTCAAGACACGAGTCACTCTACCACGACGACTGCCGGCACAGGCAGCATCCCCTTTTATAAATCCAAAAGATAAAACAAGAGAAAAATGAAAAATAACTATTTACATAAAAGATAAAAATACAAAGTATCTATTTACATAACCAACTAACATTCAACACCATCTATATTCAGTTAAACCTGTCTATAGCGCCCCCTCTTGGGACTCACCAAAATAGGGTGCTATAGAAAGGGGGTGCTATAGACAGGTCACTTTAAATGTAAATCGCATCGTAATACGTATTTAAAATCGGGCGCTATAGAGAGGAAGGCGCTATTTAGAGGGGGCGCTATAGACAGGTTTAACTGTATAACAAATGAAATTTTGTTCGGTCCTTACGAGGATAAAATAATTTTATCGAAACGTCGAGATAATAAAAATATATACTGGCAGAAATATCTTTAATTTTAAGAACTATCAATGCCGGCCTGGCAGCCTCTATCTTTACGATGAAAACATTAAGACACTAATGTTTCTTTTCACAAATATATCAAACTTCTACTGTCCTTACTGCGATAAAAAAAGGCATGTGATGTTTGTTAACGGCTTTGTCTTTCCCATCATATGGTACAGAGCTAAGTACTCTGGTCTGATATTATTGAAGCAATAATGTTATCGGAAATCTAGATACAGATTATTTGCTAACTGCCCTTTATTATTCCCGGTTAATGTTCTTCTGTTTGGTTTGAAGGGGATTTGAGTGAAGGTAACCTTTCAATACTCTGAGCATATACCTTTGGGTTTAAGCAGATGAAATGCACATAGTAAACAAGAAATACAATCCATAAGAAGACAATATAAGATATTAAAATAAAAAAGGAATATCCCCACAACGAGCACGTGAGCTTTTTAGATGGCAGAGCGCCATCTAGTAGAACCGAAATCAACTAAACATTGATTTATCCTTTTCCCTGATATTTAGCCAATCAATTTTATTGATAAATCAAAAGAAGTCAACCACGAACGCGTTTCTAGCTGTTGGCTCTCGTCAGCGAGGTGCACACTGTACCACTTCCACCAAAAATGTTTTGGTCCCAGAGGCTTCTTGAGAAACTAAGAAATGGGTATTGAAGGCCTAACTTAGATATGATATATGATGTTTTAAAAGGTATGTTGCCTCGTAGATTAATAAAAAAAAATGAGACAGAGAGAGAAAATATCACAAATGATTGACAAACATACAGGAAGTAGTTGGTTTATTTACAAAAATAGGGGCAGCAGAATATAATATAGAGAAGAAGGACAAAGATCTAGTGACCTGTATCCAGGCAGTTGAAACAAAGTGTTCATATTTTCTATGATATGTACATTTATTTTTCACTCCGCTCACGCGGAAACACCAACAGGTATGAAATGAAGATATAAACCGTAGCGATTCGTTTCTTTATTCGTGCAAAGTCCAAGCTTTCGGATCTTTATAACCTTTCTACAGGCTAATGCATGTCATAATGTCTGTAGAAGGATATTATAAAGATCCGAAAGCTTTCACTTTTCACGAATAAAGAAACGCATTGCTACGAATTATATTCTTATACTTTATAGCAATTATCTCTTCTAACCACCAGGTATATATAAAGAACGTGACGTGGTTGGGTTTCCAGTTTTGCGCGATGCTGGCCCGGATGTGTCCGGAGCCAGCCTGAGGAGGAGGAGGACAGGTGAGTCTTCCCAACTGTATCTGATCTTCTATTTTGATCCAAATTTTTCACGGAATATAATATTGACCAAACAAATAACATATATATAGAGAAAGCAGCTTCCAAAATAATAGGTGAACTCAACAAAAGATGAGATTTGTCACAAAAAATGGTTAATGAAGCAAATTAAAGTAACAAAAATGGAAATTAAGGGAAATATTTCTTTTAGAATTGGACTGCCATGGATAGAAGTAGAAATTATTTTCCTGCTAGTTTTATAAATCGGAAATATTTTCTGCGACCATACCACATTGATAAATGACTTCTTTTAGTTTTAAATTATAAATAAATTTATAATCTAGCTATATAAATTAAATTTAAAATTAAATTGCCATTTATCGTTAAAATTTGTAACAAAAAAATTACTGGAAATGTGTTTATTTTCAATAATATCATCAAATATTAACTCTACAGACCTTATTACAATGATATAAGTTATTGAATAAGAGGGCTTGGCTCATCAGTAGTGAACCCTCTCATCGGTATCGCCAAATCTAACTATAAAAATACCATGTCTGTCTGTTTGTCTGTGGGAGATGCACGGTTGCCAGTCAGAGACGGTTGGGACTTGAGACTTAATATTTGGAGCGATTATTCATGACCTCAGAGGAATAAATCCAAATTTTCCGGTTTATATCTCGAATCTCCTTGGAGTCACCAGCAAAATAACTGTCAAAACATTCGTTTTTGAAGATTAATGAAAGGGGCGCAATGCGTGTACCTATGCTTTAGCTGTTTTAAAAGCCAACCTATTTATAGTTATTTTGATTTTCTAATTCTTCCAAGTGGTTCTAGACACAGAGCGTCGTAATGTTTTAGAAACAACATTTGACGGTTACGATTTAATAATTATATTTATCCTGAAGTTACATACGACAAAAACTCTCAAATTGTAATATAGGGTTTTTGGAAATAAAAAGAAGTAGCAAAGTTAGAAAATAAAATAATAAACAAATGACTAATTTAAATAAGCCTTTTCTAACAATATATATATTGTAATTCCTGTAGCGATAGGCCGGTGTTAATCTGGCAGGAAATGAACAACTATATTTGATGATTCAAAAAGTTATGAGGCTTTATAATACAAAGTGATAATGAGACACAAATTGAACCAATGTTGGTCCAATCAATCCTGAACTATCTGTTTAGGCTAGACTCGGCTTCTCTTGCCTCAGTGGACTTTATCTTCTCCAACTTTAATTCCCTTGACTTTATCCTCTTTAACTCTTGACCTCAACTTCTTTATCCTTAGGCTTCTTGAACCTCTTTATCTTTAGGCTTCTGTAACCTCTTTATCTTTAGGCTTCTGTAACCTCTTTATCTCTAGGCTTCTGTAACCTCTTTATATTTAGGCTTCTGTAACCTTTTTATCTTTAGGCTTCTTGAACCTCTTTATCTTTAGGCTTCTGTAACCTCTTTATCTTTAGGCTTCTGTAACCTCTTTATCTTTAGGCTTCTTGAACCTCTTTATCTTTAGGCTTCTTGGTTCCAATGAACCTCTTTGTCTTTAGGCTTCTGTAACCTCTTTATCTTTAGGCTTCTTGAACCTCTTTATCTTTAGGCTTCTTGGTTCCAATGAACCTCCTTTGCCTCTTAACCTCTGGGTTCCAATGAACCTCTCTAGATCTGCAGATTCTCACTCTCCCCACGCGCGCCCGTCTTCTCTTCTCCTACCCTTTCTCCTCTCGCACTTGATGTTATCCTAGTTTTTATAGGAAACGCGCTGTACCTAATCTGTGGAAGTTGATTTGCATAGATCTTTTCCCAAAGCCTAGTTTGCATAAAGTCTTCTTTCTTTTAATCTTGCAAAATTTGCCTAGGCTTTCTTGCATACTCCCCACAAAATTATTGACAAATAATTTTCCCAAATTAGCATCCAACACTTTCTTGGAATCGATTCGAAAATTCTTCCGGAAAATCCAACTCGATTGGGCAAAGACGTTGTACAGGTCTTATTACAATCCCGCCTCCTGTCTATCGTGGGCTCTGATCTAGGCCATGATTCTTTAGGTTGTTTTAACCATTCGGGGCCCTCCCACCATCTACCTCGCACAAACTGAGGTGGAGAACACCCTCGAGACAAAAGATCAGCCGGGTTCAAATACCCTGGTACGAACCTCCAGTTGTTCACATTGGTCGTCGATTGAATTTCCCCAACTCGGCCTCTCACGAAAACCCGCCATTCAATTTATCTCTCTATCCAGCTTGTCCTGAGCCACCATCTTGCCCTCGCTCTCAAAAGAGGTTGTCCAGCTCTGTTACTGAAAGACTGTACACCATGGCCTCAACATCCAGGTCTATGGATTTCATCTTTGACTTCTTGTTTTGGGAGGAAGTGGCAGAGGCCTTCTTGGAATCAGCTTTGGAAGCATCGAAAACAGGACGGAGAGGCGTCGTCTTACCTTCAGCTTTGAACACCGGCCTATGCGGTAAACAATGGCGCCTCTCTTGAGGCCCACTCTACACACCACCGGAGATTGCCCCATAAGCGTCCATCCTTTTCTTCCAAAGAAATCTGAGGTAGTCCCGATCATTCTCCTTAATGGATATCATCTCGAAATATCTTCTTATGTCTACCAAAATTCCAAACCTATTTTCTCGAATTTTTTTTTCTTATTTCAGGGATTCTTTGCAGTGGATTGGGTATCTTCCTTAAATACCGTTTCAAGGAAAGTCCGTTGCGTCCTCGACAGGATGCGTAGTCAGATACTGGCCGTATAGGCGTAGTTTTGGATTCACTCCTAAACAAAAGGCGACGGGGCAAATAGTATCCTTTTACCTCAGGTGGATTCTCATTACTCTATCGACGAGCCCTTCATTCAACCAATCTTTTGGATCCATATTTTTTTCTTCCACCTTTGAATCAGTACCCTGTTCTACATCTAGCTTTTCTTCCACCCTTGAATCAGTACCTTGTTCTGCATCTAGCTTTTCTTCCACCTTTGAATCAGTACCCTGTTCTACATCTAGCCTTTCTTCCACCCTTGAATCAGTACCTTGTTCTGCATCTAGCTTTTCTTCCACCTTTGAATCAGTACCCTGTTCTACATCTAGCCTTTCTTCCACCCTTGAATCAGTACCTTGTTCTGCATCTAGCTTTTCTTCTTCAGTGCTCTTTGAATCCATTACTTGTTCCACATCCAGCTTTTTCTCTTCTTCCAAGTTCTTTGACTCTGTACAATGTTCTTCATCTATATTTTTCGCTTTATTTCCATCATGATCTTTTCCCTCGTTGTATTTATCGTACTTATTCTCTGCATAATCAGATTTATTTATCGCTTTATGGGTCGTCTATGTGGGCGTCTTCCAATTTCCGGTCGAATGCTTGGAAAAACTGGTGAGCACTGTAGGTTCCATCGAAGGCCGGTAGTGCTGGCCCCGGGAGGTCGGACGACCTGCCTTGGGCGAACGCCGCCGCGAACTGTCTGATGGCGGCCGCTAGGGGGCCAGTTTCTTCAGTCCTTGCTGCCTCGCTCTTCCCTCCCGCTTGGTTGTTGTCATTATTGACTTCGGTCGTATTACCTTCCATTATATAATCCTGTCGACTAGCTATCGCAGTATCGTTGCGAAATCTTTTAATGTGGGTTGATAATTGATTTGATTGATTTGAGCGCAGTCGTTTGAGTGGGAAGTGATGCATACAGGGGAAAATAATCGAGAAGACACGATGTTGATTGGGTTGAAATAAGGCAATTAATCGAGGGAGAGAAGGATTTGAGAGGTTGAGCGGATGAGGACTAGTGGCTATAACTATTCACATGGTGCTAGGATTGACTTATCTGAAGGGTTGAGCGGATGAGGATGACTCCAAAATGGTCTCTATCGCGGCGAGCTCCGGACTTAACTCGGTGCGGTCCAGCTCTCAACTACAGGTGCTAACTCGATGGTGCCGAGCTCCTAACTGCCTTTTCTGTGTTCTCGATTTAAGAAGAAAGCTCTTCTGATTGCTCATTGGCTGAACATTCGTGACGTGTAAGCTCGCTATAGGTCCTTGACTAATGAGCTACTCTCTGATTGGTCTTTGCTACTTCTTTGTCTTTTGGACTTGTTTTAACCTGACCAGGAAGTGCTAGTTTGTTGAACTCAACTTTTACGAGTTCCGAGATAATAAAACCCTGCTAATGATTGTTCCCCCTTAAGCCTTCTCTCTCCAGATTGTTAAGCCTTGTTCTTTATTAAATCTTGTAAAACATACATTTCATACATATTGGGTCGGGTTTGCATCTAGCTATGTACAAATTATGACATATATATAATAGGTTCGCTGTTACACCTTTGCAAAGGTTGTCTGAACGCCAGCCGAAATACAAGTATATTGTTTAATAGATTCTTTTTAAAATAAGAAAAAATATTGTATTTTTTGGCGAAACTGGCGAAAGCGCTGTAAGGATTCACCTATGATGGAAAATCCTGATATTTTTTAAATTTCAAAAGATGTTTTACCTGTAAATCGTACTATTAGCTCTCAATTTTGACCCTTTAAAATGTCTTTTCTATTTGAAGTTCTACTGAGCATGCAATAACACTATGGAATTTTATCATGTATTCATATAACAGGATAATAGTGGTATGATAAAGCATGATGTATGGCAGATAGACACGTGTACTAAGTAGAATTATTCGATCCAGAGACCACCCCCACGCCGTCTACGCTGTCCCTGACGGCGTGGCCTGTCCCAGCTGGATGACCAGCTACGACCCCCGACCAGCTGGAAGGGTGGGTACTCTAACTTATTCTTCATGGAAATGTAAACATTTACCCGATCCGCCCTGCCTATAAATGGATAGGCCCATATAAAAGTATTGCGTTTTTCGAAATAAAAATTCAAGGTACCAATCTGAGAAAGAAACAACACTTTAATTAAAAATTTAGTTAACATTTTATTCGGGAACCTTTTTTTTTTACATCTACTGGGTAGTTTATGGTGGATATTTGATATATTTACATCTGAAAAACTAATTTAAAAAAAATGGTCAGGTGTTGATATTAAAAATTGGGTTGACCAAATATCAGGGAACTGCCCAAATCAATGTTTAGTTGATTTCTGTTCCACCAGATGGCGCTCTGTCTTCTGTAAAGCACATTTTCGCCTGGTCAGGATATGCCATTTTTATTTTTAATACTTACATCTATTTATTCATATATTTATCATTATATAATCTTATTTATTTATTTTTTTTGTATTTAACCTTATATAATTTTATATGGACATTGTTATAAAGTAGTCTCAATCTCTCTACCTTTCTCTCTGTTTTTCACTCTAATCAGACAAGTTTGGAATTTCCATCTGAATACATCTCGAATTTCTCCGCCATAACTGTAACGCGGTGTAAACCAGTATTGTTTCAATGTCATACTAGGATGGTTCAATAAAGCTCGGTGGGTTCCAGGGACTTCGGCCGGGTGTACTTCATCCCGGAAGGAGTGGCCGCCCCTTCGTGGGCCGTCTATTACGAGCCGTGGCAACTCAGGGAGTAAGTAACCTTTTTCCTGATATCTATTGCTTCACCGAGAAATTCAGTCTTTGTTTGACGGCTGCTTCTTTTGAATATCTTTTATGAAAATGCATCATTAAATAAGTTTAGCACTATTGAAACTTCGAAAGCCCCACCAGCGAGTGCAAGTAACCAACCGCGCTCTGACACATTTGTAAGTGCAAACTTGAACTGCTTTTCATATTTTTAGACATGTGGTGCACTTACAGTAAAAGCAGTCGCCTAATTCTACCTACCATGAATAGCATGGCCTGTACCATGCGCACTAGGGATAAGCAAAACAAAAAATACTTCGACAGAGATCCGTTGTGAATGAGATTTAAACATGTTCGGGAGAAATAGATTTCTGTTAAATTCTTCTCTACTCTATTTCTTTTAATAAGAACACTTCAGCCAGACTTTCCGATATTTATGACCCACACGTGTTATTATTGCGATAAAGGATAGAGTGTTATCTGCTGAGATAATTCTTCTTTAGGAGTTTGATTTGTAAAGGTAACAAATATAGATTCGTTGGCATTTTTATATATAAAATCAGTTTGTTATATAATGTACCATTTAATTTAATCTTGAGAATTGTTGTACAAATAGAAATGCGATCCACAATGTGTTAAATCCACGGTTGAACTTAGGTCTACATTAGGTCATCGCTACTGAGACCTTCAATGCTGAGAAAATTAAATAATGCAAACTCCGTTTTCTCGATTATAACACTATCCAACAGATAAAGGGAATGTGGAATATGATTAACAGAATTCATAATTATTCATTTTAAGGCTTAATTCTTTATCCCTAGCTCCTTCCTTTACACGAGCGAAAAAAAGACTTTCGATTATAGACTAACATATATGAGAACTTCAAGGTAAATTTCTCCAACCTCTCCTACAAACACACTTTCCAAAGTCTTTCAAGCCGACCAGGACGTCAAGATCTACCTTCAAAAATACTAGCACACCTCGTCCATTGGAGATGGGGAATCTATCAAGAGATGTAACAGGATTGTGGTATAATGATGGTCATGAACCCAGCATTGTCCATAAATCTCCACGATATGTAAAAATAGCTGCTGTCGTTGGTTGGCTATCCACCACATGACAGTCAGACTTTGCCCCCACCCAGCATTGTGATATAATGGAATCCTACAGTATGATTATTAGGAAATAGAATCACTGATATGTTTTAAGCATCAGTGTAGTATGTAAGCAACTATTAAATCATTTGGTACGTTGGTTGAAGTAAGTAGTTGTAACACGTTCCTACGTGTGCTCCAGCTTTCCTGAGGAGTGGGACCGCCCGGCTCCCAGCGAGAAGGTCCCCCGGTCCTCCGTCTTCGGAGGGAGGGACCGCGAGGTGGACCTTGAGGAGGAGGAGGAGCTGGCGCTCCAGTAAGTAGCCGTTTCACCTAAATTGAGACATCCATGTTTTTAATTAAATTAGTGTCTTCATTCTATAAAAATATTTTTGATAAAATTTTGTCTACGTGTGTGTCTTTAAAAATTAATGATTTATTTATAATAGGGTAAAATAAAAGGGAATATATAAAGAATAATCTTTATCACAATTTTAACTAAATAAAATTTCTAGTCAAAATACAAGCATAACCCGTACGGCATGTAAAGGCTACCTCCGTAGTATGCAATATTTAATGGCCTATTTCAACGGAAATGGGCACTTAGGGGCTTTATCTTTCGAGATGTTGATCCGGTTGAGTAAGTGGAGCGACATGACCGTCAATTTTCTACAAACAGATAGACACTATCTTCGAACATTTCTTTCTGTGATCATTACAAAGTTTTTAAGGACCTCTTTCTCAATGTAAAGAAATAAAATAACAAAGCAATAGCATTATTAAGTATGATAAAGGTATTGTTTGTTTTTAAATACGAGATTATTCATTTAAAATTTAATTGGTTTTGTGATGTGTAGGAAGGCCATCTTGGCCTCTCTGGGGATCGCCTAGAGCCTCCAAGAGACACCTCAAGTCACAAGGAAGATTTCAAGCCCGGTCCCTGGAAAGTCCTTCCGTTCGAGTAATGGGAAGGAGAACAACGGACAACGTCTGACAGTTTCAACGGGACCTCGGGTCATGTACTGTGACTTCACATGGCAGGTGATTGAATGCCGTCTGGAAGATGTGGCGATTAACAAGGAAGTCAATCATGGAATGCCATCTTACAAGCTTCCATCTGGACCTCATCCCTCGCTAAAAACGTTCCTAGTGCAGTGTTTAGAGACAAGGACCATCAGCCCTACATTGTATTCTTGTAGCAGCCTGTTCTCTTTGTATGATGCTGAATGTAATGTCTAAATTAAGAGGCAAAAGTTCTCTGTTGAAAGTGTACATCAATTGATACTCCTGGTTTATGCTTTGAGACTTGGTTGTCTCAAAGTCCTGACTGACCCATATGTAGGTCCCCGAGTACTGGATATACTCAACCTGACAGTGATAGAGTTCTGGCCAAACTCGATCTGTTGTCTCTTATTTCAGGCTGAACAAGAACTGGTGATCGCCTAGTCTCGGCTGAACTCGATCTGGTGTACTCCTAGTTCTGGCTGAACTCGAACTGGTGGTCATCTATTCTTGGCTGAACTTGATCTTGTAATCTTCCGAGTTCTGGCTGAACTGGACCTTTTAGACTCCTAGCGCAGGCTGAACACGAACTGGGGATCTCCTAGTTCTGGCGGAACTCGAACTGGTTCTTCTCCTAATCCTGGCTGATCTCGAACTGGTTCTTCTCCTAGTCCTGGCTGAACGCGATCTTGTGATCTTCGAGTTCTGGCTGAACTGGAGATTTTGGACTCCTAGTTAAGGCTGAAGACGAACTAATGATCTCATAGTTCCGGATGAACACAAACTGGAGATCTATTATTCTCATCTGAACTCGATCGGGAGTGCTTCTAGTTCTGGCTGAACTCGAACTGGTATTCTCCTAGTTCTGGCTGAACTTAATCTTGTAATCTCCGAATTCTTGTTGAACTTGACCTTTAAGATTCTTGTCCGGGCTGAACGAGAACTGGTGATCTCCTAGTTCCGGCTGAAAATGAACTGGTGATCCCCTAGTCCCAGCTGATCTCGATCTGGTGTACTCCTAGTTCTGGCTGAACTCGATCTGGTGTACTACTAGTTCAGGCTGAACTCGATCTGGTATTCTCCTAGTCCCGGCTGAAAATGAACTGGTGATCCCCTAGTCCCGGCTGAACTCGATCTGGTGTACTCCTAGTTCTGGCTGAACTCGATCTGGTGTACTCCTAGTTCAGGCTCACTCGATCTGGTATTCTCCTAGTCCCGGCTGAAAATGAACTGGTGATCCCCTAGTCCCGGCTGAACTCAATCTGGTGTACTCCTAGTTCAGGCTGAACTCGATCTGGTATTCTCCTAGTCCCGGTTGAAAATGAACTGGTGATCCCCTAGTCCCGGCTAACCTCGATCTGGTGTACTCCTAGTTCTGGCTGAACTCGATCTGGTGTACTCCTAGTTCTGTCTGAACTCGATCTGGTATTTTCCTAGTCCCGGCTGAAAATGAACTGGTGATCCCCTAGTCCCGGCTGAACTCGATCTGGTGAACTCCTATTTCCGGCTGAACTCGATCTGGTATTCTCCTAGTTCTGGCTGAATTCGAACTGATGGTCACCTAGTCCTGGCTGAACCTGATATTGTGATCTCTGAGTTCTGTCTGAACTGAACCTTTTAGACTCCTAGTTCAGGCTGAAAACGAACTGGGGATATCCTAGATCCGGCTGAACACGGAGGGGAGATCTCCTAGTCCCGGCTGAAAAGAAACTAATGATCGAGTCCTTGCTAAACCATAACTTGCAATATCCGTGTTCTGGATGAACCTGACTTTTGGACTCTTAGTCCCGGCTGAACACGAAGTTGAGATATTCTAGTCCTGGCTTAAGTTTATCTTGTAATCTCCGAGTTCTGGCTGAACTTGCTCCTCTGGATACCTAGTACAGACTGAACATGAACTGATCTCCTAGTTCCGGCCGAAAATAAAATAGTAATCTCCTAGTCCAGGCTGAACACCTAATCTTAGTCTGATAGTCCTAGCTGAACTCAATATGATGGTTTAATAGTGCTGGATGAATTAGACCTGGTAGTTTCCGACCCCTGGCTACACTCGATCTGATGGTCTCCTAGTTCTGGCTTAACCTCACCTGTTGATCATCGGTTCTGGCTGAACGCGACCCGGTGGTATGCTAGTCTTGTCTGAACTCGACCTGGTGGTCTCCTAGTCCTGGCTGAACTCTATTTCGTAATCTACTAATCCCAGCTGAGAGGGAACTGGTGGTCTCCTTGTCCTGGCTGAACTCTACTTGGTGGTCTCTTAGTCCTGGGTGAACTCGACCTGGTGGTCTCCTAGTCCTGGCTGAACTCTATTTCGTAATCTACTAATCACAGATGAGAGGGAACTGGTGATCTCCTAGTTCTGGCTCAACTCGAGCTTGTAATCTACGATGTTCTGGCTGAACATTGACCTTTTGAACTTTTGACCAGACTGAACAGGAACTGGTATCTCCTAGTCCTAGCTGAACCGATGTTGTAGTCTTCGAGTTCTGGCTGAACTCGATCAAGTGGTCTGCTAGTCCAGGCTGAACACATACATTTGGTCTAATAGTCCTAGTTGAATTCAAACTGATGGTCTCCAAGTTCTGGCTGAACTCTACCTAGTGATCTCCCAGTTTTGGCTGAAGACGACTTGGTGGTCTCCCAGTCCTGGATAAATACTACCTGGTGATATACAAGTCCTGGCTGAACATGAACTGGTGATCTCCAAGTCCTGGCTGAACACGACCTAGTGATCTCCAAGTCCCGGCTGAACACGACCTAGTGATCTCCAAGTCCTGGCTGAAAATGAACTGGTGATCTCCCAGTCCTGGCTCTACACGACCTGGTGGTCTCTCAGTCCTGGCTGAACACGACCTGGTGATCTCCCAGTCCTGGCTGAACATGACCTGGTGATCTCCAAGTCTGACTGAATTCGACTTGGATATCCCAGTCCTGGCTCTACTCGACACGATGAACTCTGAATTATGACTGGACTCTACCTCCGTGTATCCTTGTGAACTCGATTTTTATAAATTGCTGCTCGACCTTTCGACTAACTCTACATTATCAGGGGAAATACCTTGCAGCTGCTCTTCTTTCATTTATCGATATTTTAATAAACTTTGGAATGTGGGCGGAAGAAATGTGTTGCATTTTGTCGTAAAATCTAACCAATTATTATTTTTTAAATTTTATAACTTATTCTAGAATATAATATATTTTTAAAACGATTCTGCCAAGAATGAATCATTTCTCTCATGCACCTCGTAACAGAATTATATCTGAGATTTTAACAGTATTTATTGGTAAAGGAATATTATCTGTGGATAAATATTTATAATATCAAGTATATATTACACACAGTTCCATTAATGTAGTTAAACTTTTAAAGTTTTTACATCTACTGATAGAGGAAGCTTTCAGGCTATGACACCGATCCATGAGACTAGGACAGGGGTCGGCAAACCTTTGATTCGGAAGAATCAAAAATTAAAAATTACAAATTTCCAAAATTTTTAAAGAGCCAAAACATTATTTTGACAACAATAAATAGTACAAATAGTGTTGAGGAATAGCAAGCTGTTCCAGCTCTCACCAGTTTTGGATGATGATGGCGTACTTCTTATGGACTCTAGGCTGGCCAATGTCCAAATGGCAAAACTGAGGGCCCCTATAATTCTGGACCCAAGGCATTATTTGACAGGGTTAATTATTCGTCATTACCATGTTTTGGCGCTACACCAGGGACAAGAAACTGTACGGAACGAGATACGCCAGCTGTTTTGGATACCAAATTTGAGAGTGGCAATCAGACGATGTTGGAGTGAATGTCCTCTATGCAGGATAAGACGAGCCAAACCTTCTACACCAATGATGGCTGCACTCCCGGGATGCCGTGTGGAACCTCAACAACGGAGCTTTTCTATTGTGGGAATGGACTATTTTGGTCCTATGGAGGTCTCCGTTGGGCGCCGCCATGAGAAGAGATATGGTGTTCTCTTCACCTGCATGACGACACGGGCCATTCATTTGGAAGTGGCCCACAGCCTCACAACAGACAGTTGTATAATGGCGATACGGAGAATGATCTGTCGAAGGGGACTACAGTTGGAGATCTTCAGCGACAACGGCACCAACCTACGCGGTGCTGATAAGGAGCTACAACAGGCACTGGACGACTACGACTAGGAGGCTTTAACAGAAAATATGAACAGCAAAGGCATCAAGTGGAATTTTATTCCTCAATCAGCGCCTCACATGGGTGGAAGCTGGGAGCGTTTGGTGAGATCCGTCAAGACAGCGATATCGGTCATCCTGAGGTCTCGTTTCCCAAAAGATGAGGAATTGTTGACCTTAATGCTGGAAGCAGAAGCCGTGGTGAACAGTCGCCCACTTACTGATGTGCCTTTGGATCCTGCAGCTCCGGAGGCAATTACACCAATGCATTTTCTGATTGGTACAAGCAGCATTGGACAACCACCTGGACAATTTGATGACGCCGATTTGAGGCTGAACAAACGATGGCGGAAAGCGCAACGGCTAGCAGACATGTTCTGGATGCGATGGAGGAAAGAATACCTACCCACATTGCAGCGGAGAACAAAATGGCATGGTCGAGTTCCAGACGTCCAGGTTGGTGATATGGTTTTGGTGTTGGACGAAAGTCTGAAGCGCGGACACTGGCCGCTTGGTATTGTGGAGAAAGTATTTCCGGGAAGCGACAAAACCATTCGCGTTGCAGAGGTGAAGACATCAACCGGAAGATATCGTCGACCTGTTGTCAGATTGGCCAAATTGGACCTCAAGGCTGAAAATGGATTTCGTCCCGAAATCGGGGGGAAATATGTACAGGATTAGAATTATTCTCTTTTATTTTTATTTGTGTCATGCAAATTATATGTACATTGTGTAAATTTATTATTTGTTTTTATTTAAGATATATGTAAAAGGTTAAGGTATAAAAAGGAAAATTTTGGATGAATAAAGGCAGTGTAAAGTGAGGCTGGTCTAGGGTGTCTTGCTTAACCTCCTTTACAGATTTAAATTGACTCCACGTGGGAGACTGGTCCCTCTACCTTGGAATTAAGGGCAGACAGCCCTACCGCGCCAACAATATCATTACCTAAAGTGATAGTATTGGATACACTACATTTTGGTATTATTTGATGCTGATAGACTGGAATGTAGAGAGATTAAAACATCCTTTAAATGCCCCAAATGCGATTCCCAGCCTGCCAGTCCTGAACACCTATTAAATTGTATTAAATCCTCCAAAAAAAGACCTCTGGAAACCCCAGGACTATAATAGAAAGGCTGAGAGAATGGGACCTAATGGAGATCGTTTAAACGACTTGAGGAATAAGCAACAACAACAGACTGGAATGTCACCTCTTCCAAACATTACGATTCATGAATATTTCCTATAGCGATAAAGCCACTCTTGGATTACTGTTGACAGAGATGCCATACAAGCCATGTTCGACCCAGCCAGATCCGGCTGTTAGAGGTACTAGGTACACATTTCAAGGTGAGCATTGAATGTTTCAACAATCCGGTCTTTCTCTCACCACACTGTTCATCTGCAATCAACTGTTGCATAGAACTGCCGATAAACCTTTGGACCCATCTTGAAAAAAGTTATTGCAATAGCGATTTTATTGAAACGTAGGAGGTCTGTTAGAAAAGTATCAAGTGGGGGATGAAAACAGCAAGAAGAGCATTTCTCGATTAAAATAAAAATGTTATTCTACTGTACTAAAAGCTTATGTCCATAATTTGCTCAAATATCATTTCTGTGATTCCAGCGAAACCGCTGGGAGAGTTCACCACTGATGTGCCAAGCCCTCCCAATATTTCTTTATCGCAGAAAGGACAGTAGAAGTTTGATTTATTTTTAAAAAGAAACATACGCATCTTAATGTTTTCATGTGTTCTAAATAGATAGCGCGAATTGATTTGTATTAATATATGCCAAACTGAGAAATGAGATGAGAGAGGAATGACTAGGTTGAGAGGTGGAAGGTGATTGTCAAGACATCACTCGTGTATGAGGTCGATTAATTCTGGACCAAAGATTCAATCTCGCTAGGTCAGCCCGCTAAGACGATCTATAGGTTGAGAGAAGGATTCACTGAGTCTTCTTCTTTCTTATCTCCACTCAATCATATTCGGGTAATTTGACAACCATCATGACTGGGTGAAGTAGAATGCGTTTGCCTTTGTCATTAAGACTGGGAGCACTGCTCAATGGCAGGCCGACTTAGCTACAAAAGAAATGGTCGCCTCTGACATGAGGAACAGACGCCATGTGCAGCTGCTCCTAACATGGAGTACAAACGCTGCTCATCCTTTATCCCTGGATTAGGAGCCCTTACAGGGCACTATCAGCTGGGCCAACTGAGCCCAGGTTTTTTAGTGAGCTTGTTACTGCTCCCCTTCCTCCTTTTTCATCCGGGCTTGGGACCGGAAAAGGCGGAGTTGGATTCACTGAGTAAATATATGAGGCGCCCTACATAGCTCGAATAGTGGCAAGTAGAGTTGGAGGCTTCTAATGATCTCATTCAATGTTGTCATTTGTAAGACTACAAATCGGACTCTATTCCTCTTTCTTGACAGCAACTGAATCAAATTTCCGAGTACGTAAAGAGTTTGAAAACGATGCTATGAATAAATACAGCGCAAGGAATTAGTTTCAAATGTTCAGCTCTGGAGATTTTTCCAACGCAGTTACCGACTCCCGATTTGGATGATGAAGCCACGATGCAATCTATCAAATAGAAAAACAGTATAAAATGCGATGAGCTTGCCAAATTCTTCCAGAATTTGAATTAAAGAATCATAGTTCGCATGTATCGCATAGGAAAGACGTTAAGTAGATCAAGTTAGTACTCTACAAATCTGGGCCTAAGACAAGCAACAACGAGCGGACACCAAGTTTTAATCACTTTCTCGAAATCTTAACACATCAATATTGAATCAAGTGCTCACTGGTAAATAAATGTCGGTCCTGTTTGATGCTCCCATGAGTCCTGCCACCAGAGGACACTGTGCCACACGGGACCTCTCTACACCGGCGCAAGATAATGCTATGTATCTGATGAACTAGCGGCTAATTGGTTCACTACCGAATGCTACCATATAGGCAAGCCATCAATACAGACCTATACTCACAGCAAATGGAACGTGTGCACAAGAGATTGAATTATAAGGAGACAATATTGGTTAAACGCCAAGTTGTGATGCTCTTTCATGACAATACCAGACCACATATAACAAGAGACGTCAGAGATACCATACTTGACTGGGAGGTTCACCATACTGACCAGACTTTGCACCAACAGATCACCATCTCTTCAATTCCCTCGACTTTTATCTCCGTAGAAAATCCTTCATAAATGAGAGAGAGCTAAGACATGCACTGACTGAATATTGAAAGAAAGTTCATTAAAGGCTGGATGAATATGGAATTTTTATTTAATCACAAAAATATATATAATTTGATGTATCATTTTTAATTTCAAAAATAACAAAAAGGCAAGAAATCAAAATAACAAATTAATGCGAAAAAGTAGAGAGATTAATTATTGAAAGTTTGTTAATCCCGGTCTAAACATTATAACATTCGCAAATAAGTCTGAAACAGTCAGAACATTTGGGTCGAATCAGAACATTTACGTTACATTGGGACACTAGTCACATTCTTAAGAAAACATTTCAATTCAAAGCATTAGAGTCACACAAAAGAAAAAAAACACTGATTTTATGCACATAGGAAAACTAAGTTCGGAAATCTAGTGTCAAATCAGAACACTAGAGTCCCATCACACATATCACTAGAGAAGACCTGTGGTACATCAAATTGAGCTAATACCAAAGTGGAGTTGAAGTGAAGTTTACCTTTGTATAAGCTCAGTTTGATATAACATAGGTGTCTTGTAGTTTATTTATGTTGAGATTACGTTATATACAATTCCTAAGGAATTTCCGTTTATCGAAAATTCAACACTCCAAAAAATCTTAGAGATTTCCTCACAATAATTCGATACAACCAAGCGAAATGGATGCGACTACAAAGCGGTAAATATCATTCAAATCGCTCATTTTATAGAACCTCAGTAATCATTGTACCTCAGTAATATTGTAATCATCCTTTGATTATTTTACATTTTCTCTTCCTATATAGAAATAAATTCAGGTTTTTATTATGCTAGAGTAATTCTGTAATAAGTCTGGAATATTTCTTGTATTTTGAATCTTATTTTATATCGAAAAAATTAGCAAAGTTAAAGTACCATTCTAATTTAGAAAACTTGATATCCCACTAACATTTTCGTTGATTTTTTTCAATATTCCACTCTCCATCAATTCAGTGTGTATTGCTAATGTTTATTGATATTTGCCAAATATCGGCTCTTTACAATATGTTATTAGGATATTCATTCTAATATCTCGCTACTTATACATAGAATGGAAGATTGTGGTTAAAGAAACTTTTCAATTATAATTCAAATGTTCAACGTTGTATTTCAATCGGAATATTTTCCACAAAGTTAAGTTTCTATTTCTTATGTCAACATAAAATATAGGCGTCGAAGGAGGATTCGGAAATGTGACTGACAAGAAGGTCTGTGCGATCCCATACAACCCCACAATGTTTTAATGCTGGAAATTAACCTTTTACGTGTGGCGAGAAGAGATCGAAATTTTTGCAATAATTCAATCCAAATAAGTTTATCAAATTTCATAGGTCATGATAAAATCGATAAATCTTTTTATAAAATAAAACTAAAACTAGGAAAACTTCATTAATCTATATTAAAAAAGGCATTCCTATATCTGTGAAAAAAAAACAATTATTTCTAAATGTTTCGAGAGATTGTTTCCACTATATCTGTTAATTTTACAAAAAACTTAACATTTATTTGAAACTTAACATTATTATTTGAAACTTAACATTAATTTGATCTCTTTAACCTTTTCAGATAATTTTATATTTGAAAAAACAATGGAACATATATTTTCTAAGGAAAATATTTAATTAAGATAGATATACTAGATGATTAAATATTCAAGAAAACTTTGATTCAAATGTTATACTTTGATTTATGATCAGATGATTGAAGAAATATAATTTACCTTATTCAAGAGACAGAACAAATTGACAAACACCATATGATCTACTTCATTAAAATTGAGTTCTCTTTTATTGGAACTTTAAAAAGGTTCTTAAAAACTGTCCAGAAATATTTATGATAACATTCATATTGATTCTATATATGAGCGGCTCTATCTTTATTAATCATTTACCAAAATGATATCTCAGGTTGAAATTCAAAGAACTTTTTTTTTATTTCAGGAATTTTGCTTTCTCTAAAAATGTCCTGTGACGAATAAATTCTTCAATATCAGCGCAGAGTCAAATTTGGAAGACGTCAATTATACCCCAATACCCTGTTAGAGAATTGCTAATAATGAAAGTTGCTACTCCACAAGTTACCTGTATACAAGCTCTAGTACACATGATAAACGTCATATTAAATCACGGTGAATTGAAGTGTATCGTCTATCTACCCATGTAGAATTAGTTGTCACTCACAGACAACAGTTTGAATACTTCATGGTTAAGTTGAAATTGTGCGCAATCGAGGGACCTTTGGAATAAATTAATCACGGTGAACCCTCTAAGTATTTTTACAAAATTTTCATCCATACCGCTCTACTATTGTCATGGAATGATTTTCTCACATAGCCTGTGTATTTCTATTGAAGGGCATATTCGATGTATTTAGATTATCACTGTACATAAGCTTCTAGGACTGCAGAAGTATCTATATACATATAATTTCACACAAGTAAATGCATCGAGCAATTTTCTTCTGAGATCGCGGTGAGGAGAATAATTGGGAGAAGAGATTTTACCACTAATGAGCCTATTATCGTATAGATGTGTGGTTTGCTGAACCTTTTTCTGAGAGAAAAATATTGATTGTTTATTTTATAAAAAACATTGTGGTGTCCTAAAACGTGCAATTTATTAAATATACATTATATATATTTAACTATTTCGAATATTAATAAAAACTCTCGAGGGGCCAAAATAAAGTTATTAATATCTTAAAGAAGAAAATATAAAATAATAAATTTCATCAGCAAGAGAAGAACGAGATGGCATCAAGTCTGCATCAACTCAATATGAATTGAACTTATATACAATCATATAGAACAGATATTTTATCAAATCCATACTCTATAGGTGCAACTTATTTGTATGTTTTACCGAATATATCCAATCTTATATTTACATTCTTGAGAATTTTGCCTTACTTTTCAAAAATATAGCGGGAATCAGAGGTGTATTTAAAGTTTTGACATATGTCGAGAGAATCGTTAATACCGCGTTGAGAAACCGTTGACAGGGTTCACGAATGATGAGCTAACACCCCATTTTGTGTATCATTGCCGTAAATATTGTAAGAAATTATTTCTTTGAAGCAAAGAAACATACGCGCTAAATTTTTGTTTGATTTCTTTTAATACTTATACTTGTCTATAGAGGTTTGTGTCAGCTATAAAATAACTAAATTGATGGTATTGTTAGTGTAATATTCCTGAATAATCAATTGCTGGCTATCCAATATCTTCAAAATATTTCACATTTATTTCCTTAATATATATTTAATATATAGAGAGATATTAATAAAATATTCGAAATGCCAATTAAAAAGCATATATATGTGCGGAAAAATCAACGATAATTATTTATGAAACTTGAACATTTAAAGGCTATATCTATCTTTAGATGACCTTTGTTCAACTATTGATGAAGAATTATACTTTGTCTTCTAATCTTATTATGATCTAGTAACACACACAACACAATTATTGTCGCTTTGGTATATCCCATTTGTATGTCAGATGGCTATAATATTCTGCTTCCCTGTGGATATACGTGGATTCTATATTTGATTACTTAGAAGACCTCAGTTTTTTGATCATTCTAATACAACCAGACCTTATTTTTCTTTCTTCAATATCCAATGGGCGTCTAACTGGGCCCTTTAGTAAGTATTCTAAGGATTGAAATTTTCTGAATATAAGTTTCGCAGTAAAATTTACCCACATTCAGCACTATTATTGTGGTAATTCCAACCTTCAACCTTTATTCTTTCTACTAGCATTGTTTTTCTAATGAGAAAAAAAAAGGCTGTACCTGCTGGCAAAGCTCATCTGCTTTATTAAAACTTGAGCTTTAAATCCTCGGTCAAACACGCTGATCATTGTTCATCTATTCCTCGAGCTGTAGAAAGGTGATCAAGAGTATTTTTCCAACCACTGAGTTGATAGAGAATTCCAGTCGTTTTTCAGAAAATTGAATTTAACTGATCTCCAAATCTAGACATAATCAGTGTTCTATATCTGATTGACGCTTATTCAATTCGAAATACTTGCCGAATATCTGACTATAACTTGTAGTCACCTGGGACGGCAATAATAACTTTGAGTTTGGAGGAATCAATGAGGGACCACAAATATTCTCTATCGCCACACCTCCATTGGCTAAACATCGGTAGTTATTGAAGTAATCTTTCTTTGTGACACTTCTCTTACTAGAATTTGATCCAATGATGAGGGGAATTATGAGTGATTCCCTCATTCTTTGAAATCGAAATCTTCGTAGAATATGCCTGTGTATTCTTCAAACTTTTTAATATTTTTAAATTTGTTTCATCCTTATTTTATTTCATCAATATATGTGTGATTCTACCATGTAGACATATTCACTTTATTTATAATAATACGATAGTTTCTTTTCTAAGAAATTCAATTTTCAATAAAAACAAGTTTCACACAAAATCTCTTACAAAATAACCTACAGTAGTCAGGCACTTACCCCGACTTATGTCAATGATGACCTACTTCTGCAGAAGTAGGTTTCCTGCTTTGGCATATTAAGAGTTAAAAGTAAATAGATATTATGTATGAAATATTATGAGTGAAATGACCGCTCAATTATCATTTTTCTCTGTACATAGAAAATATCTAAATTCAGTTTCTCTATAAATTTTACAAATATATTCAGCATATTTTAATAAAACAATACATCAATATAGAATATAAACTCTTAGTAATTAGTTCCTAATTCAATAAAAAAAACAATAATATATATAGAGAGAATATAGTTTTACGGGCGACTAAACTAAGTGTATGATTTTTGAGCCCAAAAATTGGTGTAGAAGATAAACTGAAATGAAATATAGCAAAGTATCAAGTGCTGAACGCCACCAAGATTGTTCAAAAAAGGTTAGATTCCCCAGAACAGAGAAGATAAGGGAGAGAGAGGTGTTGATTAGATAAGAAGATTTGATGAAACAAGAATAATTCAACAGGTGCTGGGAAAAGATAAATTTTCATTTTGTAAAAAAAGGTGTTGTTGTTGTTGTCGTGTCTAAAGAAGAGCCTCAGATGTCTCCATGCATCTCCATCACAGCAGCAGCAATGTCCACTATCTTGGGTGAAAAATAGGTGTAAAAAACCTTTGAGTAAAAATAATAATAAAATAATTTAGCTATATATAAATAAAATTGAAATTGAGGTCGTATATTAAGTATTACTAGTGAGAGTACCAGTACTAAGACAACCAACCACAAAAGTGCACCAGAGATTGGATAGCGCGTTCGAATTGGTCGCTGAATAAGTCGATTTCCCGTTCAGCCCGCGCCGTCGAATCTCCAAACCATTTTCCCTCTGTCCAGGGGTTACAGAGACAGCGTCAGGGGCGATCACATACGCAGGGCAGGTCGCGAAACCGATCTTAAACAGCAGCACATGCCTGAGAAAATTCTGTAGATATATATACATTTTTCATATTTAACTATTATACAAAGGGAGACAAAATATTTTAGAATCTATTAAAGTATAAAATAAATAAATATAGGCTTCTAGGGCATAACAAAGGAAGCAAGGATTACATATTAAGCTGTAGTTATCATTAAGAGAGATGTGCATATGGTTCTCACTGCTGCTATTCAGTGAGGATTTATCTATCCGGATGATTTGGGGTGAGCTCAGGGAATAGTATTTTATTAATTTCCGGAATGTTATTCTTTTGTTAATACTAATGTGCTTTCTTGATAATATGGATCATATGGTGGGTCTCTGTTGTGTTTATTGGGAATGTTGGAGTAATGGGTTTTTATATATGTGTATTAAAATTATAAATATATATCTATGAAAAAATATTGCAATACCACACAACAACTTCGAAACCATATTGCTAATTATATTACAAACATTCTGAAATAGAGTTGTATATCCTTGGGGAGAAAGATCGATTGTTAATAGGTTGTTTATGAAGTTACATCATTCGTATCAAGCCGCGTTTTCCTAACACTAGGTACCCCACACTAGGTCAGATGGTGACAGCAGGGTGGTGTATGTAGCATCCTTCCTTCACGGCACTATATATCTCTGAATAAACACGGTTCTAAAAACAGCATGATGCTGTAGAAATACATATTTCATCCATTGAAATATATATGTATGAGTATTTTTCCGAAGATAAATAAAGGCTTCTAAATAATTTCCCCTATCGGGAAACAGAAGCAAATGAAAGAGCCACCTATTGAAAATCTCAGCGATCACGCAGATCCAGTTCAGTGACATCAACATCAACTTTGTCAAGTACGAAAAATGACATGAAGAAAGAGCAATCAGGAAGACAGTACTGGGCAGGTTTCAGGGATAATTAAATCTTCCAAATTTGCCGAAGATATGCTTTGAAGTGAAATGGTGGAGTAATTTGGAAGTGAAGTGGTTGTGACAATTTTGCATCAAAAATAATAGAGAAAAATTCATCTTGACTAATAAGGATATATCTCATGTTAAAATAGGCAAAAAAATGTTTTCACCATTTCTAAACTCTCTTTGCAGATTAATGTTGGGTTGTTGAAAATTACATAACACATAGACAAGGTGGAACAAATATTTTACATACATTTTGACAGAAAATTTATATTTTCTTTGAAAAATAACAATTTGTAGAAAATAAATATTCCCAAAATAAATGGATACTTTAACTAAACCATGGATTGTTGCAGACGGTGCTTTTTTAAGCCAAAAAAGATCGGAAAACGAATCAGGCGCTTGTAAGTATTAGATTTCCTTGTTAAAAAATTACTAATTAGGAAAATGTTGTTTCATTTTGGTGAATGGCTATTTGACTGTTCTTAGTTTCTCTAACCAGTACCTCGTTTGTACAAATTTGTACTTGTATTCTGTAACTATTCCATAGGTCTATTTGGTTACTTGATCCTACTTGTAAAGTTGAACTTGTGCAAAATAGAGAAAAATAGATTGAGGGAATTTTTCTGCCTCAAGCGAGATTCGAGCTCCTAAAACGATAGTTCACTACCTTTTTCGTCGAATATTTTGTGTATAAGTTAACAGAGAAACTTTCACACAGCCTTGCTCTAAACTGGATTTTATTTCATGTGAATTACAGTCTAGACATCTCTATATATATTCTTAATATAGAATTTTTTATAAATTAAATAAGACTTTATAGAAATGATAAAAAAAACACTATAAAGCGAAATATTTTGAAACGTGATGTTTGAGGTGTGGTGCCATGAAGAGTAATAATGATAATTTTATAAATGATTGAAAAAAGATCTCACTGGAAATTAGTCGTTTTTCCAAAATTAAAAAAATAATTGCCATATAAGTTATAAGAATGAAGGGATATTCATGTGTCACCTCCAAAGGTCCAGGAGAACAACATAGAAGAAGGCAAAGATCCTGTGGGAAGTATTCTGGCAGTTGGAGCAGAAAGTGTTAATATTTTCTATGATTTGTACCTTTATTTTGTGAATATACAAGTTGTGGTTATTAAGCAGGAAGACAAAATAAATGTTTCAATTGTGATATTCATAATCTAAACTTTTAAATAATACTTAATTTGACTATGATTCCTCTCTCGCGCACATACTACATACATCGTTTTTATTTTATATAGCGAACGTTGTCAGAAAGTTCTTTGAAAACGTTTCTTTAAAAAAAATAGATAGTTTTTTCGAGCAAAGAATAGCTATTGAATTTTATTTGGAACTCGGTAAAACCAGAAACGAATGCTTCAATTGAAGAGGCGTATGGAGATGAATCTTATAGAAATAGAGAGCAGAGCAACATTTTTTAAATTAATGTGCCAACATAAAATATGGAAGACCAAGTTCGACCTGGCCGACCGTGCATCATCAGAATCCAGGCAAATATCGAACAGAACAATTTTTTTTTTTTTGCTAGAAAACCCTAAAATGACAATCAGGGAGTTAAGCAAGCAATTAGATATATCGTAAAGATTATTGTAATCAATAATAAGCGAATTTGGAATATAGTTGGAGTATCAGCTATGTTTGTCCATAAATTGTTAACACAGAAACAACTAGAGTCTAGACTTTCATATTGCAAAAACCTTTTGAAAATCTGTCTTCACCCATAAGCCAGACATGCTGAAGTAAATAATCTCAGGTGATGGGAAGTTGGTTTATGCGTATGACCCGGCAATGAACAAAATCAAAGATCAAAACTTTGTAATTAATTTTCGATTTTAATGAACTTATTAACTTTTAATTTTCAAGAAGGCTCAATAATGACACAAAACGTATATTTGTAATAACTTCGTCGTTTAAGTGAAGCGATTAGACTCAAAAGAACCAGATTTATAGGATAAAAATTGCTCTTGCTACATGATAATGCTCGACCTCACAAGGCCTTTTCGATTGTTCAATATTTGGCAAAGAACGTAACCCCTGAACTTCCTACCTCCCTATTTCCCTGTACTCTTTCCCCCTGGCTTCTTCCTCTTCACAAAGATAAAATATTTATTGAAGGGTATATTTGATGTTGTAAGTGTCATTATATAAAATTCGAAGAGAAATTTAAGAGCCATTCGGAAAAGCTGATTCGCTTTATGTTTTGAAAAATTGAAAAAGATGCGAACGTTGTAGGAAAATAAATTTAAAAATACTAGTTGTCATAATTGTATTACAGTAGAAAAACTCCCTGTAAAGGACACCTAAGTGCAGAGACAAAGTGTCCTTTAGGGAGAGGTGTCCTCATACCGGAAAGTTGCTCAATAGTAAAAATGGTAATTTTGTAAATGAAAACGGTCTTCTATCTCGGGTGTCCTCTAAAAGAGGTTATACTGTACTTTAATAAAATTTTCACAATATTGTCTCCCTACTTTTGATTATCACATATTTTATTTATATTTAGGCACATTTCGCTCGTCAACACCGCCAGGTATATATGAAGAACATGGCGTGGTGGTGTTTCCAGTTTTGCGCGCTGCTGGCCCGGATGTGTCCGGAGCCAGCCGGAGGAGGAGGAGGACAGGTGAGTCTTCCCAACTTTTCTACTTCTAATTGACTAAGATCACAAGAGATATAAAGGGACACAAAATAATCGTAAATGTTCCAGGAGAAATGGAAGAAAGACACCCGGGGAAAAAAGCGATTTGCTGAAGAATGCTCGTTGAAAATAAGACTGCCGTGAAGATATGATTTACTGATAGTTTCCAAAAAATGGACGCATTATTCTACGCTTTTCCCGCAGTCCTAAATGTCATATTTTAATACCATTCCAATATTGAACTCTATCTTTATTAAAATGAAATGTTAAATCGATATTTGTTACACTACTCCGCCAAAACTACTGAATTAATCTTTAGGAAATTTCATCTGATTATATAATATAACGTATAGGTAATTCATAACTAAAACAAACCTTAGTAATTTTAACAAATCGTAATAAAAATTACTGTCTTTCTGATGGTTTTCTTTAACAAAAGAGGCTAATAAAAAATTTGATCGTTTGTTAGTATATATTTTTACAATGTTATTGACATTAAAATTATTCAACCGACTTTAGACGTCCTAGAAAACTTGAATAAAATGTACTTAGATAATATCCAGTCAAAGCCCTGTCCATTGGCTAGTACTTTATATATGAAAGATAACAAGATTTAAATGAGGCAATTTTATCATTAAATGGCACTTTAATTATTATAGTATGGAAGAAATGCAAGGTTTAAAAAGAAATAAAGTACTTCCTGGTTCATCCAGTCAGTGTATAATAATTATAATTTTTTTTATATAACTTCAAAATATGTACAATTTTAAATGGATTTAAACTATATATTCAGCTATTTATACAAAATATTTTCCAATGGTTTGATGGATAATAATGCCCTTCCATTATTTTATCATTGCGCTGTGTAAGGGCAGTAGACATTGTTCATTTAAAAAGAAAATGCTTTAAAATTAGATGAATTGTATATAACAGATGACCTGCTAATGCATCATATTGACCTATGCCGGGCTGTATCGAAAGTTCGTTCCCATAAATACATCTTCCAACTGTGTCCATAGTCTTGCGAACATCCCCTTCTCACAGATTATATTGAATCTAACATAATTAAATATGATTTAGCTCATCCTTCGATAGAGGATCAAAATACTTATAGACCACATTCTCCAAGTATAATTAGATCATTTTTGAGTGCAAAAATGGATGAATTATTTCTAAAAACAAATGAAACATTCCAAAGTTTTTTACCGTTTGGAATTCCAACATATTTCCGCTCCAATTTTTATAATACCCAGTTTATAACGAACCATGGAAATGTTAAGGGATTTTAAACGAAAATTGGCGCGGTTGAAGACTCTAGCTGTCATTGTGACAACGAATTCCAGGACTCAAAACGCTTATTGCTGGAATGCCCACTCTTCTTCACCGCTAGACAACAGACAATAAATAATGTTGTAGCTCTTTATCAATTTGTAAATAGCAGAGAGAATTATCATAGGTTTAACTATTTTTGTAAACATATTTATGATTATCTTTCAAACCTGAAAGGTTCAAGTTCCTAATATATATTATTGTTTCTATTTTTATTTTGAATACATTTTTTGTTTAATATGTTTATAACTGCTCCTGTTTAAAAATGTAAATCGACGCAATTATCCCTAGCCGGGATATCGCGTTTTGTGTGTTGAAATAAATAAATAAATCACATTAAATCATATATAAACAAAATATATTTATTCGTTGAGGTAGAGACCGTCATTTTCAATAAAATCCAGCCATCCTCTTTGTTAAAATGGCAATTCTCTCGGATTTCATGATATAATTGTTTTGACCAGTGACCTGTTACTCTGTGGTGTGTTGCGGTGTATATATGGATGGAATATCGTTGTTAGTTAGTTAGTTGTGTTAGCTTACCGTGATCGGTTCAATAAAATCCTCCGGTGTTCAGTGTCCTCTCCTATCTTCCTCCTTTTTCAACAGGTTATGGGCCCAGGATTACTTTAAGGAAATTGTAGCATCAAGAAAGTATTCAAAATGTCAAGCCTTTATCAAATAGAAAAATTAAATTCTGAAAATTACGAGACATGGAAGATGCAAATGAAGATGATTCTAATTCATTCCGAACTTTGGGATTATGCAAATAGCATAAGGATCAAACCTGAAACCGAAGTAGAATCTTCTGAATGGGAGAAGAATGACCAGAAGGCGCTAGCAACTATAGTTCTAAGTTTAAGTCCTTCAGAAATAATACACGTGAAGAGATGTAAAACTTCTGCAGAGGCATGGAAGCTTTTAAATGAAGTGCATCAGCCAAAAGGACCTGCAACGAAGGTGTTTCTTACGAAACAGTTAATATTATTGAAAATGAAACCAAATGAAAGGATGCAGGATTATCTCAACAAATTTAGCAGTTTGGCTGACAAGTTGAGTGAAATGGATGCACAAGTCCCAGAAGACTTCCTTTCCATCCTTCTGTTGTGTAGCCTTCCCGAGAGTTATGAGGGTTTTAGAACTGCCATTGAAACTAGGGACAAGTTGCCGAACTTTGAAACTTTAAAAGTAAAAATGCTGGAGGAGGCAATCAGACAAACTGAATTGGACGGTACAACCGATTCTGAAGAAAAGGTATTCTTTGGTAATTCGGAAAGAAAGCCTTTCTCAAGTACATCGAAGCCAAAGGCGAAAGGATTCCCATTTAACTGCCACTTCTGTGGGAAAAAGGGACATAAAGCTGCTGATTGCAAAAAAAAAAAGAAAATACAAGGGTCCTAGAACTGAAATGGTTGCATCATTAGGAATCGAATGTTTAAACAAACTTGATGCAAACGAGTGGTGCTTTGATAGTGGCGCAACTGCCCACATGTGTAGCTCAAAGAAGTCATTCACTCATTTTGAAGACACTGCACCAATAAAAATTACACTGGCAGATGGTCAATCCATTGAGGCTATAGGAAAGGGGAATGTAAAATTGGATTGTAAAACCAATACTGGAACTGTAACCTTATCCTTAGAAGATGTGTTGTTTGTTCCTAGATTAAATGGAAATCTATTTTCTATCAGTAAGTGCACAAGTAAATTTAATGTCGTTAATTTCAAGCACAGAAAAGCTGAAATTGTGAACATTCTCACAAAAATTTGCATACAGGCCTATGAAAGGAATGGACTTTACATCTTAAGTCAAATCAATTGTTCTAAGGCATTAGCGACAAGAGAAATTTGCATAGCTGGAGAGAAAAATTACGAAAAATGGCATAGTAGATTTGGCCATTTAAATTTGCAAGATCTCAAAAAGCTAAAAATGCAAAATATTGTTTACGGCCTGCCAAATTTTGATGTTAAAAATTTTACCTGTGAAGTTTGTTTGAAAGGTAAACAAACAAGGCTACCTTTTCAGAAAGAGTCTTTTACAAGATCAAGGGAACCACTGGAGCTGGTTCATACTGACATTTTTGGTCCCATGAGAACAAAATCATTGGGTGGCGCCCTTTATTTTTCAACATTTATTGATGACTTCTCAGGATTTATCTTCACATTTATAATGAAATCAAGAAGTGAAGTATTCAAAAGATTTAGAATATTCAAAAATTATGCTGAGAAACAAACCGGAAAAAGGTTGAAATGTATTAGGAATGATAATGCGCCTGAATACCTTAGCAAAGAATTCAAGGATTATCTAGAAGGAGAAGGTATAGGACGTCAGCTCTCTGTTAAATATACACCTCAACAGAACGGTGTCGCTGAGAGAGCGAATAGAACTCTACTGGATATGACTAGGTGCTTCATGATCGAAGGTGATTTACCTGAAACTTTATGGGCTGAATTGATACATACATCAACTTATATCAGAAATAGATGCCCGAAGCTTAACGAATGTAAAACTCCACATGAGCTATTTACCAAAAGAAAACCTGTAGTTTCTCATTTAAAAATTATAGGAAGTAAATCGTTTGCCGTGAATAATAGGCCGAATAGATCTAAATTCGCACCTCGCAGTGAGGAATACAAGTTAATAGGCTATTTCACAGAATCTAAGGCATACAGACTTTGGAAGCCTGGTACACGTACAATTATAAAAAGTAGAGATGTACGTTTTATTGAACCAGAATTGTCCAAAATTAGGAATGAAGTCGTTGAAATTGATGTTGGTTCAGAAAGGGCTTCTTTCAAGGAAACCCCTCTAGTAGAAGAAAGAGGAAGTACATCAGAAATTGATGCAAAAGCTGAAATTGAAAGCCAATCGGAACTAGAAGTATCTGAGGTGTTAAACGAGCCATCAGAAAGTGGAGTGATAATTTCTAGAAGAGGAAGAGGAAGACCAAGGTATATTAGAACGGGAAAACCTGGCCGACCAAGAAAGGAATATCCTACAGCCAATTTGTCAACGCAAGAACTTCTAGAGGCGAAATACTTGCCAGATCCAAAAGACGCAGAGGAAGCGCTGTCTGGAAAATATTCTTATTTTTGGAAGAAAGCAATGGAGGAAGAGTTTGATTCCTTGATTGAGAACAAAACTTGGGAATTGGTTGATCCCCCTAAGAATCGAAACATCATAGGAACCAAATGGGTATTCAAAACGAAATGCAATAGTGATGGTTCTGTTGAGCGCCATAAGGCTCGCCTGGTAGCAAAAGGCTATTCACAGCAGTACGGAATAGACTACGAGGAAACTTTTGCCCCAGTAGTGCGCCAAAGTACTATTAGAATGTATTTAGCCTTGGCTGTTGAATACAACTTGATACTCCATCAGATGGACGTTCAATCTGCTTATTTGAATGGAGAAATTAAAGAAGAAATTTTCATGACACAGCCGGAGAACTTTGTATCAAGAAAATATCCAGAGAAGGTATGTCAACTCAAGAAGGCCATTTATGGGTTAAAACAAGCTGAAATAGTTTTGCATGAAAAGCTTGACACTGAATTAAAATATTTGGGACTGAAGCAAATTCAATCTGACAACTGTGTCTATATCAAGCATGATGAAGGTATTCTCCTGGTGGCAATCTATGTTGATGATCTGATAATTGCGGCTGAAAGAGAAGACACGTTGAAATCCTTTAAAGAAAGTATGAAAAGGATATTCAAAATAAAGGATCTTGGAGGGATAAATTGTTGCCTGAGTATAAGGATACAAATGAAAGAGGATGGTTCAATATCCATAGATCAAGAGAGATATATTGAAGAACTTCTGGCGAAATATAGAATGAAAGAGGCAAAGCCTATTTCTACACCCATGGACTCGAACTCCAAGTTAACAAAAATTTCATCTATAGAAGGTGAGAATGAGCCAGTGAAAAAGGTAGAATACCAATCACTGATTGGATCATTGATATATCTCTCAGTGTCGACAAGGCCCGATATAGCCTATGCAGTTAGTGCTTTGGGACAGTTCAGTAATGATCCTAGGAGACAGCACTGGAATGCTGCCAAGCGTGTCCTCCGCTATTTGAAAGGCACCTCATGTTTGAGGATTACCTACAGGAAATCTAATGAGGCTCTTCATGGTTATGTCGACGCTGATTGGGGTGGAAACCTCGTGGATAGAAAATCTCATACGGGAATTGTTTACTTCTTGGCAAGAGGTCCAATAGCCTGGGAATCGAAGAAGCAGCAGACTGTAAATCTTTCGAGCACAGAAGCTGAGTACATCGCACTTTGTGAAGCAGGAAAGGAGGCAGTCTACCTTAGAGCGCTGTTGGTGGGATGGGATTTGGTGAATTGCTGAATGGACCGACTGTTCTGAAGACGGATAACCAGGGTGCTCAACACCTGGCGAGGAATCCGGTTTATCATGCCAGAACTAAGCATATTGACATCAAATGGCATTTCATCAGAAGCATTTGCAGCGATGGACTTGTCGAGGTCGTCCACACACCAACCCAAGAAAATGTTGCCGACATCCTTACTAAAGGCCTACCAAGGTTTTTGTATGAAAAACACGTCACTGGATTTGGAATGTAGAAATCTGATGAATTGAGAGGAAGTGTTAAAATGGCAATTCTCTCGGATTTCATGATATAATTGTTTTGACCAGTGACCTGTTACTCTATGGTGTGTTGCGGTGTATATATGGATGAAATATCGTTGTTAGTTAGTTAGTTGTGTTATCTCACCGTGATCGGTTCAATAAAATCCTCCGGTGTTCAGTGCCCTCTCCTATCATCCTCCTTTTTCAACACTCTTCCCAGGTTGTTAATTGGCTGACGATACCATTCTCGGGGTTTGGAGCAGAAAAAGTCACAACAGGCAGTTTCAAAGTGTCTTTCACTTATAAAAATAGCCATGGACTGAAATAATAAAATTCAGATAGTACTTTATCCGAGCTATAAGCATGGCGAGTAGTACTTAAATACACTCTAAATTAATTAACTTTATTAACATTCTTTAACGCGATATCCCAAACTCAGGGATATTTGCGTCAATACATTTTTTTACATCATAACAAATTGGCTATATACAAGCTTATACTATTCAATTAATTTACATAATAATCCAAATATAATTGGTTGAGGAGAAAAAAGACAAACATACAAAACAATTACCTTAAAAAAACCCTCTTTACTTTATTTTATTTATTGATACCAAGCTCAATGAGTTGGAGCGCTGTCATGTTGCAGGTGACTCTCTTTCGGTTGATCAAAGAGCATATCGAGTCTTTAAAACTTCATTTACTCTGTTGAGTTGGTCTGAGTAGAGGACAGCATTAACTGTCGACCATCAGGAACAATTTCTTCGTGAACATTTAATCGATGTTCTACCATATAATCAACGTCAATTTAGGACCAAAGTGATCCTGTTAAACTACATGTTTAGCCTCTTGATCTCAGGGTACCCTTTGCCTTCTTGTTTTGAAGTTAAAAAATAGTTCCACTTTTCATCCCAATTACAAGCGACTTCCAAACCGTAGAATTTGCAGATTTTCTAACAATCGTTTACATCTATAGACTCTCATCTAGGTCTGGGCTATAGTCAGGCCATTGGGATCTTAGGCGTTTTCTAATAAAGTACAGCTGGGGCAGAGTTCGGTTGATTATATCTTTGGATGGTTCAAGTCTGGCTGACATTTAACGCGTAGATTGTTGTGGGTTGTCCACCACTAGAAATCGTAGGGTTTTAATATCCGTCTAATGTGGTTATCCCATTCGAGATGTGTCCTCAGGGCTGATGTCTCTTTCTCTAAATCTCTTGAAACATTTGAAACTGTTCTTCCTTCGCTATTCCTTTCAACTTCGCATATGTATTTTGCCGCCATATTTGCATTTAGTTTTTTTTTCCAAAAAAGCGCAATAGTACTCGGATCTTTTTTAATCGCCCATTCTTTAGATCTCTACTAGAATACTGAAATGTTATTCTAAATCCAATTGGGCTTATTTCAATCACATGGGCACTCTCATCGACCTTGAGATCGAACCTTTATTTATTCAAACTGAATTTATAATGGTATAGATTTGTATAATTTGATTTTATAAAGAGCTTCCACTTAAGAAACGAAATTTTGATATAGCCCCCCCCCCCCCTTGTATAATGTTCTATTCATGTATTTTTAAGGTTATTTTCAAAATTGATCTCTATTCTGGATAATATAAGCTAACAAACGTATAAAATCCATATAATTAATATAGAACCTATCTCCATATACTTCACCAAACCACATCGTGAGAAAACGATCAAATCGAACTTAAAATCTGGAGGTTAGATTCAATAGATATAACTACCTAGTTGATTAAACTGGCTTTATGAATATTCTTCAATTTCTACATCTGGGTTACTTCACTTATATTCGCTTAATTTTATACCATTTCTGTTTGATTTTCACTAAACCTCCAATTTCAGCCCTTTAAAAGATTGGTCATATATATTGGAGGTGTCCCTATTGCTTTGAAAAGGCGTTTATATCAAAATTACTATGGGAATAATTTGCAACTACATTACCAGTGTAGTGATCAGAGTGTTTTGGGTTCAGCCCCCACGCCGTCTACGCTGTCCCTGACGGCGTGGCCTGTCCCAGCTGGATGACCAGCTACGACCCCGACCAGCTGGAAGGGTGGGTACTCTTCTTGTTGTCTAACTTATTCTTTATGTAAATGTAGAAATTAATGTGAATTTATATATAAATCCCAGTAAATATTGTCAAATGATATGACTGCCTTGAATTGTCGCCAGCCATTACTGTGGAAACCGCTGTCTAAAAAAATTACTCTTTTCCAAATAGCCGCCTCTAACAGTGATTCCCCACATTCCATAACAATTAAAACCCTTCACACCCCATTTATATTTAATTTATTCAGGCAAAATTATTTTTTGTAAAAGACAGCAGAAACATTTTAAAACTTTTTATTTGCTCATTTATTTATTTATTTATTTTTGAAAATAAAAGTGCCCTCGAAAGGTATATGTGTTTTGTTTCTCTCCCTTGTCAGTGTGTATGAACTAATGTTCTAAAATGGTTTTCACCAAATACAGGAAGTTTCTATAAGTGATCTGTTGGGCTGCAGGGACTTCGGCCGGGTATATTTTATCCCGGAAGGAGTGGCCGCCCCTTCGTGGGCCGTCTACTACGAGCCGTGGCAGCTCAGGGAGTAAGTTCCTGACATCTTTTGACTCTCCGAGATATTCTGTCTTTGTTGAGAGGATACCTTTTTTCGAGAACTGAAAATACGATTATTTCTAGGCCTCAAGATGTTTACAAACATTTCTATTGACGCTTACAACATATTCATTGAGGGAGTTCATATATATGTTTATACAAGTAATATATACTTGTAATAAATGGATTTGTTGTGTGTTAATGTGTGTTTGATAAATTCTATTTATTTAAAAAATAAATAATCAAAAATTATTTCAGATTAAACCTGTTTAATTACATGGTATAAGGTTGTATTTAGTGTTGTAAGGTGTTGGGGACAAATTGTACTGGGGTCCCACAGGACATTGGTTACATCTACTGTTGAAACGCTTCTACTCAGAGGTGTTAGCATTCCGGAGAATTCAAGTGCTGAAATTAATTACTCTGAAACTTTGCAATAACACTTTATCTCTCCCAGCTATATTGTGAGTTGGAATCATTTCTTATAACGATTTGTTTTTCTTAGTTTAATTATTTCAGAAATTATATAAGTTCTCAATTTATAGGTTCTTAAAAATTACACGATATCGATTTTCTTAAATAGAAGGCCATATCGAAGCACTACAGGCACGACCTATTTCTCTCCTCCTTGCAAACTTCACCCAGCACTATCAAGGCGATTTCTTGCCAGAGCCACCTTCAATAGTTAAAAAAAGACAACACCAATTAGAGAGAAATAGGTCAGCCATTAAGATATGTAACAGTGATGTGGTATAAGGATGACTCCAGAATTGTGATATAATGGAATTTCAATATAAGGTTGTTGAATAAAATATAATCACTGAAAACATCAGCTTAGTACATAGGCTAATTAAATACCATTTGGGATATTGGTGGAATTGAGTAAATATTAACACAGGTTATCGCGTGCTCCAGTTTTCCTGAGGAGTGGGACCGCCCGGCTCCCAGCGAGAAGGTCCCCCGGTCCTCCGTCTTCGGAGGGAGGGACCGCGAGGTGGACCTCGAGGAGGAGGAGGTGGAACTCCAGTGAGTACCTGTTTCACTTAACTTGGACTTAGAAAAAATTTTGAAAACGCCCTGCACATTAGAGAAGATATTTTAATAAATAATTTGTTTTAGAAGTCATTCAATTTTTACACCAGTTAGACCCTGCCAATAAGCAGAAGTAATAGAATGAATCGCACTAGCAAACTTTATTAAATGATTAACTACAGAAATTTCATAATTTTAGTGATGTGCAGGAGGGCTATTTTGGCCTCTCTGGAGTCCGCCTGAAGAGAAGGAGCTAAACGCCCCCACAAGGCTCCAGAAGGAATGACCGCGAGGTGGACCTCGAGAAGGAGGAGCTGGCGCTCCAGTAAGTAGCTGTTTCATTTAACTTAGACTTATTAAAATACATCCTTTTAACACCCCTGCCCATTAGAGCAAATATTTTAATAATGAAGTGATTTAGATGGTATTGATTTTTCAGTGGTCAAAACATACTAATGAGCAGAAGTAATAGAACAAACCACAATAGAAAATTTTTATTGCGAGTTTTTTTTTTTCAGAAATTAATTATTTGCGTGATGTGCAGGAGGGCTATTTTTGCCTCTCTTGAGTCCGCATGAAGAGCCGGATCCAAGCGCTATCTTAAGGCTCAGGAATGTTTCAAGCTCAGTCCCCGGATTATCCTTCCGTCCAAGTTTTGGAAGGATCACTACGAACAACCTCTAGTTGTTTCAATGGGTCATCTACCGACTGTAAGTGCGGCGAAAGCGATTTCATTGGAGTACCGACCATTAATACCGCCTCTATTCATCTTGCAACCCGTCTCCTTGAAGAGTTTTTAGATGGCCTGCCGAGCATTGCAAACTCACTGAAATAAAAATTGCGGAATAAAACCATCATTCGTCCTTAGTGATTGGCACGTTTTTCTGAAGATCTCATATTTCTTTGATTAAAACGAATATTATCTTTCCCGGGTCTAAGCTGAACTAGACCCATTTGTCTCCGAGTCCTTGCTGAATTCGACCCGCTGGTCTCTGAGTCCTGGATGAATTCGACCCGCTGGATTTTGTGACCTAGCTGAACTAGACCCAGTTTATTCTGAGTCTTGGCTAGACTCGATCTGTGGATATCGAGTCCTGACTTACCTCATCTGCTGATCTCCGAGTCCTGAATGAACTCTATCTCCTGGAGTTCGAATCCTGGCTGAATTTGACTCGCTGGTCTTCGAATCAAGGCCCATTTCGACCCGCTTATCTCCGAGTGCTGGCTGAACTCGCTCTATGAAATTCGAGTCCAGACTGAACTCTACCTGCTGGTCTCCGCATCCTGGCTGAAATCGACCCGCTTATCTTCGAGTTCTGAATGAACTCGATCTGCTGAACTCTGGATCCTTGTTGAACATGATCTGCTGGACTTCAGATCCTGATTGAACTCAAACCGCTATGTTTCGTGAGCTGGATGAACTCGATCCATTGACTTTGAGACATGGCTGAACTAAACCCGCTGGTCTTCGTATCATGGCTGAACTCAATTCACTGGGCTCAGAGTTCTGGCTGAACTCGACCCTCTTGTTCCCGAAACCTGGCTAAACTAGTCCTGGATGTCTCAGAGTCCTGGTTTGACTTGATCTGAAAGTTCTGAGTCCTGGTTTAACTGGTCCTGGATGACTCCAATTCCTGGTTGAACTTGTTCTGGAGATCTTTGAGTCCTGATTCAACTCGTATTGGAGGTTTCTGAGTCCTAGGCTTAACTAGTCCAGGAAGTCTCCGAGTCCTGGATGAACTTGACCTGGAGGTCTCAGAATTTTGGCTAACCTTGACCTGGAGGGCTTTAGGTCCTTGTTGAACTTGACCTGGAGGTTTCTGAGTCCTGGCCGAACCTGTTCTGAGAATCTTCGAGTCTTGGTTGAACTTTACCTGGAGGTCTTCGAGTCCTGGTTGAACCTGACCTGAAGGAATCCGAGCCTGGCTGAACTTGTCTTGTAGAACTCCGCGTTCTGGGTGAATTTGACCTGGAGGTCGCAGAAATTTGGCTGAACTTACCATGGAGGGCTTCGAGTCGTGGTTTAACTTGACCTGGAGGTCTTCGAGTCCTGGTTGAACTTGACCTGGAGGAATCCGAGTCCTGGTTGAACTTGTCTTGCAGAACTCTGAGACCTGGGTGAACTTGACCTGAGGTCTCAGAATTTTGACTGATCTTGACCAGGAGGGCTTCGAGTCGTTGTTGAACTTGACGTTTTCGAGTCTTGGGTGAATTTGACCTGGATGTCTCCAAGTCCTGGCTGAATTTGACCTGGATGTCTCCAAGTCCTGGCTGAATTTGACCTATAGGTTTCCCAGCATGGCTGGACTTGTCTTGGAGGTCTCCGAGTCCTGGTTGAAATTGACCTGGATTTATTAGTGTCCTTGTTGAATTTGTCCTGAAGATCTTTGAGTCCTGGTTGAACTTGATCTGGATATATCCGAGTCCTGGTTGAAACTGACCTGGAGGTTATCGACTCCTGGCTAAATTCGTACTGAAGGACATCGAGTCCTGGCTTTTCTTCCTCCCTAAAATCTAAATACAATATATCTATAAATATAATTGAAACAATTGATTTTTTTATATTCGAATTTTGTGCAATAAAATAAATTCTTCAAAATAACTTTGCCGTGAATCAATCAATTCACTCACATACTAAGTTATAGACTTCTGCCTGGAGAAATGTATTTGATCTTTCATCTTATCCCAACTACACTTTGTACAGACCATGGTAATAACTAGGGAATATTTTTACCTTATTGTGAGTGAATCACATACCAGATACATAAATAAAATATTCAACTTTGCAACTTCAATTTGCTTTAGTCCCATTTTCTTACTTGAACTCACTAATAGGATTGAAATTGTGCAAAGGTTGGGAACCATTGAAGTTATTTGTTTTTCAGAAATAAATTATGTTTCATGGTGAAATAATCGCGGTAACCTTTGAAAGGTATTTGAAAAGTTTATATTCCTCTTGTCAGTGATAAAATAAACGATATAAAGAGGGTGATAACAAAGGTGGTAGAGGTAAATTCTTGACTCTCTTAATTCTTCAAATCACTTGATAGCTGGACTCCATTTTGAAATATTGTATTAAAGCAAATATAGTGTTGTGGACTACAATATTAGATTTATTTGGTTAGATATGGTGTATCAAAGGGTACCACTGATAATTAGGGAGGGTAAGTTGTAGAAAATGGGGAGAACGAGATATTTTTTGGGGGCAAGGACAGTTTATTGTCAGGAAACCACTCATGTATGAGGTTGATTGATTCTGGGACAGAGATTCGATGAGGCTAGGATGGCCCGCTACGACGATCTATAGGTTGAGAATAGGATTCAATGAGTAAATATATGATGCGCCCAGCATAGCTCTAACAGTGGCAGATAGAGATAGAGATTTCTAATCACCTCATTCAAAGTTGTCATTTGCAGGATTAAAAATCGGGCTTGTCTACAGTCGATTCAAATTTCTGCATATATCAAGAGTTTTGAGATGTAGCTCTGAAAAAAAGCATTACAGGGCGTTGGTTCCAAATGTTTAGCTCTGGGGATTTTCACTTTGAAATGTACCACAGCTGGATGATGAAACCATGAAGCATTCCATAAAGAAGATAAACAGTGCAACATATGATGAGCTTGCCAAATCCCTCCAGGTTTAGGATTAAATGATCACAGCTCACTTGGATAGCATAGGAAAGAGATAAAGTAGGTCAAGTTAGTACTCTACAAACTCTGGACCTAGGACAAGCAGCAACGATCGGGAACCTAGTTTTAATCACTTTCTAGACAGCTTAACACATCAATATTAAATTAAGTGTTCATTGATAAATAAATTTGGTCCTGGTTGACGCTTCCAAGAGTCCTCGCCATCGGTTGTCACTACTGAACACTGAGCCACACGGGGCATCTCTACACCCGCGCAGGATAAAGCTTCGTATTTGTTAGAGTAGCGGCTAATTGGTTATCTACGGGCTGCTACTATATAGGCAAGCCATCAATAGAGACCTGTACTGACAGTAAATGGAACGTGTGCACAAGAGATTGAAGTATAAAGAGCCAGTATTGATTGAAGGCAAAGTCCTTAATGACAATAATAGACCACGTGTGACAAGAAACGTCTGAAGTACCATACCTGGTTGGGAGGTTCACCATATTCGCCGGAACTTGCGCTAACAGATCACCCTCTCTTTCATTCCCTAGACCGCTCTCACCGTAGGAAATCTTTCCTAAATGAGGAAGATACGCATTCGGTGAAAGTTGAAAGAACGTACATAAAGACTGGTGAATATGGAAATTACTCTATTCAAAATATACTCTATAACAAAATATCGACGCATCAAGAAGCAGTGTCCGATTTATATGAAAATACGTATACAAAGAGGTTTCGACCAAAATGCAAATGATTGAAATTTGGTGGCCGATTTATGCAAAGCAAGAGCTCCAGCGCATCTGAACTGCGCATCCAGCACGAGCATTCTAGACTCAATATTCGGCGCGGCACGAGCTGATTTTCAGAATTTCCGTTTAATATTTTAGCAGTACGCCTATTTCTACTGTATCAATGCCTCGCCGAAAGATTCGTGCTCATTACGAACATATGTCAGAGTTTGAAACTGGTCGTGCCATTGGATTGAAAGAGGCTGGTTGGTCTAATCGACTAATCGCGCGACATCTGCGTCGAAGTGATGCGGCTATTAGGCGATGTTGGCAAAAGTGGGTCAACAACGGAAGTATGCAACGTCAGGACGGCAGCGGTCGACCAAGGGCAACAACAGAACGGGAGGACAGGGCAATTTTCAGAATGGCTGTCGCAGCACCGGAATCCACGTTATCTACCATCCAACGTGTGACCGGCACACAAGTGTCCAAAATGACCATCAACAGGCGACTGAGAGAGCGGAATCTAAGAGCTCGCCGACCGTTACGATGCCTACCCCTCACACCCGTGCACCGACAAGTCCGACTACAGTGGTGTCGGGAGCGATCAACTTGGAACTGTGCTGACTCAGGACGTATTAAAATATACAAGTATCAGAGTCATCAATCAATTCTTAATTCTGTCACCGTTTGCTTTTGTGAATGGAATAAATACTCAAATATGGCCATTTCTTATAAGCATCGGTAGTTCAAAGGCGAGAATGCTCGCCTGCCACGCGGGCGGCCCGGGTTCGATTCCCGGCCGATGCATTTTTTTTTACAATTTTTAAAACTCATTTATATATTATACAAGAATGACATCCACGGCACCAATTTATAATTGTAACGAATAGTATTTGAATAAAAGCATTTAATCGGGTAAAACCCGGGCGTTGCCTGGGTCATTCGGCTAGTAGTCTATAGTGACGAGTCCCGTTTCTTACTGTGTCCTGACGACCGTCGCAAACGCGTCTGGAGACGTCCTGGGCAGCGTGTGGATCCTGGCCTTACTGTCGAACACCACACAGGTCCACAACAGGGCGTTATGGTCTGGGGTGCCATTTCATTTGATAGCAGGAGCCCATTGGTAGTCATTCCTGGCACCTTGACACCACAACGGTACGTAGATGACATTCTACGGCCTGTTTTGTTGCCGTTCCTCTCACATCACCCCGGGCTTACTTCTCAACAAGATAATGCCCGGCCACACACGGCACGTGTTACTATGGATTGTCTTCAATCTTGCCGAACTCTTCCGTGGCCAGCAAGGTCGCCTGATCTCTCGCCCATAGAGCACATCTGGGACGTGATGGGAAGGCGATTGCAACCATCCCGGAATGTTGACTATTTAGCCCGACAGTTGGAGGCAATTTGGCAAGAAATCCCGCAGCACACCATCCGGAATCTTTATCAGTCCATGATACGCCGGGTGGCAGCCTGCATCCAGGCCAGTGGGGATCCAACGATATATTGACATTCTCAATTTGTGACGATCAAACTCTGAAATAAAACAATTAATTGTTCGGAAATTTTAATCGTTTTTCTCTCTATACATGCTCTTTACATACACCAATATTTGTCCTATTCTGACAACTCCTTCTTGGTGCGTCGAAATTTTGTTATACAGTGTATTTCATAATTATATTTTGAAAATACACCAAAAAGGCAAGAATTTGACATACCTAATTAAATAATTGTTAAAAGTTTGTTAATCCCGGTCACACAACATTAAAGCATTTATAAATCAGTGTTAAATAGTCGGAACACTTGGGTCGCATCAGAACACATCAGTCACATTGGGATACACACACACACGACTCTTGAGCTCCAGGAGGAGCAGGAAACAGAACGTGAGGATCAGTTAAGGGACCTCTTTCAACAACTGAACGATAAAACTATCCTGAGGCCCCTATATAAGCAAGGGATGGTCCATAGACAATGTCGTGCTTGCGGTCATGTACCCCTATCTTAGGGAGCGTTTCCTCGCGAGACTCTCGCCTGAACACAAGATCATTCTTGTCCAATTCCTTAACACTGTCACCGAGCATGCCCGGGAGAAGGATTCCATAACTCGCAACGGCCTGTCCGAACTCAAGGCGGCTTTGAGCGTCTGATGAAATCCAGACGTCCCTCCGGAGGGGGCTCAGTCTGTTCTAAATATTTCTCCCTATTTTTACCTATAATCTCTCTCCCTACTGTTGACTAATGTCAATAAGCTGTTTTTAATTGTCAATTGCCACACACACACACTAGTCACACTTATGAGAAAACTAATGTCAATTAATAACAATAGAATCACAAAAAAAAAAAAAACAGGAGTCACAACAGATCACCGGAGTTAATTGGGAACTCTAGTGTCAAGTCATAAAACTAGAGTCACATCATATAACTAAAGAAGACCTGTGGTGCATCAAATTGAGCTAACACCAAAGTGGAGTTGAGGCGAAGTTTAACTTGGTATAAGCTCAGTTTGATATAACACAGGTCTCTTCTCGTTTTCTTTTTATGTTGAGAGACACACACACGACGCTATATAAAATATCTGAGGAATTTCCGTTTATCGAAAATTCAACAATCCAAAATTTCTTAGAGATTTCCTCACAATAATCTGATACGATAACGAAGCAACATGGATGCGACTACAAAGCGGTAAATATAATTTAAATCACAACCCACTTGATAGAACTTTATCAATTTAGAAAAGGCAAAATCATGTAGCAGAATCTTAAAAGTTTCCATGGACTAATTTTTCAACTTCTTATTAATGCCTGAATAATTGGAAAAACTTCCTTTATTTATTTTGAATTTTTTATATATTAAGAAAAATATAATCAGGTTTCTATAATACTAGAGTAGTGCTGTACCAAAGTCTAGACAATTTATTGTATGTTGAATCTTATTTTATATCGAGAAAAATTAGCGAAGTTAAGGTAATAAATTATAATATAGGGAATTTCATTTATTACTAACATTTTCTTTGATATTTTCAATATTGCACTATCCATCAATTCAGTGTGTATTGCTAATGTTTATTGATATTTGCCAAATATCCGATCTTTACAATATGTAATTAGGATATTCATTCTATGAAATCTCGCTACTTATACATAGAATGAAAGATTGTGGTTATAGAAACCTTTTAATTATAATTCAAACATTCTCAACGCTGTATTTCAATCAGAAATATTCACCACAAAGTTGAGTTTCTATTCTCATTATGTCAACATATACATTTAGGTGTCGAAGGTTTGGATTCTAAAATGTGATTGCAAGAACTTCTGTGCGATTACATAGAACCAAGAAATTTCAATTCTGGAAATTATCATTTTATGTGTGGCTAATATAGATTGAAAAATTATTTGCAAGAGTTCAATTCAAATATATTCTCGAATTTCATAGGTCATGATTGAATCAATGCATCTTTTTTTTAAATAAAAAAATAAATAGATTAATGAATCTATATAAAAAGGCGTTCCTATAAATGTGACAGGAAAACAATTATTTCTGAATATTTCGAGAGATTGTGTTTCCAATATATCTATTTTATTCACAAAAACTTGAAATTTTTCTGTTATCGAGTTTTTAAATGGAGTTACAAACGTTAATTTATTTATCTCAAATTATAATTTGATCTATTTAACCATTTTAGATCAATTTTCTATTTGAAAAAAAAAACAAAAAAAACAATGGAACATATATTTTCTAAGGAAAAATATTTAAATGAGAAAATATACTAGATGATAAAATATTCAAGAAAACTTTGATTCAAATGTTATACTTTGATATATGATCATAAGATATAGAATGAGTTCTCTTTTATTGGAACTTTAAAAAAGCTCCAAAACGCTTCAAAACAGCTCCTAGAATATTTATAATAACATTCCTATATTATCTATATATATATGAGCGGGCTTTATAAATCAATTACCAAAGTGATGTCTCAGGTTGAAATTCAACAAAAATTTATTTTAAATGTCAGGAATTTTGCTTTCTCTATAAATTATGTTCTGTGACGAATAAATTCGCCAATATCAGCACAGAGTCAAATTTGGAAGACGTCAATTATATCCCAATACCCTGCTGAAGAATTGCTGATAATGAACGTTGCTGCTTTACATGTTACCTGTAATTCAAGCTCTAGTACACATGGTAAACGTCATATTGAATCACGGTGAATTAAAGTGTATCGTCTATCTACACAGGTAGAATCAGTTGTCACTCACAAGATGCCAGAGTACAGTTGAATACTTCATGGTCAAATTGAAATTGTGCGCGAATCAAGGAGGACCTTTGGAATAAATTAATCCCAGTGAACCATGGAAAATTATTCTCACGAGTGCTCTACAATTAACTTCGAATGCTTTTCTTACATAGTCTGTGTATTTTTATATTTAAAGGCCTATTCGATGTATTTTGGTTATCTCTGGACTTGAGATTCTAAGACTGCAGAAATATATATTGTTGGTGTCTTGTCCATAGTATATATTGTTGAAATTCGCGATGAAGATGGCTTTTGTTCACTGGTGCTGCCGTAGAATAGTCTGGAATGAGTTCGCATAAAATGATGAGACTCTTTATTCAATCAACAAGAAAGATAATGAACAGCAAAAAAAGAAACAATTCATATTATACGAAATTATCATACTTGAAAATAATATAAAATATCAAAATTAATTTCTTTAAAACCTTAAAATGAATAGGTAATGAAATTTTTAAATGAGTCTATGCCGATATTTCTTGCTCCTGTGAAATGATCGTGTTTTCACGACAGTTTTCTAGCCTCTCGAAGTAAGACTTGAATACATGAACTGTTGTTATCCAGGCTTGGTTTGTCCAGGGTTGTCTTTCGGCACAATAGAGTAATTCACATCGGGTAATATAAGGCCTAAATAAGGCCGAGAAAACGTCTAAGGAGTTACTCACATTTTCCAAGCTTTCTGACTGGAGTACATACTGAGACTGTCTCCTGGTTAGTAACTCATTTCTGGATGTTTATTATTTTGATACATTTTCATTCTCTTTTTTGTATTGCATATTTTTTAACAAATTGTGGAGTGGCCAAATATCAAGGAACAGGTTAAAACAACGTATAGTTGACTCCTGTTACACTAGATGGCGCTCTGCCATCTTTAAAACGCTCATGCTAGTTGTCACGATAAGCCTAATTTGTTATTAAATTATTTAGCCTTAAAATTCTCTCTAAAAATTATTTATATACTCCTTATAGTTGCGTGGATCAGGCTCGAAAAAATAATAAAGTCGTTCAATATTAAGGTAGCTTCTTTTCGATATAATAGGAAAAAAACAGGGAATATTTGGTAGTTTCTTGTACTGTTGAGTTATGGGTGTGAGTTAAAAACTGAACAATTTCGTCGCAGTGTTTCAAATCCACATTCAAGTACATACTGATAATATCTATTAATGTTCTGTTTAGACGTTCTGTGAGGCCATTTAACTGGGGATGTTATAAAACAGTGTTTATCTCACAAAGTTGCATTAATTATTTCATCAGATTGCTGGTAAAATGGCTTCCTCTATTACTAATAACGTAATGCGATGCCCCAGGTGCCCATTCGACATGTGGCTAAGGTAGTTTCTTAAAATTTCGCTCCTTTTATATACCACTAGCAACCATGCTCTGCCTTCAGGTTTTGAATCTTTCTTAAAGAGACATCTTTGTTGAGGACCCAAGGAGATTTGAACGACCTCGTACGTTATTTAGATTTATCCAAAAAACAGAGTGAACTTTTAGGCTCTAGGTTAAAAGGCTGGAATCTGCTGCATAAAGGCACAAAAGTATGCTTTTTTCGCAAGCGTCAAGATGAATTTCAAGACTTCTTTTCACAAGAGAATGATTTAGTATATTGCAATGATGTTGTTAGTCTAATGTAAGTGCTTGGTCATGACATGATACAGAAGAGTGGCGTTTATTCGTTGATTCTTCAAAAATTAGTTTGAAAGTTGTTATCCTTCACAACAGAAATAAGTTCCCATCAGTGCCAATAGCACATGCATCCAAGATGAAAGAGATTCACGAAAACATGAAACTGCTTTTGAAAAAGATAGAATATGAAAGATACAGTTGGAAAATATGCAGGTATTTGAAAGTCATTGCTCTCTTGCGTGGATTATAGCTTGGATGTACAAAACTTTGTTGTTTTCTGTGTGAGTGGGATAGCAGAGATAGAGGAAAGCATTACATTAAAAAAGGTGGCAGAACCGTGAAATATCTACTCCAGGACATAAAAATATTGTAAATCTTCCCATGAACGATTCAGAAAATATTTATTTACCACCATTACATATATATCAAACTGGGTTTAATGAAGAACTTTGTCAAGGCAATGGATCGAAATGCCAGTGGATTTGCCTACCTAAAACAAAAATGTTCTAGCATAAGTGATGCGAAAATTAAAGAAGGCATTTTCGTTGGACCTCAGATTGGAGAATTGCTGCAGGATGGAAATTTTCAAAATAGTTTTGAATGAAGTTGAAGCAGCAGCATGAAATTCCTTTAGAAACGTTTGCAAGGACTTCTTAGGAAGTGTCAAGGTTGAAAATTACCGAGACATAGTTAATGATCTGTTGCTCTCCTACAAGGCACTGGGATGTCTCTCTAGATCCATTTCCTGCATTCACATCTGGATTTCTTTCCAGACAATCTTGGTGCAGTTAGTGATGAGCATGGTGAGAGGTTCCATCAAGATATATCAAGCATGGAGAAGCGGTACCAAGGTAAATGAAGTCCCAGTATGCCTGCTGACTACTGCTGGACACTCAAGAGGGATGTACCACAAAAAGAAAGTATAGAAGAAAATCCACTGTCACTACTTTTCAATAAAATAAATATATTTCGTTCATATAGGCATATATATTAAAAGCATTTCAAATTTCAAGTAGGTGTATCTCAAAAATCTTGCGTGATAGAAAAAACTAATGGTATATTTGGAATCAGCACAAAGAGTTGAATTTATATAAAATGCTGTTTCTTTTGGGACAAAGAAAAATAATTTTTGATAAACCAGTTTTGTGTTCAGTAAGAAAAGTTACATTGGAAACACCATCAGGTTCTCTTGGGCAAAAATGTTGTTGACCAGTGTAATATTTGCCTTTTATTCGACGCATGGTTCTGGCAACACCCAGGTGCCCATTCGATATGTGGGTAAGGTAGTTTCTTAAAATTTCGCTCATTTTTATACCACTAGCAACCGTGCTCTTACCTTCAGGTTTTGAATCTTTCTTAAAGAGACATCTTTGTTCTTCTTTAAAGTTTTGTTTGAATGATCAGTTGTCTTTGTTGGGGCCTCGCTTCACGTTTTTGATGAGGTATTCCTCTCTTTTCTCCTCGTCAATTATTTGATTTAAAAATATATTGTAATCTTCCTCCCCCAATATATTTCTGGTAAAAGTCCTCTTGATAAGCCATCGGCGTATATATATTTATTTTTCTATTTATATGTAACAGCGGAAACATATTCTTATATCTTCATTGCTCCTCTAGCTAGTCACCCGTTTGGATCTTTCAGATCTTTTAGCCAACAAAGTACATGGTAGTCTGTTAATAATCTAAAGTGACTTCCATATAAGTACATCTTAATTTATTCATTGACCAGACAACTGCCAAACATTATTTTTCGGTCGTTGAATATTTTTTTCCAGATTACTCAGAACTCGACTCAAATATGATATGACTTTGTCTTGACCACCAATAGCTGTAATACGAGCAAAGTCCTATGGATGACTGAACCTCTTTAGTTTTCCTAGGTACTGGGAATTCTCTAACGGCTCTAATGTTGTGCTCTGCAGGTTTAATTCCATGTAGTTGGTAGCATGACCAAGAATCTGTATTTCTTTAAATGCAAATCTATATTTATTTTTATTTAATTTAGGGATCGATTCGCTAAAGCATTTTAAAAACAGTTTCGATTATTTCAAGATGAGAAGAGAATCACGGCTGTAAATTATAACGTCATCAAAAAAGCACAATAACATTTTCTTTCAATTTATGAAGTATGTTGTTCATAATTTTCTCGAATGTAACTGGGCATTACATAGGCCGGATAGTATCACATAGTCCGTGGGATGTTGTAAATGCTGTCTTTTTATTATATTTTCTTCAATTTCATTTTGTTAATTTCCAGAACTGATATCAATCGTTGAAAAATACCTTGATCCTTGTAGCTTGTCCATTACGTCGTCAATTCTGGGGATAGGATACACATCTTTCACTGTTACGTTGTTCAACTTTATGTTGTCCACTCAGAATTTCCAACTGTCATCTTGTTTTTTTTTTCTACCAGATTAACTGGAAATGCCCAAAGAATAGATGTCCATATCTGCAATTTGTTCATATGTGATTCTTCGTTCTTTAGGGATAACCCATTAAGGTTTTTGTTGAATAGGCTTTGCATATATATATATTTTTTTTTTCTATATCAATATTATGTTTTCTAAATTGTTCCAGCCTGATATAGAGGAAAATAAATATGCGTAATTAAGCAAAATTCCTTTCAATTCCTTTTGCTGGTTTAATGGCAAGTCTTCGTTTATTTGAACTTGGGTAACCTTATTTTCTTCATCGTCGTCTATAGAATTTTTTTATGATGGGATGACTTTCTAGGCCCACAGTTTGATTTTGAATTATCCTTGATGGCCGAGTATATGGGTAAAATTATCAAAAGATACGTTCGATTATCTCTAAAAATGATCGTACTTCTAGTCAGCCTGAGTAAGTTTGTATGAACTAATTTGCCATACTGTTCAACTATTTATTCACCATTATCGAATTTTACAGATGCTTTGAGGAGTTTAAATGTGACACCTGGTATAATGACATCTTATCTATTGATTACACAGGTCTACAAAAAAACCCTTTTTTTTGCACAAGAGAACCTGATGGTGTTTCTAGTGTAACTTTTCATGCTGAACTCAAAATTCTAATCAGAAATTTCCCATCACCCATGGTTTTTTCCCTGATGGTCTTTTTTTAGTATTGGGATAAATACAGTAATAAATGCAACCAATGTTACGTAAGCATTTTTTTAAGTTACATCATTAAATAAGCTAGCGCTTTATTTTTGACAAGAAGAGTTGGTATGTGGAGCCAAAAGCTTTATTTTATTTGTTATTAATTAAATTTTGCTCTTCAAGAATCATAAATAATAATTTAAATAACAAATTATTGAAAAATTTTAATTGAATATATATAATTTATTATTATATAATATTATAATCTGGTTTGCTTTCAACTCAAAAATAACTACAAGCTCTGTCCTGGTTCAAATTCACATAAATAGGTACCGCTCAGCAAGAGCAGCCTAGTTCATGATAATTGAACAATGAATAATATGTGAAGGTTATTCACATATTAAACAAATTTTAACACGGGATTCAATCCCGGTTCATGACTGTCGGGAATCGAGGGGGTTACCCACTCGTCCACCGACTTTTTTATGACAAGCTCGGTAATGCTATTTGCTCATTAACAGTTTTAATATATATATTTAAATTGAACTTAACGATTTGTTTAATAGATTTGCAGCAGAAGTGACAGGTAAATTTGAAGTGATTAGTTTATTCTTCTCTATCGATTTGCTTTTATAAATCGTGTGCACTAGACTGTGTCAATATGCCGAGGCGTTGCATTAATATTCCTGATATTTTCTGTTATATTTGTGGGGAATTAACTTTCAAAGTTCAAAGGCGAAACTTTACACCGCTCATCAAAAAGTGCTATGAACTTTATTTTGGCTTTAAAGTCGGTGACCAAGATAAGACTTGGGCTCCTCACAATTGTTGCGTAATTTGTGTTCGACATCTTACAGGGTGGATTAAAGGTGAACGTCATATGCCTTTTGCGGTTCCAATGATATGGAGGGAACCTAAAGACCATTCTTCAGACTGTTATTTTTGGTTGACAAAGACTACAGGTATTACATCCAAATCAAGACATACAGTTGAATATCCAGATTTGCCTTCTGCTATGAGACCGGTTCCTCATAGTGATATTTTACCTGTTCCACAGCCTCCTGAAAATGTAATATTTAGTGACGATGATTCAGAGAGACGAGAGCAACAGTGGGATGACACAAATTTTGAAGCAGGTTCTTTATCTGAACCTCATTTATCAACCCAAGGAGATTTGAACGACCTCGTACGTGATTTAGATTTATCCAAAAAACAGAGTGAACTTTTAGGCTCTATGTTAAAAGGCTGGAATCTGCTGCATAAAGGCACAAAAGTATGCTTTTTTCGCAAGCGTCAAGATGAATTTCGAGACTTCTTTTCACAAGAGAATGATTTACTATATTGCAATGATGTTGTTAGTCTAATGGAAGCCCTTGGTTATGACCATGATACAGAAGAGTGGCGTTTATATTCATTGATTCTTCAAAATTTAGTATGAAAGCTGTTCTCCTTCACAATGGAAATAAGTTCCCATCAGTGCCAATAGCACATGCATCCAACATGAAAGAGACTTACGAAAACATGAAACTGCTTTTTAAAAAGATAGAATATGAAAGATACGGTTGGAAAATATGCAGCGATTTGAAAGTCGTTGCTCTCTTGCGTGGATTACAGCTTGGATATACAAAATTTAGTTGTTTTCTGTGTGAGTGGGATAGCAGAGATAGGGAAAGGCATTACATTAAAAAAATCTGGCCAAACCGTAAAATCTTACTCCAGGATATAAAAATATTGCAAATCTACCCCTGATCGATTCAGAAAATATTTACTTACACCATTACGTATTAAACTGGGATTAATGAAGAACTTTGTCAAGGCAATGGATCGAAATGCCAGTGGATTTGCCTACCTAAAACAAAAGTTTTCTAGTATAAGTGAAGCGAAGATTAAAGAAGGCATTTGCGTTGGACCTCAGACTCGAGAATTGCAGCAGGATGGAAATTTTCAAAATAGTTTGAATGAAGTTGAAGCAGCAGCATGGAATTCCTTTAGAAACGTTTGCAAAAACTTCTTAGGAAGTGTCAAGGTTGAAAATTACCGAGACATAGTTAATGATCTGTTGCTTTCCTACAAGGCACTGGGATGTAACATGTCCCTCAAGATCCATTTCCTGCATTCACATCTAGATTTATTTCCAGACAATCTTGGCGCAGTTAGCGATGAGCATGGTGAGAGGTTTCATCAAGATATATCAAGCATGGAGAAGCGGTACCAAGGTAAATGGAGTCCCGCAATGCTTGCCGACTACTACTGGACACTCAAGAGGGATCTACCACAAGCAAAGTATAGAAGAAAATCCACTGTCACTGCTTTTCAATAAATAAATATGTTTCGTTCATATATGCCTATATATTAACAATATTTCCAAATTTCAAGTAGGTGTATCTCAGAAATATTGCGTAATAGAAAAAAACTAATGGTATATTTGGATTCAGGACATGTAGATAAGATGCTATTTCTTTGTGGACAAAGAAAAATATTTTTTGATAAACCAGTGTAATGTAATAAGGGTTATGCAAAACTGCTTACGTAACATTGTTTGCATTTTTTACTGTATTTATCCCAATAATAAAAAAAGACCGTCACGCAAAAAACATAGGTGATGGGAAATTTCTGATTAGAATTTTGAGTTCAGCATGAAAAGTTACACTAGAAACATAATCAGGTTCTCTTGTGCAAAAATCTTGTTGACCAGTGTTATCCTCTTAGGTGTATCTTTTAAATTTTGGCGGTCACTTAATATATCATATTCCAAAATTCCATTTTCGCAATTTATCTTCTCATTCAGCCGTTTAAAAAGCTCTCGATCGATAATTAAAGTTATTATATTAAACTTATATTAAAAAATTATGGGCGAATGATTTTTTGATGATATGCTTTGAAATAAAGTGGATGACAATTTGAAATTGAAATGGCTTTGACAATTATGCACCAAAAATGATGTTGGAAATTTTAAATAGAGAATTTTAATATTGAAAATATAAATGTATTCATCATTTCTAAACTATCTTCGTAAATTAGGGTTGATGAAAATTACTTATTACATAGACGAGGTGGAGTAAATATTTTACATACATTTTGACATAAAATGTAGATTTTCTTTAGAAATAACATTTTGTAGGAAATATATGTTATAGGTTATATAGATTATATAGGTGTTATCAAATATTTCTGAAAATAAATTGATACTTCAACAAAACCATGTTGTATGGGGTTCGGTGGAAGGCTGGTTAAACCGTTTGGTTTCGAACACTACGGCCCGGGTTCGGTTCCCGCATTGGACACTTTTTTCTGTTTGAAAAAAATACTCCAATGGCCCCCATTCTTGCAAAAGTCCAACCCCACCAGCGAGTGCAAGTAACCAAACGGGGCTCTGGCACATTTGTAAGTGCAAAGTCGAACTGCTTTTCACATGTGTAGACATGTGGTGCGCTTACAGTAAAAGCAGTCGCTAACTACCCATCATGATTATCATGGCCTGTACCACGTGTACTAGGGATAAGCAAAAAAAACCATGTTGTTGTTGCAGAAGGTGCTTTTTTAAGCCCAAAAAGATCGGAAAGCGAATCAAGCGCTTGTAAGTATTAAATTTCCTTGTTTGATTATTATTTATTAGGTAAATTTTGTTTTTTTAGGTGAATGGCTATTTGACTGTTATTAGTTTCTCTAACCAATACCTCATTTGTACAAGTTTGTATTTCTATTATGTAACTGTTCCATAGGCCTATTTGGTTACTTTTATTTATTTATGCTTATGAGGTGATACAGCAACATCTTTACAATTAGAGAGGAGACAAAATGAACCAAATCTAGAAAAAAGAAGTGAGGACTTGAGGATTTGGTTACTTGATCCCACGTGTAAAGATGAACTTGTGCAAAATAGGTGCGGGGGCATTGAGGTAATCTCCCTGCTCTAAGCGAGATTCGAGCTCCCAAAACGATAGTTCACCACCTTCATCGTCGAATATCTTGTGTAGGAATTACCATAGTACTTTCATATAACACTACTCTCTAAACTGGATATTATTTCACTTGAAGTGCAGCCTAGATTACTCTATATATATTCTCAATATAGATTATTTATAATTGAAATAAGGCTTTTAAAAATGATAGGAAAATACTAGAAGTTCAAAGAGTATTATACTTGTATAAAGAAAAATATTTTGAAACATGATATTCAATATAAAATGGTGCCAAGAGAAAATAATATTTAATAATAATGATAATAAATTCTATTAAATGAATGAAAAAATCTCTTTTAGGGGAGAGGGTGGTCATTTTTTTTCAATAAGAAACTTCTGGGCTCTATATGTTAGAAGAATAAAGGGCTTTATGTCGCTTCCAAAAGTCCAAGAGAACAGAAGAGATGAAGGCAAACATCCAGTGAACAGTATTCATGTAGTTGGAGCAGAAAGTATCAACCCTTTCTGTGATTTGCTCATCTACTCTGTGAATATACATGGTTTGGTCATAAATATGGACAACTAGCCGAATGACCCGGACAACGCCCGGGCTTTGCCCGATTAAATGTTTTTATTCAAATACTATTCGTTACAATTATAAATTGGCACCGTGGATGTCACTCTTGTGAAACGTCCCGATCCAAACTTTGTGTCTGAGAAGCGATATTTTTCTGTTAGAATTTTGTTCCTGCGTACAAAATAATGAACTGGTTTCACCCGTGGTCTCTGCTTTTTGGAATTTTCCCGATATAATTTTGTATCTGATAATCAAACATGATACAGCAATATCGTCAACATCATTTTCTGACTAAAAATATATAGTTTTAATAATTGATTTATATATATTTTTTTAAAACAGCCTATCGTCTTTCCCGTATTTTTTTTACCTATGTATAGAAATTTTGGTTTGAATTAGTGAACTACTGCGAATTTTTATACCGGACATACAAACAAACATACAAACATTCATTTTTATATATATAGATATTGTATATAAAAATAATATGAAAATGAGACAATATAAACGATGTAATATTAATCTACACACATAATCTATAAGCTTTCAAATCAGATTTAATTAACCATTGAACACACATTCCTTTATTTTATATAGCGAATGTTGTCTTTGAAAGTTCATTGGAAACGTTTATTTTTAAAAATGGATAGTTTTATCGAGAATAAAAATCGCAATAAAATTTAATTCGAAACTCGGTAAACAGCTTCAGAATGAATGCTCAATTAAAGAGGCGTATAGAAATAAACCTAATAGCAGAGCAAAAGTTTTCAATTGGTGTGCCAACTTTCAAAATAAAGGAACAAATCTCTTTGACACACGAAGTCGACCTGGCCGTCTGTGCATCATAAGAATCCAGGTAAATATAGAACATGTCAAAAGCCTTTTTGGAGAAAACCCTAGAAGTCAATCAGGGAGGTGAGCAGACATTTATACATATCGTACCGGTTGGTGCAATCAATAATAAGCGAATATTTGGATATGGTTAGAGTGTAGCAGCTCTGTTTGTCCCTAAATTGTTAACAATGAAACAACGAGAGGCTAGGCTTTCAATTTTAAACCTTTTGAAAAGCTACCTGTGTGTGTGCACACACACCCTAGACATGATGAAAGAAATAATGGAAGGAGATGAGACATTATTTAGGCGTATGACCTGGAGATTAAACGCCAGTCAAATGAATGGCTTGAATGAAAACAACCAAAGCCCAAAATATTAAGATAAGCAAAATCAAAGATCAAAACTTTGTTATTACTTTTACAATTTTGATTGTCTTTTCACTTAGAATTTTTTAAGAAGGTTCAATAATATCACAATACGTCTATTTAGATATTCTTCGTCGTTCAAGGGGAGCGATTATACTCAAAAGACAATTTCTAGGAGAAAATATTGGATCCTGTTATACGATGATGCTCGAGCTCAAAAGGGTCTTTCGTTTGCTTAAAAATGGATCGAAGAACATAACCCTTGAACTTCTTCACCCTCCTTATTCCCCTGAACTCTTTCACCTTGACTCTTTTCTTCTTCCCTAAGATAAAATCTTGCTTGAAGAGTAAAAATTTTGATGATGTAAGTGCAATTATATAAAATTCGACGAGAAGTTCAAGAGCCATTCCGAAAAAAGAATTTTCTCTGTTTATAACATTCAAAAAATAATGAAAACGTTGTAGGATCATACTTTGAAGAATACTAGTTTATCTATTTATAAATACTATAATAAAATTGTAACCACCTTATATCTCTATTTATGATCACGCAAAGTATTTAAAATCAAGTGCCTTTCACGCGTCAACACCACCAGGTATATATAAAGAATACGGCGTGGTGGTGTTTCCAGTTTTGCGCGATGCTGGCCCGGATGTGTCCGGAGCCAGCCGGAGGAGGAGGAGGACAGGTGAGTCTTCCCAACCTTCTACTTAAAATTGACTAAGATTACAAGAGATATAAGAGGACACAAAACAAACGTTAATGCGGAGACTAGGAGTTGTAGAAGAGAGAGAGAGATTCCAAAAAAAGAAACAATTTGCTAAAGTAAAAAAAGAACATTTTAAGGTGCAAATACTTCATTGAGAATAAGAAGGCCATGAAGAAATGATTTACTACTAATTTACAAAGTTGAAAACATCATTCTACTCCCTTGTCGCAGTCATAAATTTCACATTTTATTAAATTCCCAATATTAAACTCTATATTTATTTAAATGAAATGCTAGATCGATATTTTGTACTTTTCTCTCCGCCAAACCTACTGAATTAATATTTAGGAAATTTCACATTAATATCTAATATATCATATAAGTTATTTAAGACAAAAAATATCATCAGTAATTCTAACAAATGAAAATAAAAATTACTGTCTTTCTGGTGGTTTTCTTTAACAAAAGAGACTAATAGATAAATTGACGGGTTGTTTAATTTGCACAAAATTATTGAAACTAAAATTATTAAACCGACTATAAACCCCCAGATAATATTAGATAAATGTACTTGGATAATACCCAGTCAAAGCCGGGTCCATTCAGATAGTACTTTGTATATGGAAAATCACAAGTTTCAAATCTGGCAAATTCATCATTAAATGTCGCGTTAATTATAATAAATTATATTATTATAAATTTTATTAAATAATAATTATTATATTATGGAAAAATGCAAGGTTAGAAGAGAAATAAATTACTTCTCTATAATATATATATTTGAGAAAAAAATATATATATATAATTGTAAAAGAACACTAGAGATATCAAATATATTTATGGAAATAATTTACAAACTATCAAGAGCCAATGTTTGCAGCCAACAAATAACCAATGAAATATAATTTTCATAATTTATTAATAAATTAAATGTAATATTTCTAAAATAATTTCAACGTATGTTTTTTATATTTTTTTCATTTATTTGTTCCTTAAATTCTACAATATTTAACCAAACCAAAGGCTGAAATTTTAACTGGATGTAGAGCACTAAATCTGAGAGAGTTTTTTGTCAAATCTTCAAACAAGCAAGATCAAAATTAACCAAGCATTAAACAAATTAACTTTTTTGTCAGATAATTATTAAGATAATGTTATTGCATCATGTTTGATGGCCACAAAAACAAATATCTTACGTGTAATTTCGCCTGAGCAAAATACGAACGAGGCCAGACCATCATTTTTGGTAGACAGGAACAAGATTCTTTCTGGTAAATATTTACTTAGGCAGAGAACACGGGCGAAGCCAGGTTCAATATATATAAAAGGAATGTTCAGCGGCCATATTAACTTTTCCATTGAAACACACCACTAATTAAAATTTTATATAAACTTAACAAATAGATCTATAGATGAGGATTCCGTTTAAAATATAGGCTATACAAAACCTATTTGAATATAACCTAAAATAAATCACATATTTTGTGATAGATAAATGTTAGTTAGATATGAAAATAATTCAACTCCAGAAAGTGAAATGTTCAAATATCTGATTAACCCATTTAATTTGGCTTATTAAAATGTGTGACGATATAATTACTATTTCAAATAATTGGTAATAATGTATTAGTACTTGGTACTAATGTATTAATGGTACTTATTTCCTACAATGATACTAGAACATCAGCCCGTTCTACGAATAAGTATAGAATAACAATCAGTTTTAAGGTTTATTAAAATTTTTCTTAATCAATTTAAAAATGAGTGTGTTTGTGTGAGGCCATATAATTCAAAAATATTTTTTTACATATACTTAATGAAAATTAATAAGAACATTATTTATAAGCATATATAATATCAATATTGGTATTTTCCCTGACTTGCTCACTCGCGATGATGATTTAAATATGTATATTATTATTCAAAATTAGGTCAAATTCAGAACCAGGACCCATTTGATAAAAATATTATAACTAGCCAAATGAATAGGAAAACGCCTGGTTTTACTCGAGTGAATGTTTGTCCAGCAAATAATGTCTGAAAATATTATGAATATATATCTTATTATCACATTCTAAAGTGAAATATTTTTAATAATAAAAATGCAAAATAATATCAAAATTTATGATTATATTATTAACGATGTATTAATCCGAATCCAATACTGACTATGAGAGAATTAGAGTCATTATCATATAAACACAATAAATAAAATTTGTTAGAACAATATTGGACTGACAAACATTAGCTCGAGCAGAAACCGGACGAAACTGTTTCATCCAGTAAGTATGTAATATTTATGATCATTTTATATATCTTAAAAATATGCACAATTATAGATTTTGAATGGATTTAATCTATATATTCAGCTATTCAAACAAATTATTTTCCAATGGTTTGGTGGAGAATAATTCCCTCCCATTTTTTATCATTTCAGTAAGGACAGTAGAATCATTCATTCATCAAAAAGCATAAGGTTTAAAATCGTTTGAATTCTTTATAGCAGATGTCACGCTAATGCACCATATTAACCTATACAAGGCTGTATCGAAAGTCTGTTCCCATAAATAAGATTTCAATACACATTAAATCATATATAAACAAAAATATTTATTCATTGAAATAGAGATCGTCATTTAAAATAGCAGTCAGCCATCTTTCCCCAGGTTGTCAATTTGCTGAGGATACCATTATCGGGGTTTGAGTAAGAAAAGTCACGACAGGCAGTTTCGAGACAGTTTCAAAGTGTTTTCCCTTAGAGATATAGCCATGGACTGAAATAATGAATAATCAGATAGTGCTTTATTCGGGCTATAAGCATGGTGAGGTAGAACTTAAATACCCTCGAAATTTATTAAATTTATTAACATCATATAATGCGATATCCCAAACTCAGGGATATTTGGTTCAATACATTTTTTACATCATAACAAATTGGCTATATACAAGCTTATACTATTCAATTAACTTATATAATTATCCAAATAAAATTTGTCGAGGAGAAAAAAGACAAACATACAACTGCAATTCCCTCAAAATACCCTCTAAATACTTTATTTTTTGTTATCCAAGCTGGATGAGTTGGAGCGTTGTCATGTTGCAGGAGTACTCTCATTTGGTTGATCAAAGCAGGGTATCGAGACTTTTAAACCTCATATACTCGGCTGAGTTGTTCTGAGTAGATATCAGCATTAACTGTACGACAACCAAGAACAAGTTTGTAGTGTACAATACCATCGATGGTCCTGCAAACAGACAACATCACTTTATGACCAAAGCGATCATTTTAAACTACACGTTTAGCCTCCTGATCTCAGGGTACCCTTTGCCTTCTTGTTTTGAAGTTAATAAGAGAGTTCCACTTTTCATACCAATTACAAGCGACTTCCAAAACCGAAGATCTTGCAGATTTTCTAACAATCGTTTACAACTATAGACTCTCATCTAGGACTGGGCTATAGTGAGGCCATTGGAATCTTAGATGTTTGATAATAAAGTACAGCTGGGGTAGAGTTTGGTTGATCATTTCTTCGGATGGTTCAAGTCTGGCTGACATTTAACGCGTAGATTGTTGTGGGTTGTCCACCACCAGAAATCGTAGGGTTTTAATATCCGTCTAATGTGGTCGTCCCATTCGAGATGTGTCCTCAAGGCTGATGTCTCTTTCTCTAAATCTCTTGAGACATTTGAAGCTGTTCTTCCTTCGCTATTCCTTTCAACTTCGCATATGTATTTTGCCGCCATATTTGTATTTAGTTTTTTTTTCTACGAAAAGAAGCGCAATAGTGCTCGGATCTTTTTTAATCGCCCATTCTTCAGCTCTCTACTAGAATACTGAAATGTTATTCTGAACCCTATTGGGCTTATTTCAATCACATGGGCACTCTCATCGACCTTGGGACCGAACCTTTATTTATTTAAACTGAATTTATAATGGTATATATTTTTATAATTTGATTTTATAATGAACTTCCACTTTAGGAATGAACTTTTGATATAGCCTTGTATAATATTTTATTCTTGGATATTTAAGGTTATTTTTAAACTGATCTCTTTTTTCTTGATAATATAAGCTAACAAACGTATAAAATCCATACAATTAATATAGAACCTATCTCCATATACTTCACCAAACACGTCGTGAGTAAACCGTCAAAATAACTTAAAAGCTGAAGGCTATATGCAATAGATATAACTCCCTAGTTGATATAACTGCCTTTCTGAATATACATCAATTTCTATATTTGGTTTACTTCACTTATATTCGCCTAATTATATACTATTTCTGTTTGCTTTTCAATAAACCTCCAATTTCAGCTTTCGAAATATTGATCTTTATATTGGAGATTTGACTGTAGTTTTGAAACATTGTTTATATAAAAATACTATGAGAATAATTTTCAACTACATAACCAGTGTAGTGATCAGAATGTTTGTATCCAGTAACCACGCCGTCTACGCTGTCCCTGACGGCGTGGCCTGTCCCAGCTGGATGACCAACTATGACCCCGACCAGCTGGAAGGGTGGGTACTTTCTTGTTGTCTATTTTATTATTTATGTAAATGTAAATTTATTTATGCAAACATATATAAAATTCTAGTAAAGCCTTCAACCGATATGACTGCCTAGAATTTTCGCCAGCCATTACTTTGGAAACCACCATTCTGAAAAATTTCTCTTTTTCAAGTAGTCGTCAGCAAGGGTCTCTAACAGTGACTCTCCTTACATTCCATAAAAATCAATAACCCTTTCACCTCAATTATGCTCAAGTTCTTCGGGCCAAATTATTTTTTTAAAGAGCAGAAGAAACATTTTTTTTTGCTTCTTTATGTTGTTTTGAAAATAAAAGTGCCCTCGAAAGGTATATGTGTTTTGTTTCTCTCCCTTGTCAGTGTGTATGAACTAATGTTCTGAAATGGTTTTCACCAAATACAGGAAGTTTCAATAAGTGATCTGTTGGGCTGCAGGGACTTCGGCCGGGTATATTTTATCCCGGAAGGAGTGGCCGCCCCTTCGTGGGCCGTCTACTACGAGCCGTGGCAGCTCAGGGAGTAAGTTCCTGACATCTTTTGACTCTCCGAGTTCTTTCTTTGTTGAGAGGATACTTATTTCAGATCTGAAAATACAAATATTTTCAGGCCTCAGCATGTTTCCAAACAAATTTATTAAGTCTTTCAAAATGTTCATTGAGGGATTTCAAACCAGATTGAACCAGTTTATTTACATGAGTTAACTTTGTATATATTGGTAAAAGGTGTTTGGTACAAATAGTAATGGGGTCTCACAGGACAATATTTACATCTACGGTTCAACTGCTTCTACTCGTGAGTGTTAGCGCTGCGAAGAACTTTAGTGCTGTAATTAATTACTCAAGGGAGTGGGAACCATTTATTATAACGATTTTTTTCTCGCTTTACAGAATTTAAAAATTATATATGTCAAGTCGTCAATTTATTATATTCTTGGAAATTACAGGATATCAAATTTTCTGATATAGCCGAGCATATTGAAGCACTACATCCACTACTACTTTCAATCTTCCTTCGAAACTTCATCCAGCACTATCAAGGCTGTTTCTTGCCAGAGCTACCTTCAATAGGTCGAGCAAACAATATCAATTAGAGAAATGGGCAGCCATTGATATATGTAACAGGGATGAGGTATAAGATGGCCACTACTCCATAATAGTGATTTAATGGAATACCAATATAAGGTTTAAAATAAAATATGACCACTGAAAACAGCAGTTCAGTAAATAGGCTAATTATATACTATTTGGAATATTGGTGGAATTGAGTAGATATTAACACAGGATATCGCGTGCTCCAGTTTTCCTGAGGAGTGGGACCGCCCGGCTCCCAGCGAGAAGGTCCCCCGGTCCTCCGTCTTCGGAGGGAGGGACCGCGAGGTGGACCTCGAGGAGGAGGAGGTGGAACTCCAGTAAGTAGCCGTTTCACTCAACTTGGACTTAGTAAAATTCATGTTTTCAGCAACCTGCACATTAGAAGAGATATTTCAATAAATAATTTGTTTTAGAAGTCATTCAATTTTTACAATAGTTAGACCCTGCCAATAAGCAGAAGTAATATAAAGAACCGCACTAGCAAATTTTATTAAGTAATTAACTTCAGAAATTTCATCATTTGCGTGATGTACAGGAGGGCTATTTTGGCCTCTCTGGAGTCCACCTGAAGAGAAGGAGCCAAGCGCCCCCACAAGGCTCCAAGGAATGACCGCGAGGTAGAGATCGAGGTGGAGGAGTAGCAGGCGCTCCAGTGAGTAGCTGTTTTATTCGATTTAGAGATAGTAAAATACCTATTTTCAACACCCTGCACATTAGAGCAGATATTTTAATAATGAAGTCCTTTAGATGGCATCAATTTTTCAGTGAGTAAAAACTACCATTAAACAGTAGTAAGAGAATGAACCACACTAGCAAACTTTATTAATTGCTTTTCTCAAGACATGTTAATGATTTTCGTGATGTGCAGGAAGACCTTTTGGCCTCTCTGGAATGCGCCTGGAAAGCCGGTGCCGAGCGCCACCTTAAGGCTCCAGGAAGTTTCAAGCCCAGTCCCTGGAAAATCCTTTCGTCAAAGTTTTGGAAGGATCACTACGAACAACCTCTAGCTGTTCCGATGGGACATTGGGTCATCTGCAATGACTTTATTTATAATTGAATTGGATACCATCAAAATTCAAAGACACCATATTAAAATTCCACCGGCCGCAAGTGCGGCGGAAGCGATTTCATTGGAACACGGATGGCCAATGGCACTTCTATCCACCTTCGCATCTGTTCTTTTGGAAAGTTTAGAAGGCCTGCTGAGCTTGGCAAGATTACTGGAATCTGAGGTGCGGAATAAAACTGCTACTCCTTCCTAGTTATTGGAAGTTTTTCTGAGGTTTTGAATCCCTTTGCTGATATTGGATTTTAGTTCTCTCCGTATAGTCTGAACTAGACCCACTTATCTTTGAGTCCTGCTATCTCGAACAGATGGATTTCGAGTCTATTTTAACTCGATCTGCTATATTAAGAGCCTGCCTGAAATCGACCTGCTGGACTCCTTGACCTAGCTGTGAGTCCTGGCTAAACTTGATTTACTGGACTCCGAGTCCCGGTTATCCCACTAATCACCAAATTCTGAATGAACACGATATGCTTGACTCCGAGTCCTGGCTGAACTTGTCACGCTGATCTCCAATTCGAGGCCCATCTCGACTCACTCGACTCTGACACCTGGCTGAATTCTACCCGCTGATTTTGGGACCTGTCTGAACTCGATCCGCTGATAGCCGAATTTAGAATTTACTCGATATACTGGAATACGAATCCTGGCTGAATTCCACCCGTTGATCATGGAGTCACTCTAACATGACCGGTTGGACTCCTTGTCTTTAATGAACGCGACCCGCTATTCTCCGAGTCCTGACTGAACTTGTCCTTTTAAATTCGACCAGCTGGTTTCCTGGTGCTGAATGAACTCTATCCACTAATCTCCTTGTTCCGGAAGAACTCGATCTGCTGGACTTCGTGTTCTGGCTGCACTAAATCCGCTGGTTACTGTGTCCTGGCTGAAAACGCCCAGCTGGTCACTGTGTCCTGGCTGAACACGCCCAGCTGGTCTCTGTGTTCTAGCTGAACACGCCCAGCTGGTCCCTGTGTCCTGGCTGAACACGCCCAGCTGGTCCCTGTGTCCTGGCTGAACACGCCCAGCTGGTCCCTGTGTCCTGGCTGAACACGCCCAGTTGGTCTCTGTGTCCTGGCTGAACACGCCCAGCTGGTCCCTGTGTCCTGGCTGAACACGCCCAGCTGGTCCCTGTGTCCTGGCTGAACACGCCCAGCTGGTCTCTGTGTCCTGACTGAACACTCCCAGCTGGTCCCTGTGTCCTGACTGAACACGCCCAGCTGGGCTCTGTGTCCTGGCTGCACACGCCCAGCTGGTCCCTGTGTCCTGGCTACACACGCCCAGCTTGTCCCTGTGTCCTGGCTGAACACGCCCAGCTGGTCTCTGTGTCCTGGCTGCACACGCCCAGCTGGTCCCTGTGTCCTGGCTACACACGCCCAGCTTGTCCCTGTGTCCTGACTGAACACGCCCAGCTGGTCTCTGTGTCCTGGCTGCACACGCCCAGCTGGTCCCTGTGTCCTGGCTGAACACGCCCAGCTGGTCTCTTTGTCCTGGCTGAACACGCCCAGCTGGTCCCTGTGTCCTGACTGAACACGCCCAGGTGGTCTCTGTGTCCTGGCGGCACACGCCCAGCTGGTCCCTGTGTCCTGGCTGAACACGCCCAACTTGTCCCTGTGTCCTGGCTGAACACGCCCAGCTGGTCCCTGTGTCCTGACTGAACTCGCCCAGCTGGTCTCTGTGTCCTGACTGAACATCCCAGCTGGTCCCTGTGTCCTGACTGAACACGCCCAGCTGGGCTCTGTGTCCTGGCTGCACACGCCCAGCTGGTCATTGTGTCCTGGCTACACACGCCCAGCTTGTCCCTGTGTCCTGGCTGAACACGCCCAGCTGATCTCTGTGTCCTGGCTGCACACGCCCAGCTGGTCCCTGTGTCCTGGCTACACACGCCCAGCTTGTCCCTGTGTCCTGACTGAACACGCCCAGCTGGTCTCTGTGTCCTGGCTGCACACGCCCAGCTGGTCCCTGTGTCCTGGCTGAACACGCCCAGCTGGTCTCTGTGTCCTGGCTGAACATGCCCAGCTGGTCCCTGTGTCCTGACTGAACACGCCCAGCTTGTCCCTGTGTCCTGGCTGAACACGCCCAGCTGGTCCCTGTGTCCTGGCTGAACACGCCCAGCTGGTCCCTGTGTCCTGACTGAACACGCCCAGCTGGTCTCTGTGTCCTGACTGAACACTCCCAGCTGGTCCCTGTGTCCTGACTGAACACGCCCAGCTGGGCTCTGTGTCCTGGCTGCACACGCCCAGCTGGTCCCTGTGTCCTGGCTACACACGCCCAGCTTGTCCCTGTGTCCTGGCTGAACACGCCCAGCTGGTCTCTGTGTCCTGGCTGCACACGCCCAGCTGGTCCCTGTGTCCTGGCTACACACGCCCAGCTTGTCCCTGTGTCCTGACTGAACACGCCCAGCTGGTCTCTGTGTCCTGGCTGCACACGCCCAGCTGGCCCCTGTGTCCTGGCTGAACACGCCCAGCTGGTCTCTGTGTCCTGGCTGAACACGCCCAGCTGGTCCCTGTGTCCTGACTGAACACGCCCAGCTTGTCCCTGTGTCCTGGCTGAACACGCCCAGCTGGTCCTGTGTTCTGGCTGACCGGGTCTGGACGACCTGGTGGTTTCTGAATCCTTGCTTAATGCGAACCGCTACATTTCTAGCCCTAGTTGAATTCGATCCACCTGATTCAGAGTCCTGCCTGAATTTGATCCTCTGGACCCTTGACCTTGCTGAACTCGACCTCCTTTATTCTGAGTCCTGGCTAGACTCGATTTGCTGGACTTCGAGTCCTGACTTACCTTGACCCACTTATCTCTGAATCCTGATGAAACATAATCTCCTGATCTCCGAAACCTGGCTGAACTTGACTCGCTGGTCTCTGAACATTGTCTGAACCCAACCCACTGTTATTTGACTCCTAAATGAACTCAATATTTTGGACTCCAATTCCTCGCTTAACCTGACCTGCTGTTCTCCGATTCCAACTCTGTATCGACCCGCTGGATTTCGAGTCCTTACTGAACTCTACCCTCTGGTCTCCGATTCCTAGCTGATTTCGACCCACTGATATTCTTGTCCTTTTTAAACTCGACCTCCCCTGATCTCCTAGTTCTGAATTAAATCGACCCGCTGATTTCCGAGTTCCGAATGAAATCGATCTGCTGGACTTCATGTCCTGGCTAAACGCGAATCGCTGTATTTCGATTTCTGGATGAACTCGATTCGCTGGTCCCCGACCGAGTCCTGACTGAATTCGACTGGCTAAACTCGGAGTCCTGGCTGAAATTTACCTGTTGATCTCCGAGTCTGTGATGAATTTGACTTGGTGGTCTCTATGTCTTGATTGAACTTGTCCTGGAGGTCTGTTTGGACTCGACTTTAAGAAAACGTCGTTCGAATCTTCAATAAGAAAGAATCAGAACTTTGCTTTCTTGATCGCTGAATTCTAATTTCAAAAATCTATGAATGTTACTGGAAGAATTCGATTATATCTTATTATATCTATTTCAATTATTTTTAATATTTGGATTTGTGCATAAAAATAAATTATTCAAAATAACCTTTTTACGAATCAATCAATTTACTCACGTGCCAAGTCATATAACTATGAATGGGGATATCAATAGAGTGAAATAGATTTTATTTATTATCTTATATCAATTACACTTTGACCATGACTGGTAGATTAGAAAATACCTTTCTTCTACTGTAAGTGCGCAATACATATATACCTACACACATACATAAATGAAATATTCAACATTGCAACTTCAAGTTACTCTAGCCCCGTTTGTCTACTTGAACCAACTGGGAGGTTTGGAATTGTGTAAGAATTTGGGACCATTGAAGTTTTTTTTCTAATGCTGTTACATCATGAAGAAAGCGTGGTACCCTTTGAAGATATTTGAACAGATTTGTGCTCATCTCTCAAGTCACTGACAAATAAACGACATAAAGACAGGGATAGCGAAGGTGGTAAATGTTAATTCTCTGCCTCATCAGAAGGATGGACGCCATTTTAAACTATTTTATAAAGCTAATATAGACTTGAGGACCACAAATTCAACTTCTTTGATCATATAGGAATATCAGTCTCCATTTGGAACTATTTGTAGAAAAAACGGTAGTCTCCAAGATCTATTTAATGGTGGACAAGTTTGTTGACGATACCGCGGATTGTTATAAATGGAGGGATATTAGAAATAGCGAGAAGGAATCGATGCCTCATACTAATGTATTAAACGATACAGACTTTATATATGACACTGTAAGGTTGAATCTTAGGCATTGTAGTTATTCAAACTAAGCACATACATTTTAGAATAGTAGAATCACATGCAAATTTTGAATCGAGCGATGCTCTTCCGCAAATAAATCATACATATAGCTGGGTAACCGTAAGTTAAACATGAGACGATAGCGTGTCATATATATTGTCGCTCTTGCCCCCTGCGGTTCTTCGCGACGACGCCGCTTCCTCTGTCGTCGATCACCTGCTCCGGGCTCCCGTTGCTCTTCCTCTGCAGCTCTGTCCTGCAGACAAACCAAAGACCTCCTGAGAACCACCGCTCAAGTGGATCTCCTTTCCCTGGCAGTATCTCTCGGCCTTACCACTAGGGAAGGGACACGAGAGAATTACCAGAAGAGTAGCGACTGTGGCGTTGGTGAGAGTAACAAAGCAACCGGCAACAAGACTTCTAACACTCCTCCCTTTATTGTCACTTCTACTACATATTACATATAACTAGAATAACAATCAACGGTTAATTACATTACGTTACCTCCTAGGACCAATATAAACGTGTATTTACATTCATTTGTCCCAGTTCACAGGACCACAGCAGTCGGCGATTCCCACAGTATTTCCATAACGGAAATATATAACATATATAATTATATTTTTGACATATTATAATATTATAATAAAATGAATCTATTTTGATGCAAACGATTCTTTTTTTTTAATAATTCAAATTTTAACTTCCTTTACTGCAATAATAAATCAATAGGAAGGCTTGGCTATCAGTGCAGTGGTAAGCCCTCTCAGCGTTTTCGCCAGTTTAATCTACCATACCGCTGTAATATTGCATTGGGATGTTTTGTTTTTATACCGATACTGAAGCTGACCTCTTGGAAAGGGTATGGACATAAGCTTTGATGACAGTAGAAACACGCACAAATAATTTAAATTTTAACATATGAAACTATTAACCGAATACTTTTATTTCTTGAATTAAAATGCACTTCCTACTGTCCTTACTATAATAAAAAATATTGAGAGAACCTGGATCATCAGTAGTCAACCCTATCAGCGGTTTCGCCAGTGTAATTAACCATAGTGCCATTTAGAGTCCTACTATTGTATTTTATGACCTTCTAAAAAACGTGTTACTAAGAGGAAGGGGATGTCAAAGGACTGGTTGAATAAATATTGATAATAGGATTATTTTTGGTGTCAAATGAAAGTAAATTTACTCTCTATTAACGTTTGTGACATTTAAGGCCGGGTTAAAACATGTTGTAAATATGTAAATTGGTAACCAAACATTTTTTTTTCTTTCTTTTACTTGTCTCAATTCAGGTATTTCGTTCTCAATTTATTTCTTAAAATATCTAAGATTCTTTTAATTCCTCTTATCGAAAAATTTGTTCTATAAATATCTTACAATCGGTTCATTTAAAACAAATAGTGACTTAGAGTTATATTTATTTTTCTGAATGGTCAGACTGAAACACAGAATCAAAATCCGATAAATTGAAAACCCATCAAAATAATATTAAATAAATAAATCCTCAATATTTTAAATTCATTTTACATTGTGTTTACATAACTACTGCCCACTACCTTTTTTTATGTACAAAATCTGAAAAGATTCAAAGTACTCAATGTTTAACTTAATGTGTTAAGCGTATTTACGCAAATTTGGCCTTAAATACCCATTTCTTGGTTTATCAAGAAGCCTCTGGGACCAAAAATATTTTGGTCGCAGTGGTACAGCTTGTTCCACGCTGACGAGCACCAACAGCGCGAAACGCGTTCGTGTTTGACTTTTCTTGATTTATCAAGAAATTGGGTTAACCAAATATCAGGGAACAGGTTAAATCAATGTTTAGTTGATATCTGTTCCACTAGATAGAGCTCTGCCATCTAAAAAGCACATGTACTCCTGGTCAAGATATACTATTATTATTTTTAATGGTTAACTTATAAAACAACAAATTACTTTGAGGGATGATGAAGAGACATTATTAAGAACTTGTGTTAATATAAGGTTCAAATATATTTTAAAATTGTCGTAAATCAGTATTCATTAACAGTTCGAACACACCAAAGTCCTATAGAAACAAAAACCACAGGATTGCCATGAGATCAATGAAGTTATTTCTGGATTCTAGGGTTAAATTAGAATACTGAGTCCCATCACATATCATTGTGGTACATCAAATTGAGCTAATACCAAAGTGGAGTTGAAGCGAAGTTTATCTTTGTATAAGCTCAGTTTGATATATCATAGGTCTTTTGTGTAGTTTATTTATGTTGTGAACTGAAGTTTTATAAAATTTCTATGGAATTTCCGCTTATCGAAACTTCAACAATCCAAAAACCCTTAGAGATTTCACCACAAGTTTACGATACGATAAACGAGCGACATGGATGCGACTCCAAAGCGGTAAATACTTCTTTCACATCAACCATTTCATTGAAATTCAGGAATGTACAACTGCTAGAATTGATTGCCAATATTTTAAAAGTTATTTTATATTATTTTCAATATCGAAAACAATTTAAAAAATTCCTTCAAGCTAATTGCTTATTTCTACTTGTGTGATACTAATTTCAGGTTCTGTATAATGAAAAGACATCGAGCTCAAGACAGAGATGGCTGGCGTGTTTGGGATGTAATATGTACAGTGGACCACAACGTTCGATGGTGAATAAAATGATTGCAATATTTATGAAAAGATGACCTATAGAGATATAATTACAATGTATATGAAATTGTAAATTGATATATAGGATTCCTTGTTTTAATAATTATTGTATATTGAGGAAGAATATTTATGATGTTAAATTTGTCAAATATTGATAAACAGGTCTTTAATTTTGTTTAATTATCCACTATACATCAATTCTGTATATAGTGATAATGTATATTGATATTTTTCACATATCCGCTCTTTACAACATATTCCTAAGATATTTATTCTAGAGAGCATTTTACTAACAATATACAGAATAAAGAATGGTGGTTAAAAAACCTCTCAAATGTAATAAAAGCATTCAACTTTGTTTTTTAATCGGACAAATGCACTGAGATTATAATTTTGGAACTTAACCTTTTACGTGTGGCATGATTAGATCCGATCCGGTTGCTCAAATATATTTTATAGATCATAATTGAAATATTAATTATTTTTAAAAAATGAAAAAAATATGAAAAATTTATTAATTCATATAAAGAGGCGTTCCTAGATCTGTGAACGAAAAACAATTCTTTCTGAAGATTTCGAGATTGTTTCCACCATATTTGTTTAGCCCGCAAGACTCAACATTCATTCTCTGTTGAATAATATTGAAATCTTAAATAAATTTGCAAACTTTAATTTTTTTTGATCAAAATATAACTTGATCTTTTAAACCCTTTTAGATAAATTTTATATTTGAAAAACAATGGAACATAAATTTTCTAAAAAATAATAATTAATTGAAATAGACACAAGGTGTAAAATATTCAATAAAACTTTGATTCATATGTTATACATTTTGATATATGCTCAAAAGGTTTATAAAATATGATTATTAACGTAATTCAAGACACCAAACAAATTGACAAGCACCTTTTGATCTAACTCATTAAAATTGAATTTGCTTTTATTGGAACTTTGAAACAAGTTTCACACGCTTCGAAACTGCCCCTAAAAATTTATAATAACACTGATAGACAAAACTTAAGGAAGTTGTACCTTATAACATATATATCTCTCAGAGTTATTGTCTGAATCCCGATATATATGCTATAAGGTACAACTTCCTTAAGTTTTGTCTATCAGTGTATTTTATAGATAATATAAAAAGGCGTTTATTGGATTGAATAAATGAATTATTTGCAATATTTCGGTTGGCTGAACGCCACCTTTTGTCACGGCATTACATTTTGTATGATTGAATAAAATATTTGCCAAAATTGTTGTTGTCTAAACGCCATATGCATTTTTATTATCTGAATATTTAAATATGGATCACGATGTAGATGTGCGTTTTCTTTGTATTGCTAGTTTGGACTGTTGAGTTTTTCTAGGGTCGGATTTCTTCATAAATTGTATATATAGAGACTTCTGGGGGTTAATTCTATCTCTTTCTATTGATGCTATTCTTGTCTATTATTGAGTCCCAAATTTAAAGAAATAATCGTTCTTGCTTCGTAGGGATGTGATGGTATATTATTTCACTGTTGTTCCAGTCTGGTACATGGTTGTTTACGACAGAGTGCTCGACTAGTAAAGATAACGGTCTATAACTCTGTAGTCCGGATTTATAGGCTGTTTTACCCATGCTTCAAGTGACTCCCCAGTTACACCTATGTTTGTGGATGGCAGAATTTCTAGGGGATTTTGAGATCTAAGTTGATTTCTTGGATGGTGGTGGGATGTCGTAGTTTCGTTCTTGTCTGCTCTTTCGGTAATTGTTTAATATGCCGTGTGGACCCTTTTAACTCTTTCATCACCATTGCTGTAAGGAAATTGGCAGAAGCTGTCTTGAGATGGAGTCGGTTTTATTGTGGTGTTGGAATTGTTATAATATATCTTAATTAAAATTTGGCTGAGTAGACGTTTCTAATTAAGCGTTGACTAGATTAGATTGTTTCCTTTTTGTCCTGTATTCTATTACAATGAGTATGGATTTGTTTTGTGAGAGTTTTGAGTGCGGTTGAATTTTGACTGATGAAGACGAATATTTTAAAACTCATAACGGTTCTTGTATTTGAAGGTTTCTGGTAGATACTGGAGTAGATTCGGTGAGAAATGTGTGTTAGTTCGACATCGAAGAATAGCAGTGAGCTGTCTCTTCATTTTCAACTGTGAACTTTAGAAATTACTTTAGATTCTTTATATATACTGGAGGATGATTTGAATATTAGATCTGTCAGCTATAAAAATACGCCCGTCGATATATTTTATATAAATTGGTCTATTGAGAAAGCTGTGGTTAAATATTATTTTGTCTATCTGATTCATGATGAAATTGGGCTTCTAATGGGAGTCACCTGCAACCTTTTGAAACATGGATTGTTGCAGGTGAAGTAACTGTGTGATAGGCATAACAGAACGGCATCTATAGAGATTCTAAATCAAATAATACCATTCGTTAATTTCCTGTTATTTGAGTTTTATTTATTCTTTCCGTTGCTTCTGTTGAGTTTAAAACTGAATCTAGCATATTTACTAAAACAAATGGAAACATTAATACAATAATGTTTATTTTCCCAAATAAATTAAACTTCTATTGTCCTTTCTGCGATGAAAAAATATTGGGAGGGCTTGACTCATCAGTGGTGAACCCTTTCAGCAGTTTCGCGACAATTTTTAATCTACCAGACCGCTTCTTTAGTTCTATTACTAATATCAGATCATTCTGATTTTATTTGCTGCACTAAAGGGTGAAATCTTAGAAATTGTATTCAAGCAAACTATGGACAAATGATTTTAGTAGAGTAGAATTACATTTGAATTTTTGTATCGAGCAATATATTCAGCAAACAATAAGGACAAGGCCATTTAGGCATAAATAATATGAAGCAATAAAGCGTCATCTATATAAAACAAATGAAAACATTAAGACGCGGAAATTTCTTTTCACAAATAAATCAAACTTCCACTTCTCTATATCGGGCAAAGAATGAAGGATAATTATTTAGTTAGAGGATATGCATAAGGGCCTATGAATTATGTGGTACATTTGTCTTGTGAATTTTAGGCAGTCCATAGAAAGTGGGAAGATTGCTAGTATTAGCTGCTTTTAGTTTATATATGAGACATTGCTGACAGTGTTGGAAGGAAAGCTCCAGGGGAAGAGACCGAGGGAAGGAGACGACGGGGATACACAGACGATCTAAAACATGGACTAGACGACACACTTACGAGGGAATGGTATGGAGAGACCATGTGACCTACCCTCAGTAGCGGAGGTATTAAAAGGGGAAGGAGTTGGTGTATAACCATATATTGTCTAGCTTTTATGTGAGCTTCAATTAATTTAATATCTTATTGAATTTCTTTATAAATCGTTTACAGTCGATAGGTAGGTATGAGTTGGTATATTGGGGTATTCGTAAGCAATTCATGAATTTTGTTGTCATAATCTTTTGAATTCAAAATGGAAGTATGTATTCTTTTATCTGCGGGGATTATGACACTTTTTTATTGGATTTTATAATAGAAATTGAATTTCGTTCATTGTTCGTATTATTACTGTGGGGTCGAGAATGATTATAAGCCATAATATGTGACCATAATGAGTGACCACAAGCATTCCCTATCGCCACACCTCCATTGGCTGAAACATATGCAGTCCTTGTTTTATTGTAGTGTTGGAATTGTAATAATATCTCTTAATAAAGTTGGCTGGGTAGAGGTTTCTAAATAGACGTTGATTAGATTGTTTTGTTCCTCTTTTTTGGTCGTGTATTCTATTGCAATGAGTATGGAGTTGATTTTCATCATCTTTCTCATTAAAGCCTGAGCGGGTAAAACCTCCGTCAAAGACGCTGAACATCGTTCATCTATTCTTCGAGCTGGAAGGATTTTCAAGTCTTAATTTTCAATCACTCATATGGTAGAGGATTCCCGTATTTTCTGAGGAATTTAAATGTAACGGATCCCCAAATCTTTAAATAATGAATATTTTATCTGATTGACACTTTTTTCAGTTCGAAATACCTTCCGAATACTTCATTTATACCTTGAAATCATATTTTTTGGTAATAATAATGTTTTATTTAGGAGGATGGCGATGAGTGACTACAAACATTCTCTATCACCACATATCTATTGGCTAAAACATACTTTCAGTAATTTATCTTTGTGATACTTCTTTCACGCACAGTAAACAAAGGGCTTTCTATAATTTGATCCTATGATGAGAGAAATTATAAATAATTTCCTCATTGTATAAAGTGGGAATCTTCGTTGTTGGTCCTCAAACTCACAAATATTTTATCTTAATTTATTTTATATTGATTATAAATCATCTATATATAAGTATCTCTTTCTTCATTGCAGTAAGGACAGTAGAAGAGTTGATTTATATTTAAAGAAACATTCGGGTGCGCTTAAATGCTTCCATTTCTAATATATAGATAGCACGTTATCGCCTTATAATTAATTATGCCTAACTGGCCTTGTATTTATTGTTGCGAAAGAGCATGCTCGTTGCAAATATTGACATCGAATGGACATTTTATTTTTATATAATAACATTTTGTGGGAATTTTATGTTTTAGGTTATATAGAGATAGTATAGGTTTTTAAAACATTCACAAAATAAAAAGATACTTAACAAAACCATGGGATTGTTGCAGACGGTGCTTTTTTAAGCCCAAAAAGATCAGGAAGCGGATTGCGCGCTTGTAAGTATTAAATTTTCATGTATTATTATTACTAATTAGGAAAATGTTGTTTCATTTAGGTAAATTTAGATGGCAATTTGACTGTTCTTAGTTTAAATTACTTCTAGGATGAATTTCTTACTTTATTAACGTTCTCTCAAACTTTCATGTACTGTGAACCCATCTACAGGAGCATACAACGAAATGAATCTCAATTTTTCAAACTACTTTTCACATATTATAAATTATTCGCATATCTCAGACGTGTAATAAAACTATTTAGCATAATATTTGTTTATGGTGTAATATAATTATAAATGAGTTATCTCTTATTACACACACATATAGTTCTTAGTTTCTCTAACGATTACCTCGTTTGCCTTTTGTAGCTATGTAGTAGGCCCCATTTAGTTACTTGGTACCACCTGTAAAGTTGAACTTATGCAAAATAGTGTGTGTGGGGGGGGGGGTACATTGAGGCAATATTCCTGCTCTGAGCGGGTTTCGAGCACCTAAAACGATAGTTCACCACCTTCATTGTCAAATATCTTGTGTAGGAATTAACAGAGAAACTTTCACACAGCTCTGCTCTAAACTGGTCAAGATATTAACTGTAATATATAATATGTATATATGGTCTTGACCAAGGACTTGGTTGGTGTTGTGTGATGTAATCAATATATAGCGTGAGATAGTCAGGTGTTTAGTTCTTATGATAATTCTGTAATAATAAAATATTATGCAAATATATAACTTTTCAGTAGCATACAATCTCTTTTAATAGAAACTACACTACCTAAGAGTATTGAATATTAGGTAGAAGAGTACATAACATTAATAAATGGCATCTCTCTTTCAAATTTGTAAAATGAATCTTTTTGAAAATTTCTGAAAAATAATTTAAATATTTATTTGACTACTCCACGCGAAAGGTTTAATTTAATTTTTTTTATATATTGCAATCTTTCGAGTTTAAAAATTTTTCAATAGGTATTTCATCTAAATATATACACTGCGTGACATTGAAAATGGAACACCAAGAAATAGTGGCCAGAAAATTATGCAAATTTCAGGGTAGACGCGCCTAACCGAGTTATGCAAATGATGTAAAATGCGCAGCTCTCGTGCGCACATGGAGTAAGATATAAGGGAAGGAACTTGCAGAAAGGACAGTATTCGTGTCGTTATTTCTTCAAGGAAAATCATTGTAGAAATTTTGTTCTTGTGTCAAAAGGACACGTGTAATAACGGAGAATGCCAGGTCATCGTAAACAGAGGCAGTTCAAGCAGACAGACGCTTTTACGAGGGGCATGGTGATCGGACTGAAAAGGGCAGGTTGGTCCATACGTCAAATCGCAGCTGATACACACCTTGGTGCGTCCACGGTGCACCGACTGTGGAGAAGATGGTTGGAACAAGGAAATGTGGCAATTTATAGGAATGTCGGTGCAACCAGAGTGACGTCAGCACGTGTGGATCGGCGTATCCTTCGACAAGCAGTGGCGGCCCCATAAGCCACTTGTACCGCCATCCTGCAACATGTGCAAGACACCCTAGATCATTCCATCTCGACCAGAACCATTTCCCGTCGATTGGTTGCTAATGGCTTGCACTCATGCCGTCCGCTAAGAAGACTGCCATTGACCCCACCGAATAGGCGCCAACGTTTGGAATGGTGCCGGGCTAGATCGACGTGGATGACGGAATGGCACAGGGTCGTGTTCTCAGATGAGTCGCGTTTCTGCTTGTCCAGTAATAGTCGCCGTGTACGCGTGTGGCGTCGACGTGAAGAAAGGTCCAATCCGGCAGCAATTGTGGAACGCCCCACCGTGCGACAACGTGGAGTCATGGTTTGGGGCGCAATCGCGTATGATTCCATGTCACCTTTACTTCGTATTCAGGGCACTATGACGGCCCAACGATACGTTGATGATGTGCTGCGACCGGTGACACTCCCCTACCTTCAGGGGGTACCCAATGCCCTTTATCAGCAGGATAACGCCCGACCACACACTGCTAGCATTAGCCAACAAGCTCTGCAAGATGTACAGATGCTTCCCTGGCCACCGTACTCTCCTGATCTCTCACCAATCGAGCACGTCTGGGACATCATTGGACGCCGTTTGCATGCCTTGCCACAGCCGCGTTCAGAAGACGAACTGTGGCAAATGGTTGAGAGGGAATGGAGAGCCATCCCTCAGGACGCCATCCGTACTCTGATTGACTCTCTACCTAGACGTGTTGCTGCGTGCATCGCCGTCCGCGGTGGTCCTACTTGCTACTAAGCCGACGCCGTTCTCGCTCTGTATTATGACTATCATTTTGAAATAAAGATCACTTATTGTTCGTTCCTGTCTCTCTCTCTGTCTGCCGAGTTTCATCACTTTCTGGCCACTATTTCTTGGTGTTCCATTTTCAATGTCACGTAGTGTACATACATTCAAAATAAACATTTGTTGATATATTCAGATGAGATTCCAGTTGAAAAGTTCTTAAACTCGAGAAAGCTTGCTATATATAATACATTTTAAATTAAACCTTTTGAGGAGAGAAGTCAATTAAATATTTAAATTATTTTGTCAATGTGTTTATTTATATATATATCAAAATTTTCTATAAAATAATCCCTTGAATCAATATTAAAATAATAACATTAGGCCTCCAGGGAAAGTTTCTCTTTTTTAAATATATTTTTCTACAAATTTCTCAAGCTTTCGGGCAAGAAAGCCCTTATACGGGAGAAAATAATTTCCATTAATACGAAAATAAAATTATATATAAAAGTAAATAAAGTGCTTCAGGTGTTTACATTTGTTTTAATGCAGAATCAACGTGGGTTTCTATCGATTTTTCTATACAGATGCGATATCCTCACTTGGAGGTTATGGGGTGGGTTCAAGGAATAGTATATTATAAATTCCTGGAATGTATATTCTTCTGTTAATTCCATAAATATATAATATACTAATCCCTGAACCCACCCCATAACCTCCAAGTGAGAATATCGCCTCTGAATAGCAAACTCGATAAGAACGCGCAATAGAAGCCCACGTTAATTCTGCATTAAAACAATGTAAACACCCAAAGCACTCAATTTAATTTTTAATTTTATTTTAGTGGCGTTTTATTTTTATTTATTTATTTATTTAACAGTTGGGAGAGACACGCCATATCCACAATTAGGATAATTGCGGGTATATCTTAAATTATATACAATTAACACAATTGAACATTGGGAAGCATGTAAATTAAACGTTCGATGTCAAATTTTGCTTATAGTAATTAGAAATAGTAGCTTGAAATATGTACAGTCAACACTTTCGCCTCAAAATATACATTCTGGAGAATCAATTAAACTTAATGTATTTGGTCTTTATTGCAAGCAACTTGTTTTGTATTAGTCAGGTAAAGTTGGTTTTCTTCCCTTAGATCAGAAGTTAATGGACAGTTTATCAGAAGGTGTTCAGGGGTTTGTTTTTCGTTTTCACAAGTGCATGCAGGTGAACCAATTTTGCTAATTCTAAACAAATATGTGTTGAAGTCACCATGTCCAGTAAAATTGAACGTTATAGAAGTTGGGTTGAACATAGTTAGGAATTCTTGAAGTATCAAAGAATCCCTTGAAATTATCATTGGCACCTCCATAGTATTCCTCAAATTTCTGGTTTATAAAATTAGATATAATTTTTCTTTTAGTTGGATCTGACCTTTTGTATCCAATATTTATTTTTAGTATATTTGTCTCAATAAAATAGTGAGCTTTGGTGTTCAAGCAACAATATGAGTACAGTTTGAAGATGTTTAATTATAAACCTGTGTACTGTGCTTCAAAATTTTGTACTGCAGATAGTTTAATTTATCTTTGAGTTTTTTCGGGTATAAAGTCGTACCAGATCGTGGAACCATATGTTAGTGAACTTCGAAACAGTGTCTTATAGAGTTCTATTCTTCTTTTACTGTCCAGTCCCCATGCTTTCCCCGTTAATCTAATTAGGTATCCACTAGCTCTATTTGTCTTAGTAATAATCTCATCAATATGGGGCACAAAATCCAATTTGTTTTTATTTTTCTATTTATTTTATTTTCTATGATTTTTGAAAGTTATTCCCATAATCTTCAGTTTTTCCACCCGATTGGCAGTGATAGTGTTTGGAATTTTTGCGGCTATTTTGCTATTAAACAAGTATAAGATTTTCGTTTTCTCTTCAGATACGGTCAACTTATTGTTCCCACACCAGTCTAATATTCTCCCCATGACCTTTCCTGTTGTATTCCAAAGTTCTGTCAAGTTGTTTCCCCAACATATCACAGTTATATCATCCGCATAAGCAATGATTTCACTGTTTGATTCTGAATAGTTATCCAATAAATCGTTTAGAATAATATTCCATATTGTAGGGGATATAGGCCCACCCTGTGGACATCCCTTGCTTAATTTTTATGGGTTTCATTTGATTAGTATCTAAATCTCACTCTTCTATTATTAAAAAAAGACTGTAGTAGTTTTATTATTGAAGCTTGAACGTTGTCCTCATCTAGTCTTTTCAGCAACATCGGCCACCATGCATTGTCAAACGCTCCACTTATATCAACTGCGATTTTAGCTGTATATTCTTTGTTTTTGTGTTCTAAAGCTATTTTAACGATTTCATTTAATGTAGAGATGGTAGATCTTGATCTCTCTTCTAAATCCATGTTGATGATTTTTTAAGCAGATTCGAGTCTTCATAAAATTTTATTAGTTTGTTGTTAATTATTTTTTCAAATATTTTGGAAATGTTTGAGTTGAGACAAATGGGTCTGTAGCTTTTATAAATGTTCATGTCTGTTTTACCTGGTTTGGGAATAATTATCACCTCAGATTTTTTCCATTCATTCGGATAATAATTTAAATCTAAGCATTTTTGAAAAAGTTTCACCAGTATTGGCACTATTAGTTGTTTAGTATGTTTTATCATATTGTTAGAAATATTATCAATTCCAGGCGTTTTCTTTGAGTTTAGCTCATCAATTATTCTATTTACTTCATTGGGCGTTATTATTATATATTTCTTTATTATGAAATCCTAGAGTATAGTTTCTTATGTTTTTGTGGAAGGTTGTGTCTTCATTATCTCTATCATCGGGGAAAAGGTTGTTCAAAAGTTTTGCTGTCTTCTGGAATCGTTCTTCATCTTTATTCACTTCTAAAATTTCCAAAATTCCCTTTCGGCTAGAACCGTTTTTAATATTTTGTATACCCTGTATAAATTCCCATATGGGTTTTTTGATTTGATGTCCTCTAAGAAAAACCTCCAAGACATTATTTTAGCCTTATTTATTTCCCTGACGTATTTGTTTCTTGCACTTTTATACTGTTGTTGAATATGGATAGAGGGATTTTTTGCCCGATAATAGGAGTTACGGAGGTATTTACAATAGGTCTCAAGGCGTGTCAAGTCCGCGTTCTACCATCTGTTTATGTTGTTTTTTATTGGTTTGTTTTTTCTTAGTTTAAGAGTATATTATATGCTGCTTCAATAAGCGTGTTCGAAAGTTCTTTTACCGCGCTATCGACGTCTTTCCTTGTATTTGCTGTATCTAAAAGGTTTTCAATATTATTTTGATCTATTTTATTGAAATTCTGGCCAAAATTGACCAGTTCGCCTTTTCTTCACTGAATTTCCATGTGGAATAATTAGTAGCTGTGGTGAAATTATCAGTTGCATGTACTTCATAGATTATTGCTACATGATCAGAGATCTGCGATATTTGTTCTGTGTGTCAGTCTCTGATAGCTGCTATTGCTTGTTTGTTAGTCAGCGTAAGATCAATCATACTAGCATTTCGACATGTAGTGGAATTATTATTATGTATGATTAAGTTCGTTTCGCCCGTAGAAGGGCTTTCTTGCCCGAAAGCTTGAGAAATTTGTGAATAAAAATATTTGAAAGAAGAAACTTTCCCTGGAGGCCTAATCTTCTTTTATATTAATACCAATAAATATTATCTCTACAGAACTTACTGTAGAGACAAAGACTTTTATTAAAGACTGTAGAGATAATATTTGACTATAAATGTAAAAAAAGAAACACATTGGCAAATAATAATTTTCACAATTTTATATATCTCTTTATATTCCGTTATAATAAAGATACTTTATAACTGAAATAAGACTTTTTAATGTGATAAGAAAAAGAACATACAATTATAATGATAAATATTTTGATATATGATGTTCTAGATGGTGTATTGCCGTGAAAATATATTACAAATGGTTTGAACAGTTCATTTGTATAGTGGAACTTGGATAATTCATAGCCCAAGGGACTAAAAAATATTTAATTTATCCAAAATTTCGAATTGAAACGTTTTGAATAAAAGTCCTTACAAAATAAAACCTTATATTTTCGATTCAATTCCTTTATTAAGAATGACATTAGTAAATTTACATTTTTACTGTATAATTAGATTATATGCAATAATTGGATGTATATATACAATATAAAAAGCTCAAAACTGAATTATTAATGTACATGAATTAATAAAATATCCCGAGGAAATTGTAGGGACCAAGATAAAAGGTTCAAATTAAAGACGTTTTCAAATGAAAGAGATCGAATTATCCAAGTTCTACTATAGTTGTTTATATTTGATAATAGAGAGAGAGTATCTGGCCTGTAAGTTAGAAGAATTAAGAGATTTTAGACACTTCCACTGGTCTAGGACAAACTATGAAAGGTAAACAAAAGATAAGCCACGAGGGGAATTTACAGAGTAGCAAAATATAAATATTAAAATGACCACTCTGTCAATAAAAATAATAAAATGAATAAATACTTGGTTACAATATAAATAAATCCCCGAACCTTATCTGTCTATTTTAACCTAATATTTTTTCTAATAATCTCAGACAACTTTATTTGTTTTTATTTTTCATTGCCTCAAATTTTGTTCATAATACCTTATCTAACATACTGCATTACTACTTTTACAGAAGCCTTCAATTTTCATATACGTAATTTATTTTAAATTTTTGAATGAATTATTATTATTAATTATTTTTGACCAATGACAAAGTTGTTTTCGTGTGATCTACAAGAATTTGAAAATAAAGATTACTGTGCAATAAATTGATAAAGAGGGAGCAATCTCTTGAAATATTTTAAGAAAAAAATTGTTTTTTTTTTTCTTTACAGATCCAGGTACGCCGTTTTATATAAAGTATTCAGACAGTTGTAAGTGTAATATTTTCAGTTATTTGCCTATTTACACTGTGAATATATTTGAGTAATTCTATCTCTCTCCCAACGCGACAATACCACCAGGTAAAAAATAATAATAAATAAAAATAGATTTTTTAAAGTATTTATTCAAATGCACTAAAGAGTATATAAAAAATTAAATATTTTATCTTCTGTCATTGAGCAATTAGATGTATCTGAGTGAAAATAAAAGCGGCGGGGACGATCATCATGAATTTCGAACCTAATGTGATTTAATATGTAGCAACTGATTAGAGATTTTTATAAGTGTTTGCTATATTTTTACCTCTTCTCTAAATATGATTGCCCCCCGCCGCTTTTATTTTCAATCAGATAGATCTAATTGCTCAATGACAGGGTATAAATATTTTATTTTTTCCTTTTTAGTGCATTTAAAAAAAAGCTTTATTGAAAAATGTATTTTTATTTATTAATTATTTAGTTAGTTTTTAGTCATGAATTTGCAAAACTTATAATCAAAGGTTCACTGGGGAATAGGCCTTAAATAGGCGAAAGCCTGCTCGCGGCGTATTGGTAAATATAGAAATACCAGCCGAATGACCGGGCAACGCCCAGGTTTTACCCGATTAAATGCTTTTATTCAAATACTATACGTTACAATTATAAATTGGCGCCGTGGATGTCATTCTTGCTATAATATATGAGTTTTAAAAATTGTAAAAAAAAAAAATGCATCGGCCGGGAATCGAACCCGGGGCGCCCGCGTGGCAGGCGCGCATTCTACCATTGAACTAAAAGCAAACGGTGACAGAATTAAGAAAGAGTTGAGCATGACGCTGATAACTGTATATATTAATAGAAATTTGTTCATTCCCGGCCATTCCGAAACCCCCAGAAGTCTGAAAATTTGTACACTTGCATTGTTCATTGGACTGAGTTAGTGTTAAAATATTCATACTCCTAAGTGATCTGGAAAGCATATTAAAATAAAATTTAAAATTTTGAAAGGCAATTTGAAAAACTTGTCCGTTCCTGGCCATTCTGACAACCGCGAAGTCTGAAAATTTGTCGACTTACATTGTCATCAGGTCCTAACAAGTGTACAAAATTTGATATTTCTACGTGCTTTAGAAGTATACTAAAAATCGATTTTAAGATTTGTGGACAGACAGATGGACATGGAGGCAAGTTAAATAAAAGCTTTTGAAAAGAACATGGCGTGGTGGTGTTTCCAGTTTTGCGCGGTGCTGGCCCGGATGTGTCCGGAGCCAGCCGGAGGAGGAGGAGGACAGGTGAGTCTTCCCAACCTTCTACTTCTAATTGGCTAAGATTACACGAGTTATAAGATGAGACAAAACAAACGTAAATGTAGAGACCAGGTTCCAAGAGAAAACAGACCAGCTAAAAGATGTGATTGGCTAAAGTAAAAGAAGGAATATTTTATTTAAAATAAGTCTGCCGTGAAGAAACGATTTACCGCTAGTTTTCAAAGTTGGAAACCTAATTCTACGATGGTTATTTGTGTGGCTCTATAATTGAAGCTGTAAACATACACACAAAAATCTTTATTAGGGATCAAGCCCCATACAGGATTCTTCCAGTATAGCAATGGTTTTAATTGAACATAAATCAAGTACTATATACAATTCAATATTTCCATGAGCCCAAAAAAGGGAAAACTATTTCTGTAAACATATAAAAAATAATAATATATAGGCTGAAGATAAAATAAGTGACTTAATAAAGATACGACATGCTGTTACAGCGCCGCGATACTGAAAGATAATAAAATATGAAATAGCAATTGATCCTAACACGTTCCAAAGTTTTGAAGAAAAGTAAATATATGTCATCGTGTTGGATAATAATTTACATTTTAAAAATTTATTCGAATTATTACAAATTTAAGGTTTATTTTTCTCAATTCACAATAAGAATAAGGGTTTTTAAAATGATAAATAAATATGGTCTGGTCTTGAAATTAATGCGGTATGATTTCGATTTGGAATATGTACCGGGCAAATTAATTCACACCGCAAATACCCTTTCTAGAGATTCAAGTTCAGGAGAAATCATCGACACCTCAGATCTGGATCTCAAGAACACCATTATGACTCTAAATATCAAGGTGATCACTAAATGATGCCACGAAAACATCATAGATATGGAGTCTGATGAGGAAAGATAAAATTAAGGGATTATATACTATATTGGTAGCTTATTCATGTAAAAAAAGTGTGTAATATGCTATTAGGCCCTACCTGCATTGTATATAAAAACTATTTATATGGAATTTTTTTATTTTTGTAGACATCTATTGGCCTGGATTGGATCAACAAATAGTAGAAATGGTTTAAAGGGGTAGAATTGGTCAGGAACAACAATCTGCGCAAAGGAAAGAACCACTTCACCAAGTAGAAGACTAGCCTTGTAAAGTGGCTATTGACTTCTTATATCTATATCTATATCTATATCTTATATCTATATATCTTATATTATCTATATATCTATATATCTATATCTATTATCTATATATCTTATATATCTTATATATTATATCTATATCTTATATCTATAATTTGTCAATTTCGTTCTATCCAGAATTCTTAAATTTTGTCTTGCAAATGAAGAGCCTCAGATGTCTCCATGCATCTCTATCACAGCAGTCGCGATGTCCTCAATCTTGTGTGTGTAAAGCTGCTGTTCTGGGTCCATGTCATTTTTCAGTTATTGCTGTTGTTGTGTTAAATGAAGAGCCTCAGATGTCTCCATGTATCTATATCACAGCAGTAACGATGTCCCTCTATCATAATAGTAGTTAACACTGAATTGAGAGAGTACACAAAAATCGGACTTCTATGTTTTATAATAAATATATTAAAACTTTACAACCAAATTTGAACGAAAATATAAAAATTAGTTCAGTCCTGACCACCCCTAATCCCATTTTTAATAGAACTTCAGCTTATTACGCAAGCGAAATGACTGTACTCTTCTTTTTCTTCAATTTGTAACGAATAAATTTACTGCAAAGTTTTATTTTAAATAATATCATCAAATATTATGTCTAAGATTTTACTGCAATGATATAAGTTGTTGAATGAGAGAGCGCTTTGCTCAACAGTATGCCCTCTCATTCAATAACTTATATCATTACAGTAAGGTCCAAAGTGATAATAATTGATATTATTATTGAAAAGAAACACATTGTAGTAAATTTATTTGTTACAAATTTTAACGATTTATGGCAATGAATTTACAAATTTCTTTTCCTTTGTTTTTAAACCAAATATACAAATTCTCTACTGTATTCCTGACCACTTCGGGCACCTAGAAATCTGTAACTTGCAATATCAGTACGAAAGAATTGGTCGATAAAATACCAGACTTCTATGTAGTCAGGAACTATATTAAAATTTATCACAAATTTTAAAAGAAATATGAAAATATAGTCCATTCCCAACCACCTAGAATTCTGGAATTTTGTCAACTTGCATTTCTAGCTGTATTGAACGAATTTAAAAATTTTCAGATTTATTTGTGGTCTGCAAGCATATTTGATATTTTACAAAATTTGAAAGTAAATATAGAAATCAAAATCCATTAGCGTCCACCCAGAAGTCTGAAATTTTTGTCAACTTTCAAAGTCATCAGGTTTGATCAATTTTACGAAATTCTTACTTCTAGGTGCTCAGTAAGTATGTACCATTTTTTGATAGGATTGTGGACAGACAAACATGGAAACAAGTTAAATAAAAGCTTTCAAAAACAGAAGGCCAAATGAAATACAGAGTAGGTGTAGCTACCTTGTAAATTAACTGGCGAAACCATTAAGAGGGTTCACAACTGAGAAGCCAGACTTTCCATATATTTGTCAATTTCAAGAACTGATTCACTTGAATTCTCCAATTTCTGTATAATTTTTATTTTTTTTCTCCGAAAAAAAAAACTCCAAAAATTCAGCCCTTCTAAAGATTGGCCATTTATATTGGAAGCTTTTACTGCAGTCATAAAAAGGCGTTTAAAAAATACTATGAGAATAATTTTCAACTACATAACCAGTGAAGTGATCAGAGTGTTTGTATCCAGCAACCACGCCGTCTACGCTGTCCCTGACGGCGTGGCCCTGTCCCAGCTGGATGACCAGCTACGACCCCGACCAGCTGGAAGGGTGGGTACTTGGCCTCTCTATATTGACATTTACCTGCTCCGCCCTGTCTAGAAGTCTATAGGTACATTTATGATATCAGTAAAGCCTGTCAACAGATGAGACTACCTTAAATTGTCGCTAGCCATTAGCGGTAGACTTTTAAACCACTTCTTATCAAAAATTTCTTCTCTGCAGCGCCTCAATCACTGTGAATCCCCATACATCAAATATTCTTTTCACACCAGTCATTTTACATTTATTTCGACAACATAAAAAAATCTATGAAAATTTCTTCAGAAACATTCTTTTTCACTTATTTTTTTTAAATAAGGTTCCCCTTTATAGGTTCTACTTATACAAAAAATTAAATAAAAATATTATTAGAGGATATTACCAATCTTAATTGACGTTTATCAATAAATTTTGAAATCAAATTTGGAGACCCCGCTGAGAAGGCTCATCACTAATTAGCCATGCCCTCACATCTAATATTGTCTACATTAAAATAAGGTCTGAAAAGATCATTTTTGACAGTACATATCATAAAAATAAATACCAAAAATAATTCCAAATCAAGAAAACATCTATTTACTGGTTTTTGGGACGTTGGCTTTCTTCATAGTTGTGCAGGCTGTACCTCAAAAACCCACTAAGGTCTTCAAAGAGGCATCTTAAAATAAAAAAATTGGTTTCTAAAGCCAATTTTTCAAAATGAAAAGAGGCTTGGGATTAAATTGGATTAGAAATTTCAATTTTATGTACATAACATCTATTTTCAAGAAAGTTCATGAAGTTTTAAATCGTCAGCTTCTCGATCAGATTATCAAAATGCAACCAATAGAAGCAAAAATGAAAATGCATTAGGTGTAGCCGTCTGATACTTGGCCAAACTGCTAGGAAAATTCACCACTGATCAGCCAAGCGCCCAAGTTCTGTGACTGAGATAAATTATTCTATATCTATTTCCGCCAAATACAGGAAGTTTCTATAAGTGCTTTGGTGGGCTGCAGGGACTTCAGCCGGGTGTATTTTATCCCCGGAAGGAGTGGCCGCCCCCTTCGTGGGCCGTCTACTACGAGCCGTGGCAACTCAGGGAGTAAGTGATCTCTTCCTGATATCTTTTAACTTACTGCGATGGAAAAATTAAAGGGAGGGCCTGGCTCATAATTTTTCCATTGCAGTAAGGGCAGTAGAAATTATATAATTTTCAAAAGAATCATACGTGTCTATAAAAGCCTCGATTTTTCATAACAGATGGCGCGCTAATGCATCATAAAATATGATCTCCCTAATGTTTTCACACATAAGTTTAGTACTTAAGCTACCATGGTACCATTCCGTTTTGAGAGAAGTAACACGTTCCGGGCGTATTCTCTAGCTTTCCTGAGGAGTGGGATCGCCCGGCTCCCAGCGAGAAGGTCCCCCGGTCCTCCGTCTTCGGAGGGAGGGACCGCGAGGTGGACCTGGAGGACGAGGAGGAGGTGGAACTCCAGTAAGTAGCCCTTTCACTCAACTTGGACTTGGTAAAATACGTGTTTTCAACACCCTGCGCATTAGAGCAGATATTTTAATAAAAATTTGTTTTAAAAAGTCGTTCAATTTTTACATCAGTTAGACCCTGCCAATAAGCAGAAGTAATAGAACGAATTGCATTAGCAAACTTTATTAGGTGATTAACTTCAGAAATTTATAATTTTGCGTGATGTGCAGGAGGGCTATTTTGGCCTCTCTGGAGTCCACCTGAAGAGAAGGAGCAAAAACGCCCCCACAAGGCTCCAGAAGAGAAAGATCACAAGGTGGAAGAAGAGCTGGCGCTCCAGTGAGTAGTTGTTTCACTTAACTTGGAGTTAGTAAAATACATGTTTCCAACATCCTGCACATTAGATAATATATTTTAATAATAAGGTGAATTAGATGGCATCAATGTTTCAGTGAGTCAAAACCTACCAATGAGCAGAAGTGATAGAAAGAACCACAATATAAACTTAATAAGTGATTTTTTCAGAAATTTCAATTATTTGTATGATGTGCAGGATTTTGGCCTCTCTGGAGTCCGCCTGAAGAGCAGAAGCCAAGCGCCCCCACAAGGCTCCAGGAGGTGAGTAGCTGTTTCACTTAACTTGGACTTAGTAGAAGACATCCTTTTGACACCCATCACATTAAAGTAGATATTTTAATAAATAAATTGTTATAGAAGGCATTCAAATTTTTCCATGAGTCAATTCATGCCAATAAGCAGAGGTAATTAAACAGACCACACACTAGTACAAAAGAAAGTAGTTAGAAGAATTATTTTAGTAATTTAAGGCCCCCTTGATTTTATTCAAAAATTTCAATGATTTGCGTGATGTGCAGGAGGGCCATTTTGGCCTCTCTGGAGTCCGCCTGAAGAGCTGGAGTCAAGCGCCCCCACAAGGCTCCAGGAAGTTTTCACGCCCGTCCCTTGGATAATCCTTCCGTTCAAGTTTTGGGAGGATCACTACGAACAACTTCAAACTGTTCTGATGGGACATTGGGTCATGAACAGTGACTTTATCTTTTATTTGGATTGCATATAGAAGATGCACTCAGACTGCGCATGCCGAGCTGTCTTCATCAAAATCCACCGGCTACAAGTGCGGCGAGAACGGTTTCTTCATGGCACGTACCGTCGATGTCGCAGACTCACTCTGGCACATTTTCATGCCAAAAGTTTTTTCTGAACTAAACCTGCTGCTGAGGCTGAACATTTGGTTCAATAATGGAAATTCGGTCCTTCCGATCATGGCTGATTTGGAATTCCTGTACTCTGAGACCTGATTTGATCAAGACATGCTGGACTCATAGTTCTGGCAAAACTCGACCTTGTGGTCTCCGTGTCCTAGCTAAACTAGACATATTGGACTCATCGTTCTGGCAGAACTCGACATTGTGGTCTCCGTGACCTGGCTAAACTAGACCTGCTGGACTCATGGTTCTGGCAGAACTCGACCTTGTGGTCTCCGTGACCTGGCTAAACTAGACATTATGGACTCATTGTTCTGGCAGAACTCGACCTTGTGGTCTCCGTGACCTGGCTGAACTAGATCTGCTGGACTAATTGTTCTGGCAGAACTCGACCTTCTGGTTCCTGTGACCTAGATGAACTAGACCTGCTGGACTCATTTTTCTGGCAGAACTCGACCTTGTGGTCTCTGTGACCTAGCTGAACTAGACATGCTGGACTCATTGTTCTGGCAGAACTCGACCTTGTGGTCCCCGAGTTTTGGCTGAAATCGACCCGCTGGTCTCTTATCTTGGCTGATCTCGAACACTGGTGTTCTCTTATCCTGACTGAACTCGAACCGCTGGTCTCTTATCCTGTCTAAACTGACCCGCTCTCCTCTTATCCAAGCTGGAATCGGCCTGCTGTTGTTTGAGGTTTGGCTAAACTCGACCCACTGGTCTCTTTTCCTGGCTGAACTCGACGCGCTGGTCTCTTATCCTGGCTGAACAGACACTGTTGGTCCCAGTGTCCTGGATGAACACGCCCAGCTGGTCCCTGTGTTATGGCTGAACACGCCCAGCTGGTCCCTGTGTCCTGGCTGAACATGCGCAGCTGGTCAGGGTGTCCTGGCTGAACACGCCCAGCTGGGCCCTGTGTCCTGGCTGAACATGCCCAGCTGGTCTGTGTGTCCTGGATGAACCCGCCCAGCTGGTTCCTGTGTCCTGGCTGAACACGCCCAGCTGGTTCCTGTGTCCTGGCTGAACACGCCCAACCGGTCTCTGTCTCCTGGCTGAACACGCCCAGCTGGTCCCTGTGTTCTGGCTGAACACGCCCAGCTGGTCCCTTGTGTTCTGGCTGAACACGCCCAGCCGGTCCTTGTGTTCTGGCTGAACACGTCCAGCTGATATCTGTGTCCTGGCTGAACACGCCCAGCTGGTCCCTGTGTTCTGGCTGAACACGCCCAGCTGATATCTGTGACCTGGATGAGCACGCCCTGCTGGTCCCTGTGCCCTGGCTACACACGCCCAGCTGGTCCCTGTGTCCTGGCTGAACACGCCCAGTCGGTCCTTGTGTCCTGGCTGAACACGCCCAGCTGGTGCCTGTGTCCTGGCTGAACACGCCCAGCTGGTCCCTGTGTCCTGGCTACACACTCCCAGCTGGTCCTGTGTCCTGGCTGAACACGCCCAGCTGGTCCCTGTGTCCTGGCTGAACACGCCCATCCGGTCCTTGTGTCCTGGCTGAACACGCCCAGCCGGTCCTTGTGTCCTGGCTGAACACGCCCAGCTGGTGCCTGTGTCCTGGTTGAACACGCCCAGCTGGTCCCTGTATCCTGGCTGAACTCGACCAGCTGGTCCCTGTATCCTGGCTGAACTCGACCAGCTGGTCTCTGTGTTCTGGCTGGACACAGAACGATTCCTGACTAAATTCGACTGGCTAAACTCAGAATCCTGGCTGATCCTGACCTATCCGTCTCCGATTCTGTGATGAACTTGACCTGATGACCTATAGCCCTGAATTTACTTGTCCTTGTGGTCTCCGATTCCAGCCCGAACTTGACCAGGTGGTCTATGACCGAGCTGAACCTGACCTGGTAGTCTCTGTGTCTTGGCTGAACTTGTCCTGGAGGACTCCGAGTCCTGGTTGAACTCGACTTTAGGAAGCCATCGTTCGAATCTTTATTTAGGAAGAATCATAACCTTGATGAAGATAATCCCTGAACTCTAATTTCAATAAATCTCTTAATGTAACTGGAAGAATTCCATTATGATTTAATTACACAAGATTATATCTTATTACATATAATTAAATTATTTTCAATATTTGGGATTATGCATGAAAATAAATTCTTTAAAATGGCTTTGCAACGAATCAATCAATTCATTCAGGTGCCAAGTCATATAACTATTTCTGGGGAAAAAAATTAGGTGAAATGGTTTTTATAGTATCCCAACTACACTTCGTACAGACCATCACCGTTAGTTAGCGAATACCTTCATTTTACTGTAAGTGCACTACATACCTACATAAATACATTAAATGTTCAACATTGCAACTTCAAGTTACTCTAGCCCCGTTTGTCTACTTGAACTGACTGGGAGATTTGGAATTGTGTAAGAGTTTGGGACCATTGAAGTTTATTTTCATCTAATGCTGTTACATCATGAAGAAAACGTGGTACCCTTTGAAGGATTTTGAACAAATTTGTATTCATCTCTCGAGTCACTGACAAATAAACGACATAAAGACGGGGATAGCGAAGGTGGTAAATTCATACTCTCTGCCTCATCAGAAGGATGGACGCCATTTTAAACTATTTTATAAAGCTAATATAGACTTGAGGGCCACATATTCAACTTCTTTGGTCATATATGGAATATCAGTCTCCATTTGGAACTATTTGTAGAAAAAATGGTAGTTTCCAGGATCTATTTAATGGTGGACAAGTTTGTTGACGATACCGCGTATTGTTATAAATGGAGGGTAATTAGAAATATCGAGAAGGTATCGATGCCTCATAATAATGTATTAAACGATACAGACTTTATACACTGCGTGACATTGAAAATGGAACACCAAGAAATAGTGGCCAGAAAATGATGAAACTCGGCAGACAGAGAGAGACAGGGACGAACAATAAGTGATCTTTATTTCAAAATGATAGTCATAATACAGAGCGAGAACGGCGTCGACTTAGTAGCAAGTAGGACCACCGCGGACGTCGATGCACGCAACAAGACGTCTAGGTAGAGAGTCAATCAGAGTACGGATGGCGTCCTGAGGGATGGCTCTCCATTCCCTCTCAACCATTTGCCACAGTTCGTCTTCTGAACGCGGCTGTGGCAAGGTATGAAAACGGCGTCCAATGATGTCCCAGACGTGCTCGATTGGTGAGAGATCAGGAGAGGACGGTGCCAGGGAAGCATCTGTACATCTTACAGAGCTTGTTGGCTAATGCGAGCAGTGTGCGGTCGGGCGTTATCCTGCTGATAAAGGGCATTGGGTACCCCTGAAGGTAGGGGAGTGTCACCGGTCGCAGCACATCATCAACGTATCGTTGGGCCGTCATAGTGCCCTGAATACGAAGTGAAGGTGACCTGGAATCATACGCGATTGCGCCCCAAACAATGATTCCACGTTGTCGCACGGTGGGGCGTTCCACAATTGCTGCTGGATTGGACCTTTCTCCACGTCGACGCCACACGCGTACACGGCGACTATCACTGGACAAGCAGAAACGCGACTCATCTGAGAACACGACCCTGTGACATTCCGTCATCCACGTCGATCTAGCCCGGCACCATTCCAAACGTTGGCGCCTATTCGGTGGGGTCAATGGCAGTCTTCTTAGCGGACGGCATGAGTGCAAGCCATTAGCAACCAATCGACGGGAAATGGTTCTGGTCGAGATGGAATGATCTAGGGTGTCTTGCGCATGTTGCAGGATGGCGGTACAAGTGGCTTGTGGGGCCGCCACTGCTTGTCGAAGGATACGCCGATCCACACGTGCTGACGTCACTCTGGTTGCACCGACATTCCTATAAATTGCCACATTTCCTTGTTCCAACCATCTTCTCCACAGTCGGTGCACCGTGGACGCACCAAGGTGTGTATCAGCTGCGATTTGACGTATGGACCAACCTGCCTTTTTCAGTCCGATCACCATGCCCCTCGTAAAAGCGTCTGTCTGCTTGAACTGCCTCCGTTTACGATGACCTGGCATTCTCTGTTATTACACGTGTCTTTTGACACAAGAACAAAATTTCTACAATGATTTTCCTTGAAGAAATAACGACACGAATACTTTCCTTTCTGCAAGTTCCTTCCCTTATATCTTACTCCATGTGCGCACGAGAGCTGCGCATTTTACATCATTTGCATAACTCGGTTAGACGCGTCTACCCTGAAATTTGCATAATTTTCTGGCCACTATTTCTTGGTGTTCCATTTTCAATGTCACGCAGTGTATATGACACTGTAGGGTTGAATCTTGGGCATTGTAGTTATTCAAACTAAGCACATAAATTTTAGAACAGTAGAATCACATGCAAATTTGGAATCGAGCGATGCTCTTCCGCAAATAAATCATACATATAGCTGGGTAACCGTAAGTTAAACATGAGACAATAGCGTGTCATATATATTGTCGCTCTTGCCCCCTGCGGTTATTCGCGACGACAGAGGAAGCATATATTATTAACCGAATACTTTTATTTCTTGAATTAAAATGCACTTCCTACTGTCCTTACTATAATAAAAAATATTGAGAGAACCTGGATCAACAGCAGTCAACCCTATCAGCGGTTTCGCCAGTGTAATTAACCATACTACCATTTAGAGTCCTACTATTGTATTTTATGACCTTCTAAAAAACGTGTTACTAAGAGGAAGGGGATGTCAAAGGACTGATTGAATTAATATTGAAAATAGGATATTTTTTGGATTCAAATGTAAATTAATTTACTCTCTATTAACGTTTTGACAATTAAGGCCGGCACAGAACATATTGTAAATATGTAAATTGGCAACCAAACATATTTTTATTTTCCTTCTTTTACTCTTCTCACGTTAGGTATTTCGTTCTCAAATTATTTCTAAAAATATCTAAGATTCTTTCAATTCCTCTTATCGAATAATTTGTCCTATAAATATCTTACAATCGGTTCATTTAAAACAAAGTGATCTAGAGTTATTTTATTTTTCTAATTGGTCACGACTGCAACACAGAATCCAAATCCGATAAACTGAAAACCCATCAAAATAATATTAAATGAATAAATCTTTAAGATTTTATATTCATTACTTAATGTTTACCCACTACTGACCACTACCTTTTTTTAATGTAATTTTTTTTAAAGAAGTTTCTACTCAATGGTTAACTTATAAAATAATAAATTACTTTGAGGGATGATAAAGTGGCATTATTAATATCTTGTTAATATCGGATTCAAATTTATTTTAAAATTGTCGTAAATCGATAGCAATAAACGGTCAGAACACACCAGAATCGTATAGAAATAAACAAACAGGATTCCTATAATATCAGTGAAGTTAATTCTGAATTCTGGAGTTAAATTAGGGTTCTGAGTCCCTTCATATCACTAGAGAAGACCTGTGGTACATCAAATTGAGCTAATACCAAAATTTAGTTAAAACGAAGTTTATCTTCGTATAAGCTGTTTGATATAACATAGGTCTATTCTAAGGAATATCCGCTTATCGGAAATTCAACAATCCAAAAACCCTTAGAGATTTCCCCACAATATTACGATACGACAACCAAGCGACATGGATGCAACTTCGAAGCGGTAAATACCTCTTTTACATCACCATTTTATAAAATTTTGGCAAGATACAAGTGCCAGAATTGAGTTGTGGGATTTTAAGAGCTGGTCTATAGCATTTTCGTTATTGAGCCAATACCAAAATATTAGAAAAATACCCTCAATTAGAATGCAATTTTCATTTGTGTAGAGATATAATCACATTTCTCTATGATTGTATGGTAGGTCTTATGTAGTAGAATAGTATAATATATAGTAGCATGCTATAGAAATATATTTACAAGGTATAAAAATTGTAAATTGTTATAAAGGATTCTTCTTGTATATTGAATATTACTTTATATTGAGAAAAAAAGTTCTTATGTTAAATTTGTCAAATTCTAATAAATATTACTTTGAGAATTTGTTAAATTATCTACTATTTATCAAATCTGTATATATTGCAAATGTTCATTCAAATTAGCCAAATATCCACTCTTTGCAAAACACAATCAATATATTCCTTCGTGCACATCTCTCTACCTATACATAGAATAAAAATGGTAGTTTAAAAAGCCTTTCAATTAAAGTTTAAGCATTCAACGTTGTATTTCTACTGGGAAAATATACCACAGATTTGAGTTTCTATTCATTATTTCAACATATAGGCAAAGGGTGGTATTGAAGAATTGTATTCGGAAATTTGGGAGAGGTTGACAAGATTGATTGTATCATCTCAGAACCCCGCAATTTTAATGTGTAAAATTAACCTTTTACGTGTGTCAAGATTAAATTGAATTATTTTAAAAATGTTCAATCCAAATAGGTTTCGCAAATAAATTCCATAGGCCATAATTGAATCAATGATTATTTTTAAAATGTTATAAGCCGTATTAATCTATTAAAAAAGGGCGTTCCTATATCTGTGAAAGAAAATAATTTTCTTAATATGTCAAGATTTTGCTTCCACAATGCCGGCTTATTGCGCAAAATAATTTTTATTCAGTTAATTATATCGAGTTCTTAAAGAAGTTACAAACTTTAATTTATTTCGTTCAAATTTAATTTAATCTCTTATATATATAAGCCTTTTTAGGGATCAAATTTATAAAATAAAAAAAAAAAACAATGGAACATAAATTTTCTAAGGAAAATCAATTAATTGAGTTATAGATATTAGTAAAATATTCAATGAAACCTAATTCAAATGTTATACTTTGATATATATATGCTCGAAAGATTTAACATCCAATTTACCTGATTGTGTCTACAAATTGACAAGCAGCTCATGATCTACTTCAATAAACTAATTTGGCTTCTATTGGAATTTTTAAAAGGTTTCAAAACACTGCCTCTAAAATATTTATATTATCATTCTTATCATTTATATACATGATCGGGATTTATTAATCATTTATCAAAATGTTGTAACTCGTTGAAAATGATTTTCTGTGATGAAACAACTCTTCGAAATCAGCACAGAGTCAAATTTGGAAGACATCAATTATACCCCAATACTCTGTTAGAGAATTGCTAATAAAGAAAGTTGCTGTTTTACATGTTACCTGTATACAAGCTCTAGTACACATAATGAACGTCATATTAAATCACGGTGAATTAAAGTGTATCGGATATCTACCCAGGTGGATTCAGTTGTCACTCACAGAGCACAGTTTGATTACTTCACGGTTAAGTTGAAATTGTGCGCGAATCGAGGAGGACCTTTAGAATGAATTAATTACAGTGAACTCTCTAATCATTTTTGCAAAATTATTCTATGGACCGATATATTATTGTCTTGGAATGATTTTCTTACATTGTCTTTGTATTTCATTGAAGGGCATATTCGATGTATTAAAGTTATCTCTGGACATAAGCTTCTAAGACTGAAGAAGTATCTATATACATATTATATCACACAAGTAAATACATCGAACAATTATCTTCTGATCACGGCGTGGAGAATAATTGGGAGATGAGGTTTCATTATCACATAGAAGTAAGGTTTCCAGAACCTTTTTCTGAAAAAAAAAATTATCATTTATTTTATGAAAAACATTGTGGTCTGGCCGAAAATGTTTTATTCATTATATATAAATATAAACTATATATTTTAACTAGTTCAAATATTAACCAAAGCTCGAGGGCCAAAATAAAGTTTTTATTTTTTTATTTTATATCTTCAATATCTTAAAGGGGTAAATTTCACCAGCAAGAGAAGAACGAAATGACGTCATGTCTGCATCAACTCTATATATATAAACATTATATACAATCATATAGAGCAGATATTTGATCAAATCAATACTCTATAGGTGCAATTTATTCTTCTGTTTTATCCTATATACAATTTTAATATTACATTATCGAGAATATTGACTCACTTTTCCAAAAATATAGCCGATATCAAGTGTATTCAAATTTTTGGCATATGTCGAAAGAATTGTTGATACCGTGTGGGGAAACCGTTTGCAGGATTCATCACTGATGAGCCATACCCCCCCTCCCCCCCTTTTTTGTGGTAAATTAAATGTTTAAAGCAAAGAAACATATGCGCTAAAATGGCGTTTCATTTCTTTCAATACATTTACCTATCTATAGAGGTTTGTGTTAGCAATAAAATAACTAAATTGATGGTATTGTTAGTGTAATATTCCTAAAAAACGATCAATATTTCTAGCTATCCAATAACTTTTATACTATTTTTAAATAAAATATTCCACATTATGTTTCCTTAATCTATATATAAGAAATAGCGATTAATAAAAATAATTCTAAATAGAAAAGTTAATGTGTGGAAAATATAACGATATTCCTTTGTATTACTTGAAAATTTAAATTGAGATGCGCTAAATCTCTTTTTTTTTGTTAACTTTGAATAAACATTAGTGAACAAATTTAATTTTTGTCTTTTAATCTCAAGTTCTAGTAACACACAAAACAATTATGATCGCTTTGGTATATTCACATTTGTTTGTCAGATGGCCATAATTTTAGGGTTCCCTGTGGATATACGCGGACTCTATATTTGATCACTCAGAAACCCTCAGTGTTTTGATTATTCTAATACGACCAGAACTTAGTTTTCTTTCTTTAATATTCAATGAACGTCTAACTAGGCCCTCTAGTAAGTATTCTAAAGATTGAATATTTCTGAATATAGGTTTCGCAGTGAAAACCTATAACCATTTAGCACCAAAAAATTGATAATTCCAACCTTCAGCCTTTATTCTCGCGACTAGCTTTGTTTTTCTAATGAGCGCACAAACACCCTTCAGGCCGACCGCTCTCTCGACTACTTCTTTCCTGACGGCACCAGCTGGACTCTGGCATCTTTCAATAAAGCCTTCCTTGTGGAGGGGGCCCTGCTGCACCGCTTCGATATGTAGTTCTTGAAGTAAATTTTCTTCGTGATACTTCACTTACTACTGTACATAAAGGGCTTTCTATAATTTGATCAAATGATGAATAAAACTATGAGCGATTCCCGCATTCTATGGAGTAGAATCTTCGTTGTTTCAGAAGTGGGGTGTGAATTCTTCAAACTTACAAATATTTATTTAATTTGTTTTATATTGATTTTCTTTAATCAATATGTGTTTGATTTCTACAAAGATAACTTATTTATTTTTTTTCTTTTCTAAGAATTTTATAAAACAATATCCACACAAAATCTCTTACCGAAGTCAGGTACCTACACCGACTTATTTGAATGATAGCTATTTCTGCAAAAGAAGGTTTCCTGCTTAAGCCTATTAAAATTAAATAGAATTTAGGTGCGAAAGAGCTGATTAGAAGTGAAATGACCGCTCAATTATCATTTCTCTCTGTACATGTAAAATATCTAAATTAGCTTTTCTGTGAGGTTATAGAGTTTATCTATAAATTTTACAAATTTCTCCAGCATATTTTAATAAAATAAGAAATCAATATAGAATCTAAACTTATTAATTAGCTCTCCTCTTTAATATTTAATTTGATAATAGACATTTACAAATTTTTAATATAAATAATTAGTTATCTATATAGATATTTACAGTGTAATATATATAATAAAATTATTTAAGGAAATTAATAGATCTAGAAAAAATATGTGTAAGATCAGAAATCTACCAGCAATTAAATGTATTTATTCTGTATGCCACAGTAACATAAAGAAGGAAGAACGCAATACACTTGCAACTTTAAAAGTCATTAAAGATGTGGGCATAACAGCCGCAGATACAAGAATAAATTCAGTCACTCTGGACTTGAAAGATTATGAAAATAAAAAAACGTGAAATGCGTGCGCTTAAAGTGACCACAATATACTAGTCCATCCACAAAACAAATTTAATATTAACCTGTTTTACAAGAAATTAAGCTCGTATAAATGTACGCAAAAGTTAGTCATCAAAATGAGTAAAATCCTCACTTTCTACGAATTACTAAAAACCCATGTAATGTAAAACTCCATCCCTTAATATCATATATAAGGTCTCATCCTTACTCTTTAGCACAATCCAATTCAGATATAAATTTCAGATTCACTTTCGAATTCATCAGAATCCCCAGAAAGTATCAAATTTGCTACAATAATACCGATATTTCAAGAATATTATCATATGACAACGAATCTTTAAACATCTCTATCCCGCAATAAAAATTTAAATCAGCCCTTTCCGAGTTTTCAGAAGGCCACATCGTTTTACTTATTCCAACAAATTTCATCCACTTGAATTATATCATCCAGCTATTTCATCTACAGTTTTGTCCATGAGTGAATACGTAGCGATGAAAAATTTTGAAAATAATGAATTTTGTAAATAAACGCACAACTCCTGGCGAAATAAGCAAAAATGTTTCCACCATTTTTATAAATGGTCTCTGCAAGCTTGTGCAGATTGGGGTCTGTGTAAATTACATAGAACAAGCTGGAGCAAATATTTTACATGTATTTCAATAGCAAATAACTTTTGTAGGAATTCATATGTTGTAGGCTACATATATATGTAGTATAGTTGATAGAACATTTACAAAAATAATTTGATATTTTAACCAAACTTGGGGTTGTTGTTGCAGAAAGTGCTTTTTAAAGCCTAAAAAAATCGGAAAGCGGATTAGGCGCTTGTAAGTATTAAATATCTTTTGCTCTATTAGTACCATTTAGATGAATGTTGTTTCATTTAGGTGAATGTCTATTTGGTTTTCTAATGCGGGATTGTAGTCAGTGGATTACTCCGAATTCCTGAAATGTTTTAAAACATCTCAACTATGGAAGAGTTACACATTTCGCACTATTTTTACAAACGGATTTCCTACACAGTTTTAGCAAAATTTTATAGTCACTCAATTTTTCACATCACACGGAAAATCCCAGAGATACTTACATAAAAGAGGTCTATCAGAAACACCAAATTGTTCCTGCGGAGAAACTGAACAAACTGCTCTTCACCTTATCTATGACTGTCCGAACTTTACAGAAGTGAGACATCGTTTGTTCCCTGATTTAAATTATTTAACTCTTTCACCTCAGCCACTTTGTCTATATAAATTTTATGAAATCTGTCGAATAATACATCTAAATTTGCATTTTTTTTTCTAAGTTCTAATTTGTTTGCTGTTTTGTTTCCTCTGTATTAGGCGCAAATATTTCAATATCGCGCCTGGTTGATTAATGAATTAATATTTAAAAAAAAAACTATTGAAAAGTTAACTGTTATTTCGTTAGTTCAAACATTTAATAACCTCAATTAAATTTAAATGTCGTTTCATATTTGACGATAAAATAATTCAAATAATTTTTATTATATTTTGTGTAATGGAATTTAAATATATAAATAAATCTGTTTTATGTATTTAATAATATGTATTTTAGAATGCGTAAATAAATATGAAATAAATTAATGATTAGAACATAGATATATATAGCTAGCAGATGTACATAGAAATGGTCTGCTTTTCACATGTGTAGACATGTGGTGCACTTACAGTAAAGGCAGTCGCCTACCATGATTACCCTGGCTTGTATCACGTGTACTAGGGATAAGCAAAAAAAGGCAACCTTGTTGTTTTTGGTTTAGTTAATTTTTGCATTAGAATTTTTCATATAATAATGTAATAAAATATATTTGAGGTAATAAGTACTTATATCTTTTTTTGCCCTGAAAATACCCACACCCTCAACGTTGAGATTTTAGTGGAAATTGACCCAACTTTTTTTTGGTTATCCCGTTATTTATATCTGTAAATATTTGCATATTACACAGGGATGTCAATACTACATTGACGCTACAAATTTTGTCGAATATATAAAATGATGACACTTGCAGATAGAACACTGGTAAAAAGACCTAAAAGAGCTAATTAAAAAGTTATTAATACAAAGTAATAACGCGCCATTTTTCGCGGAGATATACCCCGAATAAACTTGACGTTGAGTCTTTAAATGACTTGCAAGAATGTTTCATTATTCAATCAGCAAGCGGTGAAAGCCATGAATCGCACTCAACTCTACTCGACTCTTCAAGCCAAGAGTCGCACTCTACCACGACTGCCAGCACAGGCAGCATCTCCTTTTATAAAGCCAAAAGATAAAACAAGAGAAAAATGCAAAATAAATATTTACATAAAAGATAAAATACAAAGATCTATTTACATAACCAACTAACATCCAACACCATCTATATATTGTTAAACCTGTCTATTGCGCCCCCTTTTGGGACTCACCAAAATAGAGTGCTATAGAGAGGGGTGCTATAGACAGGTCATTTTTAATCTAATTCGCATCCTACTACGTATTTAAAATCGGTCGCTATAGAGAGTAAGGCGTTATTTAGAGGGGGCGTTATAGACAGGTTTAACTGTATAACAAATGAAATTTTGTTCAGTCCTGACGAGGACAAAAGATTTTTGTCGAAACATTGAGATAATAAAAATATTTACTAGCCAAAGTATCTTTCATTTTAGGAACTAAGAATGCTGGCCAGGCAGCCTCTTATCTTTTAGATGAAAACATTAAGACACGAATGTTTCTTTTCACAATAAATCAAACCTCGACTATCCTTACTGGTATGAAAAAAGGCATGTGATGTTTGTCTAATGGATTGTTTTATCATCATATAATACAGAGCTAAGTACTCTAGTCTGATATTATTGAAACAATAATGTTATCGGAAATCTACATGCAGCTTATTTGCTAACCCCTTTCATTATTGGTTTGAAGGAAATTTGAGAGAATGTAGCCTTTCAATACTATGAGAATATACCTTTGGGTTTTATCAGATGAAATGCACATAGTAAACAAAAAAGGCAATAAGAAGACAATATAAGATATTAAAATTTAAAAAAGACATATCCTGACAATGAGCACATGAGGTTTTCAGATAGCAGAGCGCCATCTAGTGGAACAGAAATCAACTAATCGTTGATTTATCCTTTTCCATGATATTTAGCCAATATATTTTATCGATAAATCAAGAGAAGTCAACCACAAACGCGTTTTGGGCTGTTAGCCCTGGTCATCGTGTTGCAGGCTGTACCACTGCGACAAAAAAAAATGTTTTGGTCCCAGAGGCTTCTTGAGAAACCAAGAAATTGGTATTTGAGGCCAAATTCAGATATATGAGTAATGATGTTTCAAAAGATATTTTGCCTCGTAGATTAATGAATAGAGAATATCACAAATGATTTATAAAAATACCAGTAGTAGTTGGTTTATTTACAAATATAGGTGCAGTAGAATATAATATAGAGAAGGATAAAGATCCAGTGATCTTTAGAATTTTACACATATAAATTTACTGGCAATGCGTTTCTTTTTAAATATCATCAAATACTATCTCTTAATTTACTAATATATATCTAGTGATCTGTTACCAGGCAGTTTAAACAGAGTGTTCATATTTTCTATGATATTTAAATTCATATGAACGGCACCCACGTGACAACAACAACATTTATAAAATATAAATATAAACAGTAGCAATGCGTTTATTTATTCGTGAAAAGTGCAAGCTTTCAGAACTTTATAATAATTCTACAGGCATGGCTATACTTCTGTAGAGGGATTACAAAGTTCCGAAAGCTTGCACTTTTCATGAATAAAGAAACGCATTGCTACTGTTTACATTATTATTTTATACTTTATAGCAATTTTCTCTTCTAACCAACAAGTATAAAAATAACATGTCGTGGTGGCGTTTCCAGTTTTGCGCGATGCTGGCCTGGATGGTGTGTCCGGAGCCAGCCGGAGGAGGAGGAGGACAGGTGAGTCTTCCCAACTGTATCTGATCTTCTATTTTGATCCAACTTTTTCACGGAATATAATATTGACCAAAAAATAACATATATATAGAGAAAGCAGCTTCCAAAATAATAGGTGAACTCAACAAAAGATGAGATTTGTCACAAAAAATGGTTAATGAAGCAAATTAAAGTAACAAAAATGGAAATTAAGGGAAATATTTCTTTTAGAATTGGACTGCCATGGATAGAAGTAGAAATTATTTTCCTGCTAGTTTTATAAATTGGAAATATTTTCTGCGACCACACATACCACATTGATAAATGACTTCTTTTAGTTTTAAATTCTTAATATATTTATAATCCAACTATATAAATTAAATTTATAAATTTAATTGCCATCTATCGTTAAAATTTGTAACAAATAAATTTAATGGCAATGTGTTTCTTTTCAATAATATCATTAATATTATCTCTACAGACCTTACTGCAATGATATAAGTTATTGAATAAGAGGGCTTGGCTCATCAGTAGTGAACCTTCTCATCGGTTTCGCCAAATCTAACTATAAAAATACCATATCTGTCTGTTTGTCTGTCGGTGATGCACGGTCAGAGACGGTTGGGACTTGAGACTTAATGTTTGGAGCGATTATTCATGACCTCAGAGGAATAAATCCAAATTTTCCGGTTTATATCTCGAATCTCCTTGGAGTCACCAGCAAAATAACTGTCAAAGACATTCGTTTTTGAAGATTAATGAAAGGGGCGCAATGCGTGTACCTATGCTTTAGCTGTTTTAAAAGCCAACACATTTATGGTTATTTTGATTTTCTAATTCTTCCAAGTGTTTCTAGACACAGAGCGTCGTAATGTTTTAGAAACAACATTTGACGGTTACGATTTAATAATTATATTTATCCTGAAGTTACATACGACAAAAACTCTCAAATTGTAATATAGGGTTTTGGAAATAAAAAGAAGTAGCAAAGTTAGAAAATAAAATAATAAACAAATGACTAATTTATATAAGCCTTTTCTAACAATATATATTGTAATTCCTGTAGCGATAGGCCGGTGTTAATCTGGCAGGAAATGAACAACTATATTTGATGATTCAAAAAGTTATGAGGCTTTATAATACAAAGTGATAATGAGACACAAATTGAACCAATGTTGGTCCAATCAATCCTGAACTATCTGTTTAGGCTAGACTCGGCTTCTCTTGCCTCAGTGGACTTTATCTTCTCCAACTTTAATTCCCTTGACTTTATCCTCTTTAACTCTTGACCTCAACTTCTTTATCCTTAGGCTTCTTGAACCTCTTTATCTTTAGGCTTCTGTAACCTCTTTATCTCTAGGCTTCTGTAACCTCTTTATATTTAGGCTTCTGTAACCTTTTTATCTTTAGGCTTCTTGATCCTCTTTATCTTTAGGCTTCTGTAACCTCTTTATCTTTAGGCTTCTGTAACCTCTTTATCTTTAGGCTTCTTGAACCTCTTTATCTTCAGGCTTCTTGGTTCCAATGAACCTCTTTATCTTTAGGCTTCTGTAACCTCTTTATCTTTAGGCTTCTTGAACCTCTTTATCTTTAGGCTTCTTGGTTCCAATGAACCTCCTTTGCCTCTTAACCTCTGGGTTCCAATGAACCTCTCTAGATCTGCAGATTCTCACTCTCCCCACGCGCACCCGTCTTCTCTTCTCCTACCCTTTCTCCTCTCGCACTTGATGTTATCCTAGTTTTTATAGGAAACGCGCTGTACCTAATTTTAATCTGTGGAAGTTGATTTGCATAGATCTTTTCCCAAAGCCTAGTTTGCATAAAGTCTTCTTTCTTTTAATCTTGCAAAATTTGCCTAGGCTTTCTTGCATACTCCCCACAAAATTATTGACAAATAATTTTCCCAAATTAGCATCCAACACTTTCTTGGAATCGATTCGAAAATTCTTCCGGAAAATCCAACTCGATTGGGCAAAGACGTTCTACAGGTCTTATTACAATCCCGCCTCCTGTCTATCGTGGGCTCTGATCTAGGCCATGATTCTTTAGGTTGTTTTAACCATTCGGGGCCCTCCCACCATCTACCTCGCACAAACTGAGGTGGAGAACACCCTCGAGACAAAAGATCAGCCGGGTTCAAATACCCTGGTACGAACCTCCAGTTGTTCACATTGGTCGTCGATTGAATTTCCCCAACTCGGCCTCTCACGAAAACCCGCCATTCAATTTATCTCTCTATCCAGCTTGTCCTGAGCCACCATCTTGCCCTCTCTCTCAAAAGAGGTTATCCAGCTCTGTTACTGAAAGACTGTACACCATGGCCTCAACATCCAGGTCTATGGATTTCATCTTTGACTTCTTGTTTTGGGAGGAAGTGGCAGAGGCCTTCTTGGAATCAGCTTTGGAAGCATCGAAAACAGGACGGAGAGGCGTCGTCTTACCTTCAGCTTTGAACACCGGCCTATGCGGTGAACAATGGCGCCTCTCTTGAGGCCCACTCTACACACCACCGGAGATTGCCCCATAAGCGTCCATCCTTTTCTTCCAAAGAAATCTGAGGTAGTCCCGATCATTCTCCTTAATGGATATCATCTCGAAATATCTTCTTATGTCTACCAAAATTCCAAACCTATTTTCTCGATTTTTTTTCTTATTTCAGGGATTCTTTGCAGTGGATTGGGTATCTTCCTTAAATACCGTTTCATGGAAAGTCCGTTGCGTCCTCGACAGGATGCGTCGTCAGATACTGGCCGTATAGGCGTAGTTTTGGATTCATTCCTAAACAAAAGGCGACGGGGCAAATAGTATCCTTTTACCTCAGGTGGATTCTCATTAACTCTATCGACGAGCCCTTCATTCAACCAATCTTTTGGATCCATATTTTTTTCTTCCACCTTTGAATCAGTACCCTGTTCTACATCTAGCTTTTCTTCCACCCTTGAATCAGTACCTTGTTCTGCATCTAGCTTTTCTTCCACCTTTGAATCAGTACCCTGTTCTACATCTAGCCTTTCTTCCACCCTTGAATCAGTACCTTGTTCTGCATCTAGCTTTTCTTCCACCTTTGAATCAGTACCCTGTTCTACATCTAGCCTTTCTTCCACCCTTGAATCAGTACCTTGTTCTGCATCTAGCTTTTCTTCTTCAGTGCTCTTTGAATCCATTACTTGTTCCACATCCAGCTTTTTCTCTTCTTCCAAGTTCTTTGACTCTGTATAATGTTCTTCATCTATATTTTTCGCTTTATTTCCATCATGATCTTTTCCCTCGTTGTATTTATCGTACTTATTCTCTGCATAATCAGATTTATTTATCGCTTTATGGGTCGTCTATGTGGGCGTCTTCCATTTTCCGGTCGAATGCTTGGAAAAACTGGTGAGCACTGTAGGTTCCATCGAAGGCCGGTAGTGCTGGCCCCGGGAGGTCGGACGACCTGCCTTGGGCGAACGCCGCCGCGAACTGTCTGATGGCGGCCGCTAGGGGGCCAGTTTCTTCAGTCCTTGCTGCCTCGCTCTTCCCTCCCGCTTGGTTGTTGTCATTATTGACTTCGGTCGTATTACCTTCCATTATATAATCCTGTCGACTAGCTATCGCAGTATCGTTGCGAAATCTTTTAATGTGGGTTGATAATTGATTTGATTGATTTGAGCGCAGTCGTTTGAGTGGGAAGTGATGCATACAGGGGAAAATAATCGAGAAGACACGATGTTGATTGGGTTGAAATAAGGCAATTAATCGAGGGAGAGAAGGATTTGAGAGGTTGAGCGGATGAGGACTAGTGGCTATAACTATTCACATGGTGCTAGGATTGACTTATCTGAAGGGTTGAGCGGATGAGGATGACTCAAAAATGGTCTCTATCGCGGCGAGCTCCGGACTTAACTCGGTGCGGTCCAGCTCTCAACTACAGGTGCTAACTCGATGGTGCCGAGCTCCTAACTGCCTATTCTGTGTTCTCGATTTAAGAAGAAAGCTCTTCTGATTGCTCATTGGCTGAACATTCGTGACGTGTAAGCTCGCTATAGGTCCTTGACTAATGAGCTACTCTCTGATTGGTCTTTGCTACTTCTTTGTCTTTTGGACTTGTTTTAACCTGACCAGGAAGTGCTAGTTTGTTGAACTCAACTTTTACGAGTTCCGAGATAATAAAACCCTGCTAATGATTGTTCCCCCTTAAGCCTTCTCTCTCCAGATTGTTAAGCCTTGTTCTTTATTAAATCTTGTAAAACATACATTTCATACATATTGGGTCGGGTTTGCATCTAGCTATGTACAAATTATGACATATATATAATAGGTTCGCTGTTACACCTTTGCAAAGGTTGTCTGAACGCCAGCCGAAATACAAGTATATTGTTTAATAGATTCTTTTTAAAATAAGAAAAAAATATTGTATTTTTTTGGCAAAACTGGCGAAAGCGCTGTAAGGATTCACCTATGATGGAAAATCCTGATATTTTTTAAATTTCAAAAGATGTTTTACCTGTAAATCGTACTATTAGCTCTCAATTTTGACCCTTTAAAATGTCTTTTCTATTTGAAGTTCTACTGAGCATGCAATAACACTATGGAATTTTATCATGTATTCATATAACAGGATAATAGTGGTATGATAAAGCATGATATATGGCAGATAGACACGTGTACTAAGTAGAATTATTCGATCCAGAGACCACCCCCACGCCGTCTACGCTGTCCCTGACGGCGTGGCCTGTCCCAGCTGGATGACCAGCTACGACCCCGACCAGCTGGAAGGGTGGGTACTCTAACTTATTCTTCATGGAAATGTAAACATTTACCCGATCCGCCCTGCCTATAAATGGATAGGCCCATATAAAAGTATTGCGTTTTTCGAAATAAAAATTCAAGGTACCAATCTGAGAAAGAAACAACACTTTAATTAAAAATTTAGTTAACATTTTATTCGGGAACCTTTTTTTTTTACATCTACTGGGTAGTTTATGGTGGATATTTGATATATTTACATCTGAAAAACTAATTTAAAAAAAATGGTCAGGTGTTGATATTAAAATTGGGTTGACCAAATATCAGGGAACTGCCCAAATCAATGTTTAGTTGATTTCTGTTCCACCAGATGGCGCTCTGTCTTCTGTAAAGCACATTTTCGCCTGGTCAGGATATGCCATTTTTATTTTTAATACTTACATCTATTTATTCATATATTTATCATTATATAATCTTATTATTTTTTTTTGTATTTAACCTTATATAATTTTATATGGACATTGTTATAAAGTAGTCTCAATCTCTCTACCTTTCTCTCTGTTTTTCACTCTAATCAGACAAGTTTGGAATTTCCATCTGAATACATCTCGAATTTCTCCGCCATAACTGTAACGCGGTGTAAGCCAGTATTGTTTCAATGTCATACTAGGATGGTTCAATAAAGCTCGGTGGGTTCCAGGGACTTCGGCCGGGTGTACTTCATCCCGGAAGGAGTGGCCGCCCCTTCGTGGGCCGTCTATTACGAGCCGTGGCAACTCAGGGAGTAAGTAACCTTTTTCCTGATATCTATTGACTCACCGAGAAATTCAGTCTTTGTTTGACGGCTGCTTCTTTTAAATCTCTTCTATGAAAATGCATCATTAAATAAGTTTAGCACTATTGAAACTTCTAAAGCCCCACCAGCGAGTGCAAGTAACCAACCGCGCTCTGACACATTTGTAAGTGCAAAGTTGAACTGCTTTTCATATTTTTAGACATGTGGTGCACTTACAGTAAAAGCAGTCGCCTACTTCTACCTACCATGAATAGCATGGCCTGTACCATGCGCACTAGGGATAAGCAAAACAAAAAATACTTCGACAGAGATCCGTTGTGAATGAGATTTAAACATGTTCGGGAGAAATAGATTTCGGTTAAATTCTTCTCTACTCTATTTATTTTAATAAGAACACTTCAGCCAGACTTATTCGATATTTATGACCCACACGTGTTATTATTGTGATAAAGGATAGAGTGTTATCTGCTGAGATAATTCTTCTTTAGGAGTTTGATTTGTAAAGGTAACAAATATAGATTCGTTGGCATTTTTATATATAAAATCAGTTTGTTATATAATGTACCATTTAATTTAATCTTGAGAATTGTTGTACAAATAGAAATGCGATCCACAATGTGTTAAATCCACGGTTGAACTTAGGTCTACATTAGGTCATCGCTACTGAGACCTTCAATGCTGAGAAAATTAAATAATGCAAACTCCGTTTTCTCGATTATAACACTATCCAACAGATAAAGGGAATGTGGAATATGATTAACAGAATTCATAATTATTCATTTTAAGGCTTAATTCTTTATCCCTAGCTCCTTCCTTTACACGAGCGAAAAAAAGACTTTCGATTATAGACTAACATATATGAGCACTTCAAGGTAAATTTCTCCAACCTCTCCTACAAACACACTTTCCAAAGTGTTTCAAGCCGACCAGGACGTCAAGATCTACCTTCAATAATACTAGCACACCTCGTCCATTGGAGATGGGGAATCTATCAAGAGATGTAACAGGATTGTGGTCTAATGATGGTCATGTACCCAGCATTGTCCATAAATCTCCACGATAGGTAAAAATAGCTGCTGTCGTTGGTTGGCTATCCACCACATGACAGTCAGACTTTGCCCCCACCCAGCATTGTGATATAATGGAATCCTACAGTATGATTATTAGGAAATAGAATCACTGATATGTTTTAAGCATCAGTGTAGTATGTAAGCAACTATTAAATCATTTGGTACGTTGGTTGAAGTAAGTAGTTGTAACACGTTCCTACGTGTGCTCCAGCTTTCCTGAGGAGTGGGACCGCCCGGCTCCCAGCGAGAAGGTCCCCCGGTCCTCCGTCTTCGGAGGGAGGGACCGCGAGGTGGACCTTGAGGAGGAGGAGGAGCTGGCTCTCCAGTAAGTAGCCGTTTCACCTAAATTGAGACATCCATGTTTTTAATTAAATTAGTGTCTTCATTCTATAAAAATATTTTTGATAAAATTTTGTCTACGTGTGTGTCTTTAAAAATTAATGATTTATTTATAATAGGGTAAAATAAAAGGGAATATATAAAGAATAATCTTTATCACAATTTTAACTAAATAAAATTTCTAGTCAAAATACAAGCATAACCCGTACGGCATGTAAAGGCTACCTCCGTAGTATGCAATATTTAATGGCCTATTTCAACGGAAATGGGCACTTAGGGGCTTTATCTTTCGAGATGTTGACCCGGTTGAGTAAGTGGAGCGACATGACCGTCAATTTTCTACAAACAGATAGACACTATCTTCGAACATTTCTTTCTGTGATCATTACAAAGTTTTTAAGGACCTCTTTCTCAATGTAAAGAAATAAAATAACAAAGCAATATCATTATTAAGTATGATAAAGGTATTGTTTGTTTTTAAATACGAGATTATTCATTTAAAATTTAATTGGTTTTGTGATGTGTAGGAAGGCCATCTTGGCCTCTCTGGGGATCGCCTAAAGCCTCCAAGAGACACCTCAAGTCACAAGGAAGATATCAAGCCCGGTCCCTGGAAAGTCCTTCCGTTCGAGTAATGGGAAGGAGAACAACGGACAACGTCTGACAGTTTCAACGGGACCTCGGGTCATGTACTGTGACTTCACATGGCAGGTGATTGAATGCCGTCTGGAAGATGTGGCGATTAACAAGGAAGTCAATCATGGAATTCCATCTTACAAGCTTCCATCTGGACCTCATCCCTCGCTAAAAACGTTCCTAGTGCAGTGTTTAGAGACAAGGACCATCAGCCCTACATTGTATTCTTGTAGCAGCCTGTTCTCTTTGTATGATGCTGAATGTAATGTCTAAATTAAGAGGCAAAAGTTCTCTGTTGAAAGTGTACATCAATTGATACTCCTGGTTTATGCTTTGAGACTTGGTTGTCTCAAAGTCCTGACTGACCCATATGTAGGTCCCCGAGTACTGGATATACTCAACCTGACAATGATAGAGTTCTGGCCAAACTCGATCTGTTGTCTCTTATTTCAGGCTGAACAAGAACTGGTGATCGCCTAGTCTCGGCTGAACTCGATCTGGTGTACTCCTAGTTCTGGCTGAACTCGAACTGGTGGTCATCTATTCCTGGCTGAACTTGATCTTGTAATCTTCCGAGTTCTGGCTGAACTGGACCTTTTAGACTCCTAGCGCAGGCTGAACACGAACTGGGGATCTCCTAGTTCTGGTGGAACTCGAACTGGTTCTTCTCCTAATCCTGGCTGATCTCGAACTGGTTCTTCTCCTAGTCCTGGCTGAACGCGATCTTGTGATCTTCGAGTTCTGGCTGAACTGGAGATTTTGGACTCCTAGTTAAGGCTGAAGACGAACTAATGAGCTCATAGTTCCGGATGAACACAAACTGGAGATCTATTATTCTCATCTGAACTCGATCGGGAGTGCTTCTAGTTCTGGCTGAACTCGAACTGGTATTCTCCTAGTTCTGGCTGAACTTAATCTTGTAATCTCCGAATTCTTGTTGAACTTGACCTTTAAGATTCTTGTCCGGGCTGAACGAGAACTGGTGATCTCCTAGTTCCGGCTGAAAATGAACTGGTGATCCCCTAGTCCCAGCTGATCTCGATCTGGTGTACTCCTAGTTCTGGCTGAACTCGATCTGGTGTACTACTAGTTCAGGCTGAACTCGATCTGGTATTCTCCTAGTCCCGGCTGAAAATGAACTGGTGATCCCCTAGTCCCGGCTGAACTCGATCTGGTGTACTCCTAGTTCTGGCTGAACTCGATCTGGTGTACTCCTAGTTCAGGCTCACTCGATCTGGTATTCTCCTAGTCCCGGCTGAAAATGAACTGGTGATCCCCTAGTCCCGGCTGAACTCAATCTGGTGTACTCCTAGTTCAGGCTGAACTCGATCTGGTATTCTCCTAGTCCCGGTTGAAAATGAACTGGTGATCCCCTAGTCCCGGCTAACCTCGATCTGGTGTACTCCTAGTTCTGGCTGAACTCGATCTGGTGTACTCCTAGTTCTGTCTGAACTCGATCTGGTGTATCCCTAGTTCAGGCTGAACTCGATCTGGTATTTTCCTAGTCCCGGCTGAAAATGAACTGGTGATCCCCTAGTCCCGGCTGAACTCGATCTGGTGTACTCCTATTTCCGGCTGAACTCGATCTGGTATTCTCCTAGTTCTGGCTGAATTCTAACTGAAGGTCACCTAGTCCTGGCTGAACCTGATATTGTGATCTCTGAGTTCTGTCTGAACTGAACCTTTTAGACTCCTAGTCCAGGCTGAAAACAAACTGGGGATATCCTAGATCCGGCTGAACACGGAGGGGAGATCTCCTAGTCCCGGCTGAAAAGAAACTAATGATCGAGTCCTTGCTAAACCATAACTTGCAATATCCGTGTTCTGGATGAACCTGACTTTTGGACTCTTAGTCCCGGCTGAACACGAAGTTGAGATATTCTAGTCCTGGCTTAAGTTTATCTTGTAATCTCCGAGTTCTGGCTGAACTTGCTCCTCTGGATACCTAGTACAGACTGAACATGAACTGATCTCCTAGTTCCGGCCGAAAATAAAATAGTAATCTCCTAGTCCAGGCTGAACACCTAATCTTAGTCTGATAGTCCTAGCTGAACTCAATATGATGGTTTAATAGTGCTGGATGAATTAGACCTGGTAGTTTCCGACCCCTGGCTACACTCGATCTGATGGTCTCCTAGTTCTGGCTTAACCTCACCTGTTGATCATCGGTTCTGGCTGAACGCGACCCGGTGGTATGCTAGTCTTGTCTGAACTCGACCTGGTGGTCTCCTAGTCCTGGCTGAACTCTATTTCGTAATCTACTAATCCCAGCTGAGAGGGAACTGGTGGTCTCCTAGTCCTGGCTGAACTCGACTTGGTGGTCTCTTAGTCCTGGGTGAACTCGACCTGGTGGTCTCCTAGTCCTGGCTGAACTCTATTTCGTAATCTACTAATCACAGATGAGAGGGAACTCGTGATCTCCTAGTTCTGGCTCAACTCGAGCTTGTAATCTACGATGTTCTGGCTGAACATTGACCTTTTGAACTTTTGACCAGACTGAACAGGAACTGGTATCTCCTAGTCCTAGCTGAACCGATGTTGTAGTCTTCGAGTTCTGGCTGAATTCGATCAAGTGGTCTGCTAGTCCAGGCTGAACACATACATTTGGTCTAATAGTCCTAGTTGAATTCAAACTGATGGTCTCCAAGTTCTGGCTGAACTCTACCTAGTGATCTCCCAGTTCTGGCTGAACTCTACCTAGTGATCTCCCAGTTTTGGCTGAAGACGACTTGGTGGTCTCCCAGTCCTGGCTAAATACTACCTGGTGATATACAAGTCCTGGCTGAACATGAACTGGTGATCTCCAAGTCCTGGCTGAACACGACCTAGTGATCTCCAAGTCCCGGCTGAACACGACCTAGTGATCTCCAAGTCCTGGCTGAAAATGAACTGGTGATCTCCCAGTCCTGGCTCTACACGACCTGGTGGTCTCTCAGTCCTGGCTGAACACGACCTGGTGATCTCCCAGTCCTGGCTGAACATGACCTGGTGATCTCCAAGTCTGACTGAATTCGACTTGGATATCCCAGTCCTGGCTCTACTCGACACGATGAACTCTGAATTATGACTGGACTCGAACTCCGTGTATCCTTGTGAACTCGATTTTTATAAATTGCTGCTCGACCTTTCGACTAACTCTACATTATCAGGGGAAATACCTTGCAGCTGCTCTTCTTTCATTTATCGATATTTTAATAAACTTTGGAATGTGGGCGGAAGAAATGTGTTGCATTTTGTCGTAAAATCTAACCAATTATTATTTTTTAAATTTTATAACTTATTCTAGAATATAATATATTTTTAAAACGATTCTGCCAGGAATGAATCATTTCTCTCATGCACCTCGTAACAGAATTATATCTGAGATTTTAACAGTATTTATTGGTAAAGGAATATTATCTGTGGATAAATATTTATAAAATCAAGTATATATTACACACAGTTCCATTAATGTAGTTAAACTTTTAAATTTTTTACATCTACTGATAGAGGAAGCTTTCAGGCTATGATACCGATCCATGAGACTAGGACAGGGGTCGGCAAACCTTTGATTCGGAAGAATCAAAAATTAAAAATTACAAATTTCCAAAATTTTTAAAGAGCCAAAACATTTTTTTGACAACAATAAATAGTACAAATAGTGTTGAGGAATAGCAAGCTGTTCCAGCTCTCACCAGTTTTGGATGATGATGGCGTACTTCTTATGGACTCTAGGCTGGCCAATGTCCAAATGGCAAAACTGAGGGCCCCTATAATTCTGGACCCAAGGCATTATTTGACAGGGTTAATTATTCGTCATTACCATGTTTTGGCGCTACACCAGGGACAAGAAACTGTACGGAACGAGATACGGCAGCTGTTTTGGATACCAAATTTGAGAGTGGCAATCAGACGATGTTGGAGTGAATGTCCTCTATGCAGGATAGGACGAGCCAAACCTTCTACACCAATGATGGCTGCACTCCCGGGATGCCGTGTGGAACCTCAACAACGGAGCTTTTCTATTGTGGGAATGGACTATTTTGGTCCTATGGAGGTCTCCGTTGGGCGCCGCCATGAGAAGAGATATGGTGTTCTCTTCACCTGCATGACGACACGGGCCATTCATTTGGAAGTGGCCCACAGCCTCACAACAGACAGTTGTATAATGGCGATACGGAGAATGATCTGTCGAAGGGGACTACAGTTGGAGATCTTCAGCGACAACGGCACCAACCTACGCGGTGCTGATAAGGAGCTACAACAGGCACTGGACGACTACGACCAGGAGGCTTTAACAGAAAATATGAACAGCAAAGGCATCAAGTGGAATTTTATTCCTCAATCAGCGCCTCACATGGGTGGAAGCTGGGAGCGTTTGGTGCGATCCGTCAAGACAGCGATATCGGTCATCCTGAGGTCTCGTTTCCCAAAAGATGAGGAATTGTTGACCTTAATGCTGGAAGCAGAAGCCGTGGTGAACAGTCGCCCACTTACTGATGTGCCTTTGGATCCTGCAGCTCCGGAGGCAATTACACCAATGCATTTTCTGATTGGTACAAGCAGCATTGGACAACCACCTGGACAATTTGATGACGCCGATTTGAGGCTGAACAAACGATGGCGGAAAGCGCAACGGCTAGCAGACATGTTCTGGATGCGATGGAGGAAAGAATACCTACCCACATTGCAGCGGAGAACAAAATGGCATGGTCGAGTTCCAGACGTCCAGGTTGGTGATATGGTTTTGGTGTTGGACGAAAGTCTGAAGCGCGGACACTGGCCGCTTGGTATTGTGGAGAAAGTATTTCCGGGAAGCGACAAAACCATTCGCGTTGCAGAGGTGAAGACATCAACCGGAAGATATCGTCGACCTGTTGTCAGATTGGCCAAATTGGACCTCAAGGCTGAAAATGGATTTCGTCCTGAAATCGGGGGGAAATATGTACAGGATTAGAATTATTCTCTTTTATTTTTATTTGTGTCATGCAAATTATATGTACATTGTGTAAATTTATTATTTGTTTTTATATAAGATATATGTAAAAGGTTAAGGTATAAAAAGGAAAATTTTGGATGAATAAAGGCAGTGTAAAGTGAGGCTGGTCTAGGGTGTCTTGCTTAACCTCCTTTACAGATTTAAATTGACTCCACGTGGGATACTGGTCCCTCTACCTTGGAATTAAGGGCAGACAGCCCTACCGCGCCAACAATATCATTACCTAAAGTGATAGTATTGGATACACTACATTTTGGTATTATTTGATGCTGATAGACTGGAATGTAGAGAGATCAAAACATCCTTTAAATGCCCCAAATGCGATTCCCAGCCTGCCAGTCCTGAACATCTATTAAATTGTATTAAATCCTCCAAAAAAAGACCTCTGGAAACCCCAGGACTATAATAGAAAGGCTGAGAGAATGGGACCTAATGGAGATCGTTTAAACGACTTGAGGAATAAGCAACAACAACAGACTGGAATGTCACCTCTTCCAAACATTACGATTCATGAATATTTCCTATAGCGATAAAGCCACTCTTGGATTACTGTTGACAGAGATGCCATACAAGCCATGTTCGACCCAGCCAGATCCGGCTGTTAGAGGTACTAGGTACACATTTCAAGGTGAGCATTGAATGTTTCAACAATCCGGTCTTTCTCTCACCACACTGTTCATCTGCAATCAACTGTTGCATAGAACTGCCGATAAACCTTTGGACCCATCTTGAACAAAGTTATTGCAATAGCGATTTTATTGAAACGTAGGAGGTCTGTTATAAAAGTATCAAGTGGGGGATGAAAACAGCAAGAAGAGCATTTCTCGATTAAAATAAAAATGTTATTCTACTGTACTAAAAGCTTATGTCCATAATTTGCTCAAATATCATTTCTGTGATTCCAGCGAAACCGCTGGGAGAGTTCACCACTGATGTGCCAAGCCCTCCCAATATTTCTTTATCGCAGAAAGGACAGTAGAAGTTTGATTTATTTTTAAAAAGAAACATACGCATCTTAATGTTTTCATGTGTTCTAAATAGATAGCGCGAATTGATTTGTATTAATATATGCCAAACTGAGAAATGAGATGAGAGAGGAATGACTAGGTTGAGAGGTGGAAGGTGATTGTCAAGACATCACTCGTGTATGAGGTCGATTAATTCTGGACCAAAGATTCAATCTCGCTAGGTCAGCCCGCTAAGACGATCTATAGGTTGAGAGAAGGATTCACTGAGTCTTCTTCTTTCTTATCTCCACTCAATCATATTCGGGTAATTTGACAACCATCATGACTGGGTGAAGTAGAATGCGTTTGCCTTTGTCATTAAGACTGGGAGCACTGCTCAATGGCAGGCCGACTTAGCTACAAAAGAAATGGTCGCCTCTGACATGAGGAACAGACGCCATGTGCAGCTGCTCCTAACATGGAGTACAAACGCTGCTCATCCTTTATCCCTGGATTAGGAGCCCTTACAGGGCACTATCAGCTGGGCCAACTGAGCCCAGGTTTTTTAGTGAGCTTGTTACTGCTCCCCTTCCTCCTTTTTCATCCGGGCTTGGGACCGGAAAAGGCGGAGTTGGATTCACTGAGTAAATATATGAGGCGCCCTACATAGCTCGAATAGTGGCAAGTAGAGTTGGAGGCTTCTAATGATCTCATTCAATGTTGTCATTTGTAAGACTACAAATCGGACTCTATTCCTCTTTCTTGACAGCAACTGAATCAAATTTCCGAGTACGTAAAGAGTTTGAAAACGATGCTATGAATAAATACACCGCAAGGAATTAGTTTCAAATGTTCAGCTCTGGAGATTTTTCCAACGCAGTTACCGACTCCCGATTTGGATGATGAAGCCACGATGCAATCTATCAAATAGAAAAACAGTATAAAATGCGATGAGCTTGCCAAATTCTTCCAGAATTTGAATTAAAGAATCATAGTTCGCATGTATCGCATAGGAAAGACGTTAAGTAGATCAAGTCAGTACTCTACAAATCTGGGCCTAAGACAAGCAACAACGAGCGGACACCAAGTTTTAATCACTTTCTCGAAATCTTAACACATCAATATTGAATCAAGTGCTCACTGGTAAATAAATGTCGGTCCTGTTTGATGCTCCCATGAGTCCTGCCACCAGAGGACACCTTGCCACACGGGACCTCTCTACACCGGCGCAAGATAATGCTATGTATCTGATGAACTAGCGGCTAATTGGTTCACTACCGAATGCTACCATATAGGCAAGCCATCAATACAGACCTATACTCACAGCAAATGGAACGTGTGCACAAGAGATTGAATTATAAGGAGACAATATTGGTTAAACGCCAAGTTGTGATGCTCTTTCATGACAATACCAGACCACATATAACAAGAGACGTCAGAGATACCATACTTGACTGGGAGGTTCACCATACTGACCAGACTTTGCACCAACAGATCACCATCTCTTCAATTCCCTCGACTTTTATCTCCGTAGAAAATCCTTCATAAATGAGAGAGAGCTAAGACATGCACTGACTGAATATTGAAAGAAAGTTCATTAAAGGCTGGATGAATATGGAATTTTTATTTAATCACAAAAATATATATAATTTGATGTATCATTTTTAATTTCAAAAATAACAAAAAGGCAAGAAATCAAAATAACAAATTAATGCGAAAAAGTAGAGAGATTAATTATTGAAAGTTTGTTAATCCCGGTCTAAACATTATAACATTCGCAAATAAGTCTGAAACAGTCAGAACATTTGGGTCGAATCAGAACATTTACGTTACATTGGGACACTAGTCACATTCTTAAGAAAACATTTCAATTCAAAGCATTAGAGTCACACAAAAGAAAAAAAACACTGATTTTATGCACATAGGAAAACTAAGTTCGGAAATCTAGTGTCAAATCAGAACACTAGAGTCCCATCACACATATCACTAGAGAAGACCTGTGGTACATCAAATTGAGCTAATACCAAAGTGGAGTTGAAGTGAAGTTTACCTTTGTATAAGCTCAGTTTGATATAACATAGGTGTCTTGTAGTTTATTTATGTTGAGATTACGTTATATACAATTCCTAAGGAATTTCCGTTTATCGAAAATTCAACAATCCAAAAAATCTTAGAGATTTCCTCACAATAATTCGATACAACCAAGCGAAATGGATGCGACTACAAAGCGGTAAATATCATTCAAATCGCTCATTTTATAGAACCTCAGTAATCATTGTACCTCAGTAATATTGTAATCATCCTTTAATTATTTTACATTTTCTCTTCCTATATAGAAATAAATTCAGGTTTTTATTATGCTAGAGTAATTCTGTAATAAGTCTGGAATATTTCTTGTATTTTGAATCTTATTTTATATCGAAAAAATTAGCAAAGTTAAAGTACCATTTTAATTTAGAAAACTTGATATCCCACTAACATTTTCGTTGATTTTTTTCAATATTCCACTCTCCATCAATTCAGTGTGTATTGCTAATGTTTATTGATATTTGCCAAATATCGGCTCTTTACAATATGTTATTAGGATATTCATTCTAATATCTCGCTACTTATACATAGAATGGAAGATTGTGGTTAAAGAAACTTTTCAATTATAATTCAAATGTTCAACGTTGTATTTCAATCGGAATATTTTCCACAAAGTTAAGTTTCTATTTCTTATGTCAACATAAAATATAGGCGTCGAAGGAGGATTCGGAAATGTGACTGACAAGAAGGTCTGTGCGATCCCATACAACCCCACAATATTTTAATGCTGGAAATTAACCTTTTACGTGTGGCGAGAAGAGATCGAAATTTTTGCAATAATTCAATCCAAATAAGTTTATCAAATTTCATAGGTCATGATTAAATCGATAAATCTTTTTATAAAATAAAACTAAAACTAGGAAAACTTCATTAATCTATATTAAAAAAGGCATTCCTATATCTGTGAAAAAAAAACAAATATTTCTAAATGTTTCGAGAGATTGTTTCCACTATATCTGTTAATTTTACAAAAAACTTAACATTTATTTGAAACTTAACATTATTATTTGAAACTTAACATTAATTTGATCTCTTTAACCTTTTCAGATCATTTTATATTTGAAAAAACAATGGAACATATATTTTCTAAGGAAAATATTTAATTAAGATAGATATACTAGATGATTAAATATTCAAGAAAACTTTGATTCAAATGTTATACTTTGATTTATGATCAGATGATTGAAGAAATATAATTTACCTTATTCAAGAGACAGAACAAATTGACAAACACCATATGATCTACTTCATTAAAATTGAGTTCTCTTTTATTGGAACTTTAAAAAGGTTCTTAAAAACTGTCCAGAAATATTTATAATAACATTCATATTGATTCTATATATGAGCGGCTCTATCTTTATTAATCATTTACCAAAATGATATCTCAGGATGAAATTCAAAGAACTTTTTTTTTTATTTCAGGAATTTTGCTTTCTCTAAAAATGTCCTGTGACGAATAAATTCTTCAATATCAGCACAGAGTCAAATTTGGAAGACGTCAATTATACCCCAATACCCTGTTAGAGAATTGCTAATAATGAAAGTTGCTACTCCACAAGTTACCTGTATACAAGCTCTAGTACACATGATAAACGTCATATTAAATCACGGTGAATTGAAGTGTATCGTCTATCTACCCATGTAGAATTAGTTGTCACTCACAGACCACAGTTTGAATACTTCATGGTTAAGTTGAAATTGTGCGCAATCGAGGGACCTTTGGAATAAATTAATCACGGTGAACCCTCTAAGTATTTTTACAAAATTTTCATCCATACCGCTCTACTATTGTCATGGAATGATTTTCTCACATAGCCCTTGTATTTCTATTGAAGGGCATATTCGATGTATTTAGATTATCACTGTACATAAGCTTCTAGGACTGCAGAAGTATCTATATACATATAATTTCACACAAGTAAATGCATCGAGAAATTTTCTTCTGAGATCGCGGTGAGGAAAATAATTGGGAGAAGAGATTTTACCACTAATGAGCCTATTATCGTATAGATGTGTGGTTTGCTGAACCTTTTTCTGAGAGAAAAATATTGATTGTTTATTTTATAAAAAACATTGTGGTGTCCTAAAACGTGCAATTTATTAAATATACATTATATATTTTTAACTATTTCAAATATTAATAAAAACTCTCGAGGGGCCAAAATAAAGTTATTAATATCTTAAAGAAGAAAATATAAAATAATAAATTTCATCAGCAAGAGAAGAACGAGATGGCATCAAGTCTGCATCAACTCAATATGAATTGAACTTATATACAATCATATAGAACAGATATTTTATCAAATCCATACTCTATAGGTGCAACTTATTTGTATGTTTTACCGAATATATCCAATCTTATATTTACATTCTTGAGAATTTTGCCTTACTTTTCAAAAATATAGCGGGAATCAGAGGTGTATTTAAAGTTTTGACATATGTCGAGAGAATCGTTAATACCGCGTTGAGAAACCGTTGACAGGGTTCACGAATGATGAGCTAACACCCCATTTTGTGTATCATTGCCGTAAATATTGTAAGAAATTATTTCTTTGAAGCAAAGAAACATACGCGCTAAATTTTTGTTTGATTTCTTTTAATACTTATATTTGTCTATAGAGGTTTGTGTCAGCTATAAAATAACTAAATTGATGGTATTGTTAGTGTAATATTCCTGAATAATCAATTGCTGGCTATCCAATATCTTCAAATATTTCACATTTATTTCCTTAATATATATTTAATATATAGAGAGATATTAATAAAATATTCGAAATGCCAATTAAAAAGCATATATATGTGCGGAAAAATCAACGATAATTATTTATGAAACTTGAACATTTAAAGGCTATATCTATCTTTAGATGACCTTTGTTCAACTATTGATGAAGAATTATACTTTGTCTTCTAATCTTATTATGATCTAGTAACACACACAACACAATTATTGTCGCTTTGGTATATCCCATTTGTATGTCAGATGGCTATAATATTCTGCTTCCCTGTGGATATACGTGGATTCTATATTTGATTACTTAGAAGACCTCAGTGTTTTGATCATTCTAATACAACCAGACCTTATTTTTCTTTCTTCAATATCCAATGGGCGTCTAACTGGGCCCTTTAGTAAGTATTCTAAGGATTGAAATTTTCTGAATATAAGTTTCGCAGTAAAATTTACCCACATTCAGCACTATTATTGTGGTAATTCCAACCTTCAACCTTTATTCTTTCTACTAGCATTGTTTTTCTAATGAGAAAAAAAAATAGGCTGTACCTGCTGGCAAAGCTCATCTGCTTTATTAAAACTTGAGCTTTAAATCCTCGGTCAAACACGCTGATCATTGTTCATCTATTCCTCGAGCTGTAGAAAGGAGATCAAGAGTATTTTTCCAACCACTGAGTTGATAGAGAATTCCAGTCGTTTTTCAGAAAATTGAATTTAACTGATCTCCAAATCTAGACATAATCAGTGTTCTATATCTGATTGACGCTTATTCAATTCGAATACTTGCCGAATATCTGACTATAACTTGTAGTCACCTGGGACGGCAATAATAACTTTGAGTTTGGAGGAATCAATGAGGGACCACAAATATTCTCTATCGCCACACCTCCATTGGCTAAACATCGGTAGTTATTGAAGTAATCTTTCTTTGTGACACTTCTCTTACTAGAATTTGATCCAATGATGAGGGGAATTATGAGTGATTCCCTCATTCTTTGAAATCGAAATCTTCGTAGAATATGCCTGTGTATTCTTCAAACTTTTTAATATTTTTAAATTTGTTTCATCCTTATTTTATTTCATCAATATATGTGTGATTCTACCATGTAGACATATTCACTTTATTTATAATAATACGATAGTTTCTTTTCTAAGAAATTCAATTTTCAATAAAAACAAGTTTCACACAAAATCTCTTACAAAATAACCTACAGTAGTCAGGCACTTACCCCGACTTATGTCAATGATGACCTACTTCTGCAGAAGTAGGTTTCCTGCTTTGGCATATTGAAAGTTAAAAGTAAATAGATATTATGTATGAAATATTAGGAGTGAAATGACCGCTCAATTATCATTTTTCTCTGTACATAGAAAATATCTAAATTAGCTATTCTTTAATATTATTCAGTTTCTCTATAAATTTTACAAATATATTCAGCATATTTTAATAAAACAATACATCAATATAGAATATAAACTCTTAGTAATTAGTTCCTAATTCAATAAAAAAACAATAATATATATAGAGAGAATATAGTTTTACGGGCGACTAAACTAAGTGTATGATTTTTGAGCCCAAAAATTGGTGTAGAAGATAAACTGAAATGAAATATAGCAAAGTATAAAGTGCTGAACGCCACCAAGATTGTTCAAAAAAGGTTAGATTCCCCAGAACAGAGAAGATAAGGGAGAGAGAGGTGTTGATTAGATAAGAAGATTTGATGAAACGGGAATAATTCAACAGGTGCTGGGAAAAGATAAATTTTCATTTTGTAAAAAAAGGTGTTGTTGTTGTTGTCGTGTCCAAAGAAGAGCCTCAGATGTCTCCATGCATCTCCATCACAGCAGCAGCAATGTCCACTATCTTGGGTGAAAAATAGGTGTAAAAAACCTTTGAGTAAAAATAATAATAAAATAATTTAGCTATATATAAATAAAATTGAAATTGAGGTCGTATATTAAGTATTACTAGTGAGAGTACCAGTACTAAGACAACCAACCACAAAAGTGCACCAGAGATTGGATAGCGCGTTCGAATTGGTCGCTGAATAAGTCGATTTCCCGTTCAGCCCGCGCCGTCGAATCTCCAAACCATTTTCCCTCTGTCCAGGGGTTACAGAGACAGCGTCAGGGGCGATCACATACGCAGGGCAGGTCGCGAAACCGATCTTAAACAGCAGCACATGCCTGAGAAAATTCTGTAGATATATATACATTTTTCATATTTAACTATTATACAAAGGGAGACAAAATATTTTAGAATCTATTAAAGTATAAAATAAATAAATATAGGCTTCTAGGGCATAACAAAGGAAGCAAGGATTACATATTAAGCTGTAGTTATCATTAAGAGAGATGTGCATCTGGTTCTCACTGCTGCTATTCAGTGAGGATTTATCTATCCGGATGATTTGGGGTGAGCTCAGGGAATAGTATTTTATTAATTTCCGGAATGTTATTCTTTTGTTAATACTAATGTGCTTTCTTGATAATATGGATCATATGGTGGGTCTCTGTTGTGTTTATTGGGAATATTGGAGTAATGGGTTTTTATATATGTGTATTAAAATTATAAATATATATCTATGAAAAAATATTGCAATACCACACAACAACTTCGAAACCATATTGCTAATTATATTACAAACATTCTGAAATCGAGTTGTATATCCTTGGGGAGAATGATCGATTGTTAATAGGTTGTTTATGAAGTTACATCATTCGTATCAAGCCGCGTTTTCCTAACACTAGGTACCCCACACTAGGTCAGATGGTGACAGCAGGGTGGTGTATGTAGCATCCTTCCTTCACGGCACTATATATCTCTGAATAAACACGGTTCTAAAAACAGCATGATTCTGTAGAAATACATATTTCATCCATTGAAATATATATGTATGAGTATTTTTCCGAAGATAAATAAAGGCTTCTAAATAATTTCCCCTATCGGGAAACAGAAGCAAATGAAAGCGCCACCTATTGAAAATCTCAGCGATCACGCAGATCCAGTTCAGTGACATCAACATCAACTTTGTCAAGTACGAAAAATGACATGAAGAAAGAGCAATCAGGAAGACAGTACTGGGCAGGTTTCAGGGATAATTAAATCTTCCAAATTTGCCGAAGATATGCTTTGAAGTGAAATGGTGGAGTAATTTGGAAGTGAAGTGGTTGTGACAATTTTGCATCAAAAATAATAGAGAAAAATTCATCTTGACAAATAAGGATATATCTCATGTTAAAATAGGCAAAAAAATGTTTTCACCATTTCTAAACTCTCTTTGCAGATTAATGTTGGGTTGTTGAAAATTACATAACACATAGACAAGGTGGAACAAATATTTTACATACATTTTGACAGAAAATTTATATTTTCTTTGAAAAATAACAATTTGTAGAAAATAAATATTCCCAAAATAAATGGATACTTTAACTAAACCATGGATTGTTGCAGACGGTGCTTTTTTAAGCCAAAAAAGATCGGAAAACGAATCAGGCGATTGTAAGTATTAGATTTCCTTGTTAAAAAATTACTAATTAGGAAAATGTTGTTTCATTTTGGTGAATGGCTATTTGACTGTTCTTGGTTTCTCTAACCAGTACCTCGTTTGTACAAATTTGTACTTGTATTCTGTAACTATTCCATAGGTCTATTTGGTTACTTGATCCTACTTGTAAAGTTGAACTTGTGCAAAATAGAGAAAAGCGAGATTCGAGCTCCTAAAACGATAGTTCACTACCTTTTTCGTCGAATATTTTGTGTATAAGTTAACAGAGAAACTTTCACACAGCCTTGCTCTAAACTGGATTTTATTTCATGTGAATTACAGTCTAGACATCTCTATATATATTCTTAATATAGAATTTTTTATAAATTAAATAAGACTTTATAGAAATGATAAAAAAACCCACTATAAAGCGAAATATTTTGAAACGTGATGTTTGAGGTGTGGTGCCATGAAGAGTAATAATGATAATTTTATAAATGATTGAAAAAAGATCTCACTGGAAATTAGTCGTTTTTCCAAAATTAAAAAAATAATTGCCATATAAGTTATAAGAATGAAGGGATATTCATGTGTCACCTCCAAAGGTCCAGGAGAACAACATAGAAGAAGGCAAAGATCCTGTGGGAAGTATTCTGGCAGTTGGAGCAGAAAGTGTTAATATTTTCTATGATTTGTACCTTTATTTTGTGAATATACAAGTTGTGGTTATTAAGCAGGAAGACAAAATAAATGTTTCAATTGTGATATTCATAATCTAAACTTTTAAATAATACTTAATTTGACTATGATTCCTCTCTCGCGCACATACTACATACATCGTTTTTATTTTATATAGCGAACGTTGTCAGAAAGTTCTTTGAAAACGTTTCTTTAAAAAAAATATATAGTTTTTTCGAGCAAAGAATAGCTATTGAATTTTATTTGGAACTCGGTAAAACCAGAAACGAATGCTTCAATTGAAGAGGCGTATGGAGATGAATCTTATAGAAATAGAGAGCTGGGCAACATTTTTTAAATTAATGTGCCAACATAAAATGACAATCAGGGAGTTAAGCAAGCAATTAGATATATCGTAAAGATTATTGTAATCAATAATAAGCGAATTTGGAATATAGTTGGAGTATCAGCTATGTTTGTCCATAAATTGTTAACACAGAAACAACTAGAGTCTAGACTTTCATATTGCAAAAACCTTTTGAAAATATGTCTTCACCCATAAGCCAGACATGCTGAAGTAAATAATCTCAGGTGATGGGAAGTTGGTTTATGCGTATGACCCGGCAATGAACAAAATCAAAGATCAAAACTTTGTAATTAATTTTCGATTTTAATGATCTTATTAACTTTTAATTTTCAAGAAGGTTCAATAATGACACAATACGTATATTTGTAATAACTTCGTCGTTTAAGTGAAGCGATTAGACTCAAAAGAACCAGATTTATAGGATAAAAATTGCTCTTGCTACATGATAATGCTCGACATCACAGGGCCTTTTCGATTGTTCCATATTTGGCAAAGAACGTAACCCCTGAACTTCCTAACCTCCCTATTTCCCTGTACTCTTTCCCCCTGGCTTCTTCCTCTTCACAAAGATAAAATATTTATTGAAGGGTATATTTGATGTTGTAAGTGTCATTATATAAAATTTGAAGAGAAATTTGAGAGCCATTCGGAAAAACTAATTAGTTTTATGTTTTGAAAAATTGAAAAAAGATGGGAACGTTATGTGGGAAAATAAATTTTAAAATACTATTTGTCATAATTGTATATACAGTATAAAAACTCCTTGTAAAGGACACCTAAGTGCAGAGACAAAGTGTCCTTAAGGCGAGAGGTGTTCTCATACCGGAGAGTTGCTCAATAGTAAAAATGGTAATTTTGTAAATGAAAACGGTCTTCTATCTCGGGTGTCCTCTGAAAGAGGTTCTACTGTGCTTTAATAATATTTTCACAATATTGTCTCCCTACTTTTGATTATCACATATTTTATTTATATTTAGGCACATTTCGCTCGTCAACACCGCCAGGTATATATGAAGGACACGGCGTGGTGGTGTTTCCAGTTTTGCGCGCTGCTGGCCCGGATGTGTCCGGAGCCAGCCAGAGGAGGAGGAGGACAGGTGAGTCTTCCCAACCTTCTACTTCTAATTGACTAAGATTACAAGAGATATAAGGGGACACAAAATAATCGTAAATGTTCCAGGAAAAAGGGAAGAAAGACACCCGGGGAAAAAAGCGATTTGCTGAAGAATGCTCGTTGAAAATAAGACTGCCGTGAAGATGTGATTTACTGATAGTTTCCAAAAAATGGACCCATTATTCTACGCTTTTCCCGCAGTCCTAAATGTCATATTTTAATACCATTCCAATATTGAACTCTATCTTTATTAAAATGAAATGTTGAATCGATATTTGTTACACTACTCCGCCAAAACTACTGAATTAATCTTTAGGAAATATCATCTGATTATATAATATAATGTATAGGTAATTCAAAACTAAAACAAACCTTAGTAATTTTAACAAATCGTAATAAAAATTAGTCTTTCTGATGGTTTTCTTTAACAAAAGAGGCTAATAAAAAATTTGATCGTTTGTTAGTATATATTTTTACAATGTTATTGACACTAAAATTATTCAACCGACTTTAGGCGTCCTATTAAACTTGAATAAAATGTACTTAGATAATATCCAGTCAAAGCCCTGTCCATTGGCTAGTACTTTATATATGAAAGATAACAAGATTTAAATGTGGCAATTTTATCATTGAATGGCACTTTAATTATTATAGTATGGAAGAAATGCAAGGTTTAAAAAGAAATAAAGTACTTCCTGGTTCATCCAGTCAGTATATAATAATTATATTTTTTTTATATAACTTTAAAATATGCACAATTTTAAATGGATTTAAACTATATATTCAGCTATTTATACCAAATATTTTCCAATGGTTTGATGGATAATAATGCCCTTCCATTATTTTATCATTGCGCTGTGTAAGGGAAGTAGACATTGTTCATTTAAAAAGAATATGCTTTAAAATTAGATGAATTGTATATAACAGATGACCTGCTAATGCATCATATTGACCTATGCCGGGCTGTATCGAAAGTTCGTTCCCATAAATACATCTTCCAACTGTGTCCATAGTCTTGCGAACATCCCCCTTCTCACAGATTATATTGAATCTAACATAATTAAATATGAATCAGCTCATCCTTCGATAGAGGATCAAAATACTTATAGACCACATTCTCCAAGTATAATTAGATCTTTTTTGAGTGCAAAAATGGATGAATTATTTCTAAAAACAAATGAAACATTCCAAAGTTTTTTCCGTTTGGAATTCCAACATATTTCCGCTCCAATTTTTATAATACCCAGTTTATAACGAACCATGGAAATGTTAAGGGATTTTAAACAAAAATTGGCGCGGTTGAAGACTCTAGCTGTCATTGTGACAACAAATTCCAGGACTTAAAACGCTTATTGCTGGAATGCCCACTCTTCTTCACCGCTAGACAACAAACAATAAATAATGTTGTAGCTCTTTATCAATTTGTAAATAGCAGAGAGAATTATCATAGGTTTAACTATTTTTGTAAACATATTTATGATTATCTTTCAAACCTGAAAGGTTCAAGTTCCTAATATATATTATTGTTTCTATTTTTATTTTGAATAGATTTTTGTTTAATATGCTTATAACTGCTCCTGTTTAAAAATGTAAATCGACGCAATTATCCCTAGCCGGGATATCGCGTTTTGTGTGTTGAAATAAATAAATAAATCACATTAAATCATATTTAAACAAAATATATTTATTCGTTGAGGTAGAGACCGTCAGTTTCAATAAAAGCCAGCCATCCTCTTCCCAGGTTGTTAATTGGCTGACGATACCATTCTCGGGGTTTGGAGCCGAAAAAGTCACGACAGGCAGTTTCAAAGTGTCTTTCACTTATAAAAATAGCCATGGACTGAAATAATAAAATTCAGATAGTACTTTATCCGAGCTATAAGCATGGCGAGTACTACTTAAATGCACTCTAAATTAATTAACTTTATTCACATCCTTTAACGCGATATCCCAAACTCAGGGATATTTGCCTCAATACATTTTTTTACATCATAACAAATTGGCTATATACAAGCTTATACTATTCAATTGATTTACATAATAATCCAAATATAATTGGTTGAGGAGAAAAAAGACAAACATACAAAACAATTACCTTAAAAAACCCTCTTTACTTTATTTTATTTATTGATACCAAGCTCAATGAGTTGGAGCGCTGTCATGTTGCAGGTGACTCTCTTTCGATGATCAAAGAGCATATCGAGTCTTTAAAACTTCATTTACTCTGTTGAGTTGGTCTGAGTAGAGATCAGCTTTAACTGACGACCATCAGGAACAATTTCTTCGTGAACATTTAATCGATGTTCTACCATATAGTCAACGTCAATTTAGGACCAAAGTGATCCTGTTAAACTACATGTTTAGCCTCTTGATATCAGGGTACCCATTGTCTTCTTGTTTTGAAGTTAAAAAGATAGTTCCACTTTTCATCCCAATTACAAGCGACTTCCAAACCGAAGATCTTGCAGATTTTCTAACAATCGTTTATATCTATAGACTCTCATCTAGGTCTGGGCTATAGTCAGGCCATTGGGATCTTAGGCGTTTTCTAATAAAGTACAGCTGGGGCAGAGTTCGGTTGATCATATCTTTGGATGGTTCAAGTCTGGCTGACATTTAACGCGTAGATTGTTGTGGGTTGTCCACCACCAGAAATCGTAGGGTTTTAATATCCGTCTAATGTGGTTGTCCCATTTGAGATGTGTCCTCAGGGCTGATGTCTCTTTCTCTAAATCTCTTGAAACCTTTGAAGCTGTTCTTCTTTTGCTATTCCTTTCAACTTCGCATATGTATTTTGCCGCCATATTTGCATTTAGTTTTTTTTTTCGAAAATAAGCGCAATAGTACTCGGATCTTTTTTATCATCCATTCTTTAGCTCTCTACTAGAATACTGAAATGTTATTCTAAATCCAATTGGGCTTATTTCAATCACATGGGCACGCTCATCGACCTTGGGACCGAACCTTTATTTATTTAAACTGAATTTATAATGGTATAGATTTGTATAATTTGATTTTATAAAGAGCTTCCACTTAAGAAACGAAATTTTGATATAGCCCCCCTTGTATAATGTTCTATTCATGTATTTTTAAGGTTATTTTCAAAATTGAGCTCTTTATTCTGGATAATATAAGCTAACATACGTATAAAATCCATATAATTAATATAAAACCTATCTCCATATACTTCACCAAACCACATCGTGAGAAAACGATCAAATCGAACTTGATATCTGGAGGTTAGATTCAATAGATATAACTACCTAGTTGATTAAACTGGCTTTATGAATATTCTTCAATTTCTACCTCTGGGTTACTTCACTTATATTCGCTTAATTTTATACCATTTCTGTTTGATTTTCACTAAACCTCCAATTTCAGCCCTTTAAAAGATTGGTCTTATATATTGGAGGTGTCCCTATTGCTTTGAAAAGGCGTTTACATCAAAATTACTATGGGAATAATTTGCAACTACATTACCAGTGTAGTGATCAGAGTGTTTTGGGTTCAGCCCTCACGCCGTCTACGCTGTCCCTGACGGCGTGGCCTGTCCAAGCTGGATGACCAGCTACGACCCCGACCAGCTGGAAGGGTGGGTACTCTTCTTGTTGTCTAACTTATTCTTTATGTAAATGTAGAAATTCATGTGAATATATATATAAATCCCAGTAAATACTGTCAAATGATATGACTGCTTTGAATTGTCGCCAGCCATTACTGTGGAAACCGCTGTCTAAAAAAATTACTCTTTTCCAAGTAGCCGCCTCTAACAGTGATTCCCCACATTCCATAACAATTAAAACCCTTCACACCCCATTTATATTCAATTTATTCAGGCAAAATTATTTTTTGTAAAAGACAGCAGAAACATTTTAAAACTTTTTATTTGCTCATTTATTAATTTATTCATTTTTGAAAATAAAAGTGCCCTCGAAAGGTATATGTGTTTTGTTTCTCTCCCTTGTCAGTGTGTATGAACTAATGTTCTAAAATGGTTTTCACCAAATACAGGAAGTTTCTATAAGTGATCTGGTGGGTTCCAGGGACTTCGGCCGGGTATATTTCATCCCGGAAGGAGTGGCCGCCCCTTCGTGGGCCGTCTACTACGAGCCGTGGCAGCTCAGGGAGTAAGTTCCTGACTTCTATTGACTCTTCGAGATATTCTGTCCTTGTTGAGAGGATACCTTTTTTAGAGAACTGAAAATACGATTATTTCTAGGCCTCAAGATGTTTACAAACATTTCTATTGACGCTTACAACATATTCATTGAGGGAGTTCATATATATGTTTATACAAGTAATATATACTTGTAATAAATGGATTTGTTGTGTGTTAATGTGTGTTTGATAAATTCTATTTATTTAAAAAATAGCTAATCAAAAGTTATTTCAGATTGAACCTGTTTAATTACATAGTATAAGGTTGTATTTAGTGTTGTAAGGTGTTGGGAACAAATTGTACTGGGGTCCCACAGGACATTGGTTACATCTACTGTTGAAACGCTTCTACTCAGAGGTGTTAGCATTGCGGAGAATTCAAGTGCTGAAATTAATTACTCTGAAACTTTGCTATAACACTTAATCTCTCCCAGCTATATTGTGAGTTGGAATCATTTCTTATAACGATTTGTTTTTCTTAGTTTAATTATTTCAGAAATTATATAAGTTCTCAATTTATAGGTTCTTGAAAATTACACGATATCGATTTTCTTAAATAGAAGGCCATATCGAAGCACTACAGGCACGACCTATTCTCTCCTCCTTGCAAACTTCACCCAGCACTATCAAGGCGATTTCTTGCCAGAGCCACCTTCAATAGTTTAAAAAGACAACACCAATTAGAGAGAAATAGGTCAGCCATTAAGATATGTAACAGTGATGTGGTATAAGGATGACTCCAGAATTGTGATATAATGGAATTTCAATATAAGGTTGTTAAATAAAATATAATCACTGAAAACATCAGCTTAGTACATAGGCTAATTAAATACCATTTGGAATATTGGTGGAATTGAGTAGATATTAACACAGGTTATCGCGTGCTCCAGTTTTCCTGAGGAGTGGGACCGCCCGGCTCCCAGCGAGAAGGTCCCCCGGTCCTCCGTCTTCGGAGGGAGGGACCGCGAGGTGGACCTCGAGGAGGAGGAGGTGGAACTCCAGTGAGTACCTGTTTCACTTAACTTAGACTTAGAGAAATTTATGTTTTCAACGCCCTGCACATTAGAGAAGATATTTTAATAAATGATTTGTTTTAGAAGTCATTCAATTTTTACACCAGTTAGACCCTGCCAATAAGCAGAAGTAATAGAATGAACCGCACAAGCAAACTTTATTAAATGATTAACTACAGAAATTTCATAATTTTAGTGATGTGCAGGAGGGCTATTTTGGCCTCTCTGGAGTCCGCCTGAAGAGAAGGAGCTAAACGCCCCCACAAGGCTCCAGAAGGAATGACCGCGAGGTGGACCTCGAGAAGGAGGAGCTGGCGCTCCAGTAAGTAGCTGTTTCATTTAACTTAGACTTATTAAAATACATCCTTTTAACACCCTGCCCATTAGAGCAAATATTCTAATAATGAAGTGACTTAGATGGTATTGATTTTTCAGTGGTCAAAACATACTAATGAGCAGAAGTAATAGAACAAACCACAATATAAAATTTTTATTACAAGTTTTTTTTTTCAGAAATTAATTATTTGCGTGATGTGCAGGAGGGCTATTTTTGCCTCTCTTGAGTCCGCATGAAGAGCCGGATCAAAGCGCTATCTTAAGGCTCAGGAATGTTTCAAGCTCAGTCCCCGGATTATCCTTCTGTCCAAGTTTTGGAAGGATCACTACGAACAACCTCTAGTTATTTCAATGGGTCATCTACCGGCTTCAAGTGCGGCGAAAGCGATTTCATTGGAGTACCGACCATTAATACCGCCTCTATTCATCTTGCAACCCGTCTCCTTGAAGAGTTTTAGATGGCCTGCCGAGCATTGCAAACTCACTGAAATAAAAATTGCGGAATAAAACCATCACTCGTCCTTAGTGATTGGCACGTTTTTCTGAAGATCTAATATTTCTTTGATTAAAACGAATATTATATTTCCCGGGTCTAAGCTGAACTAGACCCATTTGTCTCCGAGTCCTTACTGAATTCGACCCGCTGGTCTCTGAGTCCTGGATGAATTCGACACGCTGGATTTTGTGACCTAGCTGAACTAGACCCAGTTTATTCTGAGTCTTGGCTAGACTCGATCAGTGGATATCGAGTCCTGACTTACCTCATCTGCTGATCTCCGAGTCCTGAATGAACTCTATCTCCTGGAGTTCGAATCCTGGCTGAATTTGACTCGCTGGTCTTCGAATCAAGGCCCATTTCGACCCGTTTATCTCCGAGTGCTGGCTGAACTCGCTCTATGAAATTCGAGTCCAGACTGAACTCTACCTGCTGGTCTCCGCATCCTGGCTGAAATCGACCCGCTTATCTTCGAGTTCTGAATGAACTCGATCTGCTGAACTCTGGATCCTTGTTGAACATGATCTGCTGGACTTCGGATCCTGATTGAACTCAAACCGCTATGTTTCGTGAGCTGGATGAACTCGATCCATTGACTTTGAGACATGGCTGAACTAAACCCGCTGGTCTTCGTGTCATGGCTGAACTCAATTCACTGGGCTCAGAGTTCTGGCTGAACTCGACCCGCTTGTTCCCGAGACCTGGCTGAACTAGTCCTGGAGGTCTCAGAGTCCTGGTTTGACTTGATCTGAAAGTTCTGAGTCCTGGTTTAACTGGTCCTGGATGACTCCAATTCCTGGTTGAACTTGTCCTGGAGATCTTTGAGTCCTGATTCAACTCGTATTGGAGGTTTCTGAGTCCTAGGCTTAACTAGTCCAGGAAGTCTCCGAGTCCTCGATGAACTTGACCTGGAGGGCTTTGGGTCCTTGTTGAACTTGACCTGGAGGTTTCTGATTCCTGGCTGAACCTGTTCTGAGAATCTTCGAGTCTTGGTTGAACTTTACCTGGAGGTTTTCGAGTCCTGGTTGAACCTGACCTGAAGGAATCCGAGCCTGGCTGAACTTGTCTTGTAGAACTCCGCGTTCTGGGTGAATTTGACCTGGAGGTCGCAGAAATTTGGCTGAACTTACCATGGAGGGCTTCGAGTCGTGGTTTAACTTGAACTGGAGGTCTTCGAGTCCTGGTTGAACTTGACCTGGAGGAATCCGAGTCCTTGTTGAACTTGTCTTGCAGAACTCTGAGACCTGGGTGAACTTGACCTGAGGTCTCAGAATTTTGACTGATCTTGACCAGGAGGGCTTCGAGTCGTTGTTGAACTTGACGTTTTCGAGTCTTGGGTGAATTTGACCTGGAGGACTCCGTGTCCTGTCTGAACTTGACCTGGATGTCTTCAAGTCCTGGCTGAATTTGACCTATAGGTTTCCCACCATGGCTGGACTTGTCTTGGAGGTCTCCGAGTCCTGGTTGAACTTGACCTGGATTTATTAGTGTCCTTGTTGAATTTGTCCTGAAGATCTTTGAGTCCTGGTTGAACTTGATCTGGATATATCCGAGTCCTGGTTGAAACTGACCTGGAGGTTATCGACTCCTGGGTGAATTCGTACTGAAGGACATCGAGTCCTGGCTTTCTTCCTCCCTAAAATCTAAATACAATATATCTATAAATATAATTGGAACAATTGATTTTTTTATATTCGAATTTGTGCAATAAAATAAATTCTTCAAAATAACTTTGCCGTGAATCAATCAATTCACTCACATACTAAGTTATAGACTTCTGCCTGGAGAAATGGATTTGATCTTTCATCATATCCCAACTACACTTTGTACAGACCATGGTAATAACTAGGGAATATTTTTACCTTATTGTGAGTGAATCACATACCAGATACATAAATAAAATATTCAACTTTGCAACTTCAATTTGCTTTAGTCCCGTTTTCTTACTTGAACTCACTAATAGGATTGAAATTGTGCAAAGGTTGGGAACCATTGAAGTTATTTGTTTTTCAGAAATAAATTATGTTTCATGGTGAAATAATCGCGGTAACCTTTGAAAGGTATTTGAAAAGTTTATATTCCTCTTGTCAGTGATAAAATAAACGATATAAAGAGGGTGATAACAAAGGTGGTAGAGGTAAATTCTTGACTCTCTTAATTCTTCAAATCACTTGATAGCTGGACTCCATTTTGAAATATTGTAATAAAGCAAATATAGTGTTGTGGACTACAATATTAGATTTATTTGGTTAGATATGGTGTATCAAAGGGTACCACTGATAATTAGGGAGGGTGGGTTGTAGAAAATGGGGAGAACGAGATATTTTTTGGGGGCAAGGACAGTTTATTGTCAGGAAACCACTCATGTATGAGGTTGATTGATTCTGAGACAGAGATTCGATGAGGCTAGGATGGCCCTCTACGACGATCTATAGGTTGAGAATAGGATTCAATGAGTAAATATACGATGCGCCCGGCATAGCTCTAACAGTGGCAGATAGAGATAGAGATTTCTAATCACCTCATTCAAAGTTGTCATTTGCAGGATTAAAAATCAGGCTTGTCTACAGTCGATTTAAATTTCTGAATATATCAAGAGTTTTGAGATGTAGCTCTGAAAAAAGGCATTACAGGGCGTTGGTTCCAAATGTTTAGCTCTGGGGATTTTCACTTTGAAATGTACCACAGCTGGATGATGAAACCATGAAGCATTCCATAAAGAAGATAAACAGTGCAACATATGATGAGCTTGCCAAATCCCTCCAGGTTTAGGATTAAATGATCACAGCTCACTTGGATAGCATAGGAAAGAGATAAAGTAGGTCAAGTTAGTACTCTACAAACGCTGGACCTAGGACAAGCAGCAACGATCGGGAACCTAGTTTTAATCACTTTCTAGACATCTTAACACATCAATATTAAATTGAGTACTCATTGATAAATAAATTTGGTCCTGTTTAACGCTTCCAAGAGTCCTCGCCATCGGTTGTCACTACTGAACACTGAGCCACACGGGACATTTCTACACCCGCGCAGGATAATGCTTCGTATTTGTTAGAGTAGCGGCTAATTGGTTATTTGCGGGCTGCTACTATATAGGCAAGCCATCAATAGAGACCTGTACTGACAGTAAATGGAACGTGTGCACAAGAGATTGAAGTATAAAGAGCCAGTATTGATTGAAGGCAAAGTTGTGATGTTCCTTAGGGACAATAATAGACCACATGTGACAAGAAACGTCTGAAGTACCATACCTGGTTGGGAGGTTCACCATATTCGCCAGACCTTGCGCTAACAGATTACCCTCTCTTTCATTCCCTAGACTGCTCTCACAGTAGGGAATCTTTCCTAAATGAGGAAGATACGCATTCGTTGAAAGTTGAAAGAACGTACATAAAAGACTGGTGAATATGGAAATTACTCTATTCAAAATATACTCTATAACAAAAAATCGACGCATCAAGAAGCAGTTGTCCGATTTATATGAAAATACGTATACAAAGAGGTTTCGACCAAACATGCAAATGATTGAAATTTGTTGGCCGATTTATGCAAAGCAAGAGCTCCAGCGCATCTGAACTGCGCATCCAGCACGAGCATTCTAGACTCAATATTCGGCGCGGCACGAGCTGATTTTCAGAATTTCCGTTTAATATTTTAGCAGTACGCCTATTTCTACTGTATCAATGCCTCGCCGAAAGATTCGTGCTCATTACTAACATATGTCAGAGTTTGAAACTGGTCGTGCAATTGGATTGAAAGAGGCTGGTTGGTCTAATCGACTAACCGCGCGACATCTGCGTCGAAGTGATGCGGCTATTAGGCGATGTTGGCAAAAGTGGGTCAACAACGGAAGTATGCAACGTCAGGACGGCAGCGGTCGACCAAGGGCAACAACAGAACGGGAGGACAGGGCAATTTTCCGAATGGCTGTCGCAGCACTGGAATCCACGTTATCTACCATCCAACGTGTGACCGGCACACAAGTGTCCAAAATGACCATCAACAGGCGACTGAGAGTGCGGAATCTAAGAGCTCGCCGACCGTTACGATGCCTACCCCTCACACCCGTGCACCGACAAGTCCGACTACAGTGGTGTCGGGAGCGATCAACTTGGAACTGCGCTGACTCGGGACGTATTAAAATATACAAGTATCAGAGTCATCAATCAATTCTTAATTCTGTCACCGTTTGCTTTTGTGAATGGAATATATACTCAAATATGGCCATTTCTTATAAACATCGGTAGTTCAAAGGCGAGAATGCTCGCCTGCCACGCGGGCGGCCCGGGTTCGATTCCCGGCCGATGCATTTTTTTTTACAATTTTTAAAACTCATTTATATATTATACAAGAATGACATCCACGGCACCAATTTATAATTGTAACGAATAGTATTTGAATAAAAGCATTTAATCGGGTAAAACCCGGGCGTTTCCCAGGTCATTCGGCTAGTAGTCTATAGTGACGAGTCCCGTTTCTTACTGTGTCCTGACGACCTTCGCAAACGCGTCTGGAGACGTCCTGGGCAGCGTGTGGATCCTGGCCTTACTGTCGAACACCACACAGGTCCACAACAGGGCGTTATGGTCTGGGGTGCCATTTCATTTGATAGCAGGACCCCATTGGTAGTCATTCCTGGCACCTTGACAGCACAACGGTACGTAGATGACATTCTACGGCCTGTTTTGTTGCCGTTCCTCTCACATCACCCCGGGCTTACTTCTCAACAAGATAATGCCCGGCCACACACGGCACGTGTTACTATGGATTGTCTTCAATCTTGCCGAACTCTTCCGTGGCCAGCAAGGTCGCCTGATCTCTCGCCCATAGAGAACATCTGGGACGTGATGGGAAGGCGATTGCAACCATCCCGGAATGTTGACTATTTAGCCCGACAGTTGGAGGCAATTTGGCAAGAAATCCCGCAGCACACCATCCGGAATCTTTATCAGTTCATGATATGCCGGGTGGCAGGCTGCATCCAGGCCAGTGGGGATCCAACGACATATTGACATTCTCAATTTATGACGATCAAACTCTGAAATAAAACAATTAATTGTTCGGAAATTTTAATCGTTTTTCTCTCTATACATGCTCTTTACATACACCAATATTTGTCCTATTCTGACAACTCCTTCTTGGTGCGTCGAATTTTTGTTATACAGTGTATTTCATAATTATATTTTGAAAATACACCAAAAAGGCAAGAATTTGACATACCTAATTAAATAATTGTTAAAAGTTTGTTAATCCCGGTCACACAACATTAAAGCATTTATAAATCAGTGTTAAATAGTCGGAACACTTGGGTCGCATCAGAACACATCAGTCACATTGGGATACACACACACACGACTCTTGAGCTCCAGGAGGAGCAGGAAACAGAACATGAGGATCAGTTAAGGGACCTCTTTCAACAACTGAACGATAAAGCTATCCTGAGGCTCCTAGATAAGCAAGGGATGGTCATAGACAATGTCGTGCTTGCGGTCATGTACCCCTATCTTAGGGAGCGTTTCCTCGCGAGACTCTCGCCTGAACACAAGATCATTCTTGTCCAATTCCTTAACACTGTCACCGAGCATGCCCGGGAGAAGGATTCCATAACTCTCAACGGCCTGTCCGAACTCAAGGCGGCTTTGAGCGTCTGATGAAATCCAGACGTCCCTCCGGAGGGGGCTCAGTCTGTTCTAAATATTTCTCCCTATTTTAACCTATAATCTCTCTCCCTACTGTTGACTAGATGTCAATAAACTGTTTTTAATTGTCAATTGCCACACACACACACTAGTCAAACTCATGAGAAAACTAATGTCAATTAATAACAATAGAATCACAAAAAAAACTGGAGTCACAACAGATCACCGGAGTTAATTCGGAACTCTAGTGTCAAGTCATAAAACTAGAGTCCCATCATATAACTAAAGAAGACCTGTGGTGCATCAAATTGAGCTAACACCAGAGTGGAGTTGAGGCGAAGTTTAACTTGGTATAAGCTCAGTTTGATTTAACACAGGTCTCCTCGTTTTCTTTTTATGTTGAGAGACACACACACGACGCTATATAAAATATCTGAGGAATTTCCGTTTATCGAAAATTCAACAATCCAAAATTTCTTAGAGATTTCCTCACAATAATCTGATACGATAACGAAGCAACATGGATGCGACTACAAAGCGGTAAATATAATTTAAATCACAACCCACTTGATAGAACTTTATCAATTTATAAAAGGCAAAATCATGTAGCAGAATCTTAAAAGTTTCCATGGACTAATTTTTCAACTTCTTATTAATGCCTGAATAATTGGAAAAACTTCCTTTATTTATTTTGAATTTTTTATATATTAATAAAAATATAATCAGGTTTCTATAATACTAGAGTAGTGCTGTACCAAAGTCTAGACATTTTCTTGTATGTTGAATCTTATTTTATATCGAGAAAAATTAGCGAAGTTAAGGTAATAAATTATAATATAGGGAATTTCATTTATTACTAACATTTTCTTTGATATTTTCAATATTGCACTATCCATCAATTCAGTGTGTATTGCTAATGTTTATTGATATTTGCCAAATATCCGATCTTTACAATATGTAATTAGGATATTCATTCTATGAAATCTCGCTACTTATACATAGAATGAAAGATTGTGTGGTTATAGAAACTTTTAAATTATAATTCAAACATTCTCAACGCTGTATTTCAATCAGGAATATTCACCACAAAGTTGAGTTTCTATTCTCATTATGTCAACATATACATTTAGGTGTCGAAGTTTTGGATTCGGAAATGTGATTGGCAAGAACGTCTGTGCGATCACATAGAACCAAGAAATTTCAATTCTGGAAATTAGCATTTTATGTGTGGCTAATATAGATTGAGATATTTATTTGCAAGAGTTCAATTCAAATATATTCTCGAATTTCATAGGTCATGATTGAATCAATGCATCTTTTTTTAAATAAAAAAATAATAAAAAATTCATTAATCTATATAAAAAGGCGTTCCTATATATGTGACAGGAAAACAATTATTTCTGAATATTTCGAGAGATTGTTTCCAATATATCTATTTTATTCGCAAAAACTTGAAATTTTTCTGTTATCGAGTTCTTAAATGGAGTTACAAACGTTAATTTATTTATCTTTAATTATAATTTGATCTCTTTAACCATTTTAGATCAATTTTCTATTTGAAAAAAAAAAACAATGGAACATATATTTTCTAAGAGAAAATATTTAAATGAGAAAGATATACTAGATGATAAAATATTCAAGAAAACTTTGATTCAAATGTTATACTTTGATATATGATCATAAGATATAGAATGAGTTCTCTTTTATTGGAACTTTAAAAAAGCTCCAAAACGCTTCAAAACAGCTCCTAGAATATTTATAATAACATTCCTATATTATCTATATACATATATGAGCGGGCTTTATAAATCAATTACCAAAGTGATGTCTCAGGTTGAAATTCAACAAAAATTTATTTTAAATGTCAGGAATTTTGCTTTCTCTATAAATGATGTTCTGTGACGAATAAATTCGCCAATATCAGCACAGAGTCAAATTTGGAAGACGTCAATTATATCCCAATACCCTGCTGAAGAATTGCTAATAATGAAAGTTGCTGCTTTACAAGTTACCTATATATAAGCTCTAGTACACATGATAAACGTCATATTAAATCACGCTGAATTAAACTGTTCAAAAGTGTATATCTACACAGGTAGAATCAGTTGTCACTCACAAGATGCCAGAGTACAGTTGAATACTTCACGGTCAAGTTGAAATTGTGCGCGAATCGAGGAGGACCTTTGGAATAAATTAATCCCAGTGAACCATGAAAAATTATTCTCCCGAGTGCTCTACAATTAACTTCGAATGCTTTTCTTTCATAGTCTGTGTTTTTTTTATATTTAAAGGCATATTCGATGTATTTTGGTTATCACTGGACTTGAGATTCTAAGACCGCAGAAATATATATTGTTGGTGTCTTGTCCATAGTATATATTGTTGAACCTTGCGATGTAGATGGCTTTTGTTCACTGGTGCTGCCATAAAATGATGAGACTCTTTATTCAATCAACAAGAAAGATAATGAACAGCAAAAAAGAAACAATTCATATTATACGAAATTATCATACTTGAAAATAATATAAAATATCAAAATTAATTTCCTTAAAACTTTAAAATGAATAGGTAATGAAATTTTTAAATGAGTCTATGCCGATATTTCTTGCTCCTGTGAAATGATCGTGTTCTCACGACAGTTTTCTAGCCTCTCGAAGTAGGGCTTGAATACATGAACTGTTGTTGTCCAGGCTTGGTTTGTCCAGGGTTGTCTTTCGGCACAATAGAGTAATTCACATCGGGTAATATAAGGCCTAAATAAGGCCGAAAAAACGTCTAAGGAGTTACTCACATTTTCCAAGCTTTCTGACTGGAGTACAAACTGAGACTGTCTCCTGGTTGATAACTCATTTCTGGATGTTTATTATTTTGATACATTTTCATTCTCTTTTTTTGTATTGCATATTTTTTAACAAATTGTGGAGTGGCCAAATATCAAGGAACAGGTTAAAACAACGTATAGTTGACTTCTGTTACACTAGATGGCGCTCTGCCATCTTTAAAACGCTCATGCTAGTTGTAACGATATGCCTAATTTGTTATTAAATTATTTAGCCTTGAAATTCTCTCTAAAAATTATTTATATACTCCTTATAATTGCGTGGATCAGGCTCGTAAATGATAATAAAGTCGTTCCATATTAAAGTAGGTTCTCTTAGGTATAATAGGAAAAAAACAGGGAATATTTGGTAGTTTCCTGTACTGTTGAGTTATGGGCGTGAGTTAAAAACTGAACAATTTCGTCGCAATGTTTCAAATCCACATTCAAGTACATACTGATAATATCTATTAATGTTCTTTTTAGGCGTTCTGTGAGGCCATTTAACTGAGGATGTTATAAAACAGTGTTTTATCTCACAAAGTTGCATTAATTATTTCATCAGATTGCTGGTAAAATGGCTTCCTATATTACTAATAACGTGATGCGATGCCCCAGGTGCCCATTCAACATGTGTCTAAGGTAGTTTATTAAAATTCGCTCTTTTATATACCACTAGCAACCATGCTCTACCTTCAGTTTTTGAATTTTTCTTGAAGAGACATCTTTGATGAGGACCCAAGGAGATTTGAACGACCTCGTACGTTATTTAGATTTATCCATAAAACAGAGTGAACTTTTAGGCTCTAGGTTAAAAGGCTGGAATCTTCTGCATAAAGGCACAAAAGTATGCTTTTTTCGCAAGCGTCAAGATGAATTTCAAGATTTATTTTCACAAGAGAATGATTTAGTACTCGTATATTGCAATGATGTTGTTAGTTTAATGTAAGCGCTTGGTCATGACCATGATACAGAAGAGTGGCGTTTATATTCGTTGATTCTTCAAAAATTAGTTTGAAAGTTGTTATCCTTCACAACAGAAATAAGTTCCCATCAGTGCCAATAGCACATGCATCCAACATGAAAGAGATTTACGTAAACATGAAACTGCTTTTGAAAAAGATAGAATATGAAAGATAGAGTTGGAAAATATGCAGCGATTTGAAAGTCATTGCTCTCTTGCGTGGATTACAGCTTGGATATACAAAACTTTGTTGTTTTCTGTGTGAGTGGGATAGCAGAGATAGAGAAAAGCATTACATTAAAAAAGCTGGCCGAACCGTGAAATCTCTACTCCAGGACATAAAAATATTGTAAATCCTCCCCTGATCGATTCAGAAAATATTTATTTACCACCATTACATATTAAACTGGGTTTAATGAAGAACTTTGTCAAGGCAATGGATCGAAATGCCAGTGGATTTGCCTACCTAAAACAAAAATGTTCTATCATAAGTGATGCGAAAATTAAAGAAGGCATTTTCGTTGGACCTCAGATTCGAGAATTGCTGCAGGATGGAAATTTCAAAATAGTTCGAATGAAGTTGAAGCAGCAGCATGGAATTCCTTTAGAAACGTTTCCAAGGACTTCTTAGGAAGTGTCAAGGTTGAAAATTACCGAGACATAGTTAATGATCTGTTGCTTTCCTACAAGGCACTGGGATGTAAGATGTCTCTCAAGATCCATTTCCTGCATTCACATCTGGATTTCTTTCCAGACAATCCTGGTGCAGTTAGCGATGAGCATGGTGAGAGGTTCCATCAAGATATATCAAGCATGGAGAAGCGGTACCAAGGTAAATGGAGTCCCGGTATGCCTGCTGACTACTGCTGGACACTCAAGAGGGATGTACCACAAAAAAGTATAGAAGAAAATCCACTGTCACTACTTTTCAATAAAATAAATATATTTCGTTCATATAGGCATATATATTAAAAGGCATTTCGAATTTTCAAGTAGGTGTATCTCAAAAATCTTGCGTGATAGAAAAACCCTAATGGTATATTTGGAATCAGCACAAAGAGCACGGCAATGTACAACTGCTAGAATTGAGTGACAGGATTTGAAAGCTAGCCTCTAATAATTTTGATAACGCTCCAATACCGAAAAAAATCCAGAAAATTCCTTAAAGATAATTGCTTATTTTCTATCTGTTTGATACTAATTTTAGGTTCTGTATATTGAAAAGGCATCGAGCTCAAGACAGAGATGGCTGACGTTTTTGGGATGTCATATGTACAGTGTAACCCAACGCTAGATAGTGAATAAAATTATTGTAATAATTAAGAAAATATGGCATATAGAGATATAATTACAATGTATATGAAATTGTAAATTGATATGTAGGATTCCTTGTATATATTTAATATTATTTTATTTCCAAAAAGAGAGAATTTCTGATGTTAAATTTAAAATAATAATAAACATGTCTTTGATTATGTTCAATTATCCCTCCCTATACATCAATTCGGTATACGAGTATATTGCAAATTCTTATTGATATTTTCACAAATCCGCTCTTTAAAACATATAATTAAGATATTTATTCTAGAGATCATCTCTCTACTTATATATAGAATGGAATATGGTGGTTTAAAAAGCTTTCAGTTACAATTTAAACACTTAATGTTGTATTTCAATCGGGCAAATATACCGCAATTTAATGTTGGAAATTAACCTTTTATGAGTGGCAAGATTAGATCGAATTATTTCGCAAGAGTACAAACCAATTTTCAAAAAGTTGCTCAAAATATATTTTGAAGATCATAATTGAATTATTAATTCTTATCAAATAAAAATTTTCATAAAAAGTCCATTAATCCATATAAAAAGGCTTTCCTAGATCTGTGAAAGAAAATCAATTATTTTTTAATATTTCCAAAGATTGTTTCCTCTATATCAATTTATATCACAAAATCTATATAACATTTATTCTGTTGAATAATATAGAGAGTTCTTAAATTAAGTTGTAAACTTTAATTTCTTTTGATTAAAATATAATTTGATCTATTGAACCCTTTTAGATAAATGTTATATTCAGAAAACAATGAAACATAAATTTTCTATGAAAAATTAATTAATCGAAATAGCCACTAGGTGGAAAATATTCAATAAAACTTTGATTTATATGTTATACACTTTGATATATTTATATATGCTTTAAAAATATATTTAACGTAATTCAAGACACCAAACAAATTGACAAGCACCTTTTGATCTTACTCATTAAAATTGAGTTTGCTTTTTTTTTGGAACTTTGAAACAATCTTACGCTTCGAAACTGATTCTTAAATAATTACAATACTCATATTTGATTGGATAAAAGATTTATTTGCCAAATATTTGTTGGCTGAACGTCATATGGGTTTTTATTATATGAAGATATAAAAATGGATTTCTCTATTTTTATATTTATAATAATATTATTATCTATATATATTTGAGCGGGCGTTTATTAATCATTTACCGAATTGATGTCTCAGGTTGAAATTTAACTGAACCTATTAAAAATGTTAAAATGTTTGCCTTCTTAATGAATAATATTCTGTGACGAATTTTATTTTTTTACTATCAGTATAAAGTTTTATTCAGAAGTCGTCATTTATACCCTAATACCTTTTTAAAGAATATTGCAGATAATCAAAAAATGATGATTTATAGGTTGAGAAATATTTCTCAATATCCCCATGTGTTAAAATTATTAATAACGAGAAGAATCTTGGATTTTGACGACTTTGCTTAGACTTATTAAAGAAACTGATTCCAAGAAGGTTAATCAAACATTATTGATTTACAAGAGAGAGAACAGAATAAAAGAGAAACTTATAACATAGTAACTTTTGATATCAGAACATAAACGTTTATGGAGATAAGAATCTTTATTTTTGATCATCTCAAGCTTTCGGGCTTGTCTGCCCTTCCACAGGAGAACAATACATTAAGAATATAACGCCGCCTGATGCTGAAACTATTATGAATCTATATACATCTAATATATACATTTACACTAGGATATTTTTGCATATTATTTTACTTAAGATATGTTTTTATTTGATTAAGGTATTTACATATTTTACTATTGTTTGTTTTATTCTATGAGTTATCATATGGGTTGGGAATTCTATTATTTTATGTTAGTTTTATAATGGCTATTGGCTATTACGTATAAGTTACAACATATTATTGTTGATATTATTAGCTGTCACTAGGATATATTGTGTTATATATTTCGGGCAAGTCTATTTTTCTATTGATGCTGTTGTGTTTTTTCTGGATAATAAAGATTCAATGATAAGTCTTTAATATTTGCTATTTATGTTGTTGTAATGTATTTTGGGTTCTTCTAATGCGAAAGTATGACCTGTTTCTTTGCAGTGTTGGAAAATTAGGGATCTATTGTCTTGGTTTCATTATGTTGCGTTTATGTTCATATATTATATTGCTAACTCTCCTTCCTGTCTCCCCCACGTATTTGATATGACAGTTATTGCATTCTAAGGAATATATTGCTTCTTTTTTGTTAGTAGGTTTTATGATAGTAGATTTTTTCTTAGATAATGGATTTTTAATGATGGACCCAATGTTAGGGGAATTACTGTAATATGTTTGGATACCGAAGTTTTTTATGTAGTTGGCTATTGTTATAGATGCTTGTGAAAATGGAATGTAACATATTGCCCTGTAAATATCTGTGGTATTGTTAATTGGGTTATTGATTGTTTTACTTTTGTGGAAATGTTTTAATATAAAGGTGATTGGGTATCCTGCTTGCTGGAGATTATTTATGATGTTCTGTGTTTCAATTATATTTGAATTCTGTTGCGAGCAATGGGTTTGTATTCTTTTGGATAGTGTTTTAACTGTGTTTATCTTATGGCTTAATGGGCAATATGAAGTGAAATGTATATAATTTGGTTCGAAACTTGGTTTGTAGTATACGGAGGTTTGTAATCTGTTTTGTGTCCTTATAATATTGATGTCTAAGAATGGTAGTTTATTGTTTTTTTCAACTTCTATTGTAAATTTAATTCTAGGGTGGTAGTTATTTAATGATGTTAATATGTGGTTAACTTTGTTAGCTGTGCATATACAGAATATGTCGTCTATGTATCTTTTATATATTATTATGTCTGTGGCGAATTGTGTGGTTATCCATTTGTCTATTGTATTCATAACTATTTCAGCTAACGGGGAAGATAGTGGGCTGCTCATGGGCGATCCTTCTATTTGTTTAAATGATTGTGAGTTGAAATTAAAAATGTTGGATTTTAATGATATATCTATTAATTCTATTATTTTGTTAATAACTGTTTGGTCTAGATTATTTTTTATTAAGAAGGATTTAGTGTTATCTAATATTAATTGGTGAGGGAGACTAGGATAGAGAGCCTCAACATCGAAAGATACCATTAAGTGATGGTTTTCTATATTTGTGTTTAATATTTCTTGTATGAATGTGGGTATGTTTGTTATTGATTGAGTGGGAGTTTGTGTCCTAACTAATGGCTGTAAGAATTTGGTTAAATATTTAGCTATTGGGGCAATGGGGGATAGATAAAATGCAACTATTGGTCTTAGTGGTACGTTTTGCTTGTGCAATTTTGGTTTGCCGTATATGTGGGCTTCAGAATCAATATTGCTGAGAAATGCTTTGTGTTCATCTTTGGTGATTATTTTGGATTTTTCCAACCTGTTGATACGGTTAGCGCCTATTTACTTGTGATCTTACACACATACTCTGTAGGAATAATTAATCAATTAAATTATATATACAACAATTTAATCGAAGAAATAACACACTTTAATTTCGAAATGGAATTTGATATTTTCGAAAGCCTAAGTGTTTTTATTTTTTAACGTATTTGCGCGACTCAAACTCGCAACGTAAATGCGCCTTTTCTTGGTATTGCTAAGAGTTTGATATTGGTGGACTGTTGAGTTTTCTGGGATCGGAATTCCTTAAAAATTGTAAATAGAGTCCTGGGTTATTTCTAACTCTTTCTATAAATGCTATAATTGTCTATAATTGAGTCCCAAATTTCGAGGAAAATTCTTTCTTATATTGTAGGGAGGTCACGGTGTATTATTTCACTGTTGTTCCAGTCTGGTATATGATTGTTTATGATAGAGTGCTCGACTTGTCTTCTTCTTTTTCTTTCTTATCTTAATCATGACTGGATGAAGTAGAATGCGTCTGCCATTGTCATTAAGACTGGGACTACTACTCAGTGGCAGGCCGAATTAGCTCCAAAACAAATGGCCGCCTCTAACATGAGGAACAGTCTCCTTGTGAAGCTGCTCCTAACATGGACTACAAACGCTGCTCATCCTGTATCCCTGAATCAGAAGCTCTTACAGGGTACTATCACCGGGCCAGCTGATCCAGAATTTTTAGCGAGCTGTTACTGCTCCCCCTCCTCCTTTTTCATCCAGGCTTGGGACCGGTTAAGTCGGAGTTGCTCGACTAGTAAAGATAACGGTCTAAAACTCTGTTGTCCGGCTGCTTCACTCGTTCTTCAAGTGACTTTTCAGTTATATCTATGTATGTATGTGGATGGCAGAATCTCTAGGGGATTTTGTGACCTAAATATCGATTTCTGGGATGGTGATGAGAAGTCGTAGTGTTGTTCTTGACTGCGGTTTCGTAATGGTTTAATATTCAATGTGTGTGGATTGAGGACTCTTGTAAATCTCTTATCACCTTTGCTGAAAAGAAGAAGACAGAAGCTGTTTTTAGATGGTGTCAGAGGTTTTATTGTAGTTTTGGAATTGTTATAATATCTCTTCATGAAATTGTCTGGGTAGACTTTTCTAGTTAGGCTTTGACTAGATTGGATTGTTCATTTCTTTTGGTCCTGTATTCTATTGCATTATAATGCATGAATATGGAGTTGTTGTTTTTTTTTTTTCAAGTTTTGACTAAGGTTGAATTTTGACTAATGAAAACGAATATTTCAAAGCTTATAATGGCTCTACTGTATTTGAAGGTTTCTGGTAGATACTGGAGTAGATTCGGTGAGCAGTGTTTAGTGCAGTGTTAGTTCGACACCGAAGAATAGCAGTGAGATGTCCTGTTCATTTTTTTCCTATCAACTTTAGAAATGGATTTAGGTTCTTTATATACTGGAGTATGAAATTAATAATGGATCTGTCAGCTATGAAAACACACCGTCAATATATCTTATATAAATTGATCTATTCAGAAAGCTGTGGTTAAATATCATTTTGTCTATCTGATTCATGATGATATTGGGCCTTTCATGGGGATCCCCAGCAACCTTTTAAAACATATAATGTTGTAGCTGTGTGATAGACTGGACAGGACGGCATCTATTGGAATAAGTAAAACGATGTTGGGCTGTTCTATGAATTCAGAGAGGGCCAGGAATTATACGGGATGGAGGCGTTTAGAGATTCAAAATTAAATAATACCTTTCTCAAATTTCCTGTTATTCAAGTTTTCTCTATTATTTCCATTGCTTCTGTTGAGTTTTAAACTGAAAAAGGCAATTTTTTCCATAAAAAAATGAAGACCTGCTGGGCATATGATGCGCAGATCAGCGGGAGAGGCATTGCTGCCAGTGTTGGAGGGAAAGCTCCTAGGGTAGAGATAGAGGGGAAGGAGATGACAGGGATACACAGACAATCTAAAACAATGGACTGGACGACACGAGGAGATGAAGAGGATGGCGGAGAAGTAGGGAGAGATCATGTGGCCCACCCTCAGTAGAGGAAGACATTGAAGAAAGGAGATATGGAGAGACCATGTGGCCCACTCTCAGTAGAGGAAGGCATTAAAGGAGGAAGTATGGAGAGACCATGTGGCCCACCCTCAGTATAGAGGAAGGCATTGAAGGATGAAGTATGGAGAGACCATCACCCTCAGTAGAGGAAGGCACTGAAGGAGGAGGATGCTTTTAAGTGAAGCGGTGGTACAATTGGAAGTGTAATGACTGTGACAATTTATGAATAGAAAACGGTAAATGAATTTTTTAATGCAATATATTCATATATATTGTCGCGTAGAAACTAAATTAAAGAAGAAGTCGATGCCAAAAATTAAGTTTTATTCTTAGTAAAAAAATAGTCTCGATCGACTGAGCCGAGGCGATCGAATAATCTTTCTCAGAACAAAAAAAAAAAAAAACAATTATGCAAACCAGCCTGCTTTGCATAACATAAAAATAAAATAAATGAGATATAGGAAGAAATATTTACATATATATAATAGTAAATGCCGCACTTTTCCCACCTTTGAAAAGAAACAGCGTCCCGCTGTTCAATTGAAGGTTATTGACCAATTTGCATCCGTCTAGCTCTTGATCTTGTCACAGGGCCTGATATCGGTTCTGGGTCGGAGAATCTTTGTTTCAGAACAGGTTCCTTGTTTGGAGTTGAGCCAGATATTTCTTCTTGAAGTAGTGGATCCAAATATGGCTTCATTCTAAGTACATGTACTGTGTCCCTTGTTTTACGACGTTTTGGAGAGTCAGAAATGGCCTCAATTTCGTAATTGACGGGGGACAATTTTCTTGTAATACGGTAAGGACCGAAGTATTTCTTGATTAGCTTTTCTGAGAGTCCATCCTGTCTCACTGGAATGAAGAGCCATACGAGGTCTCCCACATTATAATCCACAGGTCGATGTTTCCTGTCATAGTATTTTCTGTCTTTCTCTTGACCTCGATAGAGATGTAGTTGTGCAAGGTGTCGGGCTTCTTCAGCTGTGGTAATGAGATGTTGAACATAATCACCAACATCATCATTGTCGTGATATGGAAGGAGTGAATCTAAAGTTGTTTCGGCCTCGCGGCCATGCACTAGGAAGAAGGGGCTGAAGCCTGTAGTTTCTTGCTTAGCGGTGTTATAAGCAAATGTTACAAATGGCAGAACTTCGTCCCAGTTTTTCTGTTCCACGTCAACGTACATGGACAACATGTCGGTCAATGTTTTGTTTAATCTTTCAGTTAGACCATTAGTCTGCGGATGATAGGCTGTAGTCTTGAGGTGATTTATTCCACTTAAATTATTTATTTGCTTAATTATTTGGGACATAAAGTTCGTACCACGGTCGGTGATGATCTGCTGAGGAGCTCCGTGTCGGAGAATAATTTCTTCGACAATAAACTTAGCAATTTCCATGGCTCCTGCGTCTGGAATCGCCTTTGTAGTTGCAAATCGCGTCATATATTCGGTGCATACAATAATCCATTTGTTGCCCCGATTCGTAACAGGAAATCTCCCTAATAAATCCATTCCTATCTTTTAAAAAGGAAAATCTGCCGGTGGAATAGGCATAAGTTGTCCAGGCGGTCGTTGTGGAACACTCTTCCTGCGCTGGCATTCTCTGCAATGCGCTATATACTGACGAATGGTCTTATACATTTCTCCCCAAAAGAATCGTTTACGTGCCCGATCATAAGTTTTGGCAAAACCCAAGTGACCAGCAGTAGGTGCATCGTGAAGATTTTTGAGGATTTCCAGCCGCATTTGCTTTGGAAGTACAAGAAGCCGTTGCCTTCCATATGGCTCGTAGTTTCTTTTATAAAGTACTCCGTCCACAACTTCGAAGCCTTTAAAAGGTCCAGTTTGTTCTATTTTGTCTATGATCTTTGCTAAATTGGGGTCTCGACTTTGTTCTGCACGAATATCAATGATCGATATTATATTGGGGAAGTCTTCATGCTCTTCTGGTACAGGGTTCCTTGATAAACAGTCGGCGTCTTTATGTTTGCGCCCACTCTTATAGACTACGGTGATGTCGAACTCTTGCAGTCTGAGCGCCCATCTAGCGAGTCGTCCGGAAGGATCTTTAAGTCCTGCAAGCCAGCACAATGAATGATGATCCGTAACAACTGTGAAATTTCGGCCAAAAAGATAGGGTCTAAATTTGGATGTGGCCCAAACAACCGCAAGCAGTTCTTTCTCAGTGGTAGAGTAATTCTTTTCAGCCTTTGTAAGGGCCCTGGATGCATAAGCTATTGGTCTTTCAGCACCTCCTTGTATTTGGATCAACACTGCTCCAATGCCGTATCCACTGGCGTCGGTGTGTATATGGGTCTCGGCGTCTTCAATAAAGTGCCCAAGAACAGGTTCAGAGGTTAAAGCTTCTTTAAGAATCTCGAAGGCATTTTCTTGTTCTTTATTCCAACAGAATTTGGCATCGTTTTTTAAAAGGTCATTCAGGGGTTTAGCTTTGCAGGAAAAGTTTTCAACAAATCGTCTATAATAAGAGCACAGTCCTAAGAAACTTCTGACATCAGGTATACTTTTAGGAGATGGAAACTTCAAAATGGCTTCAACCTTTTCGGGGTCTGGATGTATTCCATTTTCATTGACAACGTGTCCTAATATCTTCAATTGTCTTGAGCCAAAAAGACATTTTTCATTGTTCACATTCAATCCAGCTTGTTGAAGGCATTCTAGAACAACTTCTAACCTTTTTAAATGTTCTTCAAATGAAGGACCATAAACCACTATATCATCTAAATAGCAAAGACAGATGTTCCATTTTAGTCCTTTCAAAACGGTATCCATCATCCTCTCAAAAGTAGCTGGGGCGTTACAGAGGCCAAATGGCATTACCCTAAATTCGTAGAAACCATCAGGTGTAATGAATGCCGTCTTCTCTCTATCATGCTCATCCACTTCAATTTGCCAATAGCCGGTTCTTAGATCCATACTTGAGTAATACCTGGCCCCTGATAAATTATCCAAAGCATCATCAACCCGTGGTAATGGATAAACATCTTTCTTTGTGATCTTATTAAGTCGTCGATAGTCAACACAAAACCTCCAAGACCCATTCTTTTTCTTCACAAGTACCACAGGCGAAGACCAAGGACTTTCAGAAAATTGAATTATATCTTGTTTCATCATTCTGTCAACTTCCTGCTGTATGATTTTCCTCTCCATTCCAGACACTCGGTAAGGCCTCTGTTTTGTTGGAGCGTGATCACCCGTGTCAATCTTATGCTTTATTTTACTTCGGGCAGGTTGGGACTTCCCAGAAAAATCAAAGACATTCGAAAATTTCTTAAGAACATTCATCATCTTATTTTGCTGATCCTCAGTAAGATTCGAGTCGATCATTGCTTCTATCTTCTGGTCCAATTTGGTAGTCCACATCTCTTCTTCTTGAATTAATTCATCGCATTTCAAGGAGCATAAGGAGCCAACATCAACATCGCTCATGGTGCCAAGGGCCATACGCGAAGGGATCATCAGCGGCTTCGAGGTTCCGTTTGCTATCCACAAATCTGCTTTCCCTTGCTGAAATGTTGTAAGAAGGGAAGGTATAATAAATTCCTTCCTTATTGATAGTTCCCAATTTGGGCAGATTAAAACATCTCTATTTTCCTGAAGTGGTGTACCCACTACTGATATCTTACAACTTGACTTAGGTGGAATTACATAATTATCAGCAGAGTATACATCAAGATTAATTTGGTCATCATTTATTGGTAGTGTTTCTTCCAAATACAATTCTTGATGACCACAATCAATAACCGCTCTCGTTGCTTTGAAGAAATCCCACCCCAAAATTATGTCGTGGCTGCAATCAGGAATCACGATGAATTCAAAGGTTGTGGTGAGATCATTGATATGGACCTTTAGTGAACATTTTCCCAAAGTTTTAACAAGCTTTCCATTGGCGACTTTAACGACTGGTCCAGATTCAACAAAAAATGGAGTTCTCAGAAGTATTCTAAACTTTTCTGAAACCACGGAATAATCTGCGCCCGAGTCTATCAATATTGTAGTTTCCAGTCCATTAATGCTCCCTTTTATACAATTCCGTTTTAATTTAGCAGACGTCGATGATGGAGGATTTTCAAAACCTGCGGCCTCACCCCCCATATAGGTCGCGCATCCTAGTTTTCCTCATTTTGGCGTCGGGGTGAGCGGCTTGACAAACGACCTGCCCCTGGCGATTGGCTTCTTCGTCTTGGCATCCTTCCTCTGCCTGGATATGGTGATGCGCTGCGGCCAAAACCTCCGGGTCTAGGGAGAGTTGGAAAATCGTCAATTAAATCGTAGGGTCTTTGTGGGGTTGCATTGTCGGCTGATGGAAGTGTTCTTCTTGATCTGGCTTCCTCAAAAGTACGTCTTCTTTCTCGACAGTAACGTAAGACATGTCCTGGCCTCCCGCAATGGAAACAGATAGGTTGGTTATCAGCCGTTCGCCATTGGTCAGATGTTCTGGGGGCATATGGAGTGTAGTCATCTTCTCGTCGAAATCTTGGTACAAACGTTCTCCTTCTTTGAGATTGAATATTTCGCCTTGTAATTGGGGCGAGTACTTGTTGCACCTCCTCTTTAACTATGGCCTCCAATGAATTCACGTCACTTGTCCCAAAGGGTTCCACCTCAGTCATTTTAGGCATAAATTTTTGCAACTCCTCCTGGACAATCCGTCGAATTCTTAGAGCCAAATCTTCTTCAAAGTCCGACGAGATCGGAGTCACGTTTGGTAATCTTTCATAACGTGTTCTTTTAATGCGGCGTTGTTTCATGTTCTCCAGCTGTCGGCAAAATTTCACCAGCTCGTCAACAGTTGCGGGATCTTTGACAATTAGAGTCTGGTAGAAATCTTCGGCAATCCCCTTCATCAAATGTCCAACTTTTTCTTCCTCCTCCATTTCGGGGTTAACTCGTGAGCACAGTGATAGGATTTCTTGGATGTATGATTCAGTTGTCTCCCCAGGCTTTTGAGCTCTGGTCTTTAGTGTCATTTCGGCCCGTCGAGTAAGTTCTTCTCTTTTTCCAAACACTTCACAAAGATTCGTTTTGAATTGATTCCATGAATCAATAATGTCCTCGTTGTTATCGAACCACTGGGCGGCTGTTCCCTCGAGGTAGAATACAACATTGGCAAGGCTTTGAGTCTCATCCCATTTGTTGTATTTTGCGACCCTTTCAAACATTTTGATCCATCTCTGGGGATCTTGAGCACTCTCGCCGGAGAAAGTCGGAGGATTCCTTGGGATATGACAGGCGTATGATTGTGATCCAGCATTTGTTCCGAAAACTTCGGGAGTTCCAGAAGTTTCAGTTTTCACCATCCTTGTGCTGCTTGGCAGATCCTCAAATCCGTATTGGGGTTGTAGGCCTTGCAATCGGAAGCTCCTCCTAAGTGCCGTCTTGGATTTACCCGGAATCTCCACCAAAAATGTCGCGTAGAAACTAAATTAAAGAAGAAGTCGATGCCAAAAATTAAGTTTTATTCTTAGTAAAAAAATAGTCTCGATCGACTGAGCCGAGGCGATCGAATAATCTTTCTCAGAACAAAAAAAAAACAAGTATGCAAACCAGCCTGCTTTGCATAACATAAAAATAAAATAAATGAGATATAGGAAGAAATATTTACATATATATAATAGTAAATGCCGCAATATATTGATGATGAAATAAGCATCGCTCATTATAGACACTTAATGTGATCCCCATTTATAAACCGTCTTTAAAGATTGGGGTTGATGAAAATCACATAGCACAAAGACAAGGTTAAGCAGTATTCTGCATACTTTTGACAGCAAATTAACATTTAAATATTACATAATAACATTTTGTAGGATATTTTATGTTTTAGGTTATATATCTGTGGTAGATTACTGTATAGTTTCTCATTCGCTCCTAGAACATAGAATTGATTTGTTGATTAATCCACTTCCATATTCGGATCATATGCCAATGGTTATTAAAATGGAGTCCAATTTAGATGGAATGAAACTTGAAAGCTCTACACCTCGTACCTTTAAAAAGTACAAATGGGCATATGAAAAAGAGACTACCTTCATACAGATCTTGGAATTTACCGATTGAAATGCTAACTAATAATTTCACCAATCAAATCCTGAGTGCAATGCATACTGCTGGTATGCAAGTAGTAATAACACCCGATGGTCCTAAATCCAAACCTTGGTTCGACCGTGAGTGCTACTTAACAAAAAAAGCTCTAAAATCTCAGCTTGAAATCTACATAAGATCAAACAGTGAAGGTGACCGCAAGGCATACGCTTTATTAAAAAAGAAATACTCATCACTTCTGACCGGCAAAAAGAAAACCTACTATATTAAAATACAAGAGAGGCTGAAGGAGGTGAGGGACTCTGCGATTTTTTGGAAAACAATATCACTGTTTAAAAATAGAAGAACAAAAAAAAAACTCTCGGAAACATTTCTATTAAAAAATGGCAACAGTTTTATACTGAATTTCTCGCGACTTCGCCACCAGTCAAGTACGATTTGTCCATAAGAGTTATACTGATGCCAGACGACGAGTTAATGGCCGATATATCCCTGTCGGAGATAACTGGAGAAATCGCTCACTTGAAGCGCAATAAGGCTTGTGGACTTGATAATATTCCTAATGAAGCTATAAAAGCCTTGCCCCAAGCTTATTTGACTGCCTTAAAAGATATTTACAATAGAGTTCTAAAAACTGGTCAATTTCCAACAACTTGGTGCAAAACAATTAATTATACATCCCATTTTTAAAAATGGTGATACCGACAATCCTCACAATTATCGGGGAATAGCACTTCTAAGCAACCTCGCTAAGCTTTTCTCATCAATACTGAAAATACGGCTAAGCAACTGGACCGAAAATAGAGCAATTATACCGGAAAATCAAGCGGGTTTCAGAAAAGAATATTCATGCCAGGATCATATTTTTACTTTAGTCTCACTAATCCAATTAACACTTAGACGTAAAAGACGAAAGTTCTACGCTTTCTTTATCGATCTTAAAAAGGCTTTTGATACGGTGCCTCAAGCTCTCCTATGGAAAAAACTGTCAGACATCGGATTGAATTTCCTATTTATAAATCTAATTAAGAATTACTACGAAAACATGACAGCTGCGGTGAGATGGAACAATTCATTCACTGAATTTATTAAAATAAAATCAGGAGTGTTACAGGGTGAACCACTATCTCCTTACTTATTCATACTTTTTATTAACGACCTGATTAGTACTTTTGACTGCTCAGATATACCTGGTATTTATCTGCCAAAGCATGGAAATATCCATTTGTTACTATATGCAGATGATATTGTACTGATAGGCGAATCTAAGAACAATTTGCAGTTAAAAATTAATATGATACGAAAATATTTTGAGGAAAATATGCTAACGTTGAACGAAAACAAATCAAAAATAATGGTATTTCGCAATGGTGGGAAGCGCTCAAAATCCTATAATTGGTATTGGGGACAACAAACACTGAATGTCACGGAAAGATACATGTATCTAGGATATCCACTCACCTCAACAAACTCTTTTAAGCAAGCCGCATTATACTATAAGGGTAAAGCTCTCGCTGCCAGTGGTGCGGTATGGCCTATTCTGACCAGGTCGAAGATGAACTCTCTTAAATCCTCTATGAAACTTCTTGACGCGATGGTTCTATCAACCCTGCTATACGCGGCACCTGTTTGGGCAAATGAGTATACATTAATTGTTGATCAAATTCAGGACTCATTTATGCGAAGATATCTAAATCTACCAAGATACACCCCCGGATACATGCTCAGGATAGAATTGGGAAGAGTGTCACTCAGCGTTACAGTCTTGAAACTTACCTTAAAGTTTTGGTTGAGAATGCTGGGAATGGGTGAAACTAGACTGCCGCTGCTCTACTTGTCCCAGCTGTGGAAAATCTCAAATGCAACGAAAAAATATATAGGTTTCACGGAAAGTATAGTTAATATTTTAAACAACACTGGATTTCAATGGCTGAATTGCTGCACAGACTATAGAACATTACAAAGAGAAATTCCCTACATAATCAGGACTGCAATAGACCAATCTCTGCAAAAGGATCACACAAGAATAATAAATTCAAGACTATACCCTCACTATAAAAACATCTGCTCAACTCCGTTACCGGAACACTATCTGTCCAGCGATTTCCCGCTCCGGGTCAAACGGTGTATTGCCGGACTGAGAATCCTATCGGTGCTCTTTGCTGATGATCGCCCCAGAATATTTAAAACAGACGGATGGACATGCGAGATTTGCGGGACAAGAATGGAGCCGGGGCTACATCACCATTTACTCTCATGTATGGGGCTGAAAGACGAACGAGAAGTGCTCCTCAGTGAAATAGGCCTCGAGGGACTCTCTTTGGAGCTCCTGTTGAATGAGGTGGTGAGAAACAGAGCTGGAGCTTTTGCGTTGTTCAAATTTTGGAAGACGGCTGAAGAGAAGAGGAGGCTATATACATAATCTAATTGATGTAAATAATTATATGCAAATAATCTATGTCAGGATTAGAATGACGTAGACCAGTAAAAGGTTTGTTGCTGCTGTTGTATATAGTCACAGTGTAGAAAATACTATACCTACCACATGTGGGTTTTTCTCTGCATTATTAGTTCTCTTCTCTTACTCTGTAAACTGGCGAATCCTGTATAGGACGAGAGGTCCTCAATAAAGGCTTTTGTTGTTGTTGCTGTTGTTGTTTTAGGTTATATAGAGATATAAGTTTTTTGAAAATTTCCCAAAATAATTTTGCATGGAATTGTTGCAGACGGTGCTTTTTCAAGCCTAAAAAGATCAGGAAGCGGATTGCGCGCTTGTAAGTATTAAATTTTCATGTCCATATATTATGTCCAATTAGGCAAATGGCTATTTGACTGTTTTTAGTTCAAATTACAATAAAATGCAGCCTCAGAGGATGAGTTTCTTACTTTATTTACGTTTTCCCTAGCTTTCATATGCTGCGAACCCTTCTACAGGACCATACAATGAAATGAATCTTAATTTTATAAATTGCTATTTATATCTTATAAATTATTTGCATATCTCAGAAATGCTAAGAAAACCATTTAGCATCGTATTTGTTTATTGTGTAATATAATTAGAATTAATTTTTCTTTTTACATGCAGTTCTTAGTTTCTCTAACTAGTAACTCGTTTGGCTTTTGTAGCTATGAAGTAATTTGATTAATTGATCCCACTTTTAAAGTTAAACTTGTACAAAATAGGGGGGGGGGGCATTGAGGCAATTTTCCAGCTCTGAGCGGGTATCGAGACCATAAAACGATAGTTCACCACCTTCATCGTCAATTATCTTGTGTAGGAATTCCAGAGTACTTTCACACAGCCCTGCTCTAAACTGCTAAAGAGATCTCTATATTTCAAATTTAATTGCTAGCTCTCTATCAAATTTGAAACAAACAAATCTTTTTGGAAATTGTAGAAATATATTTTATATATTTAATTGACTACTCTCTATAAAAAAGGTGCATTTTTAAATTTATTTTATAGAGCAAGCTATCGAGTTTAAGAACTCTTCGACAGGCATTCCTTCTAAATATGAGGTTGTCCCAATAGTTCCTAAACATATTATGATTATGATATATTTTGCAAGTGTTAACAAACTTTTGGGACAACCTTGTACATACATCCATTCAGAATAAAATAAACATTTGTTAATATATTCAGATGAAATGCCTGTTGAAGAGAGAGAGAGTTCTTAAACTCGAAAGCTTGCTATATATAATAAATATTGGAAGAAACCTTTTGTGGAGAGTAGTCAATTGATTATATAAATTATTTTGTCAATGTGTTTATTTACATATATCATTGAATATTATCTTCACAGAACTTACTGCAAAGACAAAGACTTTTATCAAGGTCTGTAGAGATAATATTTGATGAAATATGTAAAAAAACACATTGTCAGAAAAATTATTTTTATAGATCTCTATTTATTCAAATATAATGAAAGGATATTTTATGAATATGAAATAAGACTTTTTTTAATAATGAGAAAGAACATACTATATAAGGATAAATATTTTGATATATGATGTTCGAGATGGTGTATTGCCGTGAAAATATGTTATAAATGGTTTAAAAAGTTAATTTGTTAAGTAGAACTTGGATAATTTGAAGCCCAAGGGACCAAAAAAAATTATCCAAACATTCGAATTGAAACATTTTGAATAAAAGGCTTAAAACAATAAAACCTTATATTTTCGATCAATCCTTTGTTTAAGAATAACATTAGTAAATTTACATTTTTAAGGTATAATTAGATTATGTGCAATAATTGGATGTTTATATATACAATATAAAAAAAAGTTCAAAACTGAATTATTAATGTACATGAATTAATAAAATATCCCGAGGAAATTCTAGGGACCAAGATAAAGGTTCAAATTAAAGACGTTTTCAAATGAAAGAGTTCGAATTATCCAAGTTCTACTGTAGTTGTTTATATTTGATAATAGTATCTGGCCGTAAGTTATAAGAATTAAGAGATTTTCGACACTTCCACAGGCCCAGGAGAACAATAGAGAAGAAGGTCAAAGATCTAGTGGGCAGTATTCACATTAGTGGACAGATTGAGACAATACATCCACTATCTACAGGATAACTCACTCCAAAGAAAGTTCCTGGAGGCCACAGCATTAATGAAGGCTAGTGTGAATAGATATCAATAAATCCCCAAACCTTATGTGTCTCTTTTAACCTAATTTTTTCTCTAATAATCTCAGCCAACTTTTTTTGTTTTTATTTTTCATTGCCTCAAATTTTGTTCATAATACCTTATAAAACATACTGCATTACTATTTTACAAAAGCCTTCAATTTTCATATAATTTATTTTTAATTTTTGAATGTATTATTATCATTAATTATTTTTGACCAATGACAAAGTTGTTTTCATGTTATCTACAAGAATTTGTAAATTAAATGTACTGTGCAACAAATTGATAAAGAGGGAGCAATCTCTTGAAATATTTTAAGAAAAAAAATGTTTTTTTTTCTTTACAGATCCAGGTACGCCCTTTTATATAAAGTATTCAGACAGTTGGAAGTGTTGATATTTTCGGTTATTTGCACATTTACTCTGTGAATATATTTGAGTAATTCTATCTCTCTCCCAACGCGACAATACCACCAGGTAAAAATAATAATAAATAAAAATAGATTTTTTAAGTATTTATTTAAATGCACTAAAGAGTAAAAAATTAAAATATTGTATCTTCTGTCATTGAGCAATTAGATGTATCTGAGTGAAAATAAAAGCGGCGGGAGACGATCATCATGAATTTCGAACCTAATGTGATTTAATATGTAGCAACTGATTAGTGATTTTTATAAGTGTTTGCTATATTTTTACCTCTTCTCTTAATATGATCGTCCCCCGCCGCTTTTATTTTCACTCAGATAGATCTAATTGCTCAATGACGGGGTATAAATATTTTATTTTTCCTTTTTAGTGCATTTTAAAAAAAGCTTTATTGAAAAATGAATTTTTATTTATTAATTATTTAGTTAGTTTTTAGTCATGAATTTGCAAAACTTATAATCAAAGGTTCACTGGGGAATAGGCCTTAAATAGGCGAAAGCCTGCTCGCAGCGTATTGGTAAATATAGAAATACCAGCCGAATGACCCGGGCAACGCCCGGGGTTTACTTGATTAAATGCTTTTATTCAAATACTATACGTTGCAATTATAAATTGGCGCCGTGGATGTCATTCTTGTATAATATATGAGTTTTAAAAATTGTAAAAAAAAAATGCATCGGCCGGGAATCGAACCCGGGCCGCCCGCGTGGCAGGCGAGCATTCTACCACTGAACCACCGATGGTTATGAGAAATGGCCATATTTGGGTATTTATTCCATTCACAAAAGCAAACGGTGACAGAATTGATTAAGAAAGGGCAATGCCCGGGTTTTACCCGATTAAATGCTTTTATTCAAATACTGTTCATTACAATTATAAATTGGCGCCGTGGATATCATTCTTGTGAAACGTCCCGTTCCAAACTTTGTGTCTGAGAAGCGATATTTTTATAAAGAGGTGATCTGGCTTTGTGTCTTCTGCTCGAATGAATGTTTTTCTGTTAGAATTTTGTTCCTGCATACTAAAAATGAACTGGCTTCACCCGTGGTCTCTGCCTTTTGGAATATTTCCGGATATAATTTTGTATCTGATAATCAAATATGATACAGCAATATTGTCATCATCATTTTCTGAATAAAAAACAACTACTTTTTTCCCAGAACCTGTCAATTTATTCTTATTGACTAAAAATCCGAAAAATATATTTTCCATATTTTTCTCTATGTCCTGTTAAAACACGTTTTACATGCCCATTAGGTCAGCTGATATTACCTCCCATCTTCACCGCTAGAGGCGCTGCTTGCGAGCGAAAGGGCAAATTTGCCACGCAATTAGCAAATAAATTGTATACATACTTGTATACTTGTGTAAATAGACCCTAAATCTGTACATAGACAGGAAAAGCACATATATTTTAATAATATAAATGAGTTTTAAAAATTGTAAGAAAAAAAAAATGCATCGGCCGGGAATCTAACCCGGGGGGCCCGCGTGGCAGGCGCGCATTCTACCATTGAACTAAAAGCAAACGGTGACAGAACTAAGAAAGAGTTGAGCATGACGCTGATAACTGTATATATTAATAGAAATTTGTTCATTCCCGGCCATTCCGAACCCCCAGAAGTCTGAAAATTTGTACACTTGCATTGTTCATTGGACTGAGTTAGTGTTAAAATATGCATACTCCTAAGTGATCTGGAAAGCATATTAAAATAAAATTTAAAATTTTGAAAGGCAATTTAAAAACTTGTCCGTTCCTGGCCATTCTGACAACCGCGAAGTCTGAAAATTTGTCGACTTACATTGTCATCAGGTCCTAACAAGTGTACAAAATTTGATATTTCTACGTGCTTTAGAAGTATACTAAAAATCGATTTTAAGATTTGTGGACAGACAGATGGACATGGAGGCAAGTTAAATAAAAGCTTTTGAAAAGAACATGGCGTGGTGGTGTTTCCAGTTTTGCGCGGTGCTGGCCCGGATGTGTCCGGAGCCAGCCGGAGGAGGAGGACAGGTGAGTCTTCCCAACCTTCTACTTCTAATTGGCTAAGATTACACGAGATATAAGATGAGACAAAACAAACGTAAATGTAGAGACCAGGTTCCAGGAGAAAACAGACCAGCTAAAAGATGTGATTGGCTAAAGTAAAAGAAGGAATATTTTATTTAAAATAAGTCTGCCGTGAAGAAACGATTTACCGCTAGTTTTCAAAGTTGGAAACCTAATTCTACGATGGTTATTTGTGTGGCTCTATAATTGAAGCTGTAAACATACACACAAAAAATCTTTATTAGGGATCAAGCCCCATACAAGATTCTTCCAGTATAGCAATGGTTTTAATTGAACATAAATCAAGTACTATATACAATTCAATATTTCCATGAGCCCAAAAAAAGGGAAAACTATTTCTGTAAACATAGAAAAAATGATAATATATAGGCTGAAGATAAAATAAGTGACTTAATAAAGATACGACATGCTGTTACAGCGCCGCGATACTGAAAGATAATAAAATATGAAATAGCATTTGATCATAACACGTTCCAAAGTTTTGAAGAAAAGTAAATATATGTTATCGTGTTGGATAATAATGTACATTTTAAAAATTTATTCGAATTATTACAAATTTAAGGTTTATTTTTCTCAATTCACAATAAGAATAAGGGTTTTTCAAAATGATAAATAAATATGGTCTGGTCTTGAAATTAATGCGGTATGATTTTGATTTGGAATATGTACCGGGCAAATTATTTCACACCGCAAATACCCTTTCTAGAGATTCAAGTTCAGGAGAAATCATCGACACCTCAGATCTGGATCTCCAGAACACCATTATGACTCTAAATATCAAGGTGATCACTAAATGATGCCACGAAAACATCATAGATATGGAGTCTGATGAGGAAAGATAAAATTAAGGGATTATATACTATATTGGTAGCTTATTCATGTAAAAAAGTGTGTAATATGCTATTAGGTCCTACCTGCATTGTATATAAAAACTATTTATATGGAAATTTCTTATTTTTGTAGACATATATTGGCCTGGATTGGATCAACAAATAGTAGAAATGGTTTAAAGGGGTAGAATTGGTCAGGAACAACAATCTGCGCAAAGGAAAGAACCACTTCACCAAGTAGAAGACTAGCCTTGTAAAGTGGCTATTGACTTCTTATATCTATATCTATATCTATATCTTATATCTATATATCTTATATTATCTATATATCTATATATCTATATCTATTATCTATATATCTTATATATCTTATATATTATATCTATATCTTATATCTATAATTTGTCAATTTCGTTCTATCCAGAATTCTTAAATTTTGTCTTGCCCAATGAAGAGCCTCAGATGTCTCCATGCATCTCTATCACAGCAGTAACGATGTCCTCAATCTTGAGTGTGCAAAGCTGCTGTTCTGGGTCCATGTCATTTTTCAGTTATTGCTGTTGTCGTGTTCAATGAAGAGCCTCAGATGTCTCCATGTATCTATATCACAGCAGTAACGATGTCCTCTATCATAATAGCAGTTAACACTGAATTGAGAGAGTACACAAAAATCGGACTTCTATGTTTTATAATAAATATATTAAAACTTTACAACCAAATTTGAACGAAAATATAAATATTAGTTCAGTCCTGACCACCCTATTCCCATTTTTAATAGAACTTCAGCTTATTACGCAAGCGAAATGACTGTACTCTTCTTTTTCCTCAAATTGTAACGAATAAATTTACTGCAATGTTTTACTTTTCAATAATATTATCATAAAATATTATGTCTGAAGATTTTACAGCAATGACAATGGCTTAACAGTATGCCCTCTCATTCAATAACTTATATCATTACAGTAAGGTCCGAAGTGATAATAATTGATATTATTATTGAAAAAAGAAACACATTGTGTAGTAAATTTATTTTTTACAAATTTTAACGATTTATGGTAATTTAATTTACATTTTTTTTCTTTTCCTTTGTTTTAAACCAAATATACAAATTCTCTACTGTATTCCTGACCACCTCGGACACCTAGAAATCTGTAACTTGCAATATATCAGTACGAAAGAATTGGTCGATAAAATACCAGACTTCTATGTAGTCAGGAACTATATTAAAATTTATCACAAATTTTAAAAGAAATATGAAAAGATAGTCCATTCCCAACCACCTAGAATTCTGGAATTTTGCCAACTTGCATTTCTAGCTGTATTAAACGAATTTAAAATTTTTCAGATTTATTTGTGGTCTGCAAGCAATATTTGAAATTTTACAAAATTTGAAAGTAAATATAGAAATCAAAACCCATTAGCGTCCACCCAGAAGTCAGAAATTTTGTCAACTTTCAAAGTCATCAGGTTTGATCAATTTTACGAAATTCTTACTTCTAGGTGCTCAGTAAGTATGTACCATTTTTTGCTAGGATTATGGACAGACAAACATGGAAACAAGTTAAATAAAAGCTTTTAAAAACAGAAGGCCAAATGAAATACAGAGTAGGTGTAGCTACCTTGTAGATTAAACTGGCGAAACCATTAGGAGGGTTCACAACTGAGAAGCCAGACTTTCCATATATTTGTCAATTTCAAGAACTGATTCACTTGAATTCTCCAATTTCTGTATAATTTTTATTTGTTTTTCTCCGAAAAAAAACTCCAAAAATTCAGCCCTTCTAAAGATTGGCCATTTATATTGGAAGCTTTTACTGCAGTTATAAAAAGGCGTTTAAAAATTCTATGAGAATAATTTTCAACTACATAACCAGTGAAGTGATCAGAGTGTTTGTATCCAGCAACCACGCCGTCTACGCTGTCCCTGACGGCGTGGCCTGTCCCAGCTGGATGACCAGCTACGACCCCGACCAGCTGGAAGGGTAGGTACTCGGTCACTCTATATTGGCATTTACCTGCTCCGCCTTGTCTAGTAGTCTATAGGTACATTTATGATCCCAGTAAAGCCTGTCAACAGATGAGACTACCTTAAATTGTCGCTAGCCATTAGCGGTCGACTTTTAAACCACTTCTTATCAAAAATGTCTTCTCTGCAGTGCTCAATCACTGTGATTCCCCATACATCAAATACTCTTTTCACACCAGTCATTTTACATTCATTTCGACAACATAAAAAAAATATATGAAACATTTCTTCAGAAACATTCTTTTTCACTTATTTTTTTGAATAAGGTTCCCCTTTATAGGTTCTACTTATACAAAAAAAAAAAAAAAAAAAATATTATTAGAGCATATTACCAATCTTAATTGACGTTTATCAATAAATTTTGAAATCAAATTTGGAGGCTCCGCTGAGATGGCTCATCACTAATAAGCCATTCCTTCACATCTAATATTGTCTAACATTAAAATAAGGTCTGAAAAGATCATTTTTGACAGTATATATCATAAAATTAAATACCAAAAATAATTCCAAATCAAGAAAACATCTATTTGCTGGTTTTTGGGACGTTGGCTTTCTTCATAGTTGTGCTGGCTGTACCTCAAAAACCCACCAAGGTCTTCAAAGAGGCATCTTAAAATCAAAAAATTGGTTTCTAAAGCCGATTTTTCAAAATGAAAATAGGCTTGGGATTAAATTGGATTAGAAATATCAATGTTTATGTACATAACATCTATTTTCAAGAAAGTTCATGAAGTTTTAAATCGTCAGCTTCTCGATCAGATTATCAAAATGCAGACAATAGAAGCAAAAATGAAAATACATTAGATGTAGCCGTCTGATACTTGGCCAAACTGCTAGGAAAATTCACCACTGATCAGCCAAGCGCCCAAGTTCTGTGACTGAGATAAATTATTCTATATCGATTTCCGCCAAATACACGAAGTTTCTATAATGCTTTGGTGGGCTGCAGGGACTTCGGCCGGGTGTATTTTATCCCGGAAGGAGTGGCCGCCCCTTCGTGGGCCGTCTACTACGAGCCGTGGCAACTCAGGGAGTAAGTGATCTCTTCCTGATATATTTTAACTTACTGCAATGGAAAAATTAAAGGGAGGGCCTGGCTCATAATTTTTCCATTGCAGTAAGGGCAGTAGAATAATTAAATTTTCAAAAGAATCATACGTGTCTATAAAAGCCTCGATTTTTCATAACAGATGGCGCGCTAATATATCATAAAATATGATCTCCCTAATGTTTTCAAACATTAGTTTAGTACTTAAGCTACCATGGTACCATTCCGTTTTGAGAGAAGTAACACGTTCCGGGCGTATTCTCTAGCTTTCCTGAGGAGTGGGATCGCCCGGCTCCCAGCGAGAAGGTCCCCCGGTCCTCCGTCTTCGGAGGGAGGGACCGCGAGGTGGACCTGGAGGACGAGGAGGAGGTGGAACTCCAGTGAGTAGCCCTTTCACTCAACTTGGACTTGGTAAAATACGTGGTTTCAACACCCTGCACATTAGAGCAGATATTTTAATAAAAATTTGTTTTAAAAGTCGTTCAATTTTTGCATCAGTTAGATTCTGCCAATAAGCAGAAGTATAGAACGAATTGCATTAGCAAACTTTATTAAGTGATAACTTCAGAAATTTTATTATTTTGCGTGATGTGCAGGAGGGCTATTTTGGCCTCTCTGGAGTCCACCTGAAGAGAAGGAGCAAAACGCCCCCACAAGGCTCCAGAAGGGAAAGATCGCGAGGAGGAAGAAGAGCTGGCGCTCCAGTAAGTAGCCGTTTCATTTAACTTGGAGTTAGTAAAATACATGTTTCCAACATTCTGCACATTAGATAATATATTTTAATAAGAGGTGAATTAGATGGCATCGATTTTTCAGTGAGTCAAAACCTACCAATGAGCAGAAGTGATAGAAAGAACCACAATATAAAACTTTAATAAGTGATTTTTTTCCAGAAATTTCAATTATTTGTATGATGTGCAGGAATTTGGCCTCTCTGGAGTCCGCCTGAAGAGCAGGAGCCAAGCGCCCCCTCAAGGCTCCAGGAGGTGAGTAGCTGTTTCACTTAACTTGGACTTAGTAAAAGACATCATTTTGACACCCTGCACATTAAAGTAGATATTTTAATAAATAAATTGTTATAGAAGGCATTCAAATTTTCCCATGAGTCAATCCATACCAATAAGTAGAAGTAATTGAATGGACCACACACACTAATATTAAAGAAGGTAGTTAGAAGTATTATTTTAGAAATTTTATACAAACTTGATTTTATTCAGAAATTTCAATGATTTGCGTGATGTGCAGGAGGGCCATTTTGGCTTCTCTGGAGTCCGCCTGAAGAGCTGGAGTCAAGCGCCCCCACAAGGCTCCAGGAAGTTTTCACGCCCGTCCCTTGGATAATCCTTCCGTTCAAGTTTTGGGAGGATCACTACGAACAACTTCTAACTGTTCTAATGGGACATTGGGTCATGAACAGTGACTTTATCTTTTATTTGGATTGAATATAGAAGATGCACTCAGACTGCGCATACCGAGCTGTCTTCATCAAAATCCACCGGCTACAAGTGCGGCGAGAACGGTTTCTTCATGGCACGTACCGTCGATGACGCAGACTCACCCAGTGTCCGTAAAAGGTATTATATGGCCTGCTGAACCTGGCAATCTAATTTGAATGAAAAGGAAGAAAATCGCCTTCACACGTTCGTAGCTACTGGCACATTTTCATGCCAAAAGTTTTTTTCTGAACTAAACCTGCTGCTGAGGCTGAACATTTGGTTCAATAATAGAAAATCGGTCCTTCCGATCATGGCTGATTTGGAGTTCCTGTACTCTGAGACCTGACTTGATCAAGACATGCTGGACTCATAGTTCTGGCAAAACTCGACCTTGTGGTCTCCGTGACCTGCCTGAACTAGAATTGCTGGACTCAGTTCTGCCAGAACTCGACATTGTGGTCTCCGTGACCTGGCTGAACTAGACCTGCTGGACTCATCGTTCTGTAAGAACTCTACCTTGTGGTCTCCGTGTCCTAGCTGAACTAGACATATTGGACTCATCGTTCTGGCAGAACTCGACATTGTGGTCTCCGTGACCTGGCTAAACTAGACCTGCTAGACTCATGGTTCTGGCAGAACTCGACCTTGTGGTCTCCGTTCCCTGGCTGAACTAGACATGCAGGACTCATCGTTCTGGCAGAACTCGACCTTGTGGTCTCCGTGACCTGGCTAAACTAGACATTATGGACTCATTGTTCTAGCAGAACTCGACCTTGTGGTTTCCGTGACCTGGCTGAACTAGATCTGCTGGACTCATTGTTCTGGGAGAACTCGACCTTCTGGTTCCTGTGACCTAGCTGAACTAGACCTGCTGGACTCATTGTTCTTGCAGAACTCGACCTTGTGGTCCCCGAGTCTTGGCTGAAATCGACCCGCTGGTCTCTTATATTGGCTGATCTCGAACTCTCGTGTTCTCTTATCCTGGCTGAACTCGAACCGCTGGTCTTTTATCCTGGCTGAACTCGACCTGGTGGTCTCTTATCCTGGCTGAACTGACCCGCTGTCCTCTTATCCAAGCTGGACTCGGCCCGCTGTTGTTTGAGGTTTGGCTAAACTCGACCCACTGGTCTCTTTTCCTGGCTGAATTCGACCCGCTGGTCTCTTACCCTGGTTGAACAGACACAGTTGGTCCCAGTGTCCTGGATGAACACGCCCAGCTGGTCCCTGTGTTATGGCTGAACACGCCCAGCTGGTCCCTGTGTCCTGGCTGAACATGCCCAGCTGGTCCGTGTTCCTGGCTGAACACGCCCAGCTGGTCCCTGTGTCCTGGCTGAACATGCCCAGCTGGTCTGTGTGTCCTGGCTGAACACGCCCAGCTGGTTCCTGTGTCCTGGCTGAACACGCCCAACCAGTCTCTGTCTCCTGGATGAACACGCCCAGCTGGATCCTGTGTCCTGGCTGAACACGCCCTGCAGGTCCATGTGTCCTGGCTGAACACGCCCAGCTGGTCCCTGTGTCCTGGCTGAACATGTCCAGCTGGTCTGTGTGTCCTGGATGAACACGCCCAGCTGGTTCCTGTGTCCTGGCTGAACACGCCCAGCTGGTTCCTGTGTCCTGGCTGAACACGCCCAACCGGTCTCTGTCTCCTGGCTGAACACGCCCAGCTGGTCCCTGTGTTCTGGCTGAACACGCTTAGCTGGTCCTTGTGTTCTGGCTGAACACGCCCAGCTGATATCTGTGTCCTGGCTGAACACGCCCAGCTGGTCCCTGTGCCCTGGCTACACACGCCCAGCTGGTCCCTGTGTCCTGGCTGAACACGCCCAGCCGGTCCTTGTGTCCTGGCTGAACACGCCCAGCTGGTGCCTGTGTCCTGGTTGAACACGCCCAGCCCGTCCCTGTGTCCTGGCTTCACACTCCCAGCTGGTCCTTGTGTCCTGGCTAAACACGCCCAGCTGGTCCCTGTGTCCTGGCTGAACACGCCCATCCGGTCCTTGTGTCCTGGCTGAACACGCCCAGCCGGTCCTGGTGTCCTGGCTGAACACGCCCAGCTGGTGCCTGTGTCCTGGTTGAACACGCCCAGCTGGTCCCTGTGTCCTGGTTGAACACGCCCAGTTGGTCTCTGTGTCCTGGCTGAACACGCCCATCCGGTCCTTGTGTCCTAGCTGAACACGCCCAGCCGGTCCTTGTGTCCTGGCTGAACACGCCCAGCTGGTGCCTGTGTCCTGGTTGAACACGCCCAGCTGGTCCCTGTGTCCTGGCTGAACTCGACCAGCTGGTCTCTGTGTTCTGGCTGGACACAGAACGATTCCTGACTAAATTCGACTGGCTAAATTCAGAGTCCTGGCTGAACCTGACCTGTTCGTCTCCGATTCTGTGATGAACTTGACCTGATGATCTATTGCCCTGGATTTACTTGCCCTTGTGGTCTCCGATTCCAGGCTGAACTTGACCTGGTGGTCCATTACCGAGCTGAACTTGACCTGGTGGTCTATGTCCGAGCTGAACCTGACCTGGTGGTCTCTGTGTCTTGGCTAAACTTGTCCTGGAGGACTCCGAGTCCTGGTTGAACTCGACTTTAGGAAGCCGTCGTTCGAATCTTTATCTAGAAAGAATCATAACCTTGCTTTCTTCATCCCTGAACTCTAATATCAATAAATCTCTTAATGTAACTGGCTGAATTCCATTATGATTTAATTACACAAGATTATATCTTATTGAATATAATTAAATTATTTTCAATATTTGGGATTATGCATGAAATTAAATTCCTTAAAATGGCTTTGCAACGAATCAATCAATTCATTCAGGTGCCAAGTCATATAACTATTTCTGGGGAAAAAAATTAGGTGAAATGGTTTCTATAGTATCCCAACTACACTTCGTACAGACCATCACCGTTAGTTAGCGAATACCTTTATTTTACTGTAAGTGCACTACATACCTACATAAATACATAAAATGTTCAACATTGCAACTTCAAGTTACTCTAGCCCCGTTTGTCTACTTGAACTGACTGGGAGGTTTGGAATTGTGTAAGAGTTTGGGACCATTGAAGTTTATTTTCATCTAATGCTGTTACATCATGAAGAAAGCGTGGTACCCTTTGAAGATATTTGAACAAATTTGTGCTCATCTCTCGAGTCACTGACAAATAAACGAAATAAAGACAGGGATAGCGAAGGTGGTATATGTTAATTCTCTGCCTCATCAGAAGGATGGACGCCATTTTAAACTATTTTATAAAGATGATATAGACTTGAGGGCCACAAATCCAACTTCTTTGATCATATATGGAATATCAGTCTCCATTTGAAACTATTTGTAGAAAAAAACAGTAGTTTCCAGGATCTATTTAATGGTGGGCAAGTTTGTTGACGATACCGCGGATTGTTATAAATAGAGGGATATTATAAATAGCGAGAAGGAATCGATGCCTCATACTAATGTATTAAACGATACAGACTTTATATATGACACTGTAGGGTTGAATCTTGGGCATTGTAGTTATTCAAACTAAGCACATAAATTTTAGAACAGTAGAATCACATGCAAATTTGGAATCGAGCGATGCTCTTCCGCAAATAAATCATACATATAACTGGGTAACCGTAAGGTAAACATGAGACGATAGCGTGTCATATATATTGTCGCTCTTGCCCCCTGCGGTTATTCGCGACGACGCCGCTTCCTCTGTCGTGGATCACCTGCCCCGGACTCCCGTTGCTCTTCCTATGCAGCTCTGTCCTGCAGACCAACCAAAGACCCCCTGAAAACCACCGCTCAAGTGGATCTCCTTTCCCCTGGCAGTATCTCTCGGCCTTACCACTTGTGAAGGGACACAAGAGACCTACCAGAAGAGTAGCAACTGTTTCGTTGGCGAGAGTAACAACAGCAACTGGCAACAAGACTTCTAACACTCCTCCCTTTATTGTCACTTCTACTACACATTACATATAACTAGAATAACAATCAACAGGTATTTACATTACGTTACATCCTAGGGCCAATATAAACGTGTATTTACAAACATTTGTCCCAGGAAACAGGACCACAGCAGTCGGCGATCCCCACATTATTTCCATAACGGAAATATATAACATATATAATTATATTTTTGACATATTATAATATTATAATAAAATGAATCTATTTTGATGCAAACGATTCTTTTTAAAAATAATTCAATTTTTTACTTCCTTTACTGCAATAATAAATCAATAGGAAGGCTTGGCTATCAGTGCAGTGGTGAGCCCTCTCAGCGTTTTCGCCAGTTTAATCTACCATACCGCTGTAATACTGCATTGGGATGTTTTGTTTTTATACCGATACTGAAGCTGACCTCTTGGAAAGGGTATGGACATAAGCTTTGATGACGGTAGAAACACACACAAATAATATAAATTTCAACATATGAAACTATTAAACGAATACTTTTATTTCTTGAATTAAAATGCACTTCCTACTGTCCTTACTATAATAAAAAATGTTGAGAGAGCCTGGATCATCAGCAGTCAACCCTATCAGCGGTTTCACCAGTTTAATTTACCATACTACCATTTAGAGCCCTACTATTGTACACTGGTCCGCAAAACATATTTATTTTCATTTATCTCAAATTTTATTGAACATTTATCAATGAAGTTTCATACACAAATTTATTATTTTATTATTAAATAGAATACCCGGAATCAAAGAATTCTAACACGTATTTTATGCAAATTAGCCGGTCAAGCAATGATCTTCTTGCAGTCAGTGCATAAATATCTTGGATATTGTTGTTAATATGGGGTGTGATCGCCTTTAACTGATAGACAGGCTCTACATCGGTGACCCATACTAAGAATCAGGCAGTTTATCAGCTCCTGTGGAATCAACGCCCTCTTTTGTGTTAAGGCTGTTTCTAGCTCATGAGTGTTTCTAGGAGGAGGTTGGAGGGATGAGATCCGCCGTCCTAGGCTGTCCCATACATGCTCAATGGGATTTAGGTCTGGGGATCGAGCTGGCCAATTCATCCGAGCAATTGCATGGTTTTGGAGAAAAGTGTCGACCACACCAGCCCTATGTGGACGGGCATTATCATCCATTAGAAGAAAGTTTTCTCCCATTTCCAATGCTTGAGGCATCACATATAATAGTTTTAGCATCAGGCGGCGTTATAGTTTCTCGATATATTGTGTATGTTTCTCCTGTAGAAGGGCGGACAAGCCCGAAAGCTTGAGAAGACCAGAATAAAAGATACTCATCTCCATAAACGTTTTACTTTGATATCAGGCATCACATATGTTGCCAAGATCTCGTCCCGATACCTCTGTCCAGTCAGGGTTCCTTGCCGAAAAATATGGAGTGCTGTGCGACCGCCCAAGAAGATTCCAGCCCAGACCATAAAACATTGGCTTCTGTAGGGATCCCTTTCAACCATATTTCGGGGATTATTTCTGGTTCCTACCTCTCTCCAGACAAAGACACGACGATAATAGCTGTTAGAGAGAATCTGGACTCATCAGTGAACATTACACGTCTCATTCATCTGGATTCCAGGCGACATGCTGTCTGCGCCAAAGTTCCCTTGCTCTCTTTTGAGGTGGTGTCAACGGCACACAAATTATGGGTCATCGAGCATAGAGGCCCCTTCACGTGAAGCCTTCTGCGTATTGTATCAGTTGAAATGGGAGAAAACATTATTCTAATGGATGATAATGCCCGTCCACATAGGGCTGGTGTGGTCGACACTTTTCTCCAAAACCATGCAATTGCTCGGATGAATTGGCCAGCTCGATCTCCAGACCTAAATCCCATTGAGCATGTATAGAACAATCTAGTACGACGGATCTCATCCCTCCAACCCCCTCCTAGAAACACTCATGAGCTAGAAACAGCCTTAACACAAGAGTGGGCGTTGATTCCACAGGAGCTGATAAACTCCCTAATTCTTAGTATGGGTCGCCGATGTAGAGCCTGTCTATCAGTTAAAGGCGATCACACCCCATAATAACAACAATTTCCAAGATATTTATACACTGACTGCAAGATGATCATTTTTGACCCGCTAATTTGCATAAAATACGTGTTAGAATTCTTTGATTTCGGGTATTCTAATCAATAATGGAATAATAAATTCGTGTATAAAATTTCATTGATTTCAATAAAATATGAGATAAATAAAAAAATAGGTTGTTCCTTTAATTTTGCGGACCAGTGTATTTTATGACCTTCTAAAAAACGTGATACTAAGAGGAAGGGGATGTCAAAGTACTGGTTGAATAAATATTGATAATAGGATTATTTTTTATTCAAATGGAAGTTAATTTACTCTCTATTAACGTTTGTGACATTTGAGGTCGGGTTAAAACATATTGTAAATATGTAAATTGGCAACCAAACATATTTTTATTTTATTTTTTTACTTGTCTCAATTCAGGTATTTCGTTCTCAATTTATTTCTTAAAATATCTAAGATTTTTTCAATTCCTCTTATCGAATAATTTGTTCTATAAATATATCTTACAATCGGTTCATTTAAAACAAATAGTGACCTAGAGTTATATTTATTTTTTTCTCGCAGGCACTAAATGAAATACACCTGAATTGGAATCACTCAATAGATAGTGTACAATGAGGCTTTTAACTGATAAAATCATTGATACTATGGGCAAAGCGAGGATGCAGAGAAGATCTAAAACATCGAACCCAAATTCAAAGCCCTGGTTTGATCGAGAATGTTATCTAACAAAAAAGAATACTAAATCCCATCTTAAAATCTACATGAAATTAAAAAAAGAAACAGACCGTGTTAACTATATTTCAAAAAAGAAATTCTATGCTGCATTAATTAGAGATAAAAAGAAAAAATACTACCAAGCATTGCATGTAAATTTATCAAGCAATACTCATGACTCTAAAAACTTTTGGAAAACAATAAGCATTTATAAAAAAAGAAGTTTCATTCAAGGAAACATTTCGCTTCAAGAATGGCACCAATTTTACGACAAACTACTCACATCTGAAACATCAACAGAATATATCCTTTCTATGTTAAACACGCTTTCAGTGGATACAGGCTTATTGGCGGAAATTACAATGAAGGAGATAATAGAAGAAATCTCGCGTTTAAAGAACTGTAAGGCAGCTGGAATCGACGAGGTACCGAACAAAGTAATTAAGCTCCTTCACCACAGTTACTTACTGTTACTAAAGGATCTATACAACAGAATACTAAGATCAGCTGTATTCCCATCCTTCTTCTCGAAGTCTATTATTCATTCGATTTTTAAAAATGGCTATTCTGATAATTCATCCAACTACCGCGGAATCTCACTGCTGAGCAATTTCGCGAAACTATTTATAGCAATACTTAGGTCCCGCCTAGTCAAATGGATTGAAACTAATGATATTATCTCAGAGAATCAGGCGGGCTTTAGATCTGCTCACTCATGTCAAGATCATATTTTCATATTGACATCTGAAGAAAAGAGGTAAATGTTACTTCTTCTTCGTAGACTTAAAAAAAGCTTTTGACACGGTTCCTCACGCATTGCTATGGACAAAACTAGTCAAAATAGGACTGAATCACCGATTTGTCAACTTAATTAAATGTTATTATGAAGACATGACCGCTGCGGTTCTTTGGAACAATTCTATCACCGAATTCATTGAAATTCGTTCGGGGGTGCTCCAAGGTGACCCACTATCCCCATGCCTATTCCTACTCTTTATTAATGATTTGATTAAAATATTTGATGGCTCGGGGTTGTCAGGAATATACTTACCCAATTTCGGAAACATACACCTCCTCCTATATGCCGACGATATTGTTTTGATCGGTGATTCTAAAATAAACCTTCAATTGAAAATCAATATACTGAAAACCTATCTAGAAACTAACTTACTAACTCTGAACGAAAACAAGTCAAGAATAATGGTTTTCCGTAATGGAGGAAAGGTGGCGCGTTCAGAAAGATGGTATTGGGGTCAAAGTCCTTTAAGTGTTACATCAAAATACACGTACCTGGGCTACCCGCTAACCCCTTCGATTTCTTTCACTCAAGTTGCCTTAAATTATAGAGGCAGGACCATGGCCGCGATGGGTGCTGTGGGAGAGATTATTTTGAAGTCCAAGCTCAAATCCTTCCATGCAAGTATGAGATTGTTGGATTCTATGATCTTGACAGTCCTACTCTATGCGGCTCCAATCTGGGCACATGATCAAGCCTTAATCTTAGATAGAATCCAGGATACCTTTCTCAGACGTTTTCTGTGCCTTCCAAGCTATACTCCGGGCTATATTTTGAGGGCCGAAAAAGGAAGAAACTCTCTTGATATCACAGTGAAAAAACTAACTTTAAAATTCTGGACTAGAATTCTGAAAATGGACGGCAGCAGGCTACCTTCAATTTGTTTGGCACATTTGTGGGACATTTCAATTTCTTCAAAACAGAATATCGGACTGGTAAAAAGTATAACAGAGCTACTTAATAACACCGGCTTCTCATGGCTTGTTGGATGTACAGACTTCAATATTCTACAAAGATACATCCCCCTAATTATTAGAACGGCAACCGATCAGTCCTTGCAGCTGGATTATGTAAGAACAAGAAAATCAATACTCTACTCTCACTATAAATACTTTCATTCATCACCTACAATGGAATGCTATCTGAATGACAATATCCCCCTAACCTTAAAGAGAATCATCGTACAAGTAAGAAGCCTTTTTGTAGTACAGAGAATTAATCATGTTTCACTATTGAAAACTAAGACCATAAAATGCACCTTATGCAACGGTGAATTTAGTCTCGATTTTCCACACTACATGTTCTACTGTACGGCAATGGAAGAAGAAAGAGGAATTCTTCGTCAAGAGACCGGCTATAATAGCAACTCGCCTTATGTTTTAATGGCAAAAGTCGTAAAATCCAGACCCTTTGCATTCGCTTTTTATAAATACTGGAAATCAGCTCAATGAAAATATTTAGCACAGACACCGGATCCAACTCGATAATTGGTCGAGGTCAATACCCAATATTTGTATATAACTACGATGCCAATTTGTTATTTATTTATTTTGTTCTACGGGGAGAATCCTGTATGGCACGTGTGCCCAATAAAGGCTATTGTTGTTGTTGTTGTATATTTATTTTTCTGAATGGTCAGACTGCAAAACAGAATCAAAATCCGATAAATTGAAAACCCATCAAAATAATATTAAATAAATAAATCCTCAATATTTTTAATTCATTTTACATTGTGTTTACATAACTACTGCCCACTACCTTTTTTTTTTTACTTACAAAATCTGAAAAGATTCAAAGTACTCAATGTTTAACTTAATGTGTTAAGCGTATTTACGCAAATTTGGCCTTAAATACCCATTTCTTGGTTTATCAAGAAGCTTCTGGGACCAAAAATATTTTTGGTCGCAGTGGTACAGCCTGCTCCACGCTGACGAGCACCAAAAGCGCGAAACGCGTTCGTGTTTGACTTTTCTTGATTTATCAAGAAATTGGGTTGACCAAATATCAGGGAAGAGGTTAAATCAATGTTTAATTTATAACTGTTCCACTAGATAGAGCTCTGCCATCTAAAAAGCACATGTGCTCCTGGTCAGGATATGCTATCATTATTTTTAATGGTTAACTTATAAAAACAACGAATTACTTTGAGGGATGATGAAGACACATTAACACAAAGCAATAACGCGCCATCTATACATATAAAATAAAAGGATTTAAAAGCGCGAATGTTTCTTTTATACATAAAACGAACTTCTACTGTCCTTACTGCGATGAAAAATATATTGGGAGGGCTTGGCTCATCAGTGGTGAACCCTCCCAGCGGTTTCGCCAATTTAATCCACCAGACCGCTTCTCAGAGCTCTAATACTGTATTGGATCATTCTGCTTTTATATGCTACACTGAAGGATGGAATCTTAGAATTGGTTTTCAAGTAAACTATGGACATAAGCTTATAGGACAGTAGAATTACATTCAAATATTTGCTTCGAGCAATGCGCTTCAGCAAACTATAAAGACAAGGCCAGTTAGGGATAAATTAACACAAAGCAATAACGCGCCATCTATACATATAAAATAAAAGGATTTAAAAGCGCGAATGTTTCTTTTATACATAAAACGAACTTCTACTGTCCTTACTGAGATGAAAAATATATTGGGAGGGCTTGGCTCATCAGTGGTGAACCCTCCCAGCGGTTTCGCCAATTTAATCCACCAGACCGCTTCTCAGAGCTCTAATACTGTATTGGATCATTCTGCTTTTATATGCTGCACTGAAGGATGGAATCTTAGAACTGGTTTTCAAGTAAACTATGGACATAAGCTTATAGGACAGTAGAATTACATTCAAATATTTGCTTCGAGCAATGCTCTTCAGCAAACTATAAAGACAAGGACAGTTAGGAATAAATTAACAAAAAGCAATAACGCGCCATCTATACATATAAAATAAAAGGATTTAAAAGCGCGAATGTTTCTTTTATACATAAAACGAACTTCTACTGTCCTTACTGCGATGAAAAATATATTGGGAGGGCTTGGCTCATCAGTGGTGAACCCTTCCAGCGGTTTCGCCAATTTAATCCTCCAGACCGCTTCTCAGAGCTCTAATACTGTATATTTAATATACTTTTCAACGCAGTAAGGACAGTAGAAGATCGTTTTATGTATAAAAGAAACATTCGCGCTTTTAAATCCTTTTATTTTATATGTATAGATGGCGCGTTATTGCTTTGTGTTAATTTATTCCTAACTGGCCTTGTCTTTATAGTTTGCTGAAGAGCATTGCTCGAAGCAAATATTTAAATGTAATTCTACTGTCCTATAAGCTTATGTCCATAGTTCACTTGAAAACTGAAGAGAGAAGCGTAGACACGGGCACCGCTTGGCGGCGCTGCATGCAGGTGACTGACCAATGGGAACGCCCCTCCCCTTCTGCCGTGCGTCATCTTGTATACAGTCTTAAGCCTCCCTTTGTTTTTACTGCTGTGTGCGGTTGCTGCTGTGTCATCATATATATCCTCATATATCCTTATATTAAATAATAATCCTATATTCATAAATCACTCCTTTTGGCTGTTCTTTTTGCATCACCGACCCACAACATGGTAGCAGAGCGTGGTTGTCTGCATTAAAAAGAACGAAAAGTAAGTTAAACCAAGATGGCGTCGTCTTCCCAAGCGCTTGCCCTGAACGTCGAGAAGCTCACCGGCAGCAATTATCGATCATGGAAATTTAACATGAATATGCTCCTGATCGAAAGAGGATTATGGGAATGTGTAATTAACGAAGAAGCGATCGACGCTGATGAGGATCAAAGAAAATATGAGAAGACAAAAATCAAACAAGAAAAGGCACTGGTAACGATTGCTCTATCAATTTCTACAGAGCAACAAATTCACATTATCGACTGTAAGACTGCAAGTGAAGCCTGGACGACCCTGGAACAAATATTTGAACCGAAATCAAGGGCGCGAATTCTTCACCTCAAGAAACAATTCGTGAACATCAAGTTCATCGAAGAAGAAAAAATGATAAATTACCTATCAAGATTCAAGACCTGCAGTGATCATCTCAGAGAAGCGGGATGTGAAGTAAAGGATGAAGATCTGGCATACTCTATGCTAGCTGGACTACCAGACTCCTATGATGGGATTATAATGAACTTTAGCAACATGACGGATGATGAGTTCACGTCATCCAAGGTGAGGCAAGTCCTGCTAACGGAACACGAGAGGAGAACAACCAGAAAGGAGGATTCATCCAAGGAGGTGCTACAGGTGAACAAGCTTCAAAATAACAACAGTACCGACAGTCGAAGAAAATGCTACCGATGCGGGAAGATCAGCCACATCGCCACCAACTGCCGAAGAATGAAGCAAACAACTAGAAACCGCGATAATCAGCATTATCAGAGGAAGGTAAACAAATCAGATAACTTCCTGGCTGCACTCAACCTAACGAGCGACGAGGATTCGTGGCTGCTGGATAGAGGAGCAACCAACCATGTATGCAGAAACAAGGACTGGTTCGTTGACCTTCGGGAGGTGTCTTCTGATCCTATTATGACTGCGAGTGGGACAACTGAGGCCAAAGGATATAGACACATATTTCTCCAGACGTCTATCCATAATGAAAGCATCGAAATCAAGCTAAACAATGTGTTATACGTCCCAAATGTGCGAAGGAATCTGCTGTCAGTCTCCAAGATAGAAGAAAACGGCAACCTTGTGACTTTCCGTAATATAGTAGCTCGCGTTTTCAACCCAGAAAACAGGATTATAGCGGAAGCGACAAATGTAAATGGCCTCTACATTGTGAAAGGTAAGACCTTAAACTCCAGTAAAACAGCATTTAATAGTGAAAGGGACCATTTTCAGAACAATTCCTTAAGAACGTGGCATCAAAGGTTATGCCATATTGACAGTAACGCCATTGAAAAGATGGCGCGGGAGGAGCTCGTAATAGGCTTAGAAATTTCCTCTAGAGACAAAGGCCTATGCGACGATTGTTGTATCGCTAAATCCACTAAAGCGTCACATAAAAACCTAGGCAATATTAGATCTAAACAGACCTTGGAGCTTATCCACACAGATATTTGCGGTCCAATGCCGGTAAAATCAACCGGAGGCAATAGATACTTTCTATCTTTTGTTGATGATTTCTCAAGAAGGATTACTGTGTATCTTCTGAAAAACAAAGATGAGGTATTAAAACATTTCGATATCTATAGAGCCACTGTAGAGAGACAAACTGGTAATAAAATTAAAGTGTTACGATCGGATAATGGACTTGAGTTTTGCAATAGAGAATTCCAAGACAAATTAAAAAAACTAGGGATAAAGCATGAACGCACAAACGTGTATTCTCCGCAAATGAACGGTGTGGCAGAACGTGTAAATCGAACACTTTTAGATATGGCCCGCGCTTGTTTACATAGCTCTATTCTCCCCCAAAGATTTTGGGAAGAGGCGGTAAACACAGCAATGGAAGATGAGCTTAGAGTGCTTCAAGAACGAGGCACTTGGGAGTTATCAACATTACCGCCGGGAAAGAAACCGATTACAGCAGATGGGTGTATAAGGTGAAGACAAATGAGAGCGGAAATGTAGAGCGTTTCAAAGCACGTTTAGTAGCTAGAGGTTTCTCACATAAACAAGGAATCGATTTTCAGGAAACTTATGCACCTGTTATTAACTTAGCTGTAATCAGAGTTTTAATAACGTTAAGTTTGAACATGAAATGGTACAATAGACATCTCGACGTAGATAACGCTTATCTATATGGCGACTTAGAAGAAGAAATATACATGCTTTTGCCAGAAGGGGTCGAGAGGAAAGATAACGAGGTTTACAAACTGCTTCGACCTATTTACGGCTTGCGACAATCAGGGCGGAATTGGAATTTAACACTCGATCATGCTTTACAAGAAATGGGATTTACACGACTAGAATCCTGTAATTGTATTTATACTTATCTAGATAAGGCAATTATTGCCGTTTATGTAGATGACTTGGTTTTATTTGGTGAGAGTGAAGAGATTTTGCGGAATATAGAACAGAAAATTAATGAAAGGTTCCGAGTTAAAAATTTGGGAGCGATCAGGAATTTCTTGGGAGTTCAAATTGACTATCCAGACGAGGAGACTCTAGTACTATCTCAAAGTACGTATGTTAAATCAATCTTACAAAAATTCAACATGATTGAATGTCGACCGGTATCCACACCGTTAGACATTAGTTTTCCAATCTCAAAAGGAGATTGCCCCACAGATGAAGAAGAGAAAGAGAGGATGAGAGCTATTCCATATAGGGAACTAATCGGGTCGCTCCTTTATCTTGCAAATTGTACTAGGCCAGACTTAATGTTTTCCGTTACGAGATTAGCCCAATTCTCTAGCAACCCTGGACGTCGACATTGGCAAGCTGCCAAACACGTCTTAAAATATTTACACGGCAGCATAAATCTATCTCTCGTTTATCGCCGGACTGATTCCAATGATGTTTGTGCATACAGTGATGCAGATTGGGCTAGCGACATCGATGACAGACGGTCCAATAGTGGGACCGCTATCACTATAGGACATTCCTTAGTCATATGGAAGACTAGCAAACAGAAGTGTGTCTCACTTTCCACAATGGAGGCAGAATATTTAGCGCTATCCCAGACCACTAAGGAAGCAGTTTGGATCGCTACCATCTTGAAAGAATTAAAGTTCTTATCGAATTTTGCCTTTCCCTTGATCATTCATTGCGATAATAGATCCGCTATAGACTTTTCCAAAAATAATGTGGAGAACAACAGATCCAAACACATTGACATAAGATACCATCACGTCAGAGAAAGAATAATTAGCGGAGATATCAAGATTGTCTACATCTCTACAAAGGAGAACCTGGCCGACGTCTTCACCAAGACCCTGAGCAAAGTGGCTCACAAGAACGCCTGTGACTTCATGAACTGTTCTCCTGTCCAGCGCTTCAGTGGGGGAATGAAGAGAGAAGCGTGGACACGGGCACCGCTTGGTGGCGCTGCATGGAGGTGACTGACCAATGGGAACGCCCCTCCCCTTCTGCCGTGCGTCATCTTGTTTACAGTCTTAAGCCTCCCTTTGTTTTTACTGCTGTGTGCGGTTGCTGCTGTGTCATCATATATATCCTCATATATCCTTATATTAAATAATAATCCTATATTCATAAATCACTTCTTTTGGCTGTTCTTTTTGCATCACCGACCCACAACAAAAACCAGTTCTAAGATTCCATCCTTCAGTGTAGCATATAAAAGCAGTATGATCCAATACAGTATGTGTAGAAGGCGGAATAATTGTTACTGATCCAATACAGTATTAGAGCTCTGAGAAGCGGTCTGGTGGATTAAATTGGCGAAACCGCTGGGAGGGTTCACCACTGATGAGCCAAGCCCTCCCAATATATTTTTCATCGCAGTAAGGACAGTAGAAGTTCGTTTTATGTATAAAAGAAACATTCGCGCTTTTAAATCCTTTTATTTTATATGTATAGATGGCGCGTTATTGCTTTGTGTTAATTTATTCCTAACTGGCCTTGTCTTTATAGTTTGCTGAAGAGCATTGCTCGAAGCAAATATTTGAATGTAATTCTACTGTCCTATAAGCTTATGTCCATAGTTTACTTGAAAACCAGTTCTAAGATTCCATCCTTCAGTGTAGCATATAAAAGCAGAATGATCCAATACAGTATTAGAGCTCTTAGAAGCGGTCTGGTGGATTAAATTGGCGAAACCGCTGGGAGGGTTCACCACTGATGGGCCAAGCCCTCCCAATATATTTTTCATCGCAGTAAGGACAGTAGAAGTTCGTTTTATGTATAAAAGAAACATTCGCGCTTTTAAATCCTTTTATTTTATATGTATAGATGACGCGTTATTGCTTTGTGTCAATTTATTCCTAACTGGCCTTGTCTTTATAGTTTGCTGAAGAGCATTGCTCGAAGCAAATATTTGAATGTAATTCCACTGTCCTATAAGCTTATGTCCATAGTTTACTTGAAAACCAGTTCTTAGATTCCATCCTTCAGTGTAGCATATAAAAGCAGAATGATCCAATACAGTATTAGAGCTCTGAGAAGTGGTCTGGTGGATTAAATTGGCGAAACCGCTGGGAGGGTTCACCACTGATGAGCCAAGCCCTCCCAATATATTTTTCTATCGTCTATCTGATCATCGTCACTAAATATTACATTTTCAGGAGGCTGTGGAACAGGTAAAATATCACTATGAGGAACCGGTCTCATAGCAGAAGGCAAATCTGGATATTCAACTGTATGTCTTGATTTGGATGTAATACCTGTAGTCTTTGTCAAACAAAAATAACAGTCTGAAGAATGGTCTTTAGGTTCCCTCAATATCATTGGAACCGCAAAAGGCATATGACGTTCACCTTTAATCCACCCTGTAAGATGTCGAACACAAATTACGCAACAATTGTGAGAAGCCCAAGTCTTATCTTGGTCACCGACTTTAAAGCCAAAATAAAGTTCATAGCACTTTTTGATGAGCGGTGTAAAGTTTCGCCTTTGAACTTTGAAAGCTAATTCCCCACAAATATAACAGAAAATATCAGGAATATTAATGCAACGCCTCGGCATATTGACACAGTCTAGTGCACACGATTTATAAAAGCAAATCGATAGAGAAGAATAAACTAATCACTTCAAATTTACCCGTCACTTCTGCTGCAAATCTATTAAACAAATCGTTAGGTTCAATTTAAATATATATATTAAAACTGTTAATGAGCAAATAGCATTACAGAGCTTGTCGTTATTTTTGAGTTGAAAGCAAAACAGATTATAATATTATATAATAATAAATTATATATATTCAATTAAAATTTCAATAATTTGTTATTTAAATTAATATTTATGATTCTTAAAGAGCAAAATTTAATTAATAACAAATAAAATAAAGCTTTTGGCTCCACATACCAACTCTTCTTGTCAAAAATAAAGCGCTAGCTTAGTTAATAATGTAACTTAAAAAATGCTTACGTAACATTGGTTGCATTTATTACTGTATTTATCCCAATACTAAAAAAAGACCATCAGGCAAAAACCATGGGTGATGGGAAATTTCTGATTAGATTTTTGAGTTCAGCATGAAAAGTTACACTAGAAACACCATCAGGTTCTCTTGTGCAAAAAAAAAAGTTTTTTTTGTAGACCGGTGTTATCAAATATGATACAGCAATATTGTCATCATCATTTTCTGAATAAAAAACAACTACTTTTTTCCCAGAACCTGTCAATTTATTTTTCTTGACTAAATATCCGAAAAATATATTTTCCAGATTTTTCTCTATGTCCTGTTAAAACACGTTTTACGTGTCCATTAGGTCAGCTGATTTTACCTCCCATCTTCACCGCTAGAGGCGCTGCTTGCGAGCGAAAGGGCAAATTTGCCACGCAATTTGCAAATAACTTGTATACATACTTGTATACTTGTTTAAATAGCCCATAAATGTGTACATAGACAGGAAAAGCACATATATTTTAATAAAATAAATGAGTTTTAAAAATTGTAAAAAAAAAAATGCATCGGCCGGGAATCGAACCCGGGGCGCCCGCGTGGCAGGCGCGCATTCTACCACTGAATCAAAAGCAAACGGTGACAGAATTAAGAAAGAGTTGTGCATGACGCTGATAACTGTATATATTAATAGAAATTTGTTCATTCCCGGCCATTCCGAACCCCCAGAAGTCTGAAAATTTGTACACTTGCATTGTTCATTGGACTGAGTTAGTGTTAAAATATTCATACTCCTAAGTGATCTGGAAAGCATATTAAAATAAAATTTAAAATTTTGAAAGGCAATTTGAAAACTTGTCCGTTCCTGGCCATTCTGACAACCGCGAAGTCTGAAAATTTGTTGACTTACATTGTCATCAGGTCCTAACAAGTGTACAAAATTGGATTTTTCTACGTGCTTTAGAAGTATACTAAAAATCGATTTTAAGATTTGTGGACAGACAGATGGACATGGAGGCAAGTTAAATAAAAGCTTTTGAAAAGAACATGGCGTGGTGGTGTTTCCAGTTTTGCGCGGTGCTGGCCCGGATGTGTCCGGAGCCAGCCGGAGGAGGAGGAGGACAGGTGAGTCTTCCCAACCTTTCTACTTCTGATTGACTAAGATTACAAGAGATATAAGATGGGACAAAACAAACGTTAATGTAGAGACCAGGTTACAAGAGAAGACACACCAGATAAAAGATGTGATTGGCTAAAGTAAAATAAATGTTTTATTGAAAATAAGACTGCCGTGAAGAAACGGCAAAGTGGAAACCTAATTCTACGATGTTATTTGTATGGGTCTATAATTGAAGCTGTAAACATACACACAAAAATAACTTTATTAGATATCAAGCCCCATACAGGATTCTTCCAGTATAGCAATGGTTTTAATTGAACATAAATCAAATACTATATACAATTCAATATTTACATGAGCCCTAAAAAGGGAAAAAATATTTCTGTAAACATATAAAAATAATATATTGGCTAAAGATAAAATAAGTAACTGGATAAAGAAACGACATGATGTAACAGCGCCGCGATACTAAAAGATAAGTAAAATATAAAATAGCAATTGAGCCTAACATGTTCGAAAGTTTTGAAGAAAAGTAAAAATATGTGAATCGTGTTAGATAATAATGTACATTTTATAAATACATTCGAATTATTACACATTTAAAAGTTCATTTTTCAATTCACAATAAAAATAAGTAGGTTTTTTTTTTAAATAATAAAAAAAAATTGTTCTGGTCTTGAAATTAATGCAGTATGATTTTGATTTGGAATATATACCAGGAAAATTAATTCACGCCGCAGTCACCCTGTCTAGAGATTCAATTTCAGAGAAAAGCATCGACACCTCAGATCTCCAGAACACCATTATGACTCTAAATTTGAAGTTAACCACTAAACAAATGATACCATGAAATCATCAAAGGGAATAGATAATAAATTGGAATATTCATATGAAAATAGTGTGAACTAAGCTATTAATCCCTACCTGAATTGTAAATAAAAACTATTTATATGGAAATTTTATATTTTTGTACACATCTATTGGTCTGGGATGAATCAACAAATAGTAGAAATAGTTTATAATGGTAGAATTGGTCGGGAACAACAATCTTCGCAAAAGAAAGACCCATTTATACCTCGCCAAATAGCAGACTACTCTTGTAAAAATTGGCCATTGACTTCTTATAGTTATGCCAATCCGTATTCATCATGATAGTAGACTACTACAGCCGCTATCCTGAAGTCACCAAGGTATCGTCAACTTCAGCAAGAGAGATTCTACCAGTGTTAAAATCTACCTATGCAAGACATGGGATTCCAGAGTTCATCATTACTGATAATGAACTACCATTTACGCCGTTAAACTTTGATAATTTTACCAATGTATGGGGCATAGAACATAAGACCTCTATCTCAGACAGCCCAAAGTGAATAGCTTAGTTGAAAGGATGGTACAAACAGTAAAGCTGCAACTTAAGAAATGCTGTCAGGACAATACTGACCTTATATGTATTTAATAGCACTAAGAACAACTCCGCCCAAAAATCTACCATCCCCAGCTCAGATGCTAATGGGAAGAAACTTGAAGACCTTGATCCCAATGAAAACCACAAAGCTAAAACCTGTTTTTATTAATCCGGAAAACATTTTACAACATAAGATGGAAATCAATATATAATGAAACATATTATGAGCGAAATTCCAAAATACTTGCTAAAATAAGTTCCGAGATCAATTAAATGGCAAATATTTTTTATAAATCCGATAATTCAAATTAAAAACGTTTAGAATAAAAGGTTTAAAAGTCTAGGGACCAAGATACGTATTCGAATTAAAGATGTTTGAATTATTCAAGTTCTACTCTATCATTATATTTGTAAATATATATAAATCTAAAGAGACAAAGGTCGCCTCTCCCTTCAATATAAACGTCAGAACTAGACGCCATCTGTGTTTAGTTGGCGTCTAGTTCTGACGTTTATTTTGACGGGAGAGGCGACCTTTGTCTCTTTAGATCCATATCCTGCCGGCAAAATTTCCATATATATAAAAATATATAAAGAGAGTAATATATTATTAATTTGCGGTTAAATTTGATTTCTAATTATTTTAAATTATTATACATTTCAGGAAATATTCTCAAAATTATTTATATAGCTATAGTTCATACTACCTATATTTTTTATCGAAGGTCAGCCGCTCGTTATGCCACAAACGTTTGTGCCTATTTTTTTTATTTTGACATATATATAAAATATGATTCTATACTGTCTATTCCAAACCATCCCGGGCATTTTGAAGTCTGGTATTTTGTAGACTTGCGTAGTTAGCTTGATTGGGTAAGTGAACAACCTTTTTGACTTATATGTGAACGAAGGAATATCAAATATATATTACAAATTTTGAAAATAAACCTTTTGAGAAACCCCTGAAGTCTTATTATTTTGTACACTTGCAGTTGTTGTTGTTGTCGTGTTTAATGAAGAGCCTCAGATGTGTCCATATATCTCTATCTTAGCAGTAGCGATGTCCTCTATCAGACTAGCAGTGTTAGCTGAATTGAGAGAGTACACAACAAATCGGACTTCTATGTGTTATCTGAGAATATATTAAAACTTGACTACCAAATTTGAATGGAAAATAGAAATGAGTCCAATCCCGACCACCCCAACCTCTTTTTAATAGAACTCTGGCTTATTACACAAGCGAAATGGCTGTGCTTCTCTTTCTTCAAATTTGTAACAAATAAATTTACTGCAATGTGTTAATTTTCAATAAGATCATCAAATATCATCTCTACACATCTTACTGCAATGATATAAGTTGTTGAATGAGAAGGCTTGGCTCAACAGTATGCCCTCTCATTCAATAACTTATATCATTACAGTAAGGTCCGTAGAATAATAATTGATAATATTATTGAAAAGAAACACATTGAAGTGAATAAATTTGTAACAAAGTTTAACGATATATGGCAATTGAATATATAAATTTTATTTTCCTTCGTTTTAAAGCAAATATATAAATTATCTAGTGTATTCCTGACCACCTGGGACACCTAAAAATCGGAAAATTTGCAAACTTGCAACATCAGTAGGAAAGAACTAGTTGATAAAATACCAGACTTCTACGTAGTCTGGAACTATATTAATATTCATCACGAATTTTAAAAGAAATATGAAAAGATTATCCATTCCCAACCACCTAGAATTCTGAAATTTTGTCAACTTGCATTGCTAGTTGTATTGAACGAATTTAAAAATTTTCAGATTTATTGTGGTCTGCAATAATATTTGAAATTTTACAAAATTTGAAAAGAAATATGAAAGTTATTCCATTACTGACCACCCAGAAGTCCGGAATTTTGTCATCTGGCATCGTTAGTTATATCGAGCGATTTACAAATTTTCAGATTTATTGTGGTCTGCAATAATATTTGAAATTTTACAAAATTTGAAAAGAAATATGAAAGTTATTCTATTACTGACCACCCAGAAGTCCGGAATTTTGTCATCTGGCATCGTTAGTTATATCGAGCGAGTTTACAATTTTCCAGACTTCTGTGTGTAGTCTGAAAGTATTCTTGAAATATTCTCAAAATTTGAAAGTAAATACAGAAATCAAAATTAGTCCATTGCCAACCACCCAGGACTCTGAAATTTTGTCAATTTGCAATGTCATCATGCTTGATTAATTTCACCAAATGTCTTACTTCTAGGTGCTCTGTAAATATATAACATTTTCACACAAGGACAGTGGACAGACAGACATGGAAACAAGTTAAAATAAAAGCTTTTAAAATCAGAAGCCCAAAAGAAATAGTAGCTGCCTAATAGATTAACCTGGCGATCCCACTAGGAGAGTTCACAACTGATAAGCGAGACTTTCCATAATTTTTCAATTTCAAGATCTAATTCACTTAAAATCGCCCATTTCTGCATAATTTCTATTAATTTTCCCTGAAAAAGCCCAAATTCAGCCCTCTGAGAATTGTCCATTTATATTTGAAGCTTTTACTGCAGTTATAAAAAGTCGTTTAAAAATACTATAAGAGTTTATTTTGCAACAACATAGCCAGTGTAGTGATCAGAGTGTTTGTATCCAGCCCCCACGCCGTCTACGCTGTCCCTGACGGCGTGGCCTGTCCCAGCTGGATGACCAGCTACGACCCCGACCAGCTGGAAGGGTGGGTACTCAGTCTCTCTCTACGGACATTTACCTGCTCCGCCCTGTCTAGAAATAGATAGGCACTTTTATAATATCAGTAAAGCCTGTGAACAGATGCAACTACCTTGAATTGTTGCCAGCCATGAGCGGTCGAATTTTGAAGCCGCTTCTTATCAAAACTTTCTTCTCTGCAGCGCTTTATCACAGTGACTCCCCACACATCAATTACCTTTTTCACACCATTCATTTTACCTTTATTTTGACAACATTATAAAAAATCTATAAAATATTCCTTCAAAAACTTTCATAGGTTTACAGGTTATTTAGAGGTTCTACTTAAAATATATATATATATATATTATTAGAGCATATTAACAATCTTAATTGACGTCTATCCATAAATTTTGAAATCAAATTTGGAGACGCCGCTGAGAGTGCTCATCACTAATTAGCCAAACCCTCACATCTAATATTGTCTAACATTAAAATAAAGTCTAAAAAGATCATTTTTGATTATATATCATAAAATAAAAATAAATTCCAAAAATAATTCCAAATCAAGAAAACCTCTCTATTTAATGGTATTTGGCCCTCGTCATCGTTGTGCAGGCTGTACCTCTAAAACTCACTAAGTTCTTCAAAAAGGCATCTTAAAAATCAAGAATTTAGTATTTAAGACCAATTTTGAAAAGAAAATAGACTAGGGATTGAATTGGATTATAAACTAAAATTTGTATGTATATACTTGTAATATCTATTTGCAAGAAGTTTATATTCCTGAGCTTCTCGATCAGATTATCAAAGTGCAGACAATAGAAACAAAAATGAAAATACATTATCTGCAGCAGTCTGGTACTTGGCCAAACTGCTGGTAAAATTCACCACTGATCAGCCAAGCTTTCCCAAGCTCTGTGGCTGAGATAGGAGATTCTATATCGATTTCCACCACATACAGGAAGTTTCTATAAGTGGTCTGGTGGGTTTCAGGGACTTCGGCCGGGTATATTTTATCCCGGAAGGAGTGGCCGCCCCTTCGTGGGCCGTCTACTACGAGCCGTGGCAGCTCAGGGAGTAAGTGACCTCTTCCTGACATTTTTTAACTTACCGAGAAATTCGAGAGTCTAAAAATTCAAGGGTTAATATAATTCCGAACAATTCTATTGAGGCTGTCAGAAGGTTCGTTGAGGGTTTTATATACAGTAGAACCTCCATGAGAGAACACTCGTGCTAGAGGACACCTCTCTACAAAGGACAGTTTACATTTGTTAAATTACCATTTTTACTATTCAGGAACTCTTCGGTAAGAAGACATCCATCCCTAAGGAACACTTTGGCTCTGCAATTAGGTGTCCTTTACAAAGAGGTTCTACTGTATATGTTTGATATGAATGTAATTGCTATTAAAAACCTTTATTTCTTAAAAAAAAAAAGAACAATTCATTCAGTTTAAACCATGTTGTGTTTAAATAGTACTGGGATCAAACAGTACATTAGTTATATCTACTGTTGAACTGGTGCTACTCAGAGTTGTTAGCACTGCGAAGAACTTGGGTGCTGAAATTAATTACCGTAACACTCTTTGTGTTCAAACACTGAATAAGAGAGAGTGGCCATTATTTATAAAGATTTTTTTACTCTTTTTTTTTTACAGAATTCAGAAAATATATTTGATAATTTTTTTGCTTTTTTGCAATTTGACGATATCAGATTTTCTGATATAGGCGACCATACATGCACTACTTCTTTAACTCCATTTTGCAAACTTCCCCAGCACTATCAACAGGCATCTCGCCAGAGCTACCCTCAATAGACCAAATAAACAACATACATTGGAAAGAGTTTGGACATCCTTCAATAGATTTAACAAAGTGATATAATGATTGCCATGACCTCTCAGAATTTAGGAAAAATTAAATTTTACCGCGAGGTTTATAAATAAAATAGGATCCCTAAAGATTTCAAACATAAGATTAGTACTTAAGCTACCACGGTACCATTTTGTTTTGAGAGAAGTGTGCTCCAGTTTTCCTGAGGAGTGGGCTCCCCGCGAGAAGGTCCCCCGGTCCTCCGTCTTCGGAGGGAAGGACCGCGAGGTGGACCTCGAGGACGAGGAGGAGGTGGCGCTCCAGTAAGTAGCCGTTTCACTTAAATTAGTAGAATTCAAGTTTTCAACACCCTGCACATTAGAGAAGATATTTTAATAAATAATTTGTTTTAGAGAAGTCATTCAATTTTTACATCAGTTAGACCCTGCCAATAAGCAGAAGTAATCGAACGAATTGCATTAGCAAACAATATTAAGTGATTAACTTAAGAAATTTTATCAATTGCGTGATGTGCAGGAGGGCCATTTTGGCCTCTCTGGAGTCCACCTGAAGAGAAGGAGCCAAACGCCCCCACAAGGCTCCAGGAGGAATGACCGCGAGGTGGACCTCGAGGAGGAGGAGGTGGCACTCCAGTAAGTAGCCGTTTCATTTGACTTGGGCTTATTAAAAAGCAGGTTTTTAACACCCTGCACATTAGACAATATATTTTAATAATGAAGTGATTTAGATGGCATTAATTTTTCAGTGAGACAAAACCTACCAATGAGCAGAAGTAATAGAAAGAACCAAATATAAAACTTTAATACGTGATTTTTTCAGAAATTTCAATTATTTGTATGATGTGCAGGATTTTGGCCTCTCTGGAGTCCGCCTGAAGAGCAGGAGCCAAGCGCCCCCACAAGGCTCCAGGAGGTGAGTAGCTGTTTCACCTAACTTGGACTTAGTAGAATAGATATTTTTGACACCCTGCACATTAAGATAGATATTTTAATAAATAAATTGTTATAGAAGGCATTCAAATTTTCCCAAGAGTCAATTCATGCCAATAAGCAGAGGTTATTAAACAGACCACACACTAGTACAAAAGAAGGCAGTTAGAAGAATTATTTTAGAAATTTTATGCCCCCTTGATTTTATTCAAAAATTTCAATGATTTGCGTGATGTGCAGGAGGGCCATTTTGGCCTCTCTGGAGTCCGCCTGAAGAGATGGAGTCAAGCGCCCCCACAAGGCTCCAGGAAGTTTTCACGCCCGTTCCTTGGATAATCATTCCGTTCAAGTTTTGGGAGGATCACTATGAACAACTTCTAACTGTTCTGATGGGACATTGGGTCATGAACAGTGACTTTATTTTTTATTTGGATTGCATATAGAAGATGCACTCAGACCGCGCATACCGAGCTGTCTTCATCAAAATCCACCGGCTACAAGTGCGGCGAGAACGGTTTCTTCATGGCACGTACCGTCGATGTCACAGACTCACTCAATGTCCGTAAAAGGTATTATATGGCCTGCTGAACCTGGCAATCTAATTTGAATGAAAAGTAAGAAAATCGTCTTCACACGTTCGTAGCTACTGGCACATTTTCATGCCAAAAGTTTTTTATGAACTAAACCTGCTGCTGAGGCTGAACATTTGGCTCAATAATGGAAAATCGGTCCTTCCGATCATGGCTGATTTGGACTTCCTGTACTCTGAGACCTGACTTGATCAGGACATGCTGGACTCATTGTTCTGGCAAAATTCGACCTCGTGGTCTCCGTGACCTGCCTGAACTAGACGTTCTAGACTCATAGTTCTGGCAAAACTCGACCTTGTGGTCTCCGTGACCTGCCTGAACTAGACTTGCTGGACTCAGTTCTGGCAGAACTCGACATTGTGGCCTCCGTGACCTGGCTGAACTAGACCTGCTGGACTCATCGTTCTGGCAGAACTCTACCTTGTGGTCTCCGTGTCCTAGCTGAACTAGACATATTGGACTCATCGTTCTGGCAGAACTCGACATTGTGGTCTCCGTGACCTGGCTAAACTAGACCTGCTGGACTCATGATTCTGGCAGAACTCGACCTTGCGGTCTCCGTGACCTGGCTTAACTATATGTGCTGGGCTCATCGCTCTGGCAGAACACGACCTTGTGGTCTCCGTGACCTGGCTAAACTAGACATTATGGACTCATTGTTCAGGCAGAACACGACCTTGTGGTCTCCGTGACCTGGCTGAACTAGATCTGCTGGACTCATTGTTCTGGCAGAACTCGACCTTCTGGTTCTTGTGACCTAGCTGAACTAGACCTGCCGGACTCATTGTGCTGGCAGAACTCGACCGTGTGGTCTCGGTGACTTAGCTGAACTAGACATGCTGGACTCCTTGTTCTGGCAGAACTCGACCTTGTGGTCCCCGAGTCTTGGCTGAAATTGACCCGCTGGTCTCTTATCTTGGCTGATCTCGAACTCTGGTGTTCTCTTATCCTGGCTGAACTCGAAACGCTGGTCTTTTATCCTGGCTGAACTCGACCTGGTGGTTTCTTATCCTGGCTGAACTGACCCGCTGTCCTCTTATCCAAGCTGGACTCGGCCCGCTGTTGTTTGAGGTTTGGCTAAACTCGACCCACTGGTATCTTTTTCTGGCTGAACTCGACCCACTGGTCTCTTTTTCTGGCTGAACTCGACCCACTGGTCTCTTAGCCTAGCTGAAATCGACCCGCTGGTCTCTTTTCCTGGCTGAACTCGACGCGCTGGTCTCTTATCCTGGCTGAACAGACACAGTTGGTCTCAGTGTCCTGGATGAACACGCCCAGTTGGTCCCTGTGTTATAGCTGAACACGCCCAGCTGGTCCCTGTGTCCTGGCTGAACACGCCCAGCTGGTCTGTGTGTCCTGGATGGACACGCCCAGCTGGTTCCTGTGTGCTGGCTGAACACGCCCAGCTGGTCCCTGTGTTCTGGCTGAACACGCCCAGCTTGTTCTTGTGTTCTGGCTGAACACGCCCAGCTGATATCAGTGTCCTGGCTGAACACGCCCAGTTGGTTCCTGTGCCCTGGCTACACACGCCCAGCTGGTCCCTGTGTCCTGGCTGAACACGCCCAGTTGGTCCCTGTGTCCTGGCTGAACACGCCCAGCCGGTCCTTGTGTCCTGGCTGAACACGCCCAGCCGGTCCTTGTGTCCTGGCTGAACACGCCCAGCTGGTGCCTGTGTCCTGGTTGAACACGCCCAGCTGGTCCCTGTGTCCTGGCTGAACTCGATCAGCTGGTCTCTGTGTTCTGGCTGGACACAGAATCTGGCTAAACTCAGAATCCTGGCTGATCCTGACCTGTCTGTCTCCGATTCTGTGATGAACTTGACCTCATGACCTATAGCCCTGAATTTACTTGTCCTTGTGGTCTCTGATTCCAGCCCGAACTTGACCTGGTGGTCTATGACTGAGCTGAACCTGACCTGGTGGTCTCTGTTGTTTTGTGCTTGTCATTAATATTTAAAACACATTTACATTTTATATATTTTATTCAATTACGATCAAAATTACATAAACATCACATTTAATTATATATCATCACAAACAATTATATCATAACTATATAACATTAAGCCGTCTATTTACAGTTTGTTTTGGTCCTCAGTCCAATATTTTTATTTTCATAGACTAAATTATGAGATTAATGTATAAATGAAAAATATGCAAAACAAATAAACAACTATATACATCAATTCCCCCTTCTTAGGCTTGGCCCCCCTTATTTATTTATTTTTTTTATATCTCTGTGGACATCTGCGCTCCCTCTGAGGGTACCTGGGGGTTGTAGCACTTTTCTCCTCTGAGATTGGAGTTGGCACACATTCAGCATCATTCATATTAGTGGGATGTGATTTACCAGGCAACATTTTTTTAATGTAGTTTTGATGAACTTTTTTTCACTGTCACCTTGTTTTATTAAATAAACATTCCTTCCTAGTATTTTAATTATCTTTCCTGTATACCAAGAGGGATGATTATTAGTAATCCACCTAAATTTCACAGTCTCATCCACTTTAAAAATTTACTGTTAACATATTGACCATTGCCTTTGGAGACTTTTACTACTTCTTTTGACAACTCAGAAAGTCTTGATCTGATCTTTCTTCCAAGAAACAGTTCCGCAGGTGATGTCCCTTTTCTAATATTTACATCTGTCCTTATAAAGAACAAAGCCCTGGACAGAGCCAAATCTAGTTCTACCTGCTCGTTTTCATATAATAGCTTTTTTAGCAATTTCTTTACCTCTCTTACAGAGACTTCTGCCTGTCCATTCGAATTTGGGTGATATGGGGGAGATGTCACATGGGATATGCCATTCTTAGACAAAAAATCACCAAAGTCACTACTAAAGAAAGGAGGACCATTATCAGAAATCACTACTTGTGGAAATCCGTAGCGAGCAATACAATTTCTCATAAAATTTATACAAAAATATGCACTGGTAGATGGTACTTCAGAAACTTCAACCCATGAAGAGAATGAATCTACTGCTAGTAAAAACAGTCTATTTTTGAAATTGAAATAGTCCATGTGAACCCTCCTCCGTGGTCCTGCGTATTTATGCCAACTCTCAGTCCTTTGATGAGGCAAACTTTCATTAGAAAGAAAAGTTCTACAATTTTTTGTAATTATTTCTATTGAAGAGTCCATGCCGGGCCACCAAATAGATAAACGAGCCATCATTTTCATTTTATTAGTCCCTGCATGGCTCTCATGTAATAATTGAAGTACCTTTTCATGTAGACTTTTTGGAATAAGCATTCTATTCTCAAGAAAAATACATTTTTGGAGAATGGTAAAGTCATCAATCCTTTTTAAATAAGGAATGAGATCATCATTGGGACTTGAGGGTAACTCCCCTGTCTCAATAATTTCATACAATTTGAATAAAGTTCTGTCTAAATGTGTTTCATGAGCCACAAGAACATGGTCAATGATGGAAGTATTTAAGAGTAAAATTTCACCACTCCCATCATTATATTCCAAATTATTCTTTTGAAACTCTGGAAATCTAGAAAGGAAATCTGGAATAATATTATCCTTTCCTTTTTCATACTTAATTTCAAAATTAAAATTTGAAAGAGTTAGAGCCCATCTATGAAGTCTATTTGCAATGAGTGGAGGCAAATTTGTTTTATCTCCAAAAATAGTTATTAAGGGCTTGTGATCAGTATAAATGGTGAATTTCCTACCACAAAGGTAATTTTTAAATTTATTTACTGCAAAAACAATTGCAAGTCCTTCTCTTTCAACTTGAGAATATTTTCTTTCATGAACATTTAAAGTTCTGGAAATGAAACACACAGGCCTTTCCTCCCCATCCTTCAAATGTGAAAGGGTTGCTCCTATTCCCACCTGACTTGCATCACAAGAAAGAATCAAAGGCAAATTTAGGGAATAATGCGATAAACATGAGGTCTCATTTAATGCATTTTTACAGGAATTGAAAGATCCATCTGTCTCAACATTCCAAGACCATTTCACATTCTTTTTTAATAGGTTGTATAAAGGATATGCTAAATCTGAAAGAATCGGCAAAAATTTACTATAAAATGACAAAAATCCAAGGAAGCTTTTTAATTCAGTTATATTCTTAGGAACTGGACAATTCTTTATGCAAGCTAGCTTGTATTTCAAGGGGTATATACCAAATCCATTAATTTTATGTCCAAGATATTCAATCTCATTTTTAACAAACAAGCACTTATTTTTGTTTATCATAAAATTATTTTCTTTAAGAATATTAAGTGTTCTCTTAAGAATATCTAAATGGTTTTCCAAATTCTCTGATGCAATAAGAATATCATCAAAATAAATGTAAACGTCATTGATTCCCGAGAAGAAGGATTCCATTGTCTTCTGAAATATTTCAGAAGCAGTCTTTATACCAAAAGCCAAACGATTATATTTATATAAACCTTTGTGAGTGGAGACAACCAAATACTTTTTTGAAATATCATCCATCTCAATTTGATGGTAAGCCTTTGACAAATCTAATTTAGTAAATAATTTATTTCCTTGAAAATTACTTAAGACTGAATCAATGTTAGGGATAGGATATTTAAAATCCTCTAAGTAAGGATTTAAACTCTTTTTAAAATCAGCGCAAAGTCTAATTTGGCCATCTGGTTTTGCAACACAAACAAGTGGTGAAGCACAATCACTTCTATCTATAGGAGACAAAATATTCAAATCAACCAATTTATAAATTTCATCTTCCACCAGTTGTTTTAAGGCAAAAGGAACTTGTCTGAATTTGTAAAATTTTGGGATAAAGTCAGCCTTCACATCAAGATGGCATTTGATACCTTTAATAGGGCCAGATTTTTATTCAAAAATGGATTTATAATCATTTATAAGTGACTCTACATTAAAAGAGTCCAATTTATGTAAAGAATTGAAAGAAATATAAAATAAAACTAAGGAAATCTCTTCCCAAAAGAAATTTAGAGAAATTTAAATCAGTTATGAGTATCTCAATCACCCTAGAAACATTTCTAAATTTTATATCAAATTTAGCCTTGCCTAAAATAGGTATTTTAGAACCACTATAGCCTGTTAAGATGGTATCACATTTGTTTAACTCAATATTTTTAAAATATTTAAAGTAAACACATTTAGTTAAAGTAGTAATGGCTGCACTAGTATCAATTTCAGCCAAAAGTTCAATCTCATTCACATACACAGTTTCAGTCAAAGGAGGATGTAAATTTATATTATACAATTTCAAACTATTTTGAGAATTTGAAGGATTATTAACATTAGGGTGCGACTTAAATTTATTAAAATTCTTTTTAGAATTTATGGGCAAATTATGGTCAGACCTGTCTTTTTTATAACATATTGTGGAAATATGACCTAATTTACCACAAACTCTACAAGTAGCAGATTTAAAAAAAAAATAATTATAATGAAGATGGTTAGTCTTACCACAGTGTTTTCAGGTATTATTAATGGCGTGAAGATACTGTGGGGACTGATGGGCATTTTCGGATCCTTTGATATTATGTAGCTCATTATCCGCTGATTCCGCAGACAGAGCTATGTCCACTGCACAATCAAAAGTTAAGTTTTCTTCTTGTAGGAGTTTCTTTTGGGTAGATGAATCAATGATGCCAGCAACAAATCTGTCACGAAAGGATTCTTGTAAAAAATCTCCAAAAGAACACTTTTGAGCTTGGTCTTTTAGGCGTATCATATATTTAGAAATAGTTTCTCCAGACTTTTGATCCATTTTCTGAAATATGAATCCTTCATATATTATATCAGTTTTTGGATTAAAATGTTTTAATAAGATCGTACATAATTTATCAAAAGGAACTTGAGCAACTTCCTCTGGAAACACTAAATTTCGCAAGATACTAAAATATTTAGGGCCTATACTTGAAATAAGAAATAGCGTCTTAAAATCTTCCTTTGTTTTAGAAATTAACATAAATTGTTTTAAGCGATATATATAATTTTCAACATTTTCTAAATTCTCATCAAATTTCTCAAACGTACCTGAAGACATATTTGAAGTATAATTTTTTCTCCCAAATCAATTTCTTTGTTCTTTACAAAATTCGCTTTTCCTCGCGCCAGTTGTTTTGTGCTTGTCATTAATATTTAAAACACATTTACATTTTATATATTTTATTCAATTACGATCAAAAAATTACATAAACATCACATTTAATTATATATCATCACAAACAATTATATCATAACTATATAACATTAAGCCATCTATTTACAGTTTGTTTTGGTCCTCAGTCCAATATTTTTATTTTCATAGACTAAATTATGAGATTAATTTATAAATGAAAAATATGCAAAACAAATAAACAACTATATACATCATCTGTGTCTTGGCTGAACTTGTCCTGGAGGACTCCGAGTCCTGGTTGAACTCGACTTTAGGAAGCCGTCGTTCGAATCATTATTTAGGAAGAATCATAACCTTGCTTTCTTCATCCCTGAACTCTAATTTCAATAAATCTCTTAATGTAACTGGAAGAATTCCATTATGATTTAATTACACAAGATTATATCTTATTACATATAATTAAATTATTTTCAATATTTGGATTATGCATGAAAATAAATTCTTTAAAATGGCTTTGCAACGAATCAATGATTTCATTCAGGTGCCAAGTCATATAACTATTTCTGGGGAAAAATATTAGGTGAAATGGTTTCTATAGTATCCCAACTACACTTCGTACAGACCATCACCGTTAGTTAGCGAATACCTTTATTTTACTGTAAGTGCACTACATACCTACATAAATACATAAAATGTTCAACATTGCAACTTCAAGTTACTCTAGCCCCGTTTTTCTACTTGAACTGACTGGGAGGTTTGGAATTGTGTAAGAGTTTGGGACCATTGAAGTTTATTTTCATCTAATGCTGTTACATCATGAAGAAAACGTGGTACCTTTTGTAGGATTTTGAACAAATTTGTATTCATCTCTCGAGTCACTGACAAATAAACGACATAAAGACGGGGATAGTGAAGGTTGTAAATGTTAATTATCTGCCTCATTAGAAGGATGGACGCCATTTTAAACTATTTATAAAGCTAATATAGACTTGAGGGCCACATATTCAACTTCTTTGGTCATATATGGAATATCAGTCTCCATTTGGAACTATTTGTAGAAAAAATTGTAGTTTCCAGGATCTATTTAATGGTGGGAAAGTTTGTTGACGATACCGCGGATTGTTATAAATGGAGGGATATTAGAAATAGCGAGAAGGAAACGATGCCTCATACTAATGTATTAAACGATACAGACTTTATATATGACACTGTAGGGTTGAATCTTGGGCTTTGTAGTTATTCAAACTAAGCACATAAATTTTGAGAACAGTAGAATCACATGCAAATTTGGAATCGAGCAATGCTCTTCCGCAAATAAATCATACATATAGCTGGGTAATCGTTAGTTAAACATGAGACAATAGCCTGTCATATATATTGTCGCTCTTGCCCCCTGCGGTTATTCGCCACGACGCCGCTTCCTCCGTCGTGGATCACCTGCCCTGGGCTCCCGTTGCTCTTCCTCTGCAGCTCTGTCCTACAGACCAACCAAAGACCTCCTGAGAACTACCGCTCAAGTGGATCTCCTTTCCCCTGGCAGTATCTCTCGGCCTTGCCACTTGTGAAGGGACACAAGAGACTTACCAGAAGAGTAGCAACTGTTTCGTTGGCGAGAGTAACAACAGCAACCGGCAACAAGACTTCTAACACTCCTCCCGTTATTGTCACTTCTACTACACATTATATATAACTAGAATAACAATCAACGGTTAATTACATTACGTTACCTCCTAAGGCCAATATAAACGTGTATTTACAAACATTTGTCCCAGGAAACAGGACCATAGCAGTCGGCGATTCCCACATTATTTCCATAACGGAAATGTATAACATATATAATTATATTTTTGACATATTATAATATCATAATAAAATGAATCTATTTTGATGCAAACGATTATTTTTTAAAATAATTCAATTTTTTACTTCCTTTACTGCAATGATAAATCAATAGGAAGGCTTGGCTATCAGTGCAGTGGTAAGCCCTCTCAGCGTTTTCGCCAGTTTAATCTACCATACCGCTGTAATACTGCATTGGGATGTTTTTTTTTTTGTACCGATACTGAAGCTGACCTCTTGGAAAGAGTATGCACATAAGCTTTGATGACAGTAGAAACACATACAAATAATTATAAATTTTAACATATGAAACTATTAACCGAATACTTTTATTTCTTGAATTAAAATGCACTTCCTACTGTCCTTACTATAATAAAAAATATTGAGAGAACCTGGATGATCAGTAGTCAACCCTATCAGCGCTTTCGCCAGTTTAATTACCATACTACCATTTAGAGTCCTACTATTGTATTTTATGACCTTCTAAAAAACGTGTTACTAAGAGGAAGGGGATGTCAAACGACTTATTGAATTAATATTGATAATAGGATTTTCTTTTGGATTCAAATGGAAATTAATTTACTTTCTATTAACGTTTTGACAATTAAGGCTGGCAAAGCACATTTTGTAAATATGTAAATTGGCAACAAAACATATTTTTATTTTCCTTCTTTTACTCTTCTCACGTTAGGTATTTCGTTCTCAAATTATTTCTAAAAATATCTAAGATTCTTTCAATTCCTCTTATCGAATAATTTGTTCTATAAATATCTTACAATCGGTTCATTTAAAACAAAGTGACCTAGAGTTATTCTATTTTTCTAATTGGTCACGACTGCAACACAGAAACAAAATCCGATAAACTGAAAACCCATCAAAATAATATTAAATAAATAAATCTTTAAGATTTTATATTCATTACCTCATGTTTATCCACTACTGCCCACTACCTTTTTTATATACAAAATTTTAAGAAGTTTCTACTCAATGGTTAACTTATAAAATAATAAATTATTTTTTGGGATGATAAAGTGGCAATATTAATATATTGTTAATATCGGGTTCAAATTTATTTTAAAATTGTCGTAAATCGTTAGCAATAAACGGTCTGAACACACCAGAGTCGTATAGAAATAAAACAGGATTCCTATAATATCGGTGAAGTTAATTCTCAACTCTAGAGTTAAATTAGAATTATGAGTCCTATCATATCACTAGAGAAGACCCTTGCTACATCAAATTGAGCTGATGCCAAAATTTTGTCAAAACGAAGTTTACCTTTGTATAAACTCAGTTTGATAAAAACATAGGTCTCTTGTAGTTTATTTATGTTGTGAACTGAAGTACTATAAAATTCTAAGGAATATCTGCTTAACGAAAATTCAACAATCCAAAAACCCTTAGAGATTTCCCCACAATATTACGATATGACAACCAAGCGACATGGATGCGACCCCAAAGCGGTAAATACCTCTTTTACATTACCATATTTTATAGAATTTAGGAAAGGTACAAAAATCATAATTGAGTGTTAGGATTTCAAAAGCTAGCCTATATCATTTTCGATATCAAGCCACATACCAAAAATTCGAAAATACATTTAATTACGATGCATTTTTCATTTGTGTATAGCTATAATCACATTTCTCTATAATAATATGGTAGTCCTGTAAAGTAGAAGATGGCCTATAAAGATAAAAGGTATAAAAATTGTAAATTGTTATATAGGATTCCTTGCATATTGAATATTAGTTTATATCGCGAAAGAAAATTTCTGATAATATATATTTGTCATATTATGTCTGTGTGATGAATATTGTTTTTTTTTTTTTGTTCAATTATTCACTATCCATCAATTCGGTATATATTGCAAATGTTCGTTCAAATTAGTCAAATATTGGCTGAACATACAATCAAGATATTCCTTCTTGCACATCTCTCTACCTATACATTGAATAAAAATGACGGTTTGAAAACTTTTCAATTAAAGTTTAAACATTAAAAGTTGTATTTAAATTAAGCAAATATACCACAAATTTGGGTTTATATTAAATTTGTCAACATATAGACGTAGTGTGGTATTGAAGATTTGTATTCGGAAATGTGGGAGAGATTGACAAAAATGCCTGTATGATCACATAAAACCACGCATTTTTAATGTTGGAAAATTAACCTTTTACTTGTGGCAAGATTAAATTGAATTAATTTGCAAGAGTTCAACCCAGATAGGTTTCGCAAATATATTTCATAGGTCATAATTAAATCAATAATTATTTTTAAATAAAAAAATGTAAACTTTATTAATCTATATATAAAAAAGGCGTTCCTATATCTGTTAAAGAAAAACAATTCTTTCTAATCATTCGGAGAGATTGCTTCCACTGGATCAGTTTAGTGTGCAAAAGCATTTATTCAGTTTATAATATTGAGTTATTAAATGAAATTACAAACTTTAATTTATTTCGCTTAAATTTTAATTCAATCTCTTGAATCATTTCAGAGATCAATTTTATATTTTAAAAAACAATGGAACATAAATTTTCTACGAATAAATAATTAATTGAGATATAGATATTAGATAGTAAAATATTCAATAAATTTTAATTCAAATGTTATACTTTGATGTATAGATGCTTAAAATTAATCATATAATTTATCTATTTCAAGACACCGAGCAAATTGACAAGCAGCTTGTGATCTACTTCAATGAAACTTAATTCGCTTCTATTGGAATTAAAAAAAAAAATCAAAACACTGTCTCTGAAATATTTATATTATCATTATTATCATTTATATATATGAGCGGGATTTATATATATTGATCATTTACAAGAATGATGTATCTCGCTGAAAATGATTTTCTATGACGAAAAAATTATTCAATATCAGCACAGAGTCAAATTTGGAAGACGTCAATTATACCCCAATATCCTGTTAAATATTTGCTAATAATTAAAGTTCCGCTTTACAAGTTACCTGTATACAGCTCTAGTGCACATGATAAACGTCATATTAAATCACGGTGAATTAAAGTGTATCGTCTATCTACACAGGTAGATTCAGTTGTCACTCACAAGATTTCAGAGACAGTTTGATTACTTTACGGTCAAGTTGAAATTGTGCGCGAATCGAGGGACTTTTGGAATAAATTAATCACGGTGATACCTCTAAGCGTTTTGGAAAAATTACACTAGTACACACACCTTTTCCTTCTCAATATTTGAAAGTTGTTTCTGGTAAATTCCAATCCGTATATCATGAATATAACCTTCATTTTTAAATATTAGCTCAATTTTTTGAAAAATATTAGAAAATATTTAATTTTATAAAGAAGCTGATGTCATCGCTGTCATCAAAATATTTTGAAGATATTTACTTTGTAAGCATAAAATTTAATCATCATTTAGATTAAATGCATACCATTGCAACTTTATATCAATAAAATGTTTAACAATACATTTATTTTCAAAAATATTTTTAAATATATAAACAATGCCGCGTAAATACAAAGCTAATCCAGAAATGTTCTGCTACATTTGTAGAAAATTTACAATTCCCAAACAGAGGAACGTATCTCCCCAAAGATAAAAGAATGCTATAAAGAATATTTTAGTGTCGCCTTAGGTGATCAAGACAAGTGGTGGTGCCCCCATAGTGTGTGCGGAACGTGCTATCAAGGGCTTTTGCAATGGAAATCGGGGAAATCAAAAGGTATGCCCTTTGGTGTACCAATGGTTTGGCGAGAATCAAAAAATCACCATGACGATTGCTATTTCTGTGTCTGCAGAATCACAGGCCTTAATAGCAAAAAGAAGCAAAATAACTTTTATCCTGATATTCCATCAGCTAGGCAACCTATTCCTCACGACCCCGAGAATCCCATACTGATTCCTTGCACAGCACACAGCATTTGCAATCATCAATTAGAAGTCCCTGAATTTATTTCAAATGAAAGTGGCATTCCACATTCATTTGATCAGGCATCATTAAATCATCTAGTTAGGGATCTAGGGCTATCAAAAGAAGCAGCAGAAATCCTTGGATCAAGATTAAAGCAAAGGAACCTCTTGTTACCACAAACTAAAATCTCTGTCTATCGTAATAGGGAACAATAGGAATTTTACAGGGCTTGCAGAAAGGAAACACAAAGTATCCGTGCTTTTTATGAAAGTGGGACAGCAGAGACAGAAAGAATCATTATATACAAAAATTGGCCTTAAAGAAGTATGTTTCGCTTAGGTGAACAGAACGTTGAAAATGAACCGCTTTTCCATAAACTAAAAATGTTTCTTCTACCTTTACATATCAAATTAGTGTTAAAGAAAAATTTTGTAAAGGCTTTAAAGAAAGATAGTGATGCTGTCAAATATTTAATGACTAAATTTCCGAAGATTAGTTGTTCTAAGCTAACGGAAGGTATTTTCATTGGACCTCAAATTCGTAAACTAATAAATGACGAAGAGTTTATTGCAACAATGAAAGAAGATGATAAAAATGCTTGGCTTACACTCATCGACGTTGTCAAACACTTTATAGGCAATAATTTGTCACCGATTTATGCGAGAATCGTCGAAAATCTGATTTCCAAATTCCATAAGCTCGAGTGCATAACGAATCTAAAGTTTCATTTTATGGATTCACATTTAAACTTTTCCCCTCATAATCTCGGTGCAGAGAGCGATGAACAAGGTGAACGCTTCCACCAAGATATTAAAATCATTGAGCAGCGATACAATGGTCTGTGAAATCAACATATGGTAGCGGATTATTGTTGTAATCTGATGCGTGATGAGAAACAAGCAAAATATAATAGACTTCACAGAAAAAATCTTTAAATCGAAAATATATTTTTTTATTACTTCCTAAATATTACTGTAATTTTATAAATAATGTTTATTAAACCAAATCAAAATGTTTTTTTTTTTTCGCATACACAGGTTTTTGTTAAGACCTTCCATCTCATATATAAAAACAATTCTGATTATTTTGAAAAAGAAAGGGAAAGAAATTAGATTTTTAAATGGAAATTTATATGGATATAGCGTAAGTAGTTTGATAAATATATTTATCTAAGGGCAGTTATTGAAGTAAAATATATACACATGCAAATATGTATAATATTATAAAGTAATTATAAAAACCAAAATAATTGCAATCAGTAATTTAATGAATGAAAGGAAGAAAAAATTTTTTGCAACAAGTTTCTTTTATTCTGAAATTTGGCAAGCTTTCAGGCGTTAGCCTATCATCAGGCCGATTTCGCAAATATATATAAAATAATACAAAATCTAAACTATATATAGGCGTAGAACTGATCTTACCGGAAATAATTATTATTATATATATATTTGCGAAATCGGCCTGATGATAGGCTAACGCCTGAAAACTTGCCAAATTTCAGAATAAAAGAAACTTGTTGCAAAAAAATTTTTCTTCCTTTCATTCATTAAATTATAAAGTAATACTTAAAGCCTCCCTGCATAAGTTTTTTTTTTAATGCGGGGAGGCTTTAAGTATTACTTTATAATCATACACCGCAGTCCTTTATAATGTATAATATTGTTTCTTCATTTTCACTATCTTTGGCGCATTTATTTATATAGTAATAAGTTTAATGTCATAACTTTTCTTCCAATAGATGAATATCATGGGTAAAAGGCATTATATCCATAACTTGAGAAATTGAGCTAATCGAAAAAAGAAATTGATACAACGTTAATCAGCACAAAAAGTTAACCCAGAAAATGTTCTGTTTATTTGAGGAGGAGAAATAATTTTTCATTTTGTGTGCTAGTGTTATCATCCAGTGTTATCAAGTCTTGGAATGATTTTCTCACATAGTCTCTGTATTTCTATTGATGGGGGCATATTCGAAATATTCAGGTTATCTCAGGACATAAGCTTCTAATACTGCTGAAATATCTATATACATATAATTTCACACAAGTAAACGCATCGAGCGATGTTCTTCTGATAGAGATCGCGGTATGGAGAATATATAATTGGAGAAGAGGTTTCACTACAAATGAGCATATTATCGCAGTATTGTTTCCACAAATTGTTTTTTAAGGGAAATGTTTATTATTCATTTTAAAAAACATCGATATATCATAAAATCAAGTAGAAAATATGAAATAAAAATTTCATCAGCCAGAGAAGAACGAAATAGCCTCAAGTCTGCGCATCAACTATAAAAATATCAACTATATACAATAATATTTAATTGAAAATGCATTATGGTTGGGGGAATGACATGTAATGAATGATGACCTAACAAACCTATTATAAAAAAAAATAAAAGAAATAATTTGTATACAAATTAGTTAAAATTATTATTAAGCTACAAGTTAAAAAGAGAAAGATGTTGTGTAATGGTGGTGTATCAATGAAATAAAAATCAAGGTTATAAAAATAAAAACGCACAAAATGAATGATAAAAGATTAAGAGAAAGTATATAATACAAAATGGTAAATATGGTAAAATGAATCGTACAAGGTAAATAATATCTTATTGCATAAAAGATGAGAGAAAAAAAAAGAAGTTAATTTATTGACTGAACGTATAATGTGACGCTAAGGTTGGAAAAGGGAAAGGGGGTATCTGAGCATGTTTCTGCAAAGTAATATCCCAAGCATTCTGCAATGCAATGCGAACTTGTTTAAGTGAGGCATTGTTTTCATTAACAGAATGCCCAAGATATTCCGTCTGCATCATTAGCTCAGACAGTGAAAAGAGGTGGGAAGATTGATGGATGTAAAAGGGAGAGATAGAGGTAAGAGGGATCCCTGTTGTCCATAATGATTGTGCCCGGTTGAATTATCAAAAAAAAGTGAAAATTTGAAAAAATGGTGAATTGAAATGATGAGTCGAGCGATGAGAAAAAGAAATTAAAAAGATCGCGCTGGATATCCTGAACTCACTATTGGGAATGGTATAGCGAGGAAGGATTGTTCCAGTCGGATTAATCAATGAAAAAAAAATGTTCGGCAAACTGGAATCCCTTGGAAGGTAGTTGGAAGTTTGAGGGATGCGGAAAAGGAGAGGTGGATGTAAGAGATTTATTGCTGTCAATTTTGATTGTGTCCGACTTGTGTGGTGAGAAGAAAAAGTTGAAAAATGAAAAAATGATGAGCCGGACGATGAGAGAAAAAAAATCTAACTGGGTCTCCTGAGCTCACTATTGGGAATGGTATAGCGAGGAAGGATTTTCTAGTTAGTTTAATCAAAAAATGGCTGACGAACAATAATCTCTTGAGGGATGTAAAAAGTTGGGAGGAACGGTTCATGGGATAGAGTTAGAGGTTGTAAGGGAAGCGTCACAAAATAACATTTTGAAAATCTATTAAGAAAAATAAAATGATAAATGTTTTATCTGTTTAAGAAATATTATAAATATTGTTAGGTGTAGGTTTTTTTTTTAAATGGTGCCTAAAATAGTTGAAATTGTAAAATTCCAAGTCCAAACATGATTAAAAAAAAATTAAAAAATATATTAAAGGTAATAATATATAAAGGGTTGATTGGTAGTTGATGGCATCAATGTTGATGATTAATAAACAAGATGATATTATCGATTAATATTGAAATGTTTTATCTACATCTGTAAGTTAAAAAACAAAGTCCAACACCACAAAACTAGTAAAACTGTAAGTCTATTTACAAGTAAATGAGAGAAAAGTTAAAAGAAAACAAAAATATTCGTTCCTGAAAAAAAAGGAACATATTTACACACAATGACTAGGTGTAGGTGCAAGATTACTGATGTCTTTCTAGTTTGGCCTACGGGGAGGCAATGTGGCCCTATAATTGAATGATTGACAGGCAAGAGTGTTGAAGTAGGAAGGAATATCTCTGCCAATGGTGGATACAAAGGTCATTCCACCCTTTTAGAAGTAGGGAAGGAGAGACGAAGTAGAAAAAAAACTAGGGGGGAGTTCAGTGTGTCCTTGAGCTGGTTGTCATTGGGATGAAGATTGGAATATTGTCGTGGCGATGGACGCCATTTTGGGGATTTATTTGTCCTTTTAGGAGGCCAAGATGGCGTCTCCTTTGGTCTCATGTACAGGATCGATTTTAGAGATGATGGGGACCTAATTTTTAAATGGGGTTGACAAAACGATAAACTATCCTATAACATTATAAAAATAAGATTTGTTATAAAAGGTATTTTATATAATTTTCCTATCCGTTTTAATCTGGCAGGTTCCTCTGTTAGAAGGATATTAAATTTAATCTGTAATATTGAAATCGTGGGTGTGAATTCATTGGGAAAAGGTAGGTTATAAAAGAATTAATTAATTAACTAGTGTATAAATAAATGTGTTATGATCATGCGAAATGTGTTAATGGAATATGGGATATGCGAGAGGAATTAAAATTGATGTGAACAATGTAGAAAAGATCGAAATAAAAATGTATGTTTGAACAGGCGACAATCTAACGGGCAGGCGCCAAAGTGGCGCGAGAAAGTCGAGCTCTTGCAGCCTATATAATCAAACTGAGCACCGCGGTGGCGGGCGTTGTGTTTTGTTTTTGGGAGGACGGTAATATAATAGCTATTTATGTAACATGGATTGTTTGACACTCAGTGGCGCCTGTGTACCAAATGTTTTTCTAATCGAGTTAATATTGCGAATACTTTCACTAATAGATCATGATATATGAGGGAGGATCGGTGCTTAAGTAATTCAGAACCAAGGGGTTGGTGTAGAGGCATATAAAGAGAATAGGTTTTGTGAAATTTTATTGGGAAATAATTTTATCATAATTTAAGAAAGAGAAGCTAACTGGAATAATAAAAATAATTACATAATGTTTCTTTGTTTTTATATACAGTGTGTGTATGTGTGAGTTATATTCTCGGAATTGCGCTATTCCAGTCCAAACAATTCCGAGGGTTAGTCTTAAGTAATCAGTTGTGTGCCTAATAGAAAGAGAAAAATAGTCATAACATTTGAAAGAGATAAATTATTGGTGGAGGAAAAGGTAATCATGAAATGGTGTTGAATGCTATGATTATTTAATTGATTAATTTACGTCGAGGAGTTCGCCAGACTTCAGGACCTAGATTTCGCTAATTTTATGAGAATAGATGGGGGGACAAGTGATTAAATGGTTCGGAAAATCGATGAGCTATACTTTTTTCTATTGGACTAAACAAGTTGGGATCTAAATGTCGGAAAGGATCTATTATTCTATTTATTTTTAGGGGTTCTATATATATATATATATATATATATAATTTGGGTAGTGAAATATAGAGGACCTCTTCATTATAATATTGTAATTTATTTACATGTACAGTATCGCTATCATCACCTGTAATCCTATTGGGTCTATTAATACGTACGACATTATCAAAAATTATTTCCGTAATTTTATATGGACCTGTAAAGTAGGGTACTAACTTACCGCTATTTGGATGATGATACGCCTTTACTAATACTAAATCTCCTGTATCAAAGTGTGGGTTCTTATGTTTGTTATCATATTTAATTTTCTCTTTGTCGTGCCTGTCATTTGTATGTTGTATTGCTAGTTTTCTACTTTCTATTATATTGGGGTAGGGGTTTATGTGGTTATTTAAGTCTGAGGGGATTAAATTATACATTAAAAATACGGGGGGAAATCCAGTTATCGTATGGGGGGTATCGTTATATTTATTAGTTACTATCTTAATTAACTTAGTCCAGGAGGTTCCTGGATTCTCTAAGTTCAGTAACCTCAGCTTCCCGGTGAGTGTCGCGTTAAGACGCTCGCATAATCCGTTAGCTTGAGGGTTATTCGCAGTGGTTAGTAGAAAACTATTTGAGTAATCCTTAATAATATTCATAAAAGTTAAAGGGATATCATTCCTAACACATAAATTACAAGAATCATTAAAAATTTTACATTGATGTTCAGAGGGATATAGTGGGGGTAATAAATATAAATGGGGAAAATGAGCTAAAGTTTGGCTGGGTGCATTTTTGTCACAATTGGTGGAGGTCCATGAAAGTTTGTTTTGCCTGACTGTATGGCAGAGAGGCCAGATTCAGTTCATTGTAGAGGGAGAGGGGCTCACCTTTGAGTAGCGTGCGGAGCCGGGCTTGCAGGGTGGCGTCATCTTGCGGTCCCTCGCTCGTCCGCTCGAGTTGCTGGATGAAGTTGCTTGTTGCGTAGGATCCGCCGAAAGGAGAGGTGAGGGCTTCCTCTGAACGAGGCACGGCTATTCCCCGAATGGCGTCTGTTAGGCGGCTTACTAGGTCTTCGCAGTGGGGTTGCATGTTGGTGAGGGCATCCGCGAAGTAGTCGTCTCTGACCTCCGTCATCTCCTGCATACTGCTGTCCTCAGTTATCCTGTCGACTTGAACGGGTTCTGTAGTAACCCCGACTAAGCCGACGTGGAATGTATTGGGCAGTCGTGGTCGTGGGTGCGTGATGGGATTCCCGCACGGGGACAGCAAGGGACAGAGGCAGGTCTAGATGGTAGCTCCAAGAGGCAGAGATAGACCACGGACGAAGGCAGTCGGACCACGGGCGCCGCGGATGCCCTAAGCCTACTCGCGGATAGAAGAAGGGGTGAGAAATCCGACTGACCGTATAACGGCCTCACCCTGAAAACAACTCCTTTGTCTCCTTTTCTGGGCCCTTTTATACTGGACCCCCGCATTTGGCGGTGAGTCCTGATTGGCTCCTGTAATCACGCCACCTTCTGGCGCCGTTGGTCGGTGTCGCCGTCTGGTCTACCTTTGCCTCTTTGTTTATTTATTACATCCATTTCCACGAAGTCGATACATATTTTTATATAGATATGGGGCCATAATATACAACAGAAGAAGGCTGTGAACTATCTAACTCAAAATATACTACATATATATAATAAAATTATTCAATGAAATTACTAGATAACCACAAAAAATATGTGTAAGATCAGAAATCTACCAGCAATAAAATGTATTTCTTCTTAATGCCACGGTAACATCACGATGGAAGAACGCAAAGCACTTGAAACTTTAAAAGCCATTAAAGATGTGGTCAGAACAGCTGCATATACAAGAAGAAATTCATTCACTCTAGACTTGAAAGATTATAAAAACAAAAAACGTGAAATGCGTGCGCTTAAAGTGACCACAATATACTAGTCCATCCACAAACCAAATTTGATATTGATATGTTTCACAAGAAATTAAACTCATATAAATTTACGCAAAAGTTAGTCATCAAAATAAGAGGCCGTCTCAAATCAACAAACAATAGTAATATCATCACTTTCTACTAATTACTGAAACCCATGAAAGCCAAAATATAGCGCTCCATCCCTTAATATCATATATCAGGTCTCATCCTTACTCTTTAGCACAATCCAATTCTGAAACATCTATCTCATTCACTTTCGAATTCAGTAGAATCCCCAGAAAGTACCAGAAATGCAACAATAACACACAAACGCCGAAATTTCAAAATATTATCATTTGGCAACGAATCTTTAAACATCTCTATCCCGCCATAGATATATAATTAGCTCTTTCCGAGTTTTTAGAAGACCCCTAACATCGTTTTACTTATTTCAACAATTCAATCCTCTTGAATAATACCTATATCATTCAGCTATTTCATCTACAGGTATTTTTCAAGCAGGCTAAAATATACTCTTCATTGACAATCTAATTCCATCAGTCTTATCTAACATTTACATGGTATTCACATTGAAAATATGGAAATTAACCACAGCTATCTGAACATATTTTAATATTTCGTGGACGTGTGTGAGACGAGCAGTTCGAATATTCAAATCTCTCTCTACGGTATGGTAATTAAACATAAAACTTTTCATAAAGATTATGAAAGGTTAAAAATGTTAATTAATAGAATAATTTACTACCAATTTTCAGATATAAAACTAACATGCAATGATAACCAAATTTACTCGAAATAAAAATCTGTACCAGCCAACTACAATTATAGGATTTTCTTAACTTCAAATCTATTTGTCTCTATTAATTGTATTACTCTCTCAATATATAAAGAGCGTTCACAAAAAATCCATTCCCATATATATTTTCAAAATTCAAGCTTTAAATAAGGTTATCTATTTCATCTTTAAGAAACAGTTTCTAAAGGTCAAGCAGTGTTATCCGACTCCCTCCTTAGGCGTAACTCCCTATAGGCATCGCTAATATCATTAAACGATATAGCACCGAACCAACACAATACAGCTGAGAACACAACCCAATAAAGATACTCATCTTTTGTGATTTTATTCGTATTTTATTATCCTATCACAAGTTATCTACAAATCAGAAAAATTCTAAAGAAAGTATAAAATATTATGCAGTTCCTGGCCATCCACCTACATAATTTAACAAGAAAATCTATTGAAAGTTGAGATAAAGCAGCACAGGTTAGCCCCTTACAGAATAATAAAGCAAATACCTACACGCGCTATCGTGCATAACCATATCTCCATCTGGAATAACACAACGGAATCATAATCCTCTTTAAGCAAGAAATATTGTTTTAAAAAGTTGATTCTCCACGATCGATAAGAACAGTATAACCAGAAAAATAATTATTACTAGGCACTACATACAATACAGAGAATTCAGCCCTAGATAGACTCACCAATAATCATTTTGTGTTCAATGTTGATATAAACACGAGAGTTCTGATTTTAATAATTAGACATTGATTTTTTATTTAAAATATTATATTTAAGGACGAGGCTAGAAGTGCTCACGAGGTTATCAGATGGGTATTATATTTGCAACAACAAACACTGTTACCAGGTAGAAATACAGTTGTGCTGAGGTAAACATGTAATACAGACTCTTCTAATTTAAATGAAACATTTATTGAAGAATCTCCTGTGTTCCTGTTGAATAGACAACATAGTCTTCAAGAGATTTGCTTTGAACGTTATAATCTGCATAGAAGCATGCATGATCAGGCATTGGTATAAATATTTTACAAGATGTTTGTCCTTCGTAAGGATGTTCTCGCCAAGAGAATGACTTAGTGAAATGGTTTTGAAAACTTTTGTAGAAAAAAATATATACACTCATAGACAAAATAAGAAACTGGAACGCCTTTAATGTCGCCTGTCGTATATTATTTTCTTGAAGGAGACAGATACAATGTGTTCACACTTGGTTAACTCGTGTATCTTCAATAAAGGTCACTGTAATATCTTTCAGAGTTATTGTCTGAATCCGATATACCTGCTAGAAGGTACAACTTTCTCAAGTTTTGTCTATGAGTGTGTATATAGCAATGAGAAATTTCGAAACGAAAAAATTTGTAAATAAACACACAACTCCTGCCGAAATAAACAAAAATGTTTCCACCATTTATAAACGGTCCATGCAAGCATGTAGATTGGAGGCTATGTAACTTACATAGAGCAAGGTGGAGAAAATATTTTACGTGTCTTTTTATAGATGGAAATTTTGCCGGGAGTATATTGATTTAAAAAGACAAAGGTCACCTCTCCCGTCAAAATAATCGTCAAATCCAGCGCTTTTCAGTTTGCCAAAGCTGGTGTTGTGGCTTTGTTAACGACCCGAGGCCGCTAGTTTGCGGCGACGGTCAATAGATGGCGTCTGGATTTGAAGTTTATTTTGATGGGAGAGTTGACCTTAGTTTTTTTAGATGTAATTCATAGCAAATAACTTTTGTAGGAATTCTATATCTTTTAGGCTATATATAGGTAGTATAGTTGATAGAAAATTTACAAAAATAAATGGATACTTTAACCAAACCTGGGGTTGTTGCAGAAAGTGCTTTTTTAAGCCTAAAAAAATCGGAAAGCGGATAAGGCGCTTGTAAGTATTAAATCTCTTTTGCTCTATTAGTACCATTTAGATTAATATTGTTTCATTTAGGTGAATGTCTATTTGGCATTCTAACGCACGTTAGTAGTCAGTGGATTACTCCGAATTCCTTAAAATGTCTTAAAACATCTAAACTATGGGAGGTTACACATTTCGCACTATTTATCCAAACAGAATTCCTACACAGTTTCATCCAAATTTTATAGTCACTTAATTTGTCACATCACAAGGAAAATTTCAGAAATATTTATATAAAAGAGGTCTATCAGAAACACCAAATTGTTCCTGCGGAGAAACTGAACAAACTGCTCTTCACCTTATCTATGACTGCCCGAACTTTACAGAAGTGAGACATCGATTGTTCCCTGATCTAAATGATCTAACTCATTAAATCAGCCACTTTGTCTATATAAATTTTATGAACTCTGTGGAATAATACATGTGTAAATTTGTAAATATTTAATTCTAAGTTCTAATTTGTTTGCCGTTTTGTTTCCTCTGTATTAGACGCAAATATTTCAATATCGCGCCTGGTTGGTGAATAAACTAATTTGAAAAATTCTATGGAAAGGTTAACTGTTATTTCGTCAGGTCAAACATTTAATAACCTCGATTAGAGGTAAATGTCATTTCATATTTGACGATACAGCTCATCTCTGTTGGATAAAATATTTCAAATATTTTTGAAAAATATTTTATGCAATGGAATTTAAGTATATAAATACATGTCTGAATAAAAATGTAATCAATTAATAATTATAACATAGATATATATACCTAGCAGATGTACAAAGAAATGGTCTGCTTTTCATATGTGTAGACATGTGGTGCACTTACAGTAAAAGCAGTCGCTAACATCTTACCCACCATGATTATCATGGCTTCGACCACGTGTACTAAGGATAAGCAAAAAAAAAACATAAATGGCAATCTTTTTGTTTTTGGTTTAGTTAATTTTTACATAATAAATTAATACTTTTATAATTGTTTTTTTTTTTTTCATAGAAGAATGTAATAGAAAAGTATATAAGGAAAAAGGAAATTTTCTCTTTTTTTTACCCAGAAAATACCCACAACCTCAACGTTGAAATATTAGTGAAAATTTTGACCCATATTTATATCTGTAAATATTTGCATATTACACAGGGATGTCAATACTACATTGACGCTACAAATTTTGTCGAATTTATAAAAATGATGACACTTGCAAATAGAACACTGGTAGAAAGACATAAAAGAGCTAATAAAAAGTTATTAATACAAAGTAATAAAGCGCCCTCTGTCGCGGACATATACCCCGAATAAACTTGGACGTTGAGACTTTAAATGACTTGTAAAAAAATTGCTTTATTCAATCACCAAGCGGTGAAAGCCATGAATCGCACTCGACTCTACTCGATTTTCAAGACACGAGTCACTCTACCACGATGACTGCCGGCACAGGCAGCATCCCCTTTTATAAATCCAAAAGATAAAAACAAGAGAAAAATAAAAAATAACTATTTACATAAAAGATTAAAATACAAAGTATCTATTTACATAACCAACTAACACCCAACACCATCTATATACAGTTAAACCTGTCTATAGCGCCCCCTCTTGTAACTCACCAAAATAGGGTGCTATAGAAAGGGGGTGATATAGACAGGTCACTTTTAATATAAATCGCATCGTAATACGTATTTAAAATCGGGCGCTATAGAGAGGAAGGCGCTATTTAGAGGGGGCGCTATAGACAATTTTACTGTATAACAAATGGAATTTTGTTCGGTCCTTACGAGGATAAAAGAATTTTATCGAAACGTCGAGATAATAAAAAGATTTACTGGCAGAAATATCTTTAATTTTAAGAACTATGTATGCCGGCCTGGCAGCCTCTATCTTTACGATGAAAACATTAAGATACGAATGTTTCTTTTCACAAATATATCAAACTTCTACTGTCCTTACTGCGATAAAAAAAAGGCATGTGACGTTTGTCTAACGGCTTTGTCTTTCCCATCATATGGTACAGAGCTAAGTACTCTGGTCTGATATTATTGAAGCAATAATGTTATCGGAAATCTAGATACAGATTATTTGCTAACTGCCCTTTATTATTACAGGTTAATGTTCTTCTGTTTGGTTTGAAGGGGATTTGAGTGAAAGTAACGTTTCAATACTATGAGCATATACCTTTGGGTTTAAGCAGATGAAATGAACATAGTAAACAAGAAATACAATCAATAAAAGACAATATAAGATATTAAAATAAAAAAGGAATATCCTCACAACGAGCACGTGAGCTTTTTAGATGGCAGAGCGCCATCTAGTAGAACCGAAATCAACTAAACGTTGATTTATCCTTTTCCCTGATATTTAGCCAATCCATTTTATTGATAAATCAAAAGAAGTCAACCACGAACGCGTTTCTGGCTGTAGGCTCTCGTCAGCGAGGTGCACACTGTACCACTTCCACCAAAATGTTTTGGTCCCAGAGGCTTCTTGAGAAACTAAGAAATGGGTATTGAAGGCCTAACTTAGATATGATATAAGATTTTCTAAAAGGTATGTTGCCTCGTAGATTAATAAAAAAATGGCACAGAGAGAGAAAATATCACAAACAATTGACAAAATATCAGTATTTGATTTATTCCCAAAAATAGGTGCAGTCGAATATAAAATAGAGAAGAAAGATAAAGATCCAGTGATTTGTTTCCAGGCAGTTAAGACAAAGTGTTAATATTTTCTATGATATGTACATTTATATTTCACTCCACCAACGCGGAAACACCAACAGGTATAAAATAATAATATAAACAGTAGAAATGCGTTTCTTTAATCGTTCAAAGTGCAAGCTTTCGGATCTTTATAAACCCTTCACAAGCATAGCTATGCCTGTAGAAGGATTACAAAGATCGGCAAATTTGCACTTTGCACGAATAAAGAAACGCATTGTAACGAATTATATTCTTATACTTTATTGAAATTTTCTCTTCTAACCACCATGTATATAAAACACGGTGTGGTGGTGTTTCCAGTTTTGCGCGATGCTGGCCCGGATGGTGTGTCCGGAGCCAGCCGGAGGAGGAGGAGGACAGGTGAGTCTTTCCAACTATATCTGATCTTCTATTTTGATCCAACTTTTTCACGGAATATAAAATTGACCAAACAAATAACATATATAGAGAGAAAGCAGCTTCCAAAATAGTAGCTGAACTCAACAAAAGATGAGATTTGTCATAAAAAACGGTTAATGAAGCAAAGTAACGAAAGTGGAAAATAAGTGGAAATATTTCTATCAGAATAAGACTGCCTTGGATAGTAGTAGAAATTATTTTCCTGCTAGTTTTTTCTAAATCAGAAACATTTTCTGCGACCATACCACATTGATAAATGACTCCTTTTAGTTGTAAATTCTAAATATATTTATAATCTAACTATATAAATTCCATTTCTGCATGTCTGTTGGTGATGCCCGGTTGCTACTCAGAAACGGTTGGGACTTGAGACATTCATATAACAAGATAATGATGGTATGATAAAGCATGAGATATGGCAGATAAACACGTGTAATAACTAGAATTATTTGGTCCAGAGACCACCCCCACGCCGTCTACGCTGTCCCTGACGGCGTGGCCTGTCCCAGCTGGATGACCAGCTATGACCCCGACCAGCTGGAAGGGTGGGTACTCTAACTTATTCTTTATGTAAATGTAAGTATTTACCTGATCCGCCCTGCCTAGAAATGGATAGGCCCATTTAAATGTTATGTGTTTTTTGAAAGACGGAAATATCTTTATTTAGGGGGCTGCTAACCAGAATGGATGATTTTTGAGCCCCGATGGACGCAATAAAGCGGAATATATACAAAGCACTATGTACATTGCACTGTTAGGGGCATTTTTTCGAAAGACAAATTAAAGATACCAATCTGAGAAAGAAACAACACTTTAATTAACAATATAGTTAACATTTTATTCGGAACCTTTTTTTTCATCTATTGGGCAGTTTATGGAGGATATTTTATAAATTTATATCTATTTTTTTCATATATTTATCATTATATAATTATTAATTTATATTTATTTTGTATTTAAACTTATATAATCTTTTATATGGACGTTGTAATGAAGTAGTTTCAATCTCAATCTCTCTGTTTCTTCACTCTCATCAGACGAGTTTGGAATTTCAATTTAAATATATCTCGAATTTCTCCGCCATATTTGCGACGCTGTGATTTGTCAATATTGTTTTAATGTCATACTAGGATGGTTCCATAAAGCTCGGTGTGATCCAGGGACTTCGGCCGGGTGTACTTCATCCCGGAAGGAGTGGCCGCGCCTTCGTGGGCCGTCTACTACGAGCCGTGGCAGCTCAGGGAGTAAGTGACCTCTTCCTGACATTTATTGACTCTCTGAGAAATTCAGTCTTTGTTTGACGGCTGCATCTTTTAGATATCTTCTATGAAAATAAATCATTATATTGTCGCGAAGAAAAATAATCAAATAGGCTTCCGAATTACTTTGAATATTTATTTGATTAGTTAAAGGAAATATTTTAAATAAAAAGTAAAAGCTACTATGTACATGAGCCAAATCGACCCAGCAGTTAGAGCAAGAGGGGAGAACTGAGTTTTTTTCCTTCCACGTGGCGCCACTGTTTTCCCCGACCGGTCCGTTCATCCAGATAAGAGGGAATACCAAGAAACTCTGTCCTTCTGACAATTTAAGTTTAGCACTATTGGAACTTATACTTCGAAAGAGATCCGTTTTGAATGAGATTTAAACATGTTTGGGAGAATTATATGTTTGTTCGACTCTTCTCTACTCTATTTATTTTAATAATAACACTTCAGCCAGACTTACTCGACATTTATAATACACCCGTATTTTTATTGTGATAAAAGATAGAGTTATCTGCTGAGAGAATTCTGCTTTAGGAGTTTGATTTGTAAATGAAACAAATATAGTTTGTTGTCATATATTTATGAAACCATGTTAGTTATGTGATATACCATTTGATTTAATCTTGAGATTTGTTGTACAAATAGTAATGTGATTCACAATGTGTTAAATCTACTGTTGAACTTGGATTTAAATAAGGTCGTCGCTACTGAGACCTTAAATGTTGAGAAAATTGAATAATGCAAACTCCGTTTTCTCGATTATAACACTATCCAACATATAAAGGGAATGTGGAATATGATTAACAGCATTCATGATTATTCATTTTTAAGGCTAAATTATTTATCCCTAGCTCCTGGCCGAAAAAAAAAAGACTTCCGATGATAGGCTACCATATATGAGAACTTCAAGGCCAATTTCTCCAGCCTCTCCTACAAACACAATTTCCAAAGTCTTCCAACACGACCAAGGCGTTAAGATCTATCTTCAATAATCCTAACACAGCGCGTCCATTGGAGTTGAGGCATTCATCAAGAGGTGTAACAGGGATGTGGTATAATGATGGCCATGTACCCAGCATTGTCCATAAGTCTCCATGATAGGTAAAAAGAGCTGCTGTCGTTGGTTGGCTATCCACCGCATGACAGTCAGACTTTGTTCCCCACCCAGCATTGTGATATAATGGAATCCCACCGTTAGGTAATAAACAAATAGGATCACTGGTATGTTTAGTGTAGTATGTAAGCTGCCATTGTGCTAATTTGTTTTGATGGAAGCAAGTAGATATTAACCCACGTTATCACGGGTTCCAGTTTTCCTGAGGAGTGGGACCGCCCGGCTCCCAGCGAGAAGGTCCCCCGGTCCTCCGTCTTCGGAGGGAGGGACCGCGAGGTGGACCTCGAAGAGGAGGAGGAGCTGGCGCTCCAGTGAGTAGCCGTTTTACCTAACTTGAGACATTCATCTTTTTCATGAAATTAGTGTCCTCATTCTATAAGAATATTTTTGATAAAATATTGTCTACGTGTGTGTCTTTAAAAATTAATGATTTATTCACAATAGGGTAAAATAAAAGGAAATATATAAAGAATAATCTTTATCACAATTTTAACTAAATAAAATTTCCAGTCAAAATACAAGCAGAACCCATACGGCATGTAAGGGCTACCTCCGTAGTCTGAACTCCAGAATGGCTTGATTTCAGCGGTAATGGGTACTTAGGGACTTTGTCATTCAAGATGTTGATCCATTTGAGAAAGACGGACGGCATGACCTTAAAATTTCAACAAACAGATCGACACTATCATTGAAAATTTCTTTCTGTGATCATTACAAAGTTTTCAAGGACCTATTTCTAAAGTCAGACTCTACCAATGTGAAGAAATGAAATAACATAGCAATAGCATAATTAACTATGATGAAGGTATTGTCTGATTTTTTCAAATACGAGCTTTTTCTTTTAAAATTTAATTAATTTTGTGATGTGTAGGAAGGCCATCTTGGCCTCTCTGGGGATTGCCTAAAGCCCCCAAGAGACAAGCGACACCTAAAGTCTCAAGGAAGATATCAAGCCCGGTCCCTGGAAAGGCCTTCCGTTCGAGTAATGGGAGGAGAACTATGGACAACGTCTGACAGTTTCAACGGGACCTCGGGTCATGTACTGTGACTTCACATGGCAGGTGATTGAATGCCGTCTGTAAGATGTGGCGATTAACAAGGAAGTCAATCATGGAATGCCATCTAACAAGCTTCCATCTGGACCTCATGCCTCGCTAAAAACGTTCCTAGTGCAGTGTTTAGAGGCAAGGACCATCAGCCCAACATTGTCTTCTTGTAGCAGCCTGTTCTCTTTGTATGATGCTGAATGTAATGTTTAAATGAAGAGGCGAAAGTTCTCTGTTGAAAGTGTACATCAATTGATACTCCTGGTTTATGCTTTGAGACTTGGTTGTCTCAAAGTCCTGACTGACCCATATGTAGGTCCCCGAGTACTGGATATACTCGACCTGACAGTGATAGAGTTCTGGCCAAACTCGATCTGTTGTCTCTTATTTCAGGCTGAACAAAAACTGGTGATCGCCTAGTCTCGGCTGAACTCGATCTGGTGTACTCCTAGTCCCGGCTGAAAATGAACTGGTGATCCCCTAGTCCCGGCTAACCTCGATCTGGTGTACTCCTAGTTCTGGCTGAACTCGATCTGGTGTACTCCTAGTTCTGTCTGAACTCGATCTGGTGTACTCCTAGTTCAGCCTGACTCGATCTGGTATTTTCCTAGTCCCGGCTGAAAATGAACTGGTGATCCCCTAGTCCCGGCTGAACTCGATCTAGTGTACTCCTATTTCTGGCTGAACTCGATCTGGTATTCTCCTAGTTCTGGCTGAATTCGAACTGATGGTCACCTAGTCCTGGCTGAACCTGATATTGTGATCTCTGAGTTCTGTCTGAACTGAACCTTTTAGACTCCTAGTCCAGGCTGAAAACGAACTGGGGATATCCTAGATCCAGCAGAACACGGAGGGGAGATCTCCTAGTCCCGGCTGAAAAGAGACTAATGATCGAGTCCTTGCTAAACCATAACTTGTAATCTCCGTGTTCTGGATGAACCTGACTTTTGGACTCTTAGTCCCGGCTGAACACGAAGTTGAGATATTCTAGTCCTGGTTTAAGTTTATCTTGTAATCTCCGAGTTCTGGCTGAACTTGCTCCTTTGGATACCTAGTACAGACTGAACATGAACTGATCTCCTAGTTCCGGCTGAAAATAAAATGGTAATCTCCTAGTCCAGGCTGAACACCTAATCTTGGTCTGATAGTCCTAGCTGAACTCAATATGATGGTTTAATAGTGCTGGATGAATTATACCTGGTAGTTTCCGACCCCTGGCTACACTCGATCTGATGGTCTCCTAGTTCTGGCTTAACCTTACCTGTTGATCATCGGTTCTGGCTGAACGCGACCCGGTGGTATGCTAGTCTTGTCTGAACTCGACCTGGTGGTCTCCTAGTCCTGGCTGAACTCTATTTCGTAATCTACTAATCCCAGCTGAGAGGGAACTGGTGGTCTCCTAGTCCTGGCTGAACTCTACTTGGTGGTCTCTTAGTCCTGGGTGAACTCGACCTGGTGGTCTCCTAGTCCTGGCTGAACTCTATTTCGTAATCTACTAATCCCAGATGAGAGGGAACTGGTGATCTCCTAGTTCTGGCTCAACTCGAGCTTGTAATCTACGATGTTCTGGCTGAACATTGACCTTTTGAACTTTTGACCTTTTGACCAGACTGGACAGGAACTGGTATCTCTTAGTCCTAGCTGAACCGATGTTGTAGTCTTCGAGTTCTGGCTGAACTCGATCAAGTGGTCTGCTAGTCCAGGCTGAACACATACATTTGGTCTAATAGTCCTAGCTGAATTCAAACTGATGGTCTCCAAGTTCTGGCTGAACTCTACCTAGTGACTCCCAGTTTTGGCTGAAGACGACTTAGTGGTCTCCCAGTCCTGGCTAAAGACGACCTGGTGATCTAAAAGTCCTGGCTGAACATGAACTGGTGATCTCCAAGTCCTGGCTGAACACGACCTGGTGATCTCCAAGTCCTGGCTGAAAATGAACTGGTGATCTCCCAGTCCTGGCTCTACACAACCTGGTGGTCTCTCAGTCCTGGCTGAACACGACCTGGTGATCTCCCATTCCTGGCTGAACACGACCTGGTGATCTCCAAGTCTGACTGAATTCGACTTGGATATCCCAGTTCTGGCTCTACTCAACATGATGAACTCTGAATTATGACTGGACTCTACCTCCGTGTATCCTTGTGAACTCGATTTTTATAAATTGCTGCTCGACCTTTCGACTAACTCTACATTATCAGGGAAAATACCTTGCAGCTGCTCTTCTTTCATTTATCGATATTTTAATAAACTTTGGAATGTGGGCGGAAGAAATGTGTTGCATTTTGTCGTAAAATCTAACCAAATATTTATTTTTAAATTTTATAACTTATTCTAGAATATAATATATTTTTAAAACGATTCTGCCAAGAATGAATCATTTCTCTCATGCACCTTGTAACAGAATGATATCTGAGATTTTAACAGTATTTATTGGTAAAGGAATATTATCTATGGATAAATATTTATAAAATCAAGTATATATTACACAAAGTTCCATTAATGTAGTTAAACTTTTAAAGTTTTTACATCTACTGATAGAGGAAGCTTTCAGGCTATGATACCGATCCATGAGACTAGGACATGGGTCGGCAAACCTTTGATTTGGAAGAATCAAAAATTAAAAATTACAAATTTACAAAATTTTTTTAAAGAGCCAAAACATTTTTTTTGACAACAATAAATAGTACTCGCACAAATAATATTTGCGTATGGAATTAAAGAGACGCAGCTTCACATCCAAAGAGCCGCATGTGGCTCGCGAGCCGCAGTTTACCGACCCCAGGACTAGGACAATGGATATAGCTTTTCTCTGTGCTGGTCGATGGAGTTTGTCAGGTCGAGTTATTCTATTTAACAATGTTGGTCACTTGGAGAGGTAGATACTCTTCATATGTCACACTCGTGGGAGTTTTGTCTCTAGGATCTAATGATTGTTTTAAGAAAACAAAAATATAAAAATAATTATAAGAAACGAAAAAACTATAAAAAACACAAGGTAATAAGACCAAATCCAAATAAATAAACAGTGTGTGACGTTTCGTTAACAACGCCGTTAGCGAAGCGTCACACGCTATTTATTTGGATTTGGTCTTATTACCTTATGTTTATAATCTATATTCAAATTGTGCTTTATCAAAACACACTAATGAAAAAATAATTGCTACATTTATGATATGACAAATTACAAAAATAATATTAAACGTCTCTATAGATGAGAAAAAAGTAAAATATTAAATTCGCCTCGACGGGAACTCCAAGTCGTATCTAAGACGAGAAGTGCTAGCTCGGACAATGTGTCAGCACGGAGACTGAGGTATCCCAAGTCGGGAATTTATAAAGTGGTGTGTTGAACGACGACGTAGGGGCAGCAGTTGCATCATATTGTCTTTATTGATATAATTTCAGTTCTGCGTTCAGAGCACCAGGGTGGCTGTGGGTGAGAATATTGAGGAGATTGACTGTTGTTTACTCGCATGTCTTACGATATCATTACCTAAAGTGATAGTATGGGATACATCACATTTTGGTACTGTTGTTCACTGATAGACTGGAATGTAGAGAGATCAAAGCATCCCTGAATGCCCCAAATGCGATTCCCAGCCTGCCAGTCCTGAACATCTATTAAATTATATTAAATCCTCCAAAAAAAAAAGACCTCTGGAAACCCCAGGACTATAATAGAAAGGCTGAGAGAATGGGACCTAATGGAGATCGTTTAAACGACTTGAGGAATAAGCAACAACAACAGACTGGAATGTCACCTCTTCCAAACATTACGATTCATGAATATTTCCTATAGCGATTAAGCCACTCTTGGATTACTGTTAACAGAGATGCCATACAAGCCATGTTCGACCCAGCCAGATCCGGCTGTTAGAGGTACTAGGTACACATTTCAAGGTGAGCATTGAATGTTTCAACAATCCGGTCTTTCTCTCACCACACTGTACATCTGCAATCAACTGTTGCATAGAACTGCCGATAAACCTTTGGACCCATCTTGAACAAAGTTATTGCAATAGCTATTTTATTGAAACGTAGGAGGTATGTTAGAAAAGTATCAGGTGGGGGATGAAAACAGCAAGAAGAGCATTTCTCGATTAAAATATAAATGTTATTCTACTGTACTAAAACCTTATGTCCATAATTTGCTCAAATATCATTCCTGTGATTCCATCCTTCAGTGTAGCATACTCGTATATAAGCAGAATGATCCAATACAGTATTAGAGCTCTAAAGAAGTGGTATGGTAGATTAAATTGGCGAAACCGTTGGGAGAGTTCACCACTGATGTGCCAAGCCCTCCCAATATTTCTTTATCGCAGAAAGGACAGTAGAGCTTGATTTATTTTTAAAAAGAAACATACGCATCTTAATGTTTTCATGTGTTCTAAATAGATAGCGCGAATTGATTTGTATTAATATATGCCAAACTGAGAAATGAGATGAGAGAGGAATGACTAGGTTGAGAGGTGGAAGGTGATTGTCAAGACATCACTCGTGTATGAGGTCGATTAATTCTGGACCAAAGATTCAATCTCGCTAGGTCAGCCCGCTACGACGATCTATAGGTTGAGAGAAGGATTCACTGAGTCTTCTTCTTTCTTATCTCCACTCAATCATATTAGGTTAATTTGACAACCATCATGACTGGGTGAAGTAGAATGCGTTTGCCTTTGTCATTAAGACTGGGAGCACTGCTCAATGGCAGGCCGACTTAGCTCCAAAAGAAATGGTCGCCTCTGACATGAGGAACAGACACCATGTGCAGCTGCTCCTAACATGTAGTACAAGCGCTGCTCATCCTTTATCCCTGGATTAGGAGCCCTTACAGGGCACTATCAGCTGGGCCAACTGAGCCCAGGTTTTTTAGTGAGCTTGTTACTGCTCCCCTTCCTCCTTTTTCATCCGGGCTTGGAACCGGAAAAGGCGGAGTTGGATTCACTGAGTAAATATATGAGTCGCCCTACATAGCTCGAATAGTGGCAAGTAGAGTTGGAGGCTTCTAATGATCTCATTCAATGTTGTCATTTGTAAGACTACAAATCGGACTCTATTCCTCTTTCTTGACAGCAACTGAATCAAATTTCCGAGTACGTAAAGAGTTTGAAAACGATGCTATGAATAAATACACCGCAAGGAATTAGTTTCAAATGTTCAGCTCTGGAGATTTTTCCAACGCAGTTGCCGACTCCCGATTTGGATGATGAAGCCACGATGCAATCTATCAAATAGAAAAACAGTATAAAATGCGATGAGCTTGCCAAATTCTTTCAGAATTTGAATTAAAGAATCATAGTTCGCATGTATCGCATATACAAATCTGGGCCTAAGACAAGCAACAACGAGCGGACACCAAGTTTTAATCACTTTCTCGACATCTTAACACATCAATATTGAATCAAGTGCTCACTGATAAATAAAAGTCGGTCCTGTTTGATGCTCCCATGAGTCCTGCCACCAGAGGACACTGTGCCACACGGGACCTCTCTACACCGGCGCAAGATAATGCTATGTATCTGATAAACTAGAGGCTAATTGGTTCACTACCGAATGCTACCATATAGGCAAGCCATCAATACAGACCTATACTCACAGCAAATGGAACGTGTGCACAAGAGATTGAATTATAAGGAGACAATATTGGTTAAACGCCAAGTTGTGATGCTCTTTCATGACAACACCAGACCACATATAACAAGGGACGTCAGAGATACCATACTTGGCTGTGAGGTTCACCATACTGACCAGAATAAAACGAAAATTGAAATTATACCGCGAATGTTTCTTTTATAAAAATCGAAATTTATTTTCAAAATAAATGAAAATAAATTTCGATTTTTATAAAAGAAACATTCGCGGTATAATTTCAATTTTCGTTTTACAATCATCAGCCGCGTTATATTGTATTTTAAATACTGACCAGACTTTGCGCCAACAGATCACCATCTCTTCAATTCCCTCGACTTTTATCTCCGTAGAAAATCCTTCATAAATGAGAGAGAACTAAGACATGCACTGAGAACTGAATATTGAAAGAACGTTCATTAAAGGCTGGATGAATATGGAAAATTTTCTTTAATATCACAAAAAATATATAATTTGATGTATCATTTTTATTTTCAAAAGTAACAAAAAGGCAAGAAATCAAAATAACAAATTAATGCGAAAAAGTAGAGAGATTAATTATTGAAAGTTTGTTAATCCCGGTCTAAACATTATAACATTCGCAAATAAGTCTGAAACAGTCAGAACATTTGGGTCGCATCAGAACATTTACGTTACATTGGGACACTAGTCACATTCTTAAGAAAACATTTCAATTCAAAGCATTAGAGTCACACAAAAGAAAAAAACACTGATTTTATGCACATTGGAAAACTAAGTTCGGAACTCTAGTGTTAAATCAGAACACTAGAGTCCCATCACACATATCACTAGAGAAGACCTGTGGTACATCAAATTGAGCTAATACCAAAGTGGAGTTGAAGTGAAGTTTACCTTTGTATAAGCTCAGTTTGATATAACATAGGTGTCTTGTAGTTTATTTATGTTGAGATAACGTTATATACAATTCCTAAGGAATTTCCGTTTATCGAAAATTCAACAATCCAAAAAATCTTAGAGATTTCCTCACAATAATTCGATACAACCAAGCGAAATGGATGCGACTACAAAGCGGTAAAATCATTCAAATCGCTCATTTTATAGAACCTCAGTAATTTAGAAGAGGTATAATTATGTGGCAGAATCTTGCAAGTTTGCATGGAGCAATTTTTTAACTACTTATTAATGCCTAAAATATTGTAATCATCCTTTAATTATTTTACATTTTCTCTTCCTATATAGAAATAAATTCAGGTTTTTATTATGCTAGAGTAATTCTGTAATAAGTCTGGAATATTTCTTGTATTTTGAATCTTATTTTATATCGAAAAAATTAGCAAAGTTAAAGTACCATTCTAATATAGAAAACTTGATTTCCCACTAACATTTTCGTTGATTTTTTCAATATTCCACTATCCATCAATTCAGTGTGTATTGCTAATGTTTATTGATTTTTGTCAAATATCGGCTCTTTACAATATGTAATTAGAATATTCATTCTAATATCTCGCTACTTATACATAGATTGAAAGATTGTGGTTAAAGAAACTTTTCAATTATAATTCAAATGTTCAACGTTGTATTTCAATCGGAATATTTTCCACAAAGTTAAGTTTCTATTTCTTAAGTCAACATAAAATATAGGCGTCGAAGGAGGATTCGGAAATGTGACTGACAAGAAGGTCTGTGCGATCACATACAACCCGGCAATGTTTTAATGCTGGAAATTAACCTTTTACGTGTGGCGAGAAGAGATCGATATTTTGCAATAATTCAATCCAAATAAGTTTATCAAATTTCATAGGTCATGATTAAATTGATAAATCTTTTTATAAAATAAAAAAAAAACTATGAAAATTTCATTAATCTATATTAAAAAAGGCATTCCTATATCTGTGAAAAAAAAACAATTATTTCTAAATGTTCCGAGAGATTGTTTCCACTATATCTGTTAATTTTACAAAAAAAAAAAAAAAACTTAAAATTTATTCTGTTTTCGATTTCTTGAACGAAGTTACAAACTTTAATTCTATCTTAAATTATAATTTGATCTCTTCAACCTTTTTAGATAAATTTTCTATTGAAAAAACAATGGAACATATATTTTCTAAGGGAAAATAATTAAAATAGATATACTAGATGATAAAATATTAAAGAAAACGTTGATAAAAATGTTATACTTTGAAATATGATCAGAAGATTGAAGAAATATGATTTACCTTATTCAAGAGACCAAACAAATTGACAATCACCATATGATATACTTCATTAAAATTGTGTTCGCATTTTTTGGAACTTTAAAAAAGTTCTAAAACGTTTCAGAACTGCCCAGAAATATTTATAATAACATTCAAAATAATCATATATGAGCGAGTATATTAATCATTTACCAAAGTGATGTCTCAGGTTGAAATTCAAAAAGCATTTTTTAAATGTCAAGAATTTTGCTCTCTTTAAAAATTATGTTCTGTGACGAATAAATTCTTCAATATCAGCAGAGAGTCAAATTTGGAAGACGTCAATTATAGCCCAATACACTGTTAAAGAATTGCTAATAATGAAAGTTGCTACTCCACAAGTTACCTGTATACAAGCTCTAGTACACATGATAAACGTCATATTAAATCACGGTGAATTGAAGTGTATCGTCTATCTACCCATGTAGAATTAGTTGTCACTCACAGACCACAGTTTGAATACTTCATGGTTAAGTTGAAATTGTGCGCAATCGAGGGACCTTTGGAATAAATTAATCACGGTGAACCCTCTAAGTATTTTTACAAAATTTTCATCCATACCGCTCTACTATTGTCATGGAATGATTTTCTCACATAGCCTGTGTATTTCTATTGAAGGGCATATTCGATGTATTTAGATTTACACTGTACATAAGCTTCTAGGACTGCAGAAGTATCTATATACATATAATTTCACACAAGTAAATGCATCGAGCAATTTTCTTCTGAGATGGCGGTGAGGAGAATAATTGGGAGAAGAAATTTTACCACTAATGAGCCTATTATCGTATAGATGTGTGGTTTGCTGAACCTTTTTCTGAGAGAAAAATATTGATTGTTTATTTTATAAAAAACATTGTGGTGTCCTAAAACGTGCAATTTATTAAATATACATTATATATATTTAACTATTTCGAATATTAATAAAAACCCTCGAGGGGCCAAAATAAAGTTATTAATATCTTAAAGAAGAAAATATAAAATAATAAATTTCATCAGCAAGAGAAGAACGAGATGGCATCAAGTCTGCATCAACTCAATATGAATTGAACTTATATACAATCATATAGAACAGATATTTTATCAAATCCATACTCTATAGGTGCAACTTATTTGTATGTTTTACCGAATATATCCAATCTTATTAAATTAAATTTTATTGCCCTCTATCGTTAAAATTTTACACAAATAAATTTACTGGCAATGCGTTTCTTTTTTTTTTTTTTTTTTTTTTTTTTTTTTTTTTTTAAATCTCTACAGACCTTACTGCAATGATATGATTTAATGAATGAGAGGGTTTGGCTCATCAGTAGTGAACCCTCTCAGCGGTTTCGCCAAATTAATCTCTAGACCGCTCTACTATTGTTTTGGACTGGTTTTGTTATATACCCTGCATTTTCTATGGAAGGCAGCTAAATGGTGTTTAGTGAACTATGGACATAAGCTTATAGGTCTGTAGAGGTACATACATATAAATTTCAAGGTATTGCATCGAGCAAAGCTCTTCCGCGCAAAACATGTTTTCATAACCATTATATATTAGTAAATTAAATTTTATTGCCCTCTATCGTTAAAATTTTACACAAATAAATTTACTGGCAATGCGTTTTTTTTTTTTTTTTTTTTTTTTTTTTTTAAATCTCTACAGACCTTACTGCAATGATATGATTTAATGAATGAGAGGGCTTGGCTCATCAGTAGTGAACCCTGTCAGCGGTTTCGCCAAATTAATCTCTAGACCGCTCTACTATTGTTTTGGACTGGTTTTGTTATATACCCTGCATTTTCTATGGAAGGCAGCTAAATGGTGTTTAGTGAACTATGGACATAAGCTTATAGGTCTGTAGAGGTACATACATATAAATTTCAAGGTATTGCATCGAGCAAAGCTCTTCCGCGCAAAACATGTTTTCATAACCATTATATATTAGTAAATTAAATTTTATTGCCCTCTATCGTTAAAATTTTACACAAATAAATTTACTGGCAATGCGTTTCTTTTTTTTTTTTTTTTTTTTTTTTTTTATTTTTTTTTAATTTTTTTTTTATTATTATTATTTTTTTTTAAATCTCTACAGACCTTACTGCAATGATATGATTTAATGAATGAGAGGGCTTGGCTCATCAGTAGTGAACCCTCTCAGCGGTTTCGCCAAATTAATCTCTAGACCGCTCTACTATTGTTTTGGACTGGTTTTGTTATATACCCTGCATTTTCTATGGAAGGCAGCTAAATGGTGTTTAGTGAACTATGGACATAAGCTTATAGGTCTGTAGAGGTACATACATATAAATTTCAAGGTATTGCATCGAGCAAAGCTCTTCCGCGCAAAACATGTTTTCATAACCATTATATATTAGTAAATTAAATTTTATTGCCCTCTATCGTTAAAATTTTACACAAATAAATTTACTGGCAATGCGTTTCTTTTTTTTTTTTTTTTTTTTTTTTTTTTTTTTTTTTTTTTTTTTTTTAAATCTCTACAGACCTTACTGCAATGATATGATTTAATGAATGAGAGGGCTTGGCTCATCAGTAGTGAACCCTCTCAGCGGTTTCGCCAAATTAATCTCTAGACCGCTCTACTATTGTTTTGGACTGGTTTTGTTATATACCCTGCATTTTCTATGGAAGGCAGCTAAATGGTGTTTAGTGAACTATGGACATAAGCTTATAGGTCTGTAGAGGTACATACATATAAATTTCAAGGTATTGCATCGAGCAAAGCTCTTCCGCGCAAAACATGTTTTCATAACCATTATATATTAGTAAATTAAATTTTATTGCCCTCTATCGTTAAAATTTTACACAAATAAATTTACTGGCAATGCGTTTCTTTTTTTTTTTTTTTTTTTTTTTTTTTTTTTTTTTTTTTAAATCTCTACAGACCTTACTGCAATGATATGATTTAATGAATGAGAGGGCTTGGCTCATCAGTAGTGAACCCTCTCAGCGGTTTCGCCAAATTAATCTCTAGACCGCTCTACTATTGTTTTGGACTGGTTTTGTTATATACCCTGCATTTTCTATGGAAGGCAGCTAAATGGTGTTTAGTGAACTATGGACATAAGCTTATAGGTCTGTAGAGGTACATACATATAAATTTCAAGGTATTGCATCGAGCAAAGCTCTTCCGCGCAAAACATGTTTTCATAACCATTATATATTAGTAAATTAAATTTTATTGCCCTCTATCGTTAAAATTTTACACAAATAAATTTACTGGCAATGCGTTTCTTTTTTTTTTTTTTTTTTTTTTTTTTTTTTTTTTTTTTAAATCTCTACAGACCTTACTGCAATGATATGATTTAATGAATGAGAGGGCTTGGCTCATCAGTAGTGAACCCTCTCAGCGGTTTCGCCAAATTAATCTCTAGACCGCTCTACTATTGTTTTGGACTGGTTTTGTTATATACCCTGCATTTTCTATGGAAGGCAGCTAAATGGTGTTTAGTGAACTATGGACATAAGCTTATAGTAAATTTATTTGTGTAAAATTTTATCCAATCTTATATTTACATTCTTGAGAATTTTGCCTTACTTTTCAAAAATATAGCGGGAATCAGAGGTGTATTTAAAGTTTTGACATATGTCGAGAGAATCGTTAATACCGCGTTGAGAAACCGTTGACAGGGTTCAAGAATGATGAGCTAACACCCCATTTTGTGTATCATTGCCGTAAATATTGTAAGAAATTATTTCTTTGAAGCAAAGAAACATACGCGCTAAATTTTTGTTTGATTTCTTTTAATACTTATACTTGTCTATAGAGGTTTGTGTCAGCTATAAAATAACTAAATTGATGGTATTGTTAGTGTAATATTCCTGAATAATCAATTGCTGGCTATCCAATATCTTCAAAATATTTCACATTTATTTCCTTAATATATATTTAATATATAGAGAGATATTAATAAAATATTCGAAATGCCAATTAAAAAGCATATATATGTGCGGAAAAATCAACGATAATTATTTATGAAACTTGAACATTTAAAGGCTATATCTATCTTTAGATGACCTTTGTTCAACTATTGATGAAGAATTATACTTTGTCTTCTAATCTTATTATGATCTAGTAACACACACAACACAATTATTGTCGCTTTGGTATATCCCATTTGTATGTCAGATGGCTATAATATTCTGCTTCCCTGTGGATATACGTGGATTCTATATTTGATTACTTAGAAGACCTCAGTGTTTTGATCATTCTAATACAACCAGACCTTATTTTTCTTTCTTCAATATCCAATGGGCGTCTAACTGGGCCCTTTAGTAAGTATTCTAAGGATTGAAATTTTCTGAATATAAGTTTCGCAGTAAAATTCACCCACATTCAGCACTATTATTGTGGTAATTCCAACCTTCAACCTTTATTCTTTCTACTAGCATTGTTTTTCTAATGAGAAAAAAAAAAAAGGCTGTACCTGCTGGCAAAGCTCATCTGCTTTATTAAAACTTGAGCTTTAAATCCTCGGTCAAACACGCTGATCATTGTTCATCTATTCCTCGAGCTGTAGAAAGGAGATCAAGAGTATTTTTCCAACCACTGAGTTGATAGAGAATTCCAGTCGTTTTTCAGAAAATTGAATTTAACTGATCTCCAAATCTAGACATAATCAGTGTTCTATATCTGATTGACGCTTATTCAATTCGAAATACTTGCCGAATATCTGACTATAACTTGTAGTCACCTGGGACGGCAATAATAACTTTGAGTTTGGAGGAATCAATGAGGGACCACAATTATTCTCTATCGCCACACCTCCATTGGCTAAACATCGGTAGTTATTGAAGTAATCTTTCTTTGTGACACTTCTCTTACTAGAATTTGATCCAATGATGAGGGGAATTATGAGTGATTCCCTCATTCTTTGAAATCGAAATCTTCGTAGAATATGCCTGTGTATTCTTCAAACTTTTTAATATTTTTAAATTTGTTTCATCCTTATTTTATTTCATCAATATATGTGTGATTCTACCATGTAGACATATTCACTTTATTTATAATAATACGATAGTTTCTTTTCTAAGAAATTCAATTTTCAATAAAAACAAGTTTCACACAAAATCTCTTACAAAATAACCTACAGTAGTCAGGCACTTACCCCGACTTATGTCAATGATGACCTACTTCTGCAGAAGTAGGTTTCCTGCTTTGGCATATTGAAAGTTAAAAGTAAATAGATATTATGTATGAAATAATAGGAGTGAAATGACCGCTCAATTATCATTTTTCTCTGTACATAGAAAATATCTAAATTAGCTATTCTTTAATATTATTCAGTTTCTCTATAAATTTTACAAATATATTCAGCATATTTTAATAAAACAATACATCAATATAGAATATAAACTCTTAGTAATTAGTTCCTAATTCAATAAAAAAACAATAATATATATAGAGAGAATATAGTTTTACGGGCGACTAAACTAAGTGTATGATTTTTGAGCCCAAAAATTGGTGTAGAAGATAAACTGAAATGAAATATAGCAAAGTATCAAGTGCTGAACGCCACCAAGATTGTTCAAAAAAGGTTAGATTCCCCAGAACAGAGAAGATAAGGGAGAGAGAGGTGTTGATTAGATAAGAAGATTTGATGAAACGGGAATAATTCAACAGGTGCTGGGAAAAGATAAATTTTCATTTTGTAAAAAAAGGTGTTGTTGTTGTTGTCGTGTCCAAAGAAGAGCCTCAGATGTCTCCATGCATCTCCATCACAGCAGCAGCAATGTCCACTATCTTGGGTGAAAAATAGGTGTAAAAAACCTTTGAGTAAAAATAATAATAAAATAATTTAGCTATATATAAATAAAATTGAAATTGAGGTCGTATATTAAGTATTACTAGTGAGAGTACCAGTACTAAGACAACCAACCACAAAAGTGCACCAGAGATTGGATAGCGCGTTCGAATTGGTCGCTGAATAAGTCGATTTCCCGTTCAGCCCGCGTCGTCGAATCTCCAAACCATTTTCCCTCTGTCCAGGGGTTACAGAGACAGCGTCAGGGGCGATCACATACGCAGGGCAGGTCGCGAAACCGATCTTAAACAGCAGCACATGCCTGAGAAAATTCTGTAGATATATATACATTTTTCATATTTAACTATTATACAAAGGGAGACAAAATATTTTAGAATCTATTAAAGTATAAAATAAATAAATATAGGCTTCTAGGGCATAACAAAGGAAGCAAGGATTACATATTAAGCTGTAGTTATCATTAAGAGAGATGTGCATCTGGTTCTCACTGCTGCTATTCAGTGAGGATTTATCTATCCGGATGATTTGGGGTGAGCTCAGGGAATAGTATTTTATTAATTTCCGGAATGTTATTCTTTTGTTAATACTAATGTGCTTTCTTGATAATATGGATCATATGGTGGGTCTCTGTTGTGTTTATTGGGAATGTTGGAGTAATGGGTTTTTATATATGTGTATTAAAATTATAAATATATATCTATGAAAAAATATTGCAATACCACACAACAACTTCGAAACCATATTGCTAATTATATTACAAAAATTCTGAAATCGAGTTGTATATCCTTGGGGAGAATGATCGATTGTTAATAGGTTGTTTATGAAGTTACATCATTCGTATCAAGCCGCGTTTTCCTAACACTAGGTACCCCACACTAGGTCAGATGGTGACAGCAGGGTGGTGTATGTAGCATCCTTCCTTCACGGCACTATATATCTCTGAATAAACACGGTTCTAAAAACAGCATGATGCTGTAGAAATACATATTTCATCCATTGAAATATATATGTATGAGTATTTTTCCGAAGATAAATAAAGGCTTCTAAATAATTTCCCCTATCGGGAAACAGAAGCAAATGTAAGCGCCACCTATTGAAAATCTCAGCGATCACGCAGATCCAGTTCAGTGACATCAACATCAACTTTGTCAAGTACGAAAAATGACATGAAGAAAGAGCAATCAGGAAGACAGTACTGGGCAGGTTTCAGGGATAATTAAATCTTCCAAATTTGCCGAAGATATGCTTTGAAGTGAAATGGTGGAGTAATTTGGAAGTGAAGTGGTTGTGACAATTTTGCATCAAAAATAATAGAGAAAAATTCATCTTGACAAATAAGGATATATCTCATGTTAAAATAGGCAAAAAAATGTTTTCACCATTTCTAAACTCTCTTTGCAGATTAATGTTGGGTTGTTGAAAATTACATAACACATAGACAAGGTGGAACAAATATTTTACATACATTTTGACAGAAAATTTATATTTTCTTTGAAAAATAACAATTTGTAGAAAATAAATATTCCCAAAATACACTGCGTGACATTGAAAATGGAACACCAAGAAATAGTGGCCAGAAAATTATGCAAATTTCAGGGTAGACGTGCCTAACCGAGTTATGCAAATGATGTAAAATGCGCAGCTCTCGTGCGCACATGGAGTAAGATATAAGGGAAGGAACTTGCAGAAAGGACAGTATTCGTGTCGTTATTTCTTCAAGGAAAATCATTGTAGAAATTTTGTTCTTGTTTCAAAAGACACGTGTAATAACAGAGAATGCCAGGTCATCGTAAACGGAGGCAGTTCAAGCAGACAGACGCTTTTACGAGGGGCATGGCGATCAGACTGAAAAGGGCAGGTTGGTCCATACGTCAAATCGCAGCTGATACACACCTTGGTGCGTCCACGGTGCACCGACTGTGGAGAAGATGGTTGGAACAAGGAAATGTGGCAATTTATAGGAATGTCGGTGCAACCAGAGTGACGTCAGCACGTGTGGATCGGCATATCCTTCGACAAGCAGTGGCGGCCCCACAAGCCACTTGTACCGCCATCCTGCAACATGTGCAAGACACCCTAGATCATTCCATCTCGACCAGAACCATTTCCCGTCGATTGGTTGCTAATGGCTCGCACTCATGCCGTCCGCTAAGAAGACTGCCATTGACCCCACCGAATAGGCGCCAACGTTTGGAATGGTGCCGGGCTAGATCGACGTGGATGACGGAATGGCACAGGGTCGTGTTCTCAGATGAGTCGCGTTTCTGCTTGTCCAGTGATAGTCGCCGTGTACGCGTGTGGCGTCGACGTGGAGAAAGGTCCAATCCAGCAGCAATTGTGGAACGCCCCACTGTGCGACAACGTGGAATCATGGTTTGGGGCGCAATCGCGTATGATTCCAGGTCACCTTCACTTCGTATTCAGGGCACTATGACGGCCCAACGATACGTTGATGATGTGCTGCGACCGGTGACACTCCCCTACCTTCAGGGGGTACCCAATGCCCTTTATCAGCAGGATAACGCCCGACCGCACACTGCTCGCATTAGCCAATAAGCTCTACAAGATGTACAGATGCTTCCCTGGCCACCGTACTCTCCTGATCTCTCACCAATCGAGCACGTCTGGGACATTATTGGACGCCGTTTGCATGCCTTGCCACAGCCGCGTTCAGAAGACGAACTATGGCAAATGGTTGAGAGGGAATGGAGAGCCATCCCTCAGGACGCCATCCGTACTCTGATTGACTCTCTACCTAGACGTGTTGCTGCGTGCATCGCCGTCCGCGGTGGTCCTACTTGCTACTAAGCCGACGCCGTTCTCGCTCTGTATTATGACAATCATTTTGAAATAAAGATCACTTATTGTTCGTCCCTGTCTCTCTCTGTCTGCCGAGTTTCATCACTTTCTGGCCACTATTTCTTGGTGTTCCATTTTCAATGTCACGCAGTGTAAATGGATACTTTAACTAAACCATGGATTGTTGCAGACGGTGCTTTTTTAAGCCAAAAAAGATCGGAAAACGAATCAGGCGCTTGTAAGTATTAGATTTCCTTGTTAAAAAATTACTAATTAGGAAAATGTTGTTTCATTTTGGTGAATGGCTATTTGACTGTTCTTAGTTTCTCTAACCAGTACCTCGTTTGTACAAATTTGTACTTGTATTCTGTAACTATTCCATAGGTCTATTTGGTTACTTGATCCTACTTGTAAAGTTGAACTTGTGCAAAATAGAGAAAAATAGATTGAGGGAATTTTTCTGCCTCAAGCGAGATTCGAGCTCCTAAAACGATAGTTCACTACCTTTTTCGTCGAATATTTTGTGTATAAGTTAACAGAGAAACTTTCACACAGCCTTGATCTAAACTGGATTTTATTTCATGTGAATTACAGTCTAGACATCTCTATATATATTCTTAATATAGAATTTTTTATAAATTAAATAAGACTTTATAGAAATGATAAAAAAAAAACCCACTATAAAGCGAAATATTTTGAAACGTGATGTTTGAGGTGTGGTGCCATGAAGAGTAATAATGATAATTTTATAAATGATTGAAAAAAGATCTCACTGGAAATTAGTCGTTTTTCCAAAATTAAAAAAATAATTGCCATATAAGTTATAAGAATGAAGGGATATCCATGTGTCACCTCCAAAGGTCCAGGAGAACAACATAGAAGAAGGCAAAGATCCTGTGGGAAGTATTCTGGCAGTTGGAGCAGAAAGTGTTATTATTTTCTATGATTTGTACCTTTATTTTGTGAATATACAAGTTGTGGTTATTAAGCAGGAAGACAAAATAAATGTTTCAATTGTGATATTCATAATCTAAACTTTTAAATAATACTTAATTTGACTATGATTCCTCTCTCGCGCACATACTACATACATCGTTTTTATTTTATATAGCGAACGTTGTCAGAAAGTTCTTTGAAAACGTTTCTTTAAAAAAAATATATAGTTTTTTCGAGCAAAGAATAGCTATTGAATTTTATTTGGAACTCGGTAAAACCAGAAACGAATGCTTCAATTGAAGAGGCGTATGGAGATGAATCTTATAGAAATAGAGAGCAGAGCAACATTTTTTAAATTAATGTGCCAACATAAAATATGGAAGACCAAGTTCGACCTGGCCGACCGTGCATCATCAGAATCCAGGCAAATATCGAACAGAACAATTTTTTTTTTTTTGCTAGAAAACCCTAAAATGACAATCAGGGAGTTAAGCAAGCAATTAGATATATCGTAAAGATTATTGTAATCAATAATAAGCGAATTTGGAATATAGTTGGAGTATCAGCTATGTGTTTGTCCATAAATTGTTAACACAGAAACAACTAGAGTCTAGACTTTCATATTGCAAAAACCTTTTGAAAATCTGTCTTCACCCATAAGCCAGACATGCTGAAGTAAATAATCTCAGGTGATGGGAAGTTGGTTGTTGCGTATGACCCGGCAATGAACAAAATCAAAGATCAAAACTTTGTAATTAATTTTCGATTTTAATGAACTTATTAACTTTTAATTTTCAAGAAGGCTCAATAATGACACAAAACGTATATTTGTAATAACTTCGTCGTTTAAGTGAAGCGATTAGACTCAAAAGAACCAGATTTATAGGATAAAAATTGCTCTTGCTACATGATAATGCTCGACCTCACAAGGCCTTTTCGATTGTTCAATATTTGGCAAAGAACGTAACCCCTGAACTTCCTACCTCCCTATTTCCCTGTACTCTTTCCCCCTGGCTTCTTCCTCTTCACAAAGTTAAAATATTTATTGAAGGTTATATTTGATGTTGTAAGTGTCATTATATAAAATTCGAAGAGAAATTTAAGAGCCATTCGGAAAAGCTGATTCGCTTTATGTTTTGAAAAATTGAAAAAGATGCGAACGTTGTAGGAAAATAAATTTAAAAATACTAGTTGTCATAATTGTATTACAGTAGAAAAACTCCCTGTAAAGGACACCTAAGTGCAAAGACAAAGTGTCCTTTAGGGAGAGGTGTCCTCATACCGGAAAGTTGCTCAATAGTAAAAATGGTAATTTTGTAAATGAAAACGGTCTTCTATCTCGGGTGTCCTCTAAAAGAGGTTATACTGTACTTTAATAAAATTTTCACAATATTGTCTCCCTACTTTTGATTATCACATATTTTATTTATATTTAGGCACATTTCGCTCGTCAACACCGCCAGGTATATATGAAGAACATGGCGTGGTGGTGTTTCCAGTTTTGCGCGCTGCTGGCCCGGATGTGTCCGGAGCCAGCCAGAGGAGGAGGAGGACAGGTGAGTCTTCCCAACTTTTCTACTTCTAATTGACTAAGATCACAAGAGATATAAGGGGACACAAAATAATCGTAAATATTCCAGGAGAAAGGGAAGAAAGACACCCGGGGAAAAAAGCGATTTGCTGATGAATGCTCGTTGAAAATAAGACTGCCTTGAAGATATGATTTACTGATAGTTTCCAAAAAATGGACGCATTATTCTACGCTTTTCCCGCAGTCCTAAATGTCATATTTTAATACCATTCCAATATTGAACTCTATCTTTATTAAAATGAAATGTTAAATCGATATTTGTTACACTACTCCGCCAAAACTACTGAATTAATCTTTAGGAAATTTCATCTGATTATATAATATAACGTATAGGTAATTCATAACTAAAACAAACCTTAGTAATTTTAACAAATCGTAATGAAAATTACTGTCTTTCTGATGGTTTTCTTTAACAAAAGAGGCTAATAAAAAATTTGATCGTTTGTTAGTATATATTTTTACAATGTTATTGACACTAAAATTATTCAACCGACTTTAGACGTCCTAGAAAACTTGAATAAAATGTACTTAGATAATATCCAGTCAAAGCCCTGTCCATTGGCTAGTACTTTATATATGAAAGATAACAAGATTTAAATGTGGCAATTTTATCATTGAATGGCACTTTAATTATTATAGTAAGGAAGAAATGCAAGGTTTAAAAAGAAATAAAGTACTTCCTGGTTCATCCAGTCAGTGTATAATAATTATAATTTTTTTATATAACTTCAAAATATGTACAATTTTAAATGGATTTAAACTATATATTCAGCTATTTATTCAAAATATTTTCCAATGGTTTGATGGATAATAATGCCCTTCCATTATTTTATCATTGCGCTGTGTAAGGGCAGTAGACATTGTTCATTTAAAAAGAATATGCTTTAAAATTAGATGAATTGTATATAACAGATGACCTGCTAATGCATCATATTGACCTATGCCGGGCTGTATCGAAAGTTCGTTCCCATAAATACATCTTCCAACTGTGTCCATAGTCTTGCGAACATCCCCTTCTCACAGATTATATTGAATCTAACATAATTAAATATGATTTAGCTCATCCTTCGATAGAGGATCAAAATACTTATAGACCACATTCTCCAAGTATAATTAGATCATTTTTGAGTGCAAAAATGGATGAATCATTTCTAAAAACAAATGAAACATTCCAAAGTTTTTTTCCGTTTGGAATTCCAACATATTTCCGCTCCAATTTTTATAATACCCAGTTTATAACGAACCATGGAAATGTTAAGGGATTTTAAACGAAAATTGGCGCGGTTAAAGACTCTAGCTGTCATTGTGACAACGAATTCCAGGACTCAAAACGCTTATTGCTGGAATGCCCACTCTTCTTCACCGCTAGACAACAGACAATAAATAATGTTGTAGCTCTTTATCAATTTGTAAATAGCAGAGAGAATTATCATAGGTTTAACTATTTTTGTAAACATATTTATGATTATCTTTCAAACCTGAAAGGTTCAAGTTCCTAATATATATTATTGTTTCTATTTTTATTTTGAATACATTTTTTGTTTAATATGTTTATAACTGCTCCTGTTTAAAAATGTAAATCGACGCAATTATCCCTAGCCGGGATATCGCGTTTTGTGTGTTGAAATAAATAAATAAATCACATTAAATCATATATAAACAAAATATATTTATTCGTTGAGGTAGAGACCGTCATTTTCAATAAAATCCAGCCATCCTCTTTGTTAAAATGGCAATTCTCTCGGATTTCATGATATAATTGTTTTGACCAGTGACCTGTTACTCTGTGGTGTGTTGCGGTGTATATATGGATGGAATATCGTTGTTAGTTAGTTAGTTGTGTTAGCTTACTGTTCCAGCCTTAAATATGCAAAATTGTTAGAATTTACTTTTGTTAATTATTGTTAAATTATGTAAATTTTAGAAATGTATATAAACTTGATTTTAGAAAATAAAGTGAGTTATTAAAGTATACGTGGTTGAGTCATTAGAGTTAGTGAGACGAGACAATAGCAGTTATTCAAGTTTGAAGGAGTTATAGTTAGCTCGCTGAGTCAAGAAGCATATAATTAAAACCAGCGTTAAAATAAGAATTAGGCGGTGATTCCTCCTTAGTGCCAGGAGGCCAAAGCCAGTTCGATTCATGGTCCCTCGATATCTGGATTAGGATTTGAAACAGAAGAAATTTAGGAAAAAACTCAGCGAGAATAAAATTGCGAAATGTCTCGAGACGAAAGGATCCTCCAAAGAAAGTTACGTTGCCAGATAAGGAGAATTGATGGATTTATTGAAACTGTGGATTCAATTATTGAGGCAGGTGAAACAGTACGCTTAGAAATAATGGGTGAAGAATTAAAGGAGATCAAAGAAAAAATTGAGAAACTTTACGATGAGCTGTTTTCTTTGGATGAAGTTGATATAGATAAAGAAAGTGAGGCATATGATAGTTCAATGAACAAGATTGGAAGCTTGAGGGTAAAAATAGAAAATGAAAGAAAACTCAAAGACAAACTGGCGGACATAAAGCCAAATGGCTCTCAGGCAAATATAAAATTGCCTCAATTTGACTTGCCGATATATGATGGAGATATGGGCACTTGGATCAACTTCAAAGAGCTATTCCTCACCACCATCGATGCACATCCAGGGTTAACTAATATACAGAAGTTACAATATTTGAATTCTGCAGTAAAAGGCGAAGCGGCCAGATTAATAAGGGGTTTCCCTTTACTAAGTGAAAATTATGGCCAAGCATGGAATACACTGTTATCAAGATATGATAACCCGAGAGAGCTAGCTTATGCCCAGGTGTCAAAATTCTTTTCTCTCCGGGCAATTAAGAATCCATCGGCTAAGTGTCTCCATGAATTCATGGATGTTTGTAATGAAGCCATAAGAAACTTAGAAACGCTGGAATTGAAGAGAAATCAATTAGTGGATGTGATCCTGGTGCACTTCCTCCAGCAGAAGTTGAGTGAAAATCTAAGGTTGGATTGGGAACTGTCAGTGGACAACACTCTTCCTTCTTATGACAAGTTCATAGCGTTCATTTCCAGACATGCGAGAAGCATGTCTTGTGCTGTCAGGGAATGTTCAAAAAAGGAAGAAACCACCGGATCGAGATTTCCCAAATGCCAAAGCTACGGGATGCTAATTGAGAGTTCGGACACTTGCATATTATGCAAATCTAAGCATCATCCACTATACATGTGCAACTTATTTTGCAAAATGCCTTTAAAAGAAAAATTAAATGTAGTAAAGAGTCATAAATTATGCTTCAATTGCTTGAGGAAAGGCCATTTCTCATGGAATTGTAGGCTGAACCAACGATGCAAAGTATGCAAGGGGAAGCACCACACGATGATTCATTATGATAAACCGAGCACGGAAGGCGCTTCGGCCCAAGTGGAGAACACAACTCCGAAGGAACATGAAAGTGCTATCAATTTGACTAATACTCAACAGGCAAACTGCAATGATAGCCACGTACTACTCGCAACAGCTGGAATCAAGATAAAAAATGGACTCGGAAAGTTATGAACCTGCAGAGCCCTACTGGACAGCGGTTCCCAAGTCACCATGATAACAAAAGGATGCTGCGAAAGATTGGGACTTGTCCAAAGGAAATCAGATCGGATGATTATAGGGGTTGGAAACACACCAGTGCAGCATTCTTCATCGACAGTAAGTGTGACATTTTGTCCACTGAATAATTCTGAGGAATTCTCGGTAGAGGCAGTAGTCACGGGAGTGCTCACTTCAGAAATTCCGAACTTCAGGTTGAAAGACCCTAATTGGCCAACTTTGAAGAACCTCAAATTGGCAGACCCAGAGTTCTGCATACAAGCCCCAATAGATATGATATTGGGAGCAGATATATACACTGAACTTATGTTGAATGGCCCTATATCTCTCGGAGAAGGATTGCCAATGGCTATTAATACAAGACTAGGTTGGGTACTTCTAGGAAAACTCATGGGAACATCGGAGAGTAATACAGAAGTCTGTAACCTGAGTTTACAATCTGAACCAGAACTAGAATTCGTAATGAAAGGATTCTGGGAAACTGAATCTGTGCCGTCACCGGATCTTTGTACACAGGACGAAGATTGTGAAAGTTTATTTTCGAATAACCATGGCAGAGATAGCAATGGAAGGTATTGGGTAAAATTGCCATTCAGACAACATCGACCGCTTCTGGGTGAATCAAGAGAAAAAGCTTTAAGAAGGTTCCTTTTGTTGGAAAGAAAATTGTGTAAGAATGTGAAATTATATGACCAATACCGGGGATTCATGAAGGAATATGAACACTTAAACCACATGGAAAGGGTCCCAATTGCAGAAGTGAAGCGAGAATTGTGCAGATGCTATTATATGCCTCATCATCCAGTAATTAGAGAGCAATCCACTACAACCAAAATGAGAGTTGTGTTTGATGCATCAGCTAAATCTGAAAATAATGTTTCTTTAAATCAATTTTTGCACAAGGGACCAAAAATTCAACAGGATGTATTTTTCATTCTCCTCAGATTCAGAACGTATCCTGTCGCCATAACTGCTGATATAGAAAAGATGTACCGCCAGATAAGAATTCATCCAGAAGATGCGGACTATCAGAGGATATTGTGGAGACCATCGCCAGAAGAGCCTGTGGTGGACTATCGACTACTGACTGTTACCTATGGTACAACTTCGGCTCCATTTTTGGCAATGAGAACATTACAACAGTTAGCAGAAGATGAAGGCCAAAATTATCCTGAAGCTTCTAGGGTGACCTTGAATGATTTCTATGTCGATGATCTGCTAACAGGAGCTCAAACGATTGCTGAAACCAAAGAACTAATAGACCAATTAAAAGACTTAATGAAAAAGGGAGGGTTTCACTTAAGAAAGTGGAATTCAAATTGCCACGAGATAGTGTCTCATGTCGAGGAAATGAACGAAGAGAAGAAAATTAACTTGGAGAAAGGAGCCATATCCAAGATTTTAGGAATTGTATGGGATCATGTACAAGATACGTTTAGAGTTAATATAACTCTTCCTGAAGAAGTTGTTAGCAAAAGAGATCTTCTCTCCAATATTGCGAGGATTTTCGATCCACTTGGTTTCCTCTCACCTACTACAGTGGCTTTGAAAATAATAATGCAGGAGTTATGGAGAAGTGGGACAGGCTGGGATGAGCATATTCCGAACGACATCAAGGAAAAGTGGAATAATTTTAGAGCCGAATTACTAAAATTAGGGGAGTTGAGTATCCCAAGATACGTATGGGCATGTGAAAAGGATCGAGATGTTCAACTCCACGGATTTTGTGACGCGTCAAGTGTAGCTTATTCGGCTGTGTGCTACTTAAGAACAGTCTCTCTGGATGGACAAGTCCATATATCAATGCTTGCAGCAAAAACCAGAGTTGCCCCATGTAAGTCTCTAACTCTACCTAGATTGGAATTGTGCGCGGCTCTCCTCCTGTCTCAGCTCTACAGATCTGTTGTTGATTCATTGAAGATTGATATTGGCAGGGCATATTTGTGGTCAGACTCTCAGATCTCATTGAGTTGGATCAAATCAGATCCTAACAGATGGAAGACCTTTATACACAATAGAGTTGTGAAAATACTGCAACTGTCTGACAGAAACTCATGGCGTCACGTGTCTGGGAAGGATAATCCCGCCGATTGTGCCTCTAGGGGAATAATGCCTGCTGCGTTATCTGGACATACACTGTGGTGGCAAGGACCGACTTGGTTGAAAGATAACAACTTTGTTCAGAATCAGGATAATTGCTATGGCCGAGAATGCCATGAGGAAGAAAAAGTAGCCTTAGCTTGCCAGTCCCGAGTTTCAGTCTGACCAGAAGGTGCGAGTTGCCCAAGTTCGGGCTGCTACCGGAGTCTACCGACGACCTATTACGAAGTTGGCTCCGCTTCCCTTCAAATCTGAACCAGGGTTCAGCGGCCGGGGGGAGTATGTTCCAGCCTTTAATATGCAAAATTGTTAGAATTTACTTTTGTTAATTATTGTTAAATTATGTAAATTTTAGAAATGTATATAAACTTGATTTTAGAAAATAAAGTGAGTTATTAAAGTATACGTGGTTGAGTCATTAGAGTTAGTGAGACGAGACAATAGCAGTTATTCAAGTTTGAAGGAGTTATAGTTAGCTCGCTGAGTCAAGAAGCATATAATTAAAACCAGCGTTAAAATAAGAATTAGGCGGTGATTCCTCCTTAGTGCCAGGAGGCCAAAGCCAGTTCGATTCACTTACCGTGATCGGTTCAATAAAATCCTCCGGTGTTCAGTGCCCTCTCCTATCTTCCTCCTTTTTCAACAGGTTATGGGCCCAGGATTACTTTAAGGAAATTGTAGCATCAAGAAAGTATTCAAAATGTCAAGCCTTTATCAAATAGAAAAATTAAATTCTGAAAATTACGAGACATGGAAGATGCAAATGAAGATGATTCTAATTCATTCCGAACTTTGGGATTATGCAAATAGCATAAGGATCAAACCTGAAACCGAAGTAGAATCTTCTGAATGGGAGAAGAATGACCAGAAGGCGCTAGCAACTATAGTCCTAAGTTTAAGTCCTTCAGAAATAATACACGTGAAGAGATGTAAAACTTCTGCAGAGGCATGGAAGCTTTTAAATGAAGTGCATCAGCCAAAAGGACCTGCAACGAAGGTGTTTCTTACGAAACAGTTAATATTATTGAAAATGAAACCAAATGAAAGAATGCAGGATTATCTCAACAAATTTAGCAGTTTGGCTGACAAGTTGAGTGAAATGGATGCACAAGTCCCAGAAGACTTCCTTTCCATCCTTCTGTTGTGTAGCCTTACCGAGAGTTATGAGGGTTTTAGAACTGCCATTGAAACTAGGGACAAGTTGCCGAACTTTGAAACTTTAAAAGTAAAAATGCTGGAGGAGGCAATCAGACAAACTGAATTGGACGGTACAACCGATTCTGAAGAAAAGGTATTCTTTGGTATTTCGGAAAGAAAGCCTTTCTCAAGTACATCGAAGCCAAAGGCGAAAGGATTCCCATTTAACTGCCACTTCTGTGGGAAAAAGGGACATAAAGCTGCTGATTGCAAAAAAAGAAAATACAAGGGTCCTAGAACTGAAATGGTTGCATCATTAGGAATCGAATGTTTAAACAAACTTGATGCAAACGAGTGGTGCTTTGATAGTGGCGCAACTGCCCACATGTGTAGCTCAAAGAAGTCATTCACTCATTTTGAAGACACTGCACCAATAAAAATTACACTGGCAGATGGTCAATCCATTGAGGCTATAGGAAAGGGGAATGTAAAATTGGATTGTAAAACCAATACTGGAACTGTAACCTTATCCTTAGAAGATGTGTTGTTTGTTCCTAGATTAAATGGAAATCTATTTTCTATCAGTAAGTGCACAAGTAAATTTAATGTCGTTAATTTCAAGCACAGAAAAGCTGAAATTGTGAACATTCGCACAAAAATTTGCATACAGGCCTATGAAAGGAATGGACTTTACATCTTAAGTCAAATCAATTGTTCTAAGGCATTAGCGACAAGAGAAATTTGCATAGCTGGAGAGAAAAATTACGAAAAATGGCATAGTAGATTTGGCCATTTAAATTTGCAAGATCTCAAAAAGCTAAAAATGCAAAATATTGTTTACGGCCTGCCAAATTTTGATGTTAAAAATTTTACCTGTGAAGTTTGTTTGAAAGGTAAACAAACAAGGCTACCTTTTCTGAAAGAGTCTTTTACAAGATCAAGGGAACCACTGGAGCTGGTTCATACTGACATTTTTGGTCCCATGAGAACAAAATCATTGGGTGGCGCCCTTTATTTTTCAACATTTATTGATGACTTCTCAGGATTTATCTTCACATTTATAATGAAATCAAGAAGTGAAGTATTCAAAGGATTTAGAATGTTCAAAAATTATGCTGAAAAACAAACCGGAAAAAGGTTGAAATGTATTAGGAATGATAATGCGCCTGAATACCTTAGCAAAGAAATCAAGGATTATCTAGAAGGAGAAGGTATAGGACGTCAGCTCTCTGTCAAATATACACCTCAACAGAACGGTGTCGCTGAGAGAGCGAATAGAACTCTACTGGATATGACTAGGTGCTTCATGATCGAAGGTGATTTATCTGAAACTTTATGGGCTGAATTGATACATACATCAACTTATATCAGAAATAGATGCCCGAAGCTTAACGAATGTAAAACTCCACATGAGCTATTTACCAAAAGAAAACCTGTAGTTTCTCATTTAAAAATTATAGGAAGTAAATCGTTTGCCGTGAATAATAGGCCGAATAGATCTAAATTCGCACCTCGCAGTGAGGAATACAAGTTAATAGGCTATTTCACAGAATCTAAGGCATACAGACTTTGGAAGCCTGGTACACGTACAATTATAAAAAGTAGAGATGTACGTTTTATTGAACCAGAATTGTCCAAAATTAGGAATGAAGTCGTTGAAATTGATGTTGGTTCAGAAAGGGCTTCTTTCAAGGAAATCCCTCTAGTAGAAGAAAGAGGAAGTACATCAGAAATTGATGCAAAAGCTGAAATTGAAAGCCAATCGGAACTAGAAGTATCTGAGGTGTTAAACGAGCCATCAGAAAGTGGAGTGATAATTTCTAGAAGAGGAAGAGGAAGACCAAGGTATATTAGAACGGGAAAACCTGGCCGACCAAGAAAGGAATATCCTACAGCCAATTTGTCAACGCAAGAACTTCTAGAGGCGAAATACTTGCCAGATCCAAAAGACGCAGAGGAAGCGCTGTCTGGAAAAGATTCTTATTTTTGGAAGAAAGCAATGGAGGAAGAGTTTGATTCCTTGATTGAGAACAAAACTTGGGAATTGGTTGATCCCCTAAGAATCGAAACATCATAGGAACCAAATGGGTATTCAAAACGAAATGCAATAGTGATGGTTCTGTTGAGCGCCATAAGGCTCGCCTGGTAGCAAAAGGCTATTCACAGCAGTACGGAATAGACTACGAGGAAACTTTTGCCCCAGTAGTGCGCCAAAGTACTATTAGAATGTTTTTAGCCTTGGCTGTTGAATACAACTTGATACTCCATCAGATGGACGTTCAATCTGCTTATTTGAATGGAGAAATTAAAGAAGGAATTTTCATGACACAGCCGGAGAACTTTGTATCAAGAAAATATCCAGAGAAGGTATGTCGACCCAAGAAGGCCATTTATGGGTTAAAACAAGCTGGAATAGTTTGGCATGAAAAGCTTGACACTGAATTAAAATATTTGGGACTGAAGCAAATTCAATCTGACAACTGTGTCTATATCAAGCATGATGAAGGTATTCTCCTGGTGGCAATCTATGTTGATGATCTGATAATTGCGGCTGAAAGAGAAGACACGTTGAAATCCTTTAAAGAATGTATGAAAAGGATATTCAAAATAAAGGATCTTGGAGGGATAAATTGTTGCCTGGGTATAAGGATACAAATGAAAGAGGATGGTTCAATATCCATAGATCAAGAGAGATATATTGAAGAACTTCTGGCGAAATATAGAATGAAAGAGGCAAAGCCTATTTCTACACCCATGGACTCGAACTCCAAGTTAACAAAAATTTCATCTATAGAAGGTGAGAATGAGCCAGTGAAAAAGGTAGAATACCAATCACTGATTGGATCATTGATATATCTCTCAGTGTCGACAAGGCCCGATATAGCCTATGCAGTTAGTGCTTTGGGACAGTTCAGTAATGATCCTAGGAGACAGCACTGGAATGCTGCCAAGCGTGTCCTCCGCTATTTGAAAGGCACCTCATGTTTGAGGATTACCTACAGGAAATCTAATGAGGCTCTTCATGGTTATGTCGACGCTGATTGGGGTGGAAACCTCGTGGATAGAAAATCTCATACGGGAATTGTTTACTTCTTGGCAAGAGGTCCAATAGCCTGGGAATCGAAGAAGCAGCAGACTGTAAATCTTTCGAGCACAGAAGCTGAGTACATCGCACTTTGTGAAGCAGGAAAGGAGGCAGTCTACCTTAGAGCGCTGTTGGATGGGATGGGATTTGGTGAATTGCTGAATGGACCGACTGTTCTGAAGACGGATAACCAGGGTGCTCAACACCTGGCGAGGAATCCGGTTTATCATGCCAGAACTAAGCATATTGACATCAAATGGCATTTCATCAGAAGCATTTGCAGCGATGGACTTGTCGAGGTCGTCCACACACCAACCCAAGAAAATGTTGCCGACATCCTTAATAAAGGCCTACCAAGGTTTTTGTATGAAAAACACGTCACTGGATTTGGAATGTAGAAATCTGATGAATTGAGAGGAAGTGTTAAAATGGCAATTCTCTCGGATTTCATGATATAATTGTTTTGACCAGTGACCTGTTACTCTATGGTGTGTTGCGGTGTATATATGGATGAAATATCGTTGTTAGTTAGTTAGTTGTGTTATCTTACCGTGATCGGTTCAATAAAATCCTCCGGTGTTCAGTGCCCTCTCCTATCTTCCTCCTTTTTCAACACTCTTCCCAGGTTGTTAATTGGCTGACGATACCATTCTCGGGGTTTGGAGCAGAAAAAGTCACAACAGGCAGTTTGAAAGTGTCTTTCACTTATAAAAATAGCCATGGACTGAAATAATAAAATTCAGATAGTACTTTATCCGAGCTATAAGCATGGCGAGTAGTACTTAAATACACTCTAAATTAATTAACTTTATTAACATCCTTTAACGCGATATCCCAAACTCAGGTATATTTGCGTCAATACATTTTTTTACATCATAACAAATTGGCTATATACAAGCTTATACTATTCAATTAATTTACATAATAATCCAAATATAATTGGTTGAGGAGAAAAAAGACAAACATACAAAACAATTACCTTAAAAAACCCTCTTTACTTTATTTTATTTATTGATACCAAGCTCAATGAGTTGGAGCGCTGTCATGTTGCAGGTGACTCTCTTTCGGTTGATCAAAGAGCATATCGAGTCTTTAAAACTTCATTTACTCTGTTGAGTTGGTCTGAGTAGAGATCAGCATTAACTGTCGACCATCAGGAACAATTTCTTCGTGAACATTTAATCGATGTTCTACCATATAATCAACGTCAATTTAGGACCAAAGTGATCCTGTTAAACTACATGTTTAGCCTCTTGATCTCAGGGTACCCTTTGCCTTCTTGTTTTGAAGTTAAAAAATAGTTCCACTTTTCATCCCAATTACAAGCGACTTCCAAACCGTAGAACTTGCAGATTTTCTAACAATCGTTTACATCTATAGACTCTCATCTAGGTCTGGGCTATAGTCAGGCCATTGGGATCTTAGGCGTTTTCTAATAAAGTACAGCTGGGGCAGAGTTCGGTTGATTATATCTTTGGATGGTTCAAGTCTGGCTGACATTTAACGCGTAGATTGTTGTGGGTTGTCCACCACTAGTAATCGTAGGGTTTTAATATCCGTCTAATGTGGTTATCCCATTCGAGATGTGTCCTCAGGGCTGATGTCTCTTTCTCTAAATCTCTTGAAACATTTGAAGCTGTTCTTCCTTCGCTATTCCTTTCAACTTCGCATATGTATTTTGCCGCCATATTTGCATTTAGTTTTTTTTTCCAAAAAAGCGCAATAGTACTCGGATCTTTTTTAATCGCCCATTCTTTAGATCTCTACTAGAATACTGAAATGTTATTCTAAATCCAATTGGGCTTATTTCAATCACATGGGCACTCTCATCGACCTTGAGATCGAACCTTTATTTATTCAAACTGAATTTATAATGGTATATAGATTTGTATAATTTGATATTATAAAGAGCTTCCACTTAAGAAACGAAATTTTGATATAGCCCCCCCCCCCCCCTTGTATAATGTTCTATTCATGTATTTTTAAGGTTATTTTGAAAATTGATCTCTATTCTGGATAATATAAGCTAACAAACGTATAAAATCCATATAATTAATATAGAACCTATCTCCATATACTTCACCAAACCACATCGTGAGAAAACGATCAAATCGAACTTAAAATCTGGAGGTTAGATTCAATAGATATAACTACCTAGTTGATTAAACTGGCTTTATGAATATTCTTCAATTTCTACATCTGGGTTACTTCACTTATATTCGCTTAATTTTATACCATTTCTGTTTGATTTTCACTAAACCTCCAATTTCAGCCCTTTAAAAGATTGGTCATATATATTGGAGGTGTCCCTATTGCTTTGAAAAAGCGTTTATATCAAAATTACTATGGGAATAATTTGCAACTACATTACCAGTGTAGTGATCAGAGTGTTTTGGGTTCAGCCCCCACGCCGTCTACGCTGTCCCTGACGGCGTGGCCTGTCCCAGCTGGATGACCAGCTACGACCCCGACCAGCTGGAAGGGTGGGTACTCTTCTTGTTGTCTAACTTATTCTTTATGTAAATGTAGAAATTAATGTGAATTTATATATAAATCCCAGTAAATATTGTCAAATGATATGACTGCCTTGAATTGTCGCCAGCCATTACTGTGGAAACCGCTGTCTAAAAAAATTACTCTTTTCCAAATAGCCGCCTCTAACAGTGATTCCCCACATTCCATAACAATTAAAACCCTTCACACCCCATTTATATTTAATTTATTCAGGCAAAATTATTTTTTGTAAAAGACAGCAGAAACATTTTAAAACTTTTTATTTGCTCATTTATTTATTTATTTATTTTTGAAAATAAAAGTGCCCTCGAAAGGTATATGTGTTTTGTTTCTCTCCCTTGTCAGTGTGTATGAACTAATGTTCTAAAATGGTTTTCACCAAATACAGGAAGTTTCTATAAGTGATCTGTTGGGCTGCAGGGACTTCGGCCGGGTATATTTTATCCCGGAAGGAGTGGCCGCCCCTTCGTGGGCCGTCTACTACGAGCCGTGGCAGCTCAGGGAGTAAGTTCCTGACATCTTTTGACTCTCCGAGATATTCTGTCTTTGTTGAGAGGATACCTTTTTTAGAGAACTGAAAATACGATTATTTCTAGGCCTCAAGATGTTTACAAATATTTCTATTGACGCTTACAACATATTCATTGAGGGAGTTCATATATATGTTTATACAAGTAATATATACTTGTAATAAAGGGATTTGTTGTGTGTTAATGTGTGTTTGATAAATTCTATTTATTTAAAAAATAACTAATCAAAAATTATTTCAGATTAAACCTGTTTAATTACATGGTATAAGGTTGTATTTAGTGTTGTAAGGTGTTGGGGACAAATTGTACTGGGGTCCCACAGGACATTGGTTACATCTACTGTTGAAACGCTTCTACTCAGAGGTGTTAGCATTCCGGAGAATTCAAGTGCTGAAATTAATTACTCTGAAACTTTGCTATAACACTTTATCTCTCCCAGCTATATTGTGAGTTGGAATCATTTCTTATAACGATTTGTTTTTCTTAGTTTAATTATTTCAGAAATTATATAAGTTCTCAATTTATAGGTTCTTGAAAATTAAACGATATCGATTTTCTTAAATAGAAGGCCATATCGAAGCACTACAGGCACGACCTATTTCTCTCCTCCTTGCAAACTTCACCCAGCACTATCAAGGCGATTTCTTGCCAGAGCCACCTTCAATAGTTAAAAAAATACAACACCAATTAGAGAGAAATAGGTCAGCCATCAAGATATGTAACAGTGATGTGGTATAAGGATGACTCCAGAATTGTGATATAATGGAATTTCAATATAAGGTTGTTGAATAAAATATAATCACTGAAAACATCAGCTTAGTACATAGGCTAATTAAATACCATTTGGAATATTGGTGGAATTGAGTAGATATTAACACAGGTTATCGCGTGCTCCAGTTTCCCTGAGGAGTGGGACCGCCCGGCTCCCAGCGAGAAGGTCCCCCGGTCCTCCGTCTTCGGAGGGAGGGACCGCGAGGTGGACCTCGAGGAGGAGGAGGTGGAACTCCAGTGAGTACCTGTTTCACTTAACTTAGACTTAGAGAAATTTATGTTTTCAACGCCCTGCACATTAAAGAAGATATTTTAATAAATAATTTGTTTTAGAAGTCATTCAATTTTTACACCAGTTAGACCCTGCCAATAAGCAGAAGTAATAGAATGAACCGCACAAGCAAACTTTATTAAATGATTAACTACATAAATTTCATAATTTTAGTGATGTGCAGGAGGGCTATTTTGGCCTCTCTGGAGTCCACCTGAAGAGAAGGAGCTAAACGCCCCCACAAGGCTCCAGAAGGAATGACCGCGAGGTGGACCTCGAGAAGGAGGAGCTGGCGCTCCAGTAAGTAGCTGTTTCATTTAACTTAGACTTATTAAAATACATCCTTTTAACACCCTGCCCATTAGAGCAAATATTTTAATAATGAAGTGACTTAGATGGTATTGATTTTTCAGTGGTCAAAACATACCAATGAGCAGAAGTAATAGAACAAACCACAATATAAAATTTTTATTACGAGTTTTTTTTTTTTTTTTTTCAGAAATTAATTATTTGCGTGATGTGCAGGAGGGCTATTTTTGCCTCTCTTGAGTCCGCATGAAGAGCCGGATCAAAGCGCTATCTTAAGGCTCAGGAATGTTTCAAGCTCAGTCCCCGGATTATCCTTCCGTCCAAGTTTTGGAAGGATCACTACGAACAACCTCTAGTTATTTCAATGGGTCATCTACCGGCTGCAAGTGCGGCGAAAGCGATTTCATTGGAGTACCGACCATTAATACCGCCTCTATTCATCTTGCAACCCGTCTCCTTGAAGAGTTTTAGATGGCCTGCCGAGCATTGCAAACTCACTGAAATAAAAATTGCGGAATAAAACCATCACTCGTCCTTAGTGATTGGCACGTTTTTCTGAAGATCTAATATTTCTTTGATTAAAACGAATATTATATTTCCCGGGTCTAAGCTGAACTAGACCCATTTGTCTCCGAGTCCTTACTGAATTCGACCCGCTGGTCTCTGAGTCCTGGATGAATTCGACCCGCTGGATTTTGTGACCTAGCTGAACTAGACCCAGTTTATTCTGAGTCTTGGCTAGACTCGATCTGTGGATATCGAGTCCTGACTTACCTCATCTGCTGATCTCCGAGTCCTGAATGAACTCTATCTCCTGGAGTTCGAATCCTGGCTGAATTTGACTCGCTGGTCTTCGAATCAAGGCCCATTTCGACCCGCTTATCTCCGAGTGCTGGCTGAACTCGCTCTATGAAATTCGAGTCCCGACTGAACTCTACCTGCTGGTCTCCGCATCCTGGCTGAAATCGACCCGCTTATCTTCGAGTTCTGAATGAACTCGATCTGCTGAACTCTGGATCCTTGTTGAACATGATCTGCTGGACTTCGGATCCTGATTGAACTCAAACCGCTATGTTTCGTGAGCTGGATGAACTCGATCCATTGACTTTGAGACATGGCTGAACTAAACCCGCTGGTCTTCGTGTCATGGCTGAACTCAATTCACTGGGCTCAGAGTTCTGGCTGAACTCGACCCGCTTGTTCCCGAGACCTGGCTGAACTAGTCCTGGAGGTCTCAGAGTCCTGGTTTGACTTGATCTGAAAGTTCTGAGTCCTGGTTTAACTGGTCCTGGATGACTCCAATTCCTGGTTGAACTTGTCCTGGAGATCTTTGAGTCCTGATTCAACTCGTATTGGAGGTTTCTGAGTCCTAGGCTTAACTAGTCCAGGAAGTCTCCGAGTCCTCGATGAACTTGACCTGGAGGGCTTTGGGTCCTTGTTGAACTTGACCTGGAGGTTTCTGAGTCCTGGCTGAACCTGTTCTGAGAATCTTCGAGTCTTGGTTGAACTTTACCTGGAGGTCTTCGAGTCCTGGTTGAACCTGACATGAAGGAATCCGAGCCTGGCTGAACTTGTCTTGTAGAACTCCGCGTTCTGGGTGAATTTGACCTGGAGGTCGCAGAAATTTGGCTGAACTTACCATGGAGGGCTTCGAGTCGTGGTTTAACTTGAACTGGAGGTCTTCGAGTCCTGGTTGAACTTGACCTGGAGGAATCCGAGTCCTTGTTGAACTTGTCTTGCAGAACTCTGAGACCTGGGTGAACTTGACCTGAGGTCTCAGAATTTTGACTGATCTTGACCAGAAGGGCTTCGAGTCGTTGTTGAACTTGACGTTTTCAAGTCTTGGGTGAATTTGACCTGGAGGACTCCGTGTCCTGTCTGAACTTGACCTGGATGTCTTCAAGTCCTGGCTGAATTTGACCTATAGGTTTCCCAGCATGGCTGGACTTGTCTTGGAGGTCTCCGAGTCCTGGTTGAACTTGACCTGGATTTATTAGTGTCCTTGTTGAATTTGTCCTGAAGATCTTTGAGTCCTGGTTGAACTTGATCTGGATATATCCGAGTCCTGGTTGAAACTGACCTGGAGGTTATCGACTCCTGGGTGAATTCGTACTGAAGGACATCGAGTCCTGGCTTTCTTCCTCCCTAAAATCTAAATACAATATATCTATAAATATAATTGGAACAATTGATTTTTTTATATTCGAATTTGTGCAATAAAATAAATTCTTCAAAATAACTTTGCCGTGAATCAATCAATTCACTCACATACTAAGTTATAGACTTCTGCCTGGAGAAATGGATTTGATCTTTCATCTTATCCCAACTACACTTTGTACAGACCATGGTAATAACTAGGGAATATTTTTACCTTATTGTGAGTGAATCACATTCCAGATACATAAATAAAATATTCAACTTTGCAACTTCAATTTGCTTTAGTCCCGTTTTCTTACTTGAACTCACTAATAGGATTGAAATTGTGCAAAGGTTGGGAACCATTGAAGTTATTTGTTTTTCAGAAATAAATTATGTTTCATGGTGAAATAATCGCGGTAACCTTTGAAAGGTATTTGAAAAGTTTATATTCCTCTTGTCAGTGATAAAATAAACTATATAAAGAGGGTGATAACAAAGGTGGTAGAGGTAAATTCTTGACTCTCTTAATTCTTCAAATCACTTGATAGCTGGACTCCATTTTGAAATATTGTAATAAAGCAAATATAGTGTTGTGGACTACAATATTAGATTTATTTGGTTAGATATGGTGTATCAAAGGGTACCACTGATAATTAGGGAGGGTGGGTTGTAGAAAATGGGGAGAACGAGATATTTTTTGGGGGCAAGGACAGTTTATTGTCAGGAAACCACTCATGTATGAGGTTGATTGATTCTGAGACAGAGATTCGATGAGGCTAGGATGGCCCTCTACGACGATCTATAGGTTGAGAATAGGATTCAATGAGTAAATATACGATGCGCCCGGCATAGCTCTAACAGTGGCAGATAGAGATAGAGATTTCTAATCACCTCATTCAAAGTTGTCATTTGCAGGATTAAAAATCAGGCTTGTCTACAGTCGATTTAAATTTCTGAATATATCAAGAGTTTTGAGATGTAGCTCTGAAAAAAGGCATTACAGGGCGTTGGTTCCAAATGTTTAGCTCTGGGGATTTTCACTTTGAAATGTACCACAGCTGGATGATGAAACCATGAAGCATTCCATAAAGAAGATAAACAGTGCAACATATGATGAGCTTGCCAAATCCCTCCAGGTTTAGGATTAAATGATCACAGCTCACTTGGATAGCATAGGAAAGAGATAAAGTAGGTCAAGTTAGTACTCTACAAACGCTGGACCTAGGACAAGCAGCAACGATCGGGAACCTAGTTTTAATCACTTTCTAGACATCTTAACACATCAATATTAAATTGAGTGCTCATTGATAAATAAATTTGGTCCTGTTTAACGCTTCCAAGAGTCCTCGCCATTGGTTGTCACTACTGAACACTGAGCCACACGGGACATTTCTACACCCGCGCAGGATAATGCTTCGTATTTGTTAGAGTAGCGGCTAATTGGTTATTTACGGGCTGCTACTATATAGGCAAGCCATCAATAGAGACCTGTACTGACAGTAAATGGAACGTGTGCACAAGAGATTGAAGTATAAAGAGCCAGTATTGATTGAAGGCAAAGTTGTGATGTTCCTTAATGACAATAATAGACCACATGTGACAAGAAACGTCTGAAGTACCATACCTGGTTGGGAGGTTCACCATATTCGCCAGACCTTGCGCTAACAGATCACCCTCTCTTTCATTCCCTAGACTGCTCTCACAGTAGGAAATCTTTCCTAAATGAGGAAGATACGCATTCGTTGAAAGTTGAAAGAACGTACATAAAAGACTGGTGAATATGGAAATTACTCTATTCATAATATACTCTATAACAAAAAATCGACGCATCAAGAAGCAGTTGTCCGATTTATATGAAAATACGTATACAAAGAGGTTTCGACCAAACATGCAAATGATTGAAATTTGGTGGCCGATTTATGCAAAGCAAGAGCTCCAGCGCATCTGAACTGCGCATCCAGCACGAGCATTCTAGACTCAATATTCGGCGCGGCACGAGCTGATTTTCAGAATTTCCGTTTAATATTTTAGCAGTACGCCTATTTCTACTGTATCAATGCCTCGCCGAAAGATTCGTGCTCATTACTAACATATGTCAGAGTTTGAAACTGGTCGTGCAATTGGATTGAAAGAGGCTGGTTGGTCTAATCGACTAACCGCGCGACATCTGCGTCGAAGTGATGCGGCTATTAGGCGATGTTGGCAAAAGTGGGTCAACAACGGAAGTATGCAACGTCAGGACGGCAGCGGTCGACCAAGGGCAACAACAGAACGGGAGGACAGGGCAATTTTCAGAATGGCTGTCGCAGCACTGGAATCCACGTTATCTACCATCCAACGTGTGACCGGCACACAAGTGTCCAAAATGACCATCAACAGGCGACTGAGAGTGCGGAATCTAAGAGCTCGCCGACCGTTACGATGCCTACCCCTCACACCCGTGCGCCGACAAGTCCGACTACAGTGGTGTCGGGAGCGATCAACTTGGAACTGCGCTGACTCGGGACGTATTAAAATATACAAGTATCAGAGTCATCAATCAATTCTTAATTCTGTCACCGTTTGCTTTTGTGAATGGAATATATACTCAAATATGGCCATTTCTTATAAACATCGGTAGTTCAAAGGCGAGAATGCTCGCCTGCCACGCGGGCGGCCCGGGTTCGATTCCCGGCTGATGCATTTTTTTTTACAATTTTTAAAACTCATTTATATATTATACAAGAATGACATCCACGGCACCAATTTATAATTGTAACGAATAGTATTTGAATAAAAGCATTTAATCGGGTAAAACCCGGGCGTTTCCCAGGTCATTCGGCTAGTAGTCTATAGTGACGAGTCCCGTTTCTTACTGTGTCCTGACGACCGTCGCAAACGCGTCTGGAGACGTCCTGGGCAGCGTGTGGATCCTGGCCTTACTGTCGAACACCACACAGGTCCACAACAGGGCGTTATGGTCTGGGGTGCCATTTCATTTGATAGCAGGACCCCATTGGTAGTCATTCCTGGCACCTTGACAGCACAACGGTACGTAGATGACATTCTACGGCCTGTTTTGTTGCCGTTCCTCTCACATCACCCCGGGCTTACTTCTCAACAAGATAATGCCCGGCCACACACGGCACGTGTTACTATGGATTGTCTTCAATCTTGCCGAACTCTTCCGTGGCCAGCAAGGTCGCCTGATCTCTCGCCCATAGAGAACATCTGGGACGTGATGGGAAGGCGATTGCAACCATCCCGGAATGTTGACTATTTAGCCCGACAGTTGGAGGCAATTTGGCAAGAAATCCCGCAGCACACCATCCGGAATCTTTATCAGTTCATGATATGCCGGGTGGCAGGCTGCATCCAGGCCAGTGGGGATCCAACGACATATTGACATTCTCAATTTGTGACGATCAAACTCTGAAATAAAACAATTAATTGTTCGGAAATTTTAATCGTTTTTATCTCTATACATGCTCTTTACATACACCAATATTTGTCCTATTCTGACAACTCCTTCTTGGTGCGTCGAATTTTTGTTATACAGTGTATTTCATAATTATATTTTGAAACGACACCAAAAAGGCAAGAATTTGACATACCTAATTAAATAATTGTTAAAAGTTTGTTAATCCCCCGGTCACACAACATTAAAGCATTTATAAATCAGTGTTAAATAGTCGGAACACTTGGGTCGCGTCAGAACACATCAGTCACATTGGGATACACACACACACACGACTCTTGAGCTCCAGGAGGAGCAGGAACCAGAACATGAGGATCAGTTAAGGGACCTCTTTCAACAACTGAACGATAAAGCTATCCTGAGGCTCCTATATAAGCAAGGGATGGTCATAGACAATGTCGTGCTTGCGGTCATGTACCCCTATCTTAGGAAGCGTTTCCTCGCGAGACTCTCGCCTGAACACAAGATCATTCTTGTCCAATTCCTTAACACTGTCACCGAGCATGCCCGAACTCAAGGCGGCTTTGAGCGTCTGATGAAATCCAGACGTCCCTCCGGAGGGGGCTCAGTCTGTTCTAAATATTTCTCCCTATTTTAACCTATAATCTCTCTCCCTACTGTTGACTAGATGTCAATAAACTGTTTTTAATTGTCAATTGCCACACACACACACTAGTCACACTCATGAGAAAACTAATGTCAATTAATAACAATAGAATCACAAAAAAAAAACAGGAGTCACAACAGATCACCGGAGTTAATTCGGAACTCTAGTGTCAAGTCATAAAACTAGAGTCCCATCATATAACTAAAGAAGACCTGTGGTGCATCAAATTGAGCTAACACCAGAGTGGAGATGAGGCGAAGTTTAACTTGGTATAAGCTCAGTTTGATTTAACACAGGTCTCCTCGTTTTCTTTTTATGTTGAGAGACACACACACGACGCTATATAAAATATCTGAGGAATTTCCGTTTATCGAAAATTCAACAATCCAAAATTTCTTAGAGATTTCCTCACAATAATCTGATACGATAACGAAGCAACATGGATGCGACTACAAAGCGGTAAATATAATTTAAATCACAACCCACTTGATAGAACTTTATCAATTTATAAAAGGCAAAATCATGTAGCAGAATCTTAAAAGTTTCCATGGACTAATTTTTCAACTTCTTATTAATGCCTGAATAATTGGAAAAACTTCCTTTATTTATTTTGAATTTTTTATATATTAAGAAAAATATAATCAGGTTTCTATAATACTAGAGTAGTGTTGTACCAAAGTCTAGACAATTTCTTGTATGTTGAATCTTATTTTATATCGAGAAAAATTAGCGAAGTTAAGGTAATAAATTATAATATAGGGAATTTCATTTATTACTAACATTTTCTTTGATATTTTCAATATTGCACTATCCATCAATTCAGTGTGTATTGCTAATGTTTATTGATATTTGCCAAATATCCGATCTTTACAATATGTAATTAGGATATTCATTCTATGAAATCTCGCTACTTATACATAGAATGAAAGATTGTGTGGTTATAGAAACTTTTAAATTATAATTCAAACATTCTCAACGCTGTATTTCAATCAGGAATATTCACCACAAAGTTGAGTTTCTATTCTCATTATGTCAACATATACATTTAGGTGTCGAAGTTTTGGATTCGGAAATGTGATTGGCAAGAACGTCTGTGCGATCACATAGAACCAAGAAATTTCAATTCTGGAAATTAGCATTTTATGTGTGGCTAATATAGATTGAGATATTTATTTGCAAGAGTTCAATTCAAATATATTCTCGAATTTCATTGGTCATGATTGAATCAATGCATCTTTTTTTTAAATAAAAAAATAATAAAAAATTCATTAATCTATATAAAAAGGCGTTCCTATATATGTGACAGGAAAACAATTATTTCTGAATATTTCGAGAGATTGTTTCCAATATATCTATTTTATTCACAAAAACTTGAAAATTTTCTGTTATCGAGTTCTTAAATGGAGTTACAAACGTTAATTTATTTATCTTTAATTATAATTTGATCTCTTTAACCATTTTAGATCAATTTTCTATTTGAAAAAAAAAACAATGGAACATATATTTTCTAAGAGAAAATATTTAAATGAGAAAGATATACTAGATGATAAAATATTCAAGAAACCTTTGATTCAAATGTTATACTTTGATATATGATCATAAGATATAGAATGAGTTCTCTTTTATTGGAACTTTAAAAAAGCTCCAAAACGCTTCAAAACAGCTCCTAGAATATTTATAATAACATTCCTATATTATCTATATATATGAGCGGGCTTTATAAATCAATTACCAAAGTGATGTCTCAGGTTGAAATTCAACAAAAATTTATTTTAAATGTCAGGAATTTTGCTTTCTCTATAAATGATGTTCTGTGACGAATAAATTCGCCAATATCAGCACAGAGTCAAATTTGGAAGACGTCAATTATACCCCAATACCCTGTTAAAGAGTTGCTAATAATGAAAGTTGCTGCTTTACAAGTTACCTATATATAAGCTCTAGTACACATGATAAACGTCATATTAAATCACGCTGAATTAAACTGTTCAAAAGTGTATATCTACACAGGTAGAATCAGTTGTCACTCACAAGATGCCAGAGTACAGTTGAATACTTCACGGTCAAGTTGAAATTGTGCGCGAATCGAGGAGGACCTTTGGAATAAATTAATCCCAGTGAACCATGAAAAATTATTCTCCCGAGTGCTCTACAATTAACTTCGAATGCTTTTCTTTCATAGTCTGTGTTTTTTTTATATATTTAAAGGCATATTCGATGTATTTTGGTTATCTCTGGACTTGAGATTCTAAGACCGCAGAAATATATATTGTTGGTGTCTTGTCCATAGTATATATTGTTGAACCTTGCGATGTAGATGGCTTTTGTTCACTGGTGCTGCAATAAAATGATGAGACTCTTTATTCAATCAACAAGAAAGATAATGAACAGCAAAAAAGAAACAATTCATATTATACGAAATTATCATACTTGAAAATAATATAAAATATCAAAATTAATTTCTTTAAAACTTTAAAATGAATAGGTAATGAAATTTTTAAATGAGTCTATGCCGATATTTCTTGCTCCTGTGAAATGATCGTGTTCTCACGACAGTTTTCTAGCCTCTCGAAGTAGGGCTTGAATACATGAACTGTTGTTGTCCTGGCTTGGTTTGTCCAGGGTTGTCTTTCGGCACAATAGAGTAATTCACATCGGGTAATATAAGGCCTAAATAAGGCCGAAAAAACGTCTAAGGAGTTACTCACATTTTCCAAGCTTTCTGACTGGAGTACAAACTGAGACTGTCTCCTGGTTAGTAACTCATTTCTGGATGTTTATTATTTTGATACATTTTCATTCTCTTTTTTTGTATTGCATATTTTTTAACAAATTGTGGAGTGGCCAAATATCAAGGAACAGGTTAAAACAACGTATAGTTGACTTCTGTTACACTAGATGGCGCTCTGCCATCTTTAAAACGCTCATGCTAGTTGTAACGATATGCCTAATTTGTTATTAAATTATTTAGCCTTGAAATTCTCTCTAAAAATTATTTATATACTCCTTATAGTTGCGTGGATCAGGCTCGAAAAAAATAATAAAGTCGTTCAATATTAAAGTAGGTTCTCTTAGGTATAATAGAAAAAATGGGGAATATTTGGTAGTTTCCTGTACTGTTGAGTTATGGGTGCGAGTTGAAAACTGAAGAAATTTGTCGCAGTGTTTTAAATCCACATTCAAGTACATACTGATAATATCTATTAATGTTCTGTTTAGACGTTCTGTGAGGCCATTTAACTGAGGATGTTATAAAAAAGTGTTTTATCTCACAAAGTTGCATTAATTATTTCATCAGATTTCTGGTAAAATGGCTTCCTCTATCATTAATAACGTAATGCGATGTCCATGCTCTTACCTTCGGGTTTTGAATCTTTCTTAAAGAGACATCTTTGTTCTTCTTTGAAGTATTGTTTGAATGATCAGTTGTCTTTGTTGAGGCCTCGCTTCACGTTTTTGATGAGGCATTCCTCTCTTTCTCTCCTCGTCAATTATTTGATTTAAAAATATATTGTAATCTTTCTCCCCTAATATATTTCTGGTGAAGGTCCTTTTGAGAAGCCATCGCTGTAGAGATGTTCATTTTTCTATTCATATATAACATCTGAAAAATATTCTTATATCTTCATTGCTCCTCTAGCTAGTCACCCGTTTGGATTTTTCAGAACTTTTAGCCAGCGAAGTACATGGTAGTCTGTTAATAATCTAAAGTGACTTCCATATAAGTACGGTCGTAATTTATTCATTGACCAGACAACTGCCAAACATTATTTTTCGATCGTTGTATAATTATTTTCCAGATTACTCAGAACTCGACTCAAATATGATATGACTTTGTCTTGACCACCAATAGCTGTAATACGAGCAAAGTCCTATGGATGACTGAACCTCTTTAGTTTTCCTAGGTACTGGGAAATCTCTAACGGCTCTAATTTCGTGCTCTGCAGGTTTAATTCCAAATGGTTGGTAGCATGACCAAGAATCTGTATTTCTTTAAATAAAAATCTATATTTATTTCTATTTAATTTAGGGTTCGATTCGCAAAAGCATTTTAAAACAGTTTCGATTATTTCAAGATTAGAAGAGAATCACGGCTGTAAATTATAACGTCATCAAAAAAGCACAAACAGCATTTTCTTTCAATTTATGAAGTATGTTGTTCATAATTATCTCGAATGTAACTGGAACATTACATAGGCCGAATAGCATCACATAGTCCGTGTGATGTTGTAAAAGCTGTCATTTTATTATATTTTTCCTCAATTTCAACTTGTTAATTTCCAGAACTGAGATCAATCAGTGAAAAATACCTTGATCCTTGTAGCTTGTCCATTACGTCGTCAATTCTGGGGATAGGATACACATCTTTCACTGTTACGTTGTTCAACTTTCTGTTGTCCACTCAGAATCTCCAACTGCCATCTTGTTTTTTTTTTCTACCAGATTAACTGGAAATGCCCAAAGAATAGATGTCCATATCTGCAATTTGTTCATATATGATGCTTCGTTCTTCAGGGATAACCCATTAAGGTTTGTGTTGAATAGGCTTTGCATTTTCTGTATCAATATTATGCTATCTAAAATGTTCCAGCCTGATTTAGAGGAAAATAAATATGCGTAATTAAGCAAAATTCCTTTCAATTCCTTTTGCTGGTTTAATGGCAAGTCTTCGTTTATTTGAACTTGGGTAACCTTATTTTCTTCATCGACGTCTATAGAATTTTTTATGATGGGATGACTTTCTAGGCCCACAGTTTGATTTTGAATTATCCTTGATGGCCGAGTATATGGGTAAGATTATCAAAAGATACTTTCGATTATCTCTAAAAATGATCGTACTTCTAGTCAGCCTGAGTAAGTTTGTATGAACTAATTTGCCAAACTGTTCAACTATATATTCACCATTATCGAATTTTACAGATGCTTTGAGGAGTTTAAATGTGACACCTGGTATAATGACATCTTATCTATTGATTATCCTCTTAAGTGTATCTTTTAAATTTTGGCGGTCACTTAATATATCATATTCCAAAATTCCATTTTCGCAATTTATCTTCTCATTCAGCCGTTTAAAAACTTTTAAAAAAGTTATTACAAAGGGGGATCAATAAATAAGGTAAATTATCTTATTTCTTAAAAATTAAAAAAGCAAAAATAATTTAAACGACAGAATATTAAAATATAACATCGAGAGACTATTTAAGGTGTTCTGTTCTTTTTTCCCACGCGCGGCGCGAGACTTATAAATCAACTAAAATGGAAGCTCCCTTGACGGATTGCACCACGCCTGAACAATGTGCAGTTATTCGTTTCTTGAATGCAAAAGGTATTCAAACATCTCAAATATGCCAAAGAATGAAAAATATCTATGGTGAGTCTTGTTTGTCTCAAAAAACATTTATAAATGGGTTAACGAGTTCAAAAATGAACGAATTACATGTTCCTCAGGTCTCAACGTTCGGCCGGTAAAGTTTTGTTAACAATTTTTTGGGATGTTGATGGACCAATCTGTCTTGATTTTTTATCCTCAAGGCAACATATGAACAGCGACCTTTATTGTGACATTCTTGTAAATAAGCTAAAGTCCGGTATAAGAAACAAAAGAAGAGGGAAGCTTAGTAAAGGTGTTCTCTTCCTTCATGATAATGCAAGGCCGCATACATCATGTAAAACTGTATCTACAATCATTAAATTAGGTTTTGAAGTTTTAGAACGCACACACACATCCTGCATATAGTCCAGACCTAGCCCCCTCTGACTATTTCCTTTTTGGACTACTAAAGAAGGAGTTAAAGGGAAAACAATTTGACTCGGATGAAGATGTCCAGAAAGTGGTGCAAGATATTTTTCACACGCTTCCTAAGAGTGCCTATAAAGAGGGAATTTACAAGTTGCCAGAACGATGGAGACGATGTATAGAAAGCCTAGGTGATTATTTTGAATGAAGCAAGTCCTAATTTTTAATATCGTTCTTATTTATTTTAATAAATTATAATTCACCTTATTTATTGATCCCACCTTGTATATTGAACTGATATTAAAAAATTATGGGCGAATGATTTTTTGAAGATATGCCTTGAAATAAAGTGGTTGTACAATTTGGAATTGAAATGGCTTTGACAATTATGTACCAAAAATGATGTTGGAAATTTTAAATAGAGAATTTTAATATTGAAAATTAAAATGTATTCATCATTTCTAAACTATCTTCGTAAATTAGGGTTGATGAAAATTACTTATTTCATAGACGAGGTGGAGTAAATATTTTACATACATTTTGACATAAAATGTAGATTTTCTTTAGAAATAACATTTTGTAGGAAATATATGTTATAGGTTATATAGATTATATAGGTGTTATCAAATATTTCTGAAAATAAATGGATACTTTATCAGAACCATGTTGTATGGGGGTCGGTGGAAGGCTGGTTAAACCGTTTGGTTTCGACCACTACGACCCGGGTTCGGTTCCCGCATTGGACACTTTTTTCTGTTTAAAAAAAATGCTCCAATGGCCCCCGATTCTTGCAAAAGTCCAACCCCACCAGCGAGTGCAAGTAACCAAACGGGGCTCTGGCACATTTGTAAGTGCAAAGTCGAACTGCTTTTCACATGTGTAGACATGTGGTGCGCTTACAGTAAAAGCAGTCGCTAACTACCCATCATGATTATCATGGCCTGTACCACGTGTACTAGGGATAAGCAAAAAAACCATGTTGTTGTTGCAGAAGGTGCTTTTTTAAGCCCAAAAAGATCGGAAAGCGAATCAGGCGCTTGTAAGTATTAAATTTCCTTGTTTGATTATTATTTATTAGGTAAATTTTGTTTTTTTAGGTGAATGGCTATTTGACTGTTATTAGTTTCTCTAACCAATACCTCATTTGTACAAGTTTGTATTTCAATTATGTAACTGTTCCATAGGCCTATTTGGTTACTTGATCCCACGTGTAAAAATGAACTTGTGCAAAATAGGTGTGGGGGCATTGAGGTAATCTCCCTGCTTCAAGCGAGATTCGAGCTCCCAAAACGATAGTTCACCACCTTCATCGTCGAATATCTTGTGAAGGAATTACCATAGTACTTTCATATAACACTACTCTAAACTGGATATTATTTCACTTGAAGTTCAGATATCTCTATATATATTCTCAATATAGGTTATTTATAAATCAAATAAAACTTTCAAAAATGATATAAGAAAATACTAGAAGTTTAAAGAGTATTATACTTGTATAAAGAGAAATATTTTGAAACATGATGTTCAAGAAAAAAATTATGTCAAGAGAAAATAATATTTAATAATAATGATAATAAAATCTTTTAAATGAATGAAAAAATCTCTTTTAGGGGGGGAGGGTGGTCATTTTTTTTCAAAAATAAAACTTCTGGGCTCTATATGTTAGAAGAATAAAGGGCTTTATGTCGCTTCCAAAAGTCCAAGAGAACAGAATAGATGAAGGCAAACATCCAGTGAACAGTATTCATGTAGTTGGAGCAGAAAGTATTAACCCTTTCTGTGATTTTCTTATCTACTCTGTGAATATACATGGTTTGGTCATAAATATGGACAACTAGCCGAATGACCCGGGCAACGCCCGGGTTTTACCCGATTAAATGTTTTTATTCAAATACTATTCGTTACAATTATAAATTGGCACCGTGGATGTCACTCTTGTGAAACGTCCCGCTCCAAACTTTGTGTCTGAGAAGCGATATTTTTCCGTTAGAATTTTGTTCCTGCGTACAAAATAATGAACTGGTTTCACCCGTGGTCTCTGCTTTTTGGAATTTTTCCCGATATAATTTTGTATCTGATAATCAAACATGATACAGCAATATCGTCATCATCATTTTCTGACTAAAAATATATAGTTTTAATAATTGATTTATATATTTTTTAAAACAGCCTATCGTCTTCCCCGTATTTTTTTTACCTATGTATGGAAATTTTGGTTTGAATTAGTGAACTACTGCGAATTTTTATACCGGACATACAAACAAACATACAAACATTCATTTTTATATATATAGATATTGTATATAAAAATAATGAAAATGAGACAATATAAACGATGTAATATTAATCTACACACATAATCTAAGCATTCAAATCAGATTTAATTAACCATTGAACACACATTCCTTTATTTTATATAGCGAATGTTGTCTTTGAAAGTTCATTGGAAACGTTTCTTTTTAAAAATGGATAGTTTTATCGAGAATAAAAATCGATATAAAATTTAATTCGAAACTCGGTAAACAGCTTCAGAATGAATGCTCAATTAAAGAGGCATATAGAAATAAACCTAATAGCAGAGCAAAAGTTTTCAATTGGTGTGCCAACTTTCAAAATAAAGGAACAAATATCTTTGACACACGAAGTCGACCTGGCCGTCTGTGCATCATAAGAATCCAGGTAAATATAGAACATGTCAAAAGCCTTTTTGGAGAAAACCCTAGAAGTCAATCAGGGAGGTGAGCAGACATTTATACATATAGTACCGGTTGGTGCAATCAATAATAAGCGAATATTTGGATATGGTTAGAGTGTAGCAGCTCTGTTTGTCCCTAAATTGTTAACAATGAAACAACGAGAGGCTAGGCTTTTAATTTTAAACCTTTTGAAAAGCTACCTGTGTGTGTACACACACACCCTAGACATGATGAAAGAAATAATGGAAGGAGATGAGACATTATTTACGCGTATGACCTGGAGACTAAACGCCAGTCAAATGAATGGCTTGAATGAAAACAACCAAAGCCCAAAATATTAAGATAAACAAAATCAAAGATCAAAACTTTGTTATTACTTTTATAATTTTGATTGTCTTTTCACTTAGAATTTTTTAAGAAGGTTCAATAATATCACAATACGTCTATTTAGATATTCTTCGTCGTTCAAGTGGAGCGATTATACTCAAAAGACAATTTCTAGGAGAAAATATTGGATCCTGTTATACGATGATGCTCGAACTCAAAAGGGTCTTTCGTTTGCTTAAAAATGGATCAAAGAACATAACCCTTGAACTTCTTCACCCTCCTTATTCCCCTGAACTCTTTCACCTCGACTCTTTTCTTCTTCCCTAAGATAAAATCTTGCTTGAAGAGTAAAAATTTTGATGATGTAAGTGCAATTATATAAAATTCGACGAAAAGTTCAAGAGCCATTCCGAAAAAAGAATTTTCTCTGTTTATAACATTTAAAAAATAATGAAAATGTTGTAGGATCATACTTTGAAGAATACTAGTTTATCTAATTATAAATACTATAATAAAATTGTAACCACCTTGTATCTCTATTTATGATCACGCAAAGTATTTAAAATCAAGTGCCTTTCACGCGTCAACACCACCAGGTATATATAAAGAACACGGCGTGGTGGTGTTTCTAGTTTTGCGCGATGCTGGCCCGGATGTGTCCGGAGCCAGCCGGTGGAGGAGGAGGACAGGTGAGTCTTCCCAACCTTCTACTTCTAATTGACTAAGATTACAAGAGATATAAGAGGGAACAAAACAAACGTTAATGTGGAGACTAGGAGTTGTAGAAGAGAGTGAGACTCCAAAAAAGATACAATTTGCTAAAGTAAAAGAAAGAACATTTTAAGGTACAAATACTTCATTGAGAATAAGAAGGCCATGAAGAAATGATTTACTACTAATTTCCAAAGTTGAAAACATCATTCTACTCCCTTGTCGCAGTCATAAATTTCACATTTTATTAAATTCCCAATATTAAACTCTATATTTATTTAAATGAAATGCTAGATCGATATTTTGTACTTTTCTATTCGCCAAACCTATTGAATTAATATTTAGGAAATTTCACATTAATATCTAATATATCATATAAGGTATTTAAGACAAAAAATATCATCAGTAATTCTAACAAATGAAAATAAAAATTACTGTCTTTATGGTGGTTTTCTTTAACAAAAGAGACTGATAGATAAATTGACGGGTTGTTTAATTTGCACAAAATTATTGAAACTAAAATTATTAAACCGACTATAAACCCCCCAGATAATCTATATATATAAAATTGAATGTCTGTGTGTCTGTGTGTGTGTCTGTGTGTGTGTCCTCTATGGATTCAAAAACCATACATCCAATCGCCGTGAAAATTTGGGATATTATTAGGCATAATTTCTTGAATATCTTAAATATCCTTAGAGTTATTTGCAGATTTGTAGTTTTAACTCGCAAGCGGGGGGCGGGTGACCTCCGGGAACTACGTCCATCTTCCATAAACGACCATGATTTTATTCAACTTATCGAGTATTTTTCAAGGGACCGGAAAAATATGTAGATAAAACGATGATTTTGTAATGTAGAAAATTAGGAAAGACAAAATTCAGGATGACACGGCACACAGGGACCGGGAAAAAATAATCACTTTATCGAGAGATTCACGACCATGATTTTATTCAACTTATCGAGTATTTTTCAAGGGACCGGGAAAATATGTTCACTAGATAAAACGATGATTTTGTAATGTAGAAAATTATGAAAGACAAAATTCAGGATGACACGGCACACAGGGACCGGGGAAAAATGTTCACTTTATCGAGAGATTCAAATTTACGAGTTTCAAATTATCAAAATATATCTTTTTTTTTAAATAAGTTTATAGAGAATTGTTTTAACAAATGTTCGTTAGACAAACCTTTACTCGGGTAAAACCTCGGGCGAAGCCGGGTACGTCCGCTAGTATTAGATAAATGTACTTGGATAATACCCAGTCAAAGCCGGATCCATTCAGATAGTACTTTGTATATGGAAAATCACAAGATTTAAAAATCTGGCAAATTCATCATTAAATGTCGCGTTAATTATAATAAATTATATTATTAAATATATTATTAAATAATTATTATTATATTATGGAAAAATTCAAGGTTGGAAGAGAAATAAAGTACTTTTAAATATGATATATATTTGAGAAAAAAAATATATATATATATTATTGTAAAAGAGAACACTAGAGATATCAAATATATTTATGGAAATAATTTACAAAATATCAAGAGCCAATGTTTGCAGCCAACAAATAACCAATGAAATATAATTTTCATAATTTATTAATAAATTAAATGTAATATTTCTAAAAATTTTTCAACGTATGTTTGCTTATATTTTTTCATTTATTTGTTCCTTAAATTCTACAATATTTAACCAAACCAAAGGCTGAAATTTCACCTGGATGTAGAGCACTAAATCTGAGAGTTTTTTGTCAAATCTTCAAACAAGCAAGATCAAAATTAACCAAGCATTAAACAAATTAACTTTTTTGTCAGATAATTATTAAGATAATGTTATTGCATCATGTTTGATGGGCACAAAAACAAATATCTTACGTGTAATTCCGCCTGAGCAAAATACGAACGAGGCCAGACCATCATTTTTGGTAGACAGGAACAAGATTCTTTCTGGTAAATATTTACTTAGGAAGAGAACACGGGCGAAGCCAGGTCCAATATATATAAAAGTAATGTTCAGCGTTTAACTTTTTCCATTGAAACACACCATTAATTAAAATTTTATATAAACTTAACAAATAGATCTATAGATGAGGATTCCGTTTAAAATATAGGCTATACAAAACCTATTTGAATATAACCTAAAATAAATCACATATTTTGTGATAGATAAATGTTGGTTAGATTTGAAAATAATTCAACTCCAGAGAGTGAAATGTTCAAATATCTGATTAACCCATTTAATTTGTCTTATTAAAATGTGTGACGATATAATTACTATATCAAATGATTGGTAATAATGTATTAGTACTTGGTACTAATGTACTAATGGTACTTATTTCCTACAATGGTACTAGAACATCAGCCCGTTCTACCAATAAGTATAGAATAACAATCAGTTTTAAGGTTTATTAAAATTTTTCTTAATCAATTTAAAAATGAGTGTGTGTTTGTGTGAGGCCATATAATACAAAAATATATTTTTACATGTAATTAATGAAAATTAATAAGAACATTATTTATAAGCATATATCATATCAATATTGGTATTTTCCCTGACTTGCTCACTCGCGATGATGATTTAAATATGTATATTATTATTCAAAATTAGGTCAAATTCAGAACCAGGACCCATTTGATAAAAATATTATTTAACACAAAGCAATAACGCGCCATCTATAAATATAAAATAAAAGTATTTAAAAGCGCGAATGTTTCTTTTATACATTCTTTATAACTAGCCAAATGAATAGGAAAACGTCCTGGTTTTACTTGAGTGAATGTTTGTCCAGCAAATAATGTCTGAAAATATTATGAATATATATCTTATTATCACATTCTAGAGTGAAATAATTTTAATATTAAAAATGCAAAATAATATTCAAATTTATGATTATAATATTAACGATGTATTAATCCGAATCCAATACTGACTATGAGAGAATTAGAGTCATGATCATATAAACACAATAAATAACATTTGTTAGAACAATATTGGACTGACAAACATTAGCTCGAGTAGAAGCCGGACGAAACTGTTTCATCCAGTAAGTATGTAATATTTATGATCATTTTATATATCTTCAAAATATGCACAATTTTAGATTTTGAATGGATTTAATCTATATATTCAGCTATTCAAACAAATTATTTTCCAATGGTTTGGTGGAGAATAATGCCCTCCCATTTTTTATCATTTCAGTAAGGACAGTAGAATCATTCATTCATCAAAAAGCATAAGGTTTAAAATCGTTTGAATTCTTTATAGCAGATGTCACGCTAATGCACCATATTAACCTATACAAGGCTGTATCGAAGGTCTGTTCCCATAAATAAGATTTTAATACACATTAAATCATATATAAACAAAAATATTTATTCATTGAAGTAGAGACCGTCATTTAAAATAGCAGTCAGCCATCTTTCCCCAGGTTGTCAATTTGCTGAGGATACCATTCTCGGGGTTTGGAGTAAAAAAAGTCACGACGGGCAGTTTCGAGAAAGTTTCAAAGTGTTTTCCCTTAGAGATATAGCCATGGACTGAAATAATGAATAATCAGATAGTGCTTTATCCGGGCTATAAGCATGGTGAGGTAGAACTTAAATACCCTCGAAATTGATTAAATTTATTAACATCCTATAATGCGATATCCCAAACTCAGGGATATTTGGTTCAAAACATTTTTTACATCATAACAAATTGGCTATATACAAGCTTATACTATTCAATTAACTTACATAATTATCCAAATAAAATTGGTCGAGGAGAAAAAAGACAAACATACAACAGCAAACATACAACAGCAATTCCCTCAAAATACCCTCTAAATACTTTATTTTTTGTTAACCAAGCTGGATGAGTTGGAGCGTTGTCATGTTGCAGGAGTACTCTCTTTCGGTTGATCAAAGAAGGGTATCGAGTCTTTTAAACTTCATATACTCGGCTGAGTTGTTCTGAGTAGAGATCAGCATTAACTGTACGACAAACAAAAGAACAAGTTTGTAGTGTACAATACCATCGATGGTCCTGCATACAGACAACATCACTTTATGACCAAAGCGATCATTTTAAACTACACGTTCAGCCTCTTGATCTCAGAGTACCCTTTGCCTTCTTGTTTTGAAGTTGAAAAGATAGTTCCACTTTTCATCCCAATTACAAGCGACTTCCAAAACCGAAGATCTTGCAGATTTTCTAACAATCGTTTACATCTTTAGACTCTCGTCTAGGACTGGGCTATAGTGAGGCCATTGGAATCTTAGATGTTTGATAATAAAGTACAGCTGGGGTAGAGTTCGGTTGATCATATCTTTGGATGGTTCAAGTCTGGCTGACATTTAACGCGTAAATTGTTGTGGGTTGTCCACCACCAGAAATCGTAGGGTTTTAATATCCATCTAATGTGGTTGTCCCATTTGAGATGTGTCCTCAGGGCTGATGTCTCTTTCTCTAAATCTCTTGAAACCTTTGAAGCTGTTCTTCTTTTGCTATTCCTTTCAACTTCGCAAATGTATTTTGCCGCCATATTTGCATTAAGTTTTTTTTTCGAAAAGAGGCGCAAAAGTACTCGGATCTTTTTGATTACCCATTCTTTAGCTCTCTACTAGAATACTGAAATGTTATTCTAAATCCAATTGGGCTCATTTAAATTACATGGACACGCTCATCGACCTTTGGACCGAACCTTTATTTATTCAAACTGAATTTATAATGGTATAGATTTGTATAATTTGATTTCATGAAGAGCTTCCGCTTTAACAAGGAACTTTTGATATAGCCTTGTATAATGTTTTATTCTTAGTTTTTAAAATTTATTTTTAAAACTGATTTTATTCTGGATATTATAAGCTAACAAACGTGTAAAGTCCATACAATTAATATAAAACCTATTTCCATATACTTCACCAAACCACATCGTGAGAAAACCTTCAAATAGAAACTGAGAAGCTGAAGATTAGATGCAATAGATATAAATAGCTGGTTAATTAAACTGACTTTCTAAATAAACATTCATTTCTATGTCTGCTTTACCTTACTTATAATCGCATAATTTTATACAATTTTTGTTTGCTTTTCACTTAACCTCCAATTTCAGCCTTTTAAAAAATTGGTCATATATATTAGAGGTGTCACTATTGCTTTGAAAAGGCGTTTATATAAAAATACTATGGGAATAATTTGCAACTACATAACCAGTGTGGTGATAAGAGTGTTTTGGGTCCAGCAACCACGCCGTCTACGCTGTCCCTGACGGCGTGGCCTGTCCCAGCTGGATGACCAGCTACGACCCCGACCAGCTGGAAGGGTGGGTACTCTTATTTTTGTCTCTTTTATTCTTTATGTAAATTTATTTATGTAAACATATATATAAATATTAGTAAAACCTGTCAACTGATGTTACTACCTTGAATTGTCGCCAGGCATTACTTTGGAAACCACCGCTCAACAAATTACTCAAGACAAATTATTTTTGTATAGAGCAGCAGAAACATTTTAAAACTTTTTATTTGCTCATTTATTTTATTTTGAAAATAAAAGTGCCCTCGACAGGTATATTCGTTTGGCTTCTCACCTTCTTCAGTGTGTATGAGCTAATGTTCTAAAATGGTTTCCACCACATACAGGAAGTTTCTATAAGTGCTATGGTGTGTTCCAGGGACTTCGGCCGGGTATATTTCATCCCGGAAGGAGTGGCCGCCCCTTCGTGGGCCGTCTACTACGAGCCGTGGCAGCTCAGGGAGTAAGTTCCTGACATCCATTGACTCTCTGAGAAACCATTCTTTGTTAGAAGGATCCTTATTTTAGATATGAAAATACGAAATATTTCTAGGCCTCAGCATGTTTCCAAACAATTTTATTGAGGCTTTCGAAATGTTCATTGGGGGATTTCATGTTGTGTGTATGCGTGTGTTAAAAACCTATTTATTAAAAAATACTTAAATCAGATTAAACCAGTTTAATTACATGGGTTAACGTTGTATTTAGTGTTGAAATGTGTTGGGTACAGTAGTACTGGGGTCCCACAGGACATTATCTACATCTACTGTCGAACCGCTTCTACTCGGAGATGTCAGCACTGCGAAGAACTTCAGTGCTGGAATTAATTACTGTAACACTTTGTTATAACACTATATCTTTCCACCCTATAAAAGGACTGGAAGCTATTTCTTATTAAGATTTGATTTCGCTTTCTTTGAATTTTTTAGAAATTTTATATGTCAAGTGCTCAATTTGTAGGTTCTTAGAAATTACAGGATATCAGAATTTCTTAAATAGATGACTATTTCGAAGCTCTATATGCATTACTTCTTTTGCTCCTTCTTGAAAACTTCCCCCAGCACTATCAAGGCGGTTTCTTTCCAAAGCCACCTTCAATAGGTCGAGCAAACAATATCAATTAGAGAGAAATGGAGCAGCCATTGAGATATGTAACAGGGATGTGGTATAAGGATGGCAACGACTCCAGAATTGTGTAAAATGGAATTCAAATATAAAGTTATTAAATAGAATATGATCATTGAAAACAGCAGTTCAGTACATAGGCTAATTATCGATCATTTGGAATATTGGTGAAATTGAGTAGATATTAACGCAGGTTATCGCGTGTTCCAGTTTTCCTGAGGAGTGGGACCGTCCGGCTCCCAGCGAGAAGGTCCCCCGGTCCTCCGTCTTCGGAGGGAGGGACCGCGAGGTGGACCTCGAGGAGGAGGAGGTGGAACTCCAGTAAGTAGCCGTTTCATTCAATTTGAACTCGGTAAAATTTATGTTTTCAACACATTAGAGCAGATATTTTAATGAATAATTGTTTTATAAGGCATTCAATTTTTACATCAGTTAGACCCTGTCAATAAGCAGAAGTAATAGAATGAACCGCACTAGCAAACTTTATTAAGTGATTAACTTTAGAAATTTTATCGTTTGCGTGATGTGCAGGAGGGCCATTTTGGCCTCTCTGGAGTCCACCTGAAGAGAAGGAGCCAAGCGCCCCCACAAGGCTCCAGGAGGGAAGAACCGCGAGTTGAACCTAGAGGTGGAGGAGATGGCGCTCCAGTAAGTAGCTGTTTCATATGACTTGGAGTTAGTGAAATACATGTTTTCATAACCCTGCACTTTAGATAATATATTTTAATAATGAAGTGATTTAGATGTTATCATTTTTTTTAGTGAGTCAAAACTACCATTAAGCAGAAATAAGAGAATGAACCACACTGACAAACCTTACTACTTGCTTTTCTCCAGAAATATTAATGATTTGCGTGATGTGCAGGAATACTATTTGGACCTCTCTGGAGTACGCCTGAAGAGCCGGAGCCAAGTGCCATCTTAAGGCTCCAGCATGTTTCAAGCCCCAAGTCCCTGGATTATCCTTCCGTCCAAGTTTTGGGAGGATCACTACGAACAACCTCTTGATGTTCTGATGGGACATTGGGTCATCTAAAAAGATTTTATTTATAATTGAATTGGATACCATCAAAATTCAAAGACACCATCTTAAAATTCTACTGGCTGCAAGTGCGGCGAAAGCGATTTCATTGGAGCACGGACAGTCAATGGCACTTCTATTCACCTTCGCATCTGTCCTTTAGAAAGTTTAGATGGCCTGCTGAGCTTGGCACGATTACTGAAATGTAAAGTGCGGAATAAAACTGCCACTCCTTCCTAATAATTGGCAAGTTTTTCTAAAGGTTCTGAATCCCTTTGCTAATATCGGATATTAGTTCTCTCCGTCTAGTCTAAACTAGACCCGCTTATCACCAAGTCCTGCTATCTCGAACAGATGGATTTCGAGTCCTATTTTAGCTCGATTCACTTCATTCAGAGTTCTGCCTGAATTCTATCCACTGGACTCCTTTACCTGGCTGAACTCAACATTGTGTATTGTGAGTCCTGGATAAACTTGATCTGCTAGACTCCGAGTCCCAGCTTACCCACTAATCCCCAAATCCTGAATGAACACGATATGCTTGACTCCGAGTTCTGGCTGAACTTGACATGCCTATCTCCAAATTGAAGACCGTATCGACTCGCTGGCCTCTGAATCCTGGCTGAATTCTACCCGCTGATTTTAGAGACCTGTCTGAACTCGATCCGCTAATGACCGAGTTCTGAATGAACTCGATATACTGGAACACGAATCCTGGCTGAATTCGACCTGCTGATCATCGAGTCACTCTAACATGATCAGTTGTTCTCCTAGTCTTTAATGAACGCGACCCGCTATGCTTAGAGTCCTGGCTGAATTTGACCAGCTTCTCTCTGAATCCTGGCTGAATTCTACCCACTGATGGTCTTGTCCTTTCAAAACTCGACCCGCTGGTTTCATAGTGCTGAATGAACTCGATCCACTGATCTCCTTGTTCAGGAAGAATTCAATCTATTGGACTTCGAGTTCTGGCTGCACTAAATCAGCTGGTCTCTGTATCCTGGCTGCACTAAATCAGCTGGTCTCTGTATCCTGGCTGAACACGCCCAGCTGGTCCCTGTGTCCTGGCTAAACACGCCCAGCTAGTCCCTGTGTCCTGGCTGAACACGCCCAGCTGGTCCCTGTGTCCTGGCTGAACACGCCCAGCTGGACCCTGAGTCCTGGCTGAACACGTCCAGCTGGACCCTGAGTCCTGGCTGAACACGCCCAGCTGGTCCCTGTGTCCTGGCTGAACACGCCCAGCTGGTCCCTGTGTCCTGGCTGAACACGCCCAGCTGGACCCTGAGTCCTGGCTGAACACGACCAGCTGGTCCCTGTGTCCTCTCTGAAAACGCCCAGCTGGTCCCTGTCTCCTGGCTGAACACGCCAAGCTGAACTCTGTGTCCTGGCTGAACACGCCCAGCTGATCTCTGTGTCCTGGCTGAACACGCCCAGCTGCTCCCTGTGTCCTGGCTGAACACGCCCAGCTGGTCCCTGTGTCCTGGACGAACACGCCCAGCTGGTCCCTGTGTCCTGGCTGAACACGCCCAGCTGGACCCTGTGTCGTGGCTGAACACGCCCAGCTGATCTCTGTGTCCTGGCTGAACACGCCCAGCTGGTCCCTGTGTCCTGGCTGAACACGCCCAGCTGGTCCCTGTGTCGTCGCTGAACACGCCCAGCTGATCTCTGTGTCCTGGCTGAACACGCCCAGCTGGTCCCTGTGTCCTGGCTGAACACGCCCAGCTGATCTCTGTGTCCTGGCTGAACACGCCCAGCTGGTCCCTGTGTCCTGGCTGAACACGCCCAGCTGGTCCCTGTCTCCTGGCTGAACACGCCCAGCTGGTCCCTGTGTCCTGGCTGAACACGCCCAGCTGATCTCTGAGTCATGACTGTAATTTACCGTTGGTGCCCGAAACCTGTCTGAACCCGATTAGCTGATCTCTGAATCCTGAATCGATATTATGGACACAAATTCCTCGCTTAACTTGACCTGCTGTTCTCCGATTCAAGGTCTGTCTCGACGCGCTGGTCTCCGAGTAATGGCTGAACTCGATCCGCTGTATTTCGAGTCCTTACTGAACTACCCTCTGGACTCCGCTTCCTAGCTGATTTCGACTTGCTCATGTTCTTGTCCTTTCTAAACTCGACCCCCCCCCCTGGTCTCCAAGTCCTGAATGAAATCGACCGGCTGATTTCCGAGTTCCGAATGAAATCGTTATGCTGGACTTCGAGTTCTGGCTGAACAAACCCGCTAGTCTCTGTGTCCTGGCTGAACTCGATTCACTGGACTATGAGTTCAGGTTAAGTCCTGGCTAATGACGAACCGCTATATTTCGAGTTCTGGATAAACTCGATCCGCTGGTCTCTGACCGAGTCCTGACTGAATTCGACTGGCTAAACTCGGAGTCCTGGCTGATCCTGACATATTGATCTCCGAGTCTTTGAGGAATTCGACCTGGTGATCTTCTATTGTCCTGGCTTTACATATCCTTGTGGTCTTCGATTCCAGACTGAACTTGACTTGGTGGTCTATGTCCGAGCTGAACTTGACCAGATGGCCTCTGTGTCTTACTGAACTTGTCCTGGAGGTCTCCGAGTCCTGTTTGAACTCGACCCTAGGAAGACGTTGTTCGAATCTTTATTAAGAAAGAATCAGAACCTTGCTTTCTTCATCCCTGAACTCTAATTTCAATAAATCTATGAATGTAACTATAGAATTCGATTATATCTTATTATATCTAATTCAAATATTTTTAATATTCGGATTCATGCTTAAAAATAAATTCTTCAAAATAAAGTTGTAACGAATCAATCAATTCACTCACGTGCGACGTCATAGACCTATGTATTGTGATAACAATCAGGTGGAGTGGATTTTATTTATTATCATATATCAATTACACTTTGTATAGGCCATGACTGGTATATTAGCAAATACCTTTCTTCTACTGTAAGTGTGCACTACATACCTACATAAATGCATAAAATATTCAACATTGCAACTTCAAGTTGCTCTAGCCCAGTTTATCTACTTGAATTGCCTGGTAGGATTAGAATTGTGCAAGTGTTGGGGATCATAGAAATTTATTTTCACCTAATACTGTTACATAGTGAAGAAACCATGATAACCTTTGAAAGTGTTTGAACAAATTTGTTCTCATATATCAAGTCAGTGAGAAATAAACGACATAAAGACAGGGATAGCGAAGGTGGCAAATTCTAATGCTCTGCCTCATCGGAAGACTGAATGTCATTCTGATCTATTTTATGAAGCTAATATAGATTTGAGGGCAACAGTTTTATGGAGCATCAGTGGCCATTTGGAAGCATTTATAGAAAAAATGATACTCTTCAAGATCTATTTAAAAGTGGGCAAGTTTTTTTGAAGATACCCTGAATTATTATAAATGAAGGGATTTTAGAACTAGCGAGAGGGATTCGGTGCCTCGTTAAAATGGAAAGAAAACTGAATTGGGCATGTGCTGAGACATGTCAGTATATTATAGAGATGGATTGGAAAACGCCTTCGCGTTCAAAATTAGATTTACCTATGTGTATAATTATATTAAGATAAAAAATATGATATTTATATAGAATTAATATTCCCTAAACCACTCTTTGCTTTTACTGTGATTCGCTATATCTCTGCTTCTCTTATGCTGCTCTGCTACTCGACTCTTCCTTCTTCTGTTCAGTTATGCAATTCCTTTTCTGCTTCACCGCGATGTTCTCTTCTGCTGTCTTTATACACTTTACTTATGACGACTCCTCTCCAATCCCTGATACCCTACCTCTCCCTGGTGCTTATAAGCCTCTATAATTCCCGATACCTTAACTCCCTGTTCTAATACCCTATATCTCCTGTCCTGATACCTCCCTTCTCCAATCCCTAATACTCTACCTTCTTTCTGCAAAAACATGATGCTATATCTCTCCTGTCCTGATACTTTCCTTCTCTAATCCCAATTTTTCTATCTTTTCTGTCCTGATATTCTTCTTCGCCATCTACAAGCCCTGATATACTATCTATGCCGTCTCAATATTCAACCTCCTTTCTCCAATCCCTAATACTCTATCTCTCCTATCCTGATACTCTACCTCCCTTCTCCAATCCATAATACTCTATTTCTCCTGTCCTAATACTCTACTTCCTTCTCCAAACTCTAATGTTCCAAACTTATCCAATCTCTCCTGTCCTGATGCTCTACTTCCTTCTCCAATCCCTAATACTTTATGTCTCCTGTCCTAATATTCTACTTCCCTTTTCCAATTCCTAATACTCTATCGCTCCTGTCCTTATACTCTGCCTCCCTTCTCCAATTCCTAATATTCTATCTCTCCTTTCCTGGTATTCTACTTTCCTTCTCCAATCACTAATACTTTATCTCTCCTGTCCTGATATTCTACTTCCCTCTCCAATTCCTTATACTCTATTTCTCCTGTCCTGATATTCTACTTCCCTTCTCCAATCCATAATACTCCATGTCTCCTGTCCTGATATTCTACTTCCCTTCTCCAATCCATAATACTTCATCTCTCCTGTCCTGATACTCAACTTCTCTCTCCAACCCCTTATACTCTATCACTACTGTCCTGATATTCTATTTCCCTCTCCAATCCCTAATTCTCTATCTCTCCTGTCCTGATATTCTGCTTCCCTCTCCAATCCCTAATACTCTATCTCTCCTGTCCTGATATTCTACTTCCTTTCTCCAATCCATAATAGTCTATATTTTCTGTCCTCATACTCTACTTCACACTCCAATTCCGTATACTCTATCTCTCCTTTTTTTATGTTGAGAAATGAGGTTATATAAAAATATTAAGGAATTTCTGGTTATCGAAACTTCAACAATCCAAAAATCCTTAGAGATTTCACCACAAGTTTACGATACGTTAAACAAGCGACATGGATGCGAAACCAAAGCGGTAAATACCTCTTTCACATCAACATTTCAAAGAACTTCGGCAATGTACAACTGCTAGAATTGAGTGGCAGGATTTAAAAGCTAGCCTATAATATTTTCAATCTCAATCTATTACCGAAAAAATTTTGAAAATTCCCTCAAGATAATTGCTCATTTCCTGCATGTTTAATATTAATTCTAGGTTCTGTATATTGAAAAGGCATCGAGCTCAAGACAGAAATGGCTGGCGTGCTTGCGATGTAATATGTACAGTGTAACCCAACGCTAGATCGTGAATAAAATTATTGTAACAATTATGAAAAGATGACATATAGAGATATAATTACAATGTATTTGAAATTGTAAATTGATATGTAGGATTCCTTGTACATATTGAATATTATTTTAGTTCCAAAAGGAGAGAATTTCTTATGTTAAATTTTTCAAATTCTATAAAACATGTCTTTGATTATGTTCAATTATCCCTATACATCAATTCGGTATATATTGCAAATTCTTATTGATATTTTCACAAATCCGCTCTTTAAAACATATAATTAAGATATTTATTCTAGAGAGAATCTCCCTACTTATATATAGAAAGGAATATGGTGGTTTAAAAAGCTTTCAGTTACAATTTAAACACTTAATGCTGTATTTCAATCGGGCAAATATACCGCAATTTTAATGTTGGAAATTAACCTTTTTACGAGTGGCAAGATTAGATCGAATTATTTCGCAAGAGTTCAAGCCAATTTTCAAAAAAGTTGCTCAAAAATTTATTTTGATGATCATAATTGAATTATTAATTCTTTTCAAATGAAAATTTCCATAAAAAGTCCATTAACCCATATAAAAAGGCTTTCCTAGATCTGTGAAAAAAAAACATTATTTTTTAATATATATTTCCAAAGATTGTTTCCTCTATATCAATTTATTTCACAAAACTAAAATTTATTCTGTTGAATAAAATAGAGAGTTCTTAAATTAAGTTGCAAATTTATTTTCTTTTGATTAAAATATAATTTGATCTATTGAACTCTTTTAGATAAATTTTATATTTGAAAAACAATGGAACATAAATTTTCTAAGAAAAAATAATTAATTTAAATAGACACTAGGTGTAAAATATTCAATAAAACTTTGATTTTATGTTATTCACACTTTAATATATTTATATAAGCTTAAAAGATTTATAATATAATTAAAGTTATTCAAGTCATAAAAGAAATTGACAAGCACCTTATGATCTAACTCATTAAAATTGAGTCTGCATTTTTTGGAACTTTGAGACAATCTTACGCTTCAAAACTGCCCCTGAATATTTATAATATATTATTGATAATATAAGAAGGCGTTTATTGGATTGAATAAAATATTTATTTGTCAATATTTCGGTTGGATGAACGCCTTTCAACATATGCCTTTTTATTAACTATAGATTTAAATATGGAATGCTCTATTTTTAGAATAATAATAATATATTGTAGGGATGTTTTGGTATATTATTTCACTGTTGTCCCAGTCTGGTATATGATTGTTTATGATAGAATGCTCGACTAGGAGGTCTATAACTCTCTAGTCCGGCTGTTTCACTCGTGCCTCAAGTGACTTCCCAGAGTTATACCTATGTATGTATGTATGTGAATGGCAGAATATCTAGGGGATTTTGGAACATAAATAGCAATATCTCGGATGGTGATGGGATGTCGTAGTTTTGTTCTTGTCTTCTGTTTCGGTAATGGTTTAATAAGCCACCTCTCAACCCTTTCATTACCATTGCTGTAGGGATTAGGGCAGAAGCTGTCGTTAGAAATAGTCGAATTGTTTTATTGTAGTTTTGGAGAATTGTAATAATATATCTTAATAAAGTTGGCTGGGTAAAGGTTTCTAATCAGGTGTTTTTTTTTAATTGAATTGTTCCTTTTTTGGTCCTGTATTCTATTGCAATGGTTATGGAGTTGTTTTGTGAGAGTTTTGACTACGGTTGAATTTTGAATGATGAAGACGAATATTTTAAACTTATAACGGTTCCTGTATTTCTGATAGATACTGGAATAGATTCGGTAAGCAAGGTGTGATAGTTCGACATCGAAGAATAGCAGTGAGTTGTCTCTTCATTTTCAACTGTGGACTTCAGAAAAGGCGTTAGAATCTTTATATTCTGGAGGATGATTTGAATTTTGGATCTGTCATATATAAAAGTATGCCGTCGATATATTTTATATAAATTGGTCTATTTAGAAATTTGTGGTTGAATATCATTTTGTCTATCTGATTCATGATAAAATTGGGCTTCGCATGGGGATCCCCAGCAACCTTTTAAAATATATATTGTTGTAGGTGAAGTAGCTGTGTGATAGGCAGAACAGGACCGAATCCATCGAGATAAGTTAAACGATGTTGGGCTGTTCTATGAATTTAGAGAGGGCCAGGAGTTATGAGGGATAGTGGTCTATAGAGATTCTGAATCGAATAATACCATTCTCAAATTTTCTTTTATTTATGTATTCTTTATTCTTTTCAATGCTTCTGTTGAGTTTGAAACTGAATAAGACAATTTTATTCTATACCAAATATAAACATTATGACAAGAATGCTTCTTTTCACATATAATCAAGATTCAATTGTCCTTACTGCTATAGAAAAAAATATTGGAAGACTTGGCTCATCAGTGGTGAACCCTCCCAGCAGTTTCTCCAATTTAATCTACCAGACCGCTTCTTTAGAGCTCTAATACTGTATTAGACGATTCTGCTTATATGTGCTGCAATGAAGAGTGGAATCTCAGAAATGATATTAAAGAAAACTATGGACATAAGCTTTTAGGACAGCAAAATTACATTTAAGAATCTGCATCGAGCAATGCTCTTCCGCAAACAATAAATACAAGGTCAGTTAGGCATAAATAATAAAAAGCAATAACGCGACATCTATATATAATAAATAAAAACATTAAGACGCGAATGTTTCTTTTCACACGTTAAAAACACAAAAAAAATCAAACTTCTACCTTTCTATATCGGAGACAGAATAAGGGGTAACCATTTAGTTAGAGGATATGCATGAGGGTCTATATATGAAGCTATGTGGTACATTTGTCTTGTGAATTTTAGGAAGTCCATAGAAAGTAGGAAGATTACTGATATTGGTTTCTTTTGTTGGTGTATAACCATACATTGTCTAGCTTTTAATTAATTTATTTTTTATTGATTTTTTTTAATATCCGTTTACAGTAAATAGGTTGGTATGAGTTGGTACAATAACTTGTATATTGGGGTATTCGTAATAAATCGTTCAACTTTGTTATCATAATCTTTTTAACCCAAAAAGGCAGTATGTATTCTTTTACTTGCGTGGATTATAATTATATTTTATTGTCTTTAGAATCAATTGCTTTCCGTTCAGCGTTCGTAAAATTATTGTGGGGTAGAGAATGTTTTATATGTTACCCGCATATTAGCTCTAATATGCATCAAAACTTCAAATTAAATCATGGCGAATTTTAAAGGTTTTAGAACATTTTAAAAAAATGCGTCGTCTATTTACACAGATAGAAGCAGTTATTACTCACAAGATGCCAGAGTACAGTTTGATTACTTTAAATTGATCGGTTAAGTTGGAAATTGTGTGAGAATCAAGAGACCATTGGAATAAATTAATCATAGTGAACATTCTAAGCTTTAGCGAAATTATTCTTTAGCTTTGTGATGACTATTATGTTTTTTTCAGCGATTGTGCACCATATAAACACGGGTTATGCTATTTTATTTTTGATTAGATTTATCATATAAGGATTTCCAGGTGACCTTTTTCTAAGGTTGTCCCAAAAGTTCGTGTTTTCTTAAAATTTGTTTTTCTTATTACTAAGCGAATAATATTATTACGGCGTTAATACATAATAATACATAATACAATTACTTTATACATAATACAAAGACATTATACATAACAGCGAATAATATTGGTATATCAATTTTGCAAGTGTTTACGAACTTTTGGAACAACCTTGTATATATTCTAATCTTACTTAAGGCGTCTCTCGTTACACCCAAGGCAATTTTTACACCCTGACCACCCAAACGTTACACCCTGTGAATCTTCATATATGCTCTGATCACTTCTTGTGAATAACTCAATCTTCGGATCATTTTAATACGACCAGAACTTAGTTTGCTTTCTTTAATATCCAATGGGCTTCTAACTGGGCCCTCTGATAAATATTCTAAAGATTGAATTTATCTGAAAATAAGTTGTGCAACGATTTTACTAGTTTAACACTATTATCGTGATTATATAAACCTGAAATTTTAATACTCTCTCTACTCTCGTTGTTTTTTCAAGGAAGACAAAAAAGGCTGTGCCTCATAACACTGTCAATTTTTCAGAAAAGATCAACTTTCTCATTAAAGCTTGAGCGAGTATAAGCTCTGTCAAAGACGCTGAACATTGTTCATCTATTCCTCGAGCTGGAAGGATTTTCAAGAGTGAACTTTTCAACCACTCAGATGGTAGAGAATTTCCATCTTAGAAATTTAAATGTACTAGGGGTCCCCAACTCTTCAAATATTGAATATTTTATCTGATTGACGCTTTTCTCATTTCGAAATACGTGCCGAATACCTGACAACACCTTTTATTCACATTTGTTAGTAATAAAAATGTTTTATCTTGAAAATAGATTTTTCTTTAAAAAATAGACACTTCGGCCAGTTAAAGTTTTATTTTCTAAACATTTCAACGAAATTATTTTGTCTTCGTCAGGAGAAATAAAATAAAGCATTTGGCAAGGCCATTTTTGTTGAAACTTTTAGAAAATAAAACTTTAACTGGCCGAAGTCCTTATTTTTTTAATAAAAATGTTTTCGTTGGGAGAATGCCAATGATCGACCACAAACATTCTTTATCGCCACACCTCCATTGGCTAAAACATATGCAGTGCTTGCAGTCATTTATCTTTGTAATACTTCTTTCTAAAGTACAGTACACAGAGGGCTTTCTATAATTTAATCCAATAATGAGAGGAATTAAAGATAATTTCCTCATTGTATAAAGTGGAAATCTTCGTTGTTGGTCCTCAATCTCACAAATATTTTATCTTAATTTATTTTATATTGATTATATTTCATCTATATATAAGTATTTTTCTTCATTGCAGTAAGGACACTAGGAGTTTGTTTATATTTAAAAGAAACATTCGGGCGCACTTAAATGTTTCCATTTATTATATATATATGATGTAATTCTACTGTGAAAAAAAAATTTAGCAGTCGTTTGTGGCTGTCTCCACCTCAATCATCATCTCTTTATTTTTCAAATCTTTTTAAACAAAAAAAAAATTACATACTCCATTTAGTTAAATCTTCAGTAAAAACAAAAATAAAATTACATTCTATCATTCAAAATGTATCATATATATATATATGGTAATTTAAACCAAAAACCCCATATGGTATATAACTTATAACAAGATTTTCATGTTGTATAATTGAAACACATCTGTAAATGATTATACGCATGATTGACATGTGTCATTACATCATCATATGTAATGTACTTTGTACAAACTGAGATAAATAAATAAACTCTGTAATAGATTAAGAGTTGAGTTGAAGCAAGAGATAGAAGTCATAACGTCTAAAATCGAGATAGATTTAGAATTCCCACAACAAGGTCTAAAAATGGAAACTGCCACGGCGCCAGTGTCCAATTTCACCCGCATTTCAATCTGCACTCTTCACATCTGGTGAAATGCAATACTCCCTTTCTCAGAAAAGGTATATAAAGCCCCCGTCTTTAGCCAAAAATACAGTCACTTTACAGTTACTTGACAGTCAGTTCACCATCTGCGTGAGCTCTCGTCGGTTGTACCCCAGGTCCACCTCATCGACCATGTAGCCCAGTAAGGACTCTTCTATCTCCATCTTTCGCTCCTAGCTCAACTTTTATCTGTTCACGGAACTTTCTTAGTGCAGCTGTGTCTTCGTTTTTTGTGTATGGACATATATAGATAGGACACATATATATAGATGGCACGTTATCGCCTTATAATTAATTATGCCTAACTGGCAGAACATTGCTCGATGCAAATATTGACATCAAATTTACATTTAATTTTATAATAATAACATTTTTTTGGAATTTTATGTTTTTAGGTTATATAGAGAGATAGTATATAGTTGTATAAAAATTTCCCAAAATAAATGGATATTTAAAAAAAAACATGGGATTGTTGCAGACGGTGCTTTTTCAAGCCAAAAAAGATCAGGAAGCGGATTGCGCGCTTGTAAGTATTGAATATCTTGTCCATATTTATTACTAATCAGGAAATTGTTCTTTTATTTTAAGGAATTTAGATGGGTATTTGACTGTTTTTAGTTTAAATTACAATAAAACACAGTTTCCGAGGATAAGTTTACTACTTTATTGAACATTCTCTCAAGCTTTCTGATACTGAGAGTCATTCTACAGGAGCATACAACGAAATGATCTCAAATTTTTTAAACTACTATTTATATTTTATAAATTATTTGCATATCTCAGACGTGCTAAGAAAACCATTTAGCATAGTATTTGTTTATGGTGTAATATAATTAGAATTGATATTTTCTTTTTAAACACACATACAGTTCTTAGTTTATCTATCACCTCGTTTGGATTTTATAACTATGTCATTTGGTTACTTGATCCCACTTGTAAAGTTACACTTGTTCAAAATACGGGAAGGAGAATGAGGCAATATTCCATCTCTGAGCGGGTTTTGACCCCTAAAACAACAGTTTACCACCTTCATCGTCAAATAACTTGTGTAGGAATTAACAGAAATTTTTACACACCCTGCTCTCTCTAAACTGGTCAAGATATTTATAAATTTAATTTCCAGCACTCTACCAAATTTGTAACAATTAATATTCTTGGAAATTTCAGCATATATTTTAAATATTCAATTGACACTACTCTCCACAAAAGTTTTCTTTTAAAATTTATTATATAGAGCAAGCTTTCGAGTTTAATAACTCTTAAACAGGAATTTCATCGAAATATATACATAAACATTTGTTAATATATTTAGATGAAATTCCAGTTGAAGAATTCTTGAACTCGAAAGCTTGCTATATATACAGTGGACCCTCGGTTTGCGAGCATAATCCGTTCCAGAGTCATGCTCGTACTCCAAAACGCTCGTAGTGCGAAACTAATTTCTTATTTTTAATAATTGAAACTCGGGCAATTCTTCTTGCTACGAACAATTGCACAGTTTCCCACATTTTACATATTTCCAGAATCTGATCTGAAGGGAGGGATCCCAGTGAATTTTCATCCATCACGATTACGGGCAACCATCACGAGTTGCTCGTAATGCGAAATTTCACTCTAATCCGAGGTAAAAATTTTCAAAAAATTTTGCTCGTACTGCGAAAAGCTCGTACTCCAAGGTGCTCGTAAACCGAGGGTCCACTGTAATACATTTTTAAAATAAATATTTGAATTATTTTGTCAATGTATTTATTTACATATATCATTAAATATTATCTCTACAGAACTCACTGCATAGACTTTAATCAAAGTCTGTAGATATAATATTTGATTAAATATGTAAAAAAAAACACATTACAAATATATAGATTTCTATATATATTCCATTAAAATAAACATATTTTTTATGAGTGAAATTAGACTTTTCTAAATGATAAGAAAGAACATACAATATAATGATAAATATTTTGATATACGATGTTCTAGAGGGTGTGATGCCGTGAAAATATATTACAAATGGCTTACAAAGTTCATTTGTACAGAAGAACTTGGAAAATTTTAAGCCCAAGGGACAAAAAACTCGATTTATCCAAAAATTCGAAAAAAAAACGTTTTGAATAAAAGGCTTAAAACAATAAAACCTCTCATTTTCAATCAATTCCTTTATTAAGAATAACATTAGTTGCTGTAAATTTACAATTTAACCGTATAATTAGATTATGTGCAATAATTGCATGTATATCTATATTAATAAAACGGAAATTTCATAAGTGGACATCATTAAAAACTTTCGTTACAATGCATCAATTTCAACCAAATTTTCAACATTTATGTAAAACGAGATGGAGCAGGTTTTGCTTAACATCAAAATATATTTCCTAACATTAACATGCGTAACTTCGCTGTTATCGATTAAATACAAAAAAAAAAATCAACAGAGTTAATTTTATTTATATATAAATACAAAATTAAATTTCAACAGAGTTAATTTTTTTACATACTAGCTAATAATCTCAATCTAAAAAATATTCAAAACAAGCAATTTTAAGATAACACCATATGTAAAACAGTCGGCCAAGAAAACAACAACGATATTACATCTTTCTCACATATTCACACACAATCTTGATTAATAATTAAAACTAATCTTTAACATTGTTTATTATACTTCAACTTTTATTTCTACATTTGTTTTTAAATACCCAATTGTTTTATCATGTTTCTAATTTCGCCTAACAAATATACAAATTTATAGTGACCAAAATATGCAAATTTTATCTTTGTTTTTATTTAACTTGATATCGTAAACATAACATCCATTGTAAGCATTTTTCTGTTCACCTTCCGTGGTTTCTCTTTTCTCTGATAGTTTTTAGGTGTAGTATATTTTCTTATTACTAGACTACAAACATTCCCTCGAGAAAAACCTGGGCGAAGCCGGGTACATCCGCTAGTATATAATATAAAAAAGTTCGAAGCTGAATTATTAATTTACATGAATTAATGAAAAATCCCTAGGAAAATTTAGGGACCAAGATGATTATTCAAATTAAAGTCGTTGTGTTCAAATTCTAGTGTAGTTTATATTCAAAAATAACTCTGCCTTTGCCGGTCCCAACCCCGGATGAAAAAGGAGGACGGGGAGCAGTAACAAGCTCGATAAAAAAATCTGGGGTCAGCTGGTCCGGCTGATAGTACCCTGTAAGGGTTCCTAATCCAGGGATACAAGATGAGTAGTGTTTGTATTCTTTGTTAGGAGCCGCTTCACATGGCGTCTGTTCCTCATGTCAGAGGCGGCCATTTCTTTTGGAGCTAATACGGGCTGCCATTGAGTAGTGCTCCCAGTCTTAATGACAAAGGCAAACGCATTCTACTTCACCCAGTCATGATGGTTGTCAAACAGACACCATCAAGGGTCACAACTTGAAACCCTAATATGATTTTGTGGAGATAAGAAAGAAGAATAAGATATTTAGAAATAGTATTTGGGCTATAAATTAGAAGGATTAAGAGAATTTTGACACTTCCACAGATCCAGAAGAACAGTAGAGAAAAAGTCAAAGAATTAGTGGGCGGTATTCACATATATTGGGAAAATACATCCAAAATCTACAGGGTAACTCGAATCAGAGCATCAACGAAGGACCCAGCTAGTGTAAATAGATATGAAGAAATCCCGAAACTTATGTGTCTCTTTTAACTTAATTTTTTTTCTAATAATCGCGGTCAACTTCATTTAATTCTATTTTTCATCTCCTTACATTTTGTTACAAATACCTTATATAATATACTGCGTTACTATTTTTACAGAAGCCTTCAATTTTCATATAATATATTTTTAATTTTTGAATGTATTATTATCATTAATTATTTTTGACCATTGACAAAGTTGTTTTCATGTGATCCACAATAATTTTAAATTAAATGTACTGTGCAATAAATTGATAAATAGGGAGCAATCTCTTGAAGTATATTTTAAGAAAAAAATGTATTTTTTTCCTTTACAGATCCAGGTACGCCCTTTTATAAAAAGTATTCAGACAGTTGGAAGTGTTGATATTTTCTCTTATTTGCACATTTACTCTGTGAATATATTTTTATATTTGAGTAACTCTCTCTCCCCCGCCACAATATCACCAGGTAAAAATAATTATAAATAAAAATACATTTAAAAAAGCTTTTATTTAAATTTCCCTAAAAATAAAAATAAAATATTTGATCTTCTGTCATTGAGCAATTAGATGTATCTGAGTGAAAATAAAAGCGGCGGGGGACGATCATCATGAATTCCGAACCTAATGTGATTTAATATGTAGCCGCTGATTAGCGATTTTTATAAGTGTTTGCTATATTTTTACCTCTTCTCTAAATATGATCGTCCCCCGCCGCTTTTATTTTCACTCATAAACATCTAATTGCTCAATGACAGAAGATGTGCATTTAAATAAAAGCCTTTTTTTTTCAAAATCTATTTTATTTATTAACTATTTAGTTAGTTTTTACTCATGAATTTACAAAACTTATAATCGATAGTTGACTGGGGATTAGGCCTTAAATAGATGAAAGCCTGCTCGCGGCGGATTGCTCAATATAGAAATATAGACATTTGTTCATTCCTGGCCACTGCGAACACCCAGAAGTCTGAAAATTTGTACACTTACATTGTTGAAGATTTCATCTTTCTATGTGATCTGGAAGTATATTAAAATTATATTTAAGATTTCGAATGACAAATTAAAAATTTGTCCGTTCCTAGCCATTCTGACAACCGTGAAGTCTGAAAATTTGTCAACTTGCATTGTCATCAGGTTCTAATAAATGTTCAAAATTTGAGATTTCTACATGCTCTATAAATATACTGATAATCGATTTCAAGATTTGTGGACAGACAGACATGGAGGCAAGTTAAATAAAAGCTTTTAAAAAGAACACGGCGTGGTGGTGTTTCCAGTTTTGCGCGGTGCTGGCCCGGATGTGTCCGGAGCCAGCCAGAGGAGGAGGACAGGTGAGTCTTCCCAACCTTTCTACTTCTAATTGACTAAGATTACAAGAGATAAAAGAGGACACAAAATAAACGTAAATGTAGAGTCCAGCTTCTAGAAGAAGATCGACCAGATAAAATATGTGATTAGCTAGAGTAAAAGAAATAATTTCTTATTGAAATGGTTGATGAGTCTAGAATTGGTCAAGAACAACAATCTTCGCAAAGGAAAGAGCAACTTATACCACACCAAATGACAGATTACCCTTTTAAAAAATGGCTATTGACTTCTTATAGTTAGGCCAATCCGTATTCATCATGATAGTAGACAACTACAGCCGCTATCGTGAAGTCATCAAGGTATCGCCAACTTCAGCAAGAGAGATTTTACCAGTGTTAAAATCTACCTTTGCGAGATATGGAATTCCGGAGATTATCATTACTGATACTAGACCACCCTTTAAGCCCCAAAACTTTGCAAATTTTACAAATGAATGAGACATAGAAGATAAAACCTCTAGCCCAGGCTACCCAAATTGAATTGTAGACTTTCAGTTGTTGTCGTGTCCAATGAAGAACCTCAGATGCATCCAAACATCTTCATCACAGCAGTCGCGTTGTCCTTTATCTTAGGTGTGTAAATCTGTTGTTCTGGGTCCATGTTGATTTTCTGTTGTTGTTGTTGTCGTGTTCAATGAAAAGCCTCAGATGTCTACATGCATCTCTATCACAGCAATGTCCTCTATTATACTTTCAGCGTTAGTTGAATTGAGAGAGTACACAACAAATCGGACTTCTATGTGTTCTGAGAGTGTAATAAAACTTGACAACCAAATTTGAACGAAAGTATAGAAAAATTAGTTCAGTCCTGACCACCCCAATCCCATTTTTAGTAGAACTCTAGCTTAATACGCAAGCGAAATGCCTGTGCTTCTTTTTCTTCAAATTTGCAACAAATAAATTAACTGGCAATATGTTTCTTTTCAATAATGTCATCAAATATTATCTCTACAGACCTTACTGCAATGATATAAGTTATTGAATGAGAGGCCTTGGCTCATTAGTATGCCCCTCATTCAATAATTTATTGCAGTAAGGTCTGTAGAGATAATCTTTGATTATTGAGAAGAAACACATTGCCAGTAAGTTTATTTGTTAAAATATTTAACTATAGATGGCAAATGAATTTATAAATTTATTTTTCTTTGTTTGAGACCAAATATACAAATTCTCTACTGTTTTTCTGACTACCTCGGTCACCTAAAATTCAGAAAATTTGTAAACTTGCAATATCAGTAGGAAAGAATTAGTCGGTAAAATATCAAATGTAGTCAGGAAGTATATTAAAAATTGATCACAAAATTTGAAAAAAGAAATATGAAAATATAGTCCATTCCCAACCACCTAGAATCCTGGAATTTTGTAAACTTGCATTGTTAGTTATGTTGAGCAAGTTTACAAATTTTCAGACTTCTGTGTGGTCTGAATCATATTTGAAAATTTACAAAATTTTTGAAAAGAAATATTAAAGTTATTCCATTACTGACCACCCAGAAGTCTGTAATTTTGTCACCTGGCATCGTTAGTTATATCGAGCGAGTTTACAATTGCCCAGACTTATGTGTGTAGTCTGAAAGTATACTTGAAATTTTCACAAAATTTGAAAGTAAATACAGAAATAAAAATTAGTCCATTGCCAACCACCCAGAAGTCTGAAATTTTGTCAATTTGCAATGTCATCATGCTTGATCAATTTTAAGAATTTTTTACTTCTAGATGTTCTGTAAGTATATAACATTTTCACACAAGGACTGTGGACAGACAGATATGGAAATATGTTATATAAAAGCTTTTAAAAACAGAAGCTCAAATGAAATAGTAGCTGCCTAATAGAACAAACTGGCAAAACCACTAGGAGAGTTCACAACTGATAATCCAGACTCTCCAACTATTGGTCAAATTTAAAATCTGATTCACTTAAATTCGCCCATTTCTGTATACTTTTTATTTGTTTTCCCCAGAAAAAAACCCTCGAATTCAGCCCTTCTAAGGATCGGCCATTTATATTGGAAGCTTTTACTGCAGATAAAAAGGCGTTTAAAAATACTATGAGAATAATTTTCAACTACATAACCAGTGAAGTGATCAGAGTGTATTGTATCCAGTCACCACGCCGTCTACGCTGTCCCCGACGGCGTGGCCTGTCCCAGCTGGATGACCAGCTACGACCCCGACCAGCTGGAAGGGTGGGTACTCGGTCTCTCTATATAGACGTTCACCTACACATTTATGCATCCCAGTAAAGCCTGTCATCAGATGTCACTCCCTCGAATTGTCGATAGCCATGAGCGGTCGAATTTTGAAGCCACTTCTTATTAAAACTCTTTTTTCTGCTGCGCTCTATGACAGTGACTCCCCACACATCAATTATCCTTTTCACACCAATCATTTTGCATATATTTCGACAACATAAAAAATATTCGATAAAACATTCCTTCAAAAATATTATTTTTTACTTATGTTTTATTTAGGGAATAAGGTGTTTCCCTTTATAGGTTCTACTTATTCAAAATAAAATAAAATGAAAAATATTATTAGAGCATGTTACCATTCTAATCTTTTAATTAACTGATAGTAAATATCATAAAAATAAAACAAAAAAATCCAAATCAAGAAAACATCTACATCTACAAATATCTCGTATTTACTGGATTTTGGTACATAGGCCTTCATCATAGTTGTGCAGGCTGTTTTCAAAAACCCTCCAAGGTCTTCAAAGAGGCATCTTAAAAATCAAGAAATTAGTATGTAAGACCAATTTTGAAGAAAAAAAGACTTGGGATTGAATTGGATTATAAACTTAATTTTTTATGTATATGCTTGTAATATCTATTTGCAAGAAAGGTCATGAAGTTTGAAATCGGGAGCTTCTCGATCAGATAATCCAAATGCAGACAATAGAAACAAAAATGAAAATACATTATCTGTAGCCGCTTGGTACTTGGCCAAAATATTGGGTGATTTCACCACTGATCAGCCAAGTGCTTCCAAGCTCCCAAGCTCTGTGACTGAGATAGGAGATTCTATATCGATTTCCACCAAATACAGGAAGTTTCTATAAGTGATCTGGTGTTTTCCAGGGACTTCGGCCGGGTGTACTTCATCCCGGAAGGAGTGGCCGCCCCTTCGTGGGCCGTCTACTACGAGCCGTGGCAGCTCAGGGAGTAAGTGATCTCTTTCTGACACTTTTTAACTTATCTAGAATATCAAGAGTCTAAAAATTATAGCTTTAATATAATTCCGAACAATTCTATTGACCCAGTCAGAAGGTTCGTTGAGAGTTTTATATACAGTAGAGCCTCCATGAGGTTCCATCAGGGTCCATCATGCTAGAGGACACCTCTCTACAAAGGATAGTTTTCATTGGGACACTTATTGGGAAGGGTTGAGGCATCCTTCAATGGATATAACAGGGAGGTGATATAATGATTGCCTTGACCTCTCAGAATTTTGAAATAATGAAATTTTACCGCGAGTTTTATAAATAAATAGGATCCCTAATGTTTTCATACATAAGTTTAGTACTTAAGCTACCATGATACCATACCGTTTTGAGAGAAGTAACACGTTCCGGCGTGTGCTCTAGCTTTCCTGAGGAGTGGGACTGCCCGGCTCCCAGCGAGAAGGTCCCCCGGTCCTCCGTCTTCGGAGGGAGGAACCGCGAGGTGGACCTCGAGGAGGAGGAGGTGGAACTCCAGTAAGTAGCCATTTCACTTGTACTTAGAGAAATACATGTTTTCAACACCCTGCACATTAGAGAAGATATTTTTATAATTAATTTGTTTTAGAAGTCCTTCTATTTTACATCAGTTAGACCCTGCCAATAAGCAGAAGTATTAGAACGAACCGCACTAGCAAATTTTATTAAGTAATTAACTTCAGAAATTTAATCATTTGCGTGATGTACAGGAGGGCTATTTTGGCCTCTCTGGAGTCCACCTGAAGAGAAGGAGCCAAGCGCCCCCACAAGGCTCCAAGGAATGACCGCGAGGTAGACATCGAGGTGGAGGAGTAGCAGGCGCTCCAGTGAGTAGCTGTTTTATTCGATTTAGAGATGAAAAAAAATAATTAGAGATAAAAATCTTTTCAACACCCTGCACATTAGAGCAGATATTTTAATAATGAAGTCCTTTAGATGGCATCATTTTTTCAGTGAGTAAAAACTACCATTAAACAGTAGTAAGAGAATGAACCACACTAGCAAACTTTATTAATTGCTTTTCTCAAGACATGTTAATTATTTTCGTGATGTGCAGGAAGACCTTTTGGCCTCTCTGGAATGCGCCTGGAAAGCCAGTGCCGAGCGCCACCTTAAGGCTCCAGGAAGTTTCAAGCCCAGTCCCTGGAAAATCCTTTCGTCAAATTTTGGAAGGATCACTACGAACAACCTCTAGCTGTTCCGATGGGACATTGGGTCATCTGCAATGACTTTATTTATAATTGAATTGGATACCATCAAAATTCAAAGACACCATATTAAAATTCCACCGGCCGCAAGTGCGGCGGAAGCGATTTCATTGGAACACGGATGGCCAATGGCACTTCTATCCACCTTCGCATCTGTTCTTTTGGAAAGTTTAGAAGGCCTGCTGAGCTTGGCAAGATTACTGGAATCTGAGGTGCGGAATGAAACTGCTACTCCTTCCTAGTTATTGGAAGTTTTTCTGAGGTTTTGAATCCCTTTGCTGATATTGGATTTTAGTTCTCTCCGTATAGTCTGAACTAGACCCACTTATCTTTGAGTCCTGAAATCTCGAACAGATGGATTTCGAGTCTATTTTAACTCGATCTGCTTTATTAAGAGCCTGCCTGAAATCGACCTGCTGGACTCCTTGACCTAGCTGAACTCGACATTGTGTCTTGTGAGTCCTGGCTAAACTTGATTTACTGGACTCCGAGTTCCGGCTATCCCACTAATCACCAAATTCTGAATGAACACGATATGCTTGACTCCGAGTCCTGGCTGAACTTGTCACGCTGATCTCCAATTCGAGGCCCATCTCGACTCACTCGACTCTGACACCTGGCTGAATTCTACCCGCTGATTTTTGGGACCTGTCTGAACTCGATCCGCTGATCGTCGAATTTAGAATTTACTCGATATACTGCAATACGAATCCTGAATTCCACCCGTTGATCATGGAGTCACTCTAACATGACCGGTTGGACTCCTTGTCTTTAATGAACGCGACCAGCTATTCTCCGAGTCCTGACTGAACTTGTCCTTTTAAATTCGACCAGCTGGTTTCCTAGTGCTGAATGAACTCTATCCACTAATCTCCTTGTTCCGGAAGAACTCGATCTGCTGGACTTCGTGTTCTAGCTGCACTAAATCCGCTGGTTACTGTGTCCTGGCTGAACACGCCCAGCTGGTCCCTGTGTCCTGGCTGATCTCGACCTGCTGGTCCCTGTGTACTGGATGAACACGCGCAGCTGGTCCCTGTGTCCTGGCTGAACACGCCCAGCTGGTCTCTGTGTCCTGGCTGAACACGCCCAGCTGGTCCCTGTGTCCTGGCTGAACACGCCCAGCTGGTCCCTGTGTCCTGGCTGAACACGCCCAGTTGGTCCCTGTGTCCAGGCTGAACACGCCCAGCTGGTCCCTGTGTCCTGACTGAACACGCCCAGCTGGTCCCTGTGTCCTGGCTGCACACGCCCAGCTGGTCCCTGTGTCCTGACTGAACACGCCCAGCTGGTCCCTGTGTCCTGGCTACACACGCCCAGCTTGTCCCTGTGTCCTGGCTGAACACGCCCAGCTTGTCCCTGTGTCCTGGCTGCACACGCCCAGCTGGTCTCTGTGTCCTGGCTGCACACGCCCAGCTGGTCCCTGTGTCCTGGCTGCACACGCCCAGCTGGTCCCTGTGTCCTGGCTACACACGCCCAGCTGGTCTCTGTGTCCTGGCTGCACACGCCCAGCTGGTCCCTGTGTCCTGGCTGAACACGCCCAGCTTGTCCCTGTGTCCTGGCTGCACACGCCCAGCTGGTCTCTGTGTCCTGGCTGCACACGCCCAGCTGGTCCCTGTGTCCTGGCTGCACACGCCCAGCTGGTCACTGTGTCCTGGCTACACACGCCCAGCTGGTCTCTGTGTCCTGGCTGCACACGCCCAGCTGGTCCCTGTGTCCTGGCTGAACACGCCCAGCTGGTCCCTGTGTCCTGACTGAACACGCCCAGCTGGTCTCTGTGTCCTGGCTGCACACGCCCAGCTGGTCCCTGTGTCCTGGCTACACACGCCCAGCTTGTCCCTGTGTCTTGGCTACACACGCCCAGCTTGTCCCTGTGTCCTGGCTACACACGCCCAGCTTGTCCCTGTGTTCTAGCTGACCGGGTCTGGACGACCTGGTGGTTTCTGAATCCTTGCTTAATGCGAACCGCTACATTTCTAGTCCTAGTTGAATTCGATCAACCTGATTCAGAGTCCTGCCTGAATTTGATCCTCTGGACCCTTGACCTTGCTGAACTCGACCTCCTTTATTCTGAGTCCTGGCTAGACTCGATTTGCTGGACTTCGAGTCCTGACTTACCTTGACCCACTTATCTCCGAATCCTGATGAAACATAATCTCCTGATCTCCGAAACCTGGCTGAACTTGACTCGCTGGTCTCTGAACACTGTCTGAACCCTACCCACTGTTATTTGACTCCTAAATGAACTCAATATTTTGGACTCCAATTCCTCGCTTAACCTGACCTGCTGTTCTCCGATTCCAACTCTGTCTCGACCCGCTGGATTTCGAGTCCTTACTGAACTCTACCCTCTGGTCTCCGATTCCTAGCTGATTTCGACCCGCTGATATTCTTGTCCTTTTTAAACTCGACCCCCCCTGATCTCCTAGTTCTAAATTAAATCGACCCGCTGATTTCCGAGTTCCGAATGAAATCGATCTGCTGGACTTCATGTCCTGGCTAAACGCGAATCGCTGTATTTCGATTTCTGGATGAACTCGATTCGTTGGTCCCCGGCCGAGTCCTGAATGAAATCGACTGGCTAAACTCGGAGTCCTGGCTGAAATTTACCTGTTGACTTCCGAGTCTGTGATGAACTTGACTTGGTGGTCTCTATGTCTTGATTGAACATGTCCTGGAGGTCTCAGAGTTCTGTTTGGACTCGACTTTAAGAAAACGTCGTTCGAATCTTCAATAAGAAAGAATCAGAACTTTGCTTTCTTCATCACTGAATTCTAATTTCAAAAATCTATGAATGTTACTGGAAGAATTCTATTATATCTTATTATATCTATTTCAATTATTTTTAATATTTGGATTTGTGCATGAAAATAAATTCTTCAAAATAACCTTTTTACGAATCAATCAATTTACTCACGTGCCAAGTCATATAACTATGATTGGGGATATCAATAGAGTGAAATAGATTTTATCTATTATATTATATCAATTACACTTTGACCATGACTGGTAGATTAGCAAATACCTTTCTTCTACTGTAAGTGTGCAATACATACCTTTACCTACATACATAAATGAAATATTCAACATTGCAACTTCAAGTTACTCTAGCCCCGTTTGTCTACTTGAACCAACTGGGAGGTTTGGAATTGTGTAAGTGTTTGGAACCATTGAAGTTTATTTTCATATAATGCTGTTACATCATGAAGAAAGCGTGGTACCCTTTGAAGATATTTGAACAAATTTGTGCTCATCTCTCAAGTCACTGACAAATAAACGACATAAAGACAGGGATAGCGAAGGTGGTAAATGTTAATTATCTGCCTCATCAGAAGAATGGACGCCATTTTAAACTATTTTATAAAGCTAATATAGACTTGAGGGCCACATATTCAACTTCTTTGGTCATATATGGAATATCAGCCTCCATTTGGAACTATTTGTAGAAAAAATGGTAGTTTCCAGGATCTATTTAATGGTGGGCAAGTTTGTTGACGATACCGCGGATTGTTATAAATAGAGGGATATTATAAATAGCGAGAAGGAATCGATGCCTCATACTAATGTATTAAACGATACAGACTTTATATATTACACTGTAGGGTTGAATCTTAGGCATTGTAGTTATTCAAACTAAGCACATAAATTTTAGAACAGTAGAATCACATGCAAATTTGGAATCGAGCGATGCTCTTCCGCAAATAAATCATACATATAGCTGGGTAACCGTAAGTTAAACATGAGACAATAGCGTGGCATATATATTGTCGATCTTGCCCCCTGCGGTTATTCGCGACGACGCCGCTTCCTCTGTCGTGGATCACCTGCCCCGGGCTCGCGTTGCTCTTCCTCTGCAGCTCTGTCCTACAGACCAACCAAAGACCTCCTGAGAACCACCGCTCAAGTGGATCTCCTTTCCCTGGCAGTATCTCTCGGCCTTACCACTTGTGAAGGGACACAAGAGACCTACCAGAAGAGTAGCAACTGTTTCGTTGGCGAGAGTAACAACAGCAACCGGCAACAAGACTTCTAACACTCCTCCCTTTATTGTCACTTCTACTACACATTACATATAACTAGAATAACAATCAACGGTTAATTACGTTACCTCCTAGGGCCAATATAAACGTGTATTTACAAACATTTGTCCCAGGAAACAGGACCACAGCAGTCGGTGTTTCCCACATTATATCCATAACGGAAATATATAACATATATAATTATATTTTTGACATATTATAATATTATAATAAAATGAATCTATTTTGATGCAAACGATTCTTTTTTAAAATAATTCATTTTTCTACTTCCTCTACTGCAATAATAAATCAATAGGAAGGCTTGGCTATCAGTGCAGTGGTGACCCCTGTCAGCGTTTTCGCCAGTTTAATCTACCATACCACTGTAATATTGCATTGGGATGTTTTGTTTTTATACCGATACTGAAGCTGACCTCTTGCAAAGAGTATGCACATAAGCTTTGATGACAGTAGAAACACATACAAATAATTATACATTTTAACATATGAAACTATTAACAGAATACTTTTATTCCTAAAATAAAATGCACTTCCGACTGTCCTTACTATAATTAAAAATATTAAAGAACTTGGATCATCAAGAGTGAACCATACCAGAGGTTACGCCAGTTTAATTAACCATACTACCATTTAGAGTCATACTATTGTATTTTATGACCTTCTAAAAAACGTGTTACTAAGAAGAAGGGGATGTCAAAGGACTGGTTGAATAAATATTGATAATAGGATATTTTTTGGATTCAAATGGAAATTAATTTACTTTCTATTAACGTTTGTGATATTTAATGTCGGCACAAAACATATTGTAAATATGTAAATTGGCAACCAGAATTTTTTTTCTTTCTTTTACTTGTCTCAAGTCAGGTATTTCGTTCTCAAATTATTTCTAAAAACATCAGAGATTCTTTCAATTCCTCTTATCGAGTAATTTGTCCTATAAATATCTTACAATCAGTTCATTTAAAACAAATAATGCCCAACAAATGCCCACTACCTTTTTTTATGTACAAAATATGAAAAGTTTAAAGTACTCAATGGTTAACTTAATGTGTTAAGCGTATTTACGCAAATTTGGCCTTAAATAGTCATTTCTTGGTTTATCAAGAAGCCTCTGGGACCAAAAATATTTTTGGTCGCAGTGGTACAGCCTGCTCTTTGAGGGATGATGAAAAGACATTATTAAGAACTTGTTAATAAAAGGTTCAAATTTATTTTAAAATTGTCGTAAATCAGTATTTATAAACAGTCTGAACACACCAAAGTCCTATAGAAATAAAAAAACACAGGATTGCCATGAGATCGAGGAAGTTATCTCTGAATTCTAGGGTTAAATTAGAATACTGAGTCCCATCACACATATAACAAGAGATGACCTGTAGTACATCAAATTGAGCTAATATCAAAGTGGAGTTGAAGCGAAGTTTATCTTTGTATAAGCTCAGTTTGATATAACATAGGTGTCTTGTAGTTTATTTATGTTGTGAGAGAACTGAAGTTTTATAAAATTTTAAGGGAATTCCCTCATATCGAGACTTCAACAATCCAAAAAACCTTAGAGATTTAACCACAAGTTTACGTTACAATAAACAAGCGACATGGATGCGATCCCAAAGCGGTAAATACCTCTTTTAAATCAGCCATACCATATTACTTCGGCAATGTACAACTGCTAGAATTGAGGTGCAAGATTTTAAAAGCTAGCCTATAATATTTTCGATATCAATCCAATACCGAAAGAATTCAGAAAATTCCTTTATGTAGAATGTTCATTTCCTACTTGTGTGATGCTTATTTTAGGTTGTGTATATTGAAAAGACATCGAGCTCAAGACAGAGATGGCTGGAGTGTTTTGGATGTAATATGTACAGTGAACAACAACGTTCGATCGTGAATAAAAGAATTGGAATAATTATGAAAAGATGCCCTATAGAGATATATATCTACAAGGTATATGAAATGATATATAGTATTCCTTGTATATTTTATATTATTTGATTTCGAAAAGAAGAAGATTTCTGATTTTATATTTGTCAAATTCTAATAAACATGTCTTTAATTTTGCTTAATTATCCACTATAAATCAATTCTGTATATATTGCTAATGTATATTGAATATTTTCACATATCCGCTCTTTACAACAAATACTTAAGATATTTATTCTAAAGAGCATCACACTAACTATATGCAGAATAAAGAAAGGTGGGTTAAAAACGTCTCAAATGCAATAAGAGCATTGAACTTTGTATTTTCCGGGACAAATGTACCGCGATTATAATTTTGGAAATTATTTTTTTGCAAGAGTTCAAATCAAAATAGCTACTCAAATATATTTTATATATTCTAATTGAATTATTAAAATTCCTTTTAAAAAATATGAAAACCTCAGTATTCTATATATAGAGGCGTTCCTAGATCTGTGAAGGAAAAACAATTCTTTCTGAATATTTCGAGATTGTTTCAATATATTTGTTTAATGTACATCACTCAATATTCATTCTCTGTTGAATAATTTTGAGATCTTAAATTAGGTTACAAACTTTAATTTTTTTGATCAAAATATAATTTGATCGATCAAACCCTTTTAGATAAATTTTATATTCGAAAAACAATGGAAAATAAATTTCTAAGAAAAAATAATTAATCGAAAAAGCAACTAGGAGGAAATATTCAATAAAACTTTGATTCATACATTATACACTTTGATAAATGCTCAAAAGTATTTTAAAATATAATTATTATCGTAATTCAAGACATCAAACAAATTTACAAGCACCTTATGATATAACTCATTAAAATTGAGTCTGCTTTTATTGGAACTTTGAAGCAACTTTCATACGCTTCGAAAATGTCCCTTAAATAATTATAATAATTTTTATAATATTTTTATTGTAATAAAAATACATATATTGGATTTAATAAACCTTTTATTTGCCAATATTTCGTTTGGCTGAACGCCAACTTTTGTCAAGGCATTACATTTTGTATGATTGAATAAAAGATTTATTTGTTAAACTTTTGTTTGCTGAGAGAAGGCCATATGCCTTTTTATTATCCGAAGATTTGAATATGGATTTCTCTTTTTTTAGAATTATAATAATGATATTATCTATATATATATATATTTGAGAGGGCGTTTATTAATCATTTACCGAATTGAGGTCTCAGTTTGAAATATCACTGAACTTATTAAAAATGTCAAAATGTTTGCCTTCTTGAAAAATAATTTTCTGTGACGAATAAATTATTTACTCTCAGCACAAAGTTTTATTCAGAAGACTTCTTTATATCCTAATACCTCTATAAAGAATATTGCAGATAATCAAAAAATGATGTTTTATAGATTGAGAAATGTTTCTCAATATCCCCATGTGTTAAAATGAGTAATAACGAGAAGAATCTTGGATTTATGACGACTTTGCTTAGACTTATTGAAGAAACTGATTCCAAGAAGGTTAATCAAACATTATATTTATTGATTTACAAGAGAGAGAACAAAATAACATAGAAACTTATAACATGTGTTGGGTGGACTTTTGAATTTTTCTGGGGTCGGACTTCTTTATAAATCTTATATAGATAGTTCTGGGTTAATTCTACGTCTTTCTATTGATGCTATAATTGTCTATTATTGAGTCCCAAATTTCAAGGAACAATATTTCTTATATTGTAGGGAGGTCACGGTGTATTATTTCACTGTTGATCCAGTCTGGTATATGATTGTTTATGATAGAGTGCTCGACTAGTCTTCTTTTTCTTTCTTAACTTCATCATGACTGGATGAGGTAGAATGGGTCTGCCATTGTCATTAAGACTGGGACTACTACTCAGTGGCAGGCCGAATTAGCTCCAAAACAAATGGCCGCCTTTGACATGAGGAACAGTCTCCTTGTGAAGCTGCTCCTAACATGGACTACAAACGCTGCTCATCCTGTATCCCTGAATCAGAAGCTCTTACAGGGTACTATCACCGGGCCAGCTGATCCAGAATTTTTAGAGAGCTGTTACTGCTCCCCCTCCTCCTTTTTCATCCAGGCTTAGGACCGATTAAGTCGGAGTTGCTCGACTAGTAAAGTTAACGGTCTAAAACTCTGTTTGCCCGGCTGCTTCACTCGTTCTTCAAGTGACTTCTCAGTTATATCTATGTATGTATGTGGATGGCAGAATCTCTAGGGGATTTTGTTACCTAAATATCGATTTCTGGGATGGTGATGAGAAGTCGTAGTGTTGTTCTTTACTGCGGTTTCGTAATGGTTTAATATACAATGTGTGTGGCTTGAGGACTTTTGTAAATATCTTATCACCATTGCTGAAGGGAAGAAGACAGAAGCTGTTTTTAGATGGTGTCAGAGGTTTTATTGTAGTTTTGGAATTGTTATAATATCTCTTCATAAATTGTCTGGGTAGACTTTTCTAGTTAGGCGTTGACTAGATTGGATTGTTCATTTCTTTTGGTCCTGTATTCTATTGCATTATAATGCATGAATATGGAGTTTTTTTTTTTTTAAGTTTTAACTAAGGATGAATTTTGACTAATGAAAACGAATATTTCAAAGCTTATAATGGCTCCTGTATTTGAAGGTTTCTGGTAGATACTGGAGTAGATTCGGTGAGCAGTGTTTAGTGCAGTGTTAGTTCGACACCGAAGAATAGCAGTGAGATGTCCTCTTCATTTTCTCCTATCAACTTTAGAAATGGATTTAGGTTCTTTATATACTGGAGTATGAAATTAATTTTGGATCTGTCAGCTATGAAAACACACCGTCAATATATCTTATATAAATTGATCTATATAAGAAAGCTGTGGTTAAATATCATTTTGTCTATCTGATTCATGATGATATTGGGCCTTTCATGGGGATCCCCAGCAACTTTTTAAAACATATAATGTTGTAGCTGTGTGATAGACTGGACAGGACGTCATCTATTGGAATAAGTAAAACGATGTTGGACTGTTCTATGAATTCAGAGAGGGCCAGGAATTATACGGGATGGAGGCGTTTAGAGATTCAAAATTAAATAATACCTTTCTCAAATTTCCTGTTACTCAAGTTTTCTCTATTATTTGCATTGCTTCTGTTGAGTTTTAAACTGAATAAGGCAATTTTTTCCATAAAAAATGAAGACATGCTGGACATATGATGCACAGATCAGCGGGAGAGGCATTGCTGCCAGTGTTGGAGGGAAAGCTCCTAGGGTAGAGATAGAGGGGAAGGAGATGACAGGGATACACAGACAATCTAAAACAATGGACTGGACGACACGAGGAGATGAAGAGGATGGCGGAGAAGTATGGAGAGACCATGTGGCCCACCCTCAGTAGAGGAAGACATTGAAGGAAGGAGATATGGAGAGACCATGTGGCCCACTCTCAGTATAGAGGAAGGCATTGAGAAGGATGAAGTATGGAGAGACCATCACCCTCAGTAGAAGAAGGCACTGAAGGAGGAGGAGGAGGATGGTTTTAAGTGAAGCGGTGGTACAATTGGAAGTGTAGTGACTGTAAAAATTTATGAATAGAAAACGGTAAATGAAATTTTCAATGCAATATATTCATATATATATTCATAATGAAATAAGCATCGTTCATTATAGACACTTAAGGTGTTCCCCATTTATAAACCGTCTTTAAAGATTGGGGTTTATGAAAATTACATTGCACAAAGACAAGGTGGAGCAGTATTCTACATACTTTTTGACAGCAAATTGACATTTAAATTTTACATAATAACATTTTGTAGGAAATTTTATATTTTAGGTTATATAGAGATATTATGTTGTTTAAAAAATTCCCAAAATAATTAGATACCTTAATTAAACCATGGGACTGTTGCAGACGGTGCTTTTTCAAGCCTAAAAAGATCAGAAGGCGGATTGCGCGCTTGTAAGTATTAATTTTTTTTGTCCATATATTACCAATTAGGCAAAAGTTGTTTTATTTAGGTGAATTTAGATGGCTATTTGGCTGTTTTTAGTTCAAATTACAATAAAATGCAGCCCCAGAGGATGAGTTTCTCACTTTATTTACGTTTTCCCTAGCTTTCATATGCTGCGAACCCTTCTACAGGACCATACAACGAAATGAATCTCAATTTTATAAATTGCTCTTTATATCTTATAAATTATTTGCATATCTCAGAAGTGCTAAGAAAACCATTTAACATCGTATTTGTTTGTGTAATATAATTAGAATTAATTTTTCTTTTTACATGCAGTTCTTAGTTTCTCTAACTAGTAACTCTTTTGGCTTTTGTAGCTATGAAGTAGGCCCATTTGATTAATTGATCACACTTGTAAAGTTGAACTTGTACAAAATAGGGGGGGGGGACATTGAGGCAATTTTCCAGCTCTGAGCGGGTATCGAGACCATAAAACGATAGTTCACCACCTTCATCGTCAATTATCTTGTGTAGAAATTCCAGAGTACTTTCACACAGCCCTGCCATCTCTAAACTGCTGAAGAGATCTCTATATTTTCAAATTTAATTGCTAGTTCTCTATCAAATTTGAAACAAATAAATCTTTTTGGAAATTGTAGCAATATATTTTATATATTTAATTGACTACTCTCTATAAAAGGTTTATTTTAAAATTTATTATACACTGCGTGACATTGAAAATGGAACACCAAGAAATAGTGGCCAGAAAGTGATTAAACTCGGCAGACAGAGAGAGACAGGGACGAACAATAAGTGATCTTTATTTCAAAATGATAGTCATAATACAGAGCGAGAACGGCGTCGGCTTAGTAGCAAGTAGGACCACCGCGGACGGCGATGCACGCAGCAACACGTCTAGGTAGAGAGTCAATCAGAGTACGGATGGCGTCCTGAGGGATGGCTCTCCATTCCCTCTCAACCATTTGCCACAGTTCGTCTTCTGAACGCGGCTGTGGCAAGGCATGCAAACGGCGTCCAATGATGTCCCAGACGTGCTCGATTGGTGAGAGATCAGGAGAGTACGGTGGCCAGGGAAGCATCTGTACATCTTGCAGAGCTTGTTGGCTAATGCGAGCAGTGTGCGGTCGGGCGTTATCCTGCTGATAAAGGGCATTGGGTACCCCCTGAAGGTAGGGGAGTGTCACCGGTCGCAGCACATCATCAACGTATCGTTGGGCCGTCATAGTGCCCTGAATACGAAGTAAAGGTGACCTGGAATCATACGCGATTGCGCCCCAAACCATGATTCCACGTTGTCGCAAGGTGGGGCGTTCCACAATTGCTGCCGGATTGGACCTTTCTCCACGTCGACGCCACACGCGTGCACGGTGACTATCACTGGACAAGCAGAAACGCGACTCATCTGAGAACACGACCCTGTGCCATTCCGTCATCCACGTCGATCTAGCCCGGCACCATTCCAAACGTTGGCGCCTATTCGGTGGGGTCAATGGCAGTCTTCTTAGCAGACGGCATGAGTGCAAGCCATTAGCAACCAATCGACGGGAAATGGTTCTGGTCGAGATGGAAGGTTCTAGGGTGTCTTGCACATGTTGCAGGATGGCGGTACAAGTGGCTTGTGGAGCCGCCACTGCTTGTCGAAGGATACCCCGATCCACACGTGCTGACGTCACTCTGGTTGTACCGACATTCCTATTAATTGCCACATTTCCTTGTTCCAACCATCTTCTCCACAGTCGGTGCACCGTGGACGCACCAAGGTGTGTATCAGCTGCGATTTGACGTATGGACCAACCTGCCCTTTTCAGTCCGATCACCATGCCCCTCGTAAAAGCGTCTGTCTGCCTGAACTGCCTCCGTTTATGATGACCTGGCATTCTCTGTTATTACACGTGTCTTTTGACACAAGAACAAAATTTCTACAGTTCGTGTGCGCACGAGAGCTGCGCATTTTACATCATTTGCATAACTCGGTTAGGCGCGTCCACCCTGAAATTTGCATAATTTTCTGGCCACTATTTCTTGGTGTTCCATTTTCAATGTCAAGCTATCGAGTTTAAGAACTCTTCGACGGGTATTCCTTCTAAATATGAGGTTGTCCCAATAGTTCCTAAACATATTATGATTATGATATATTTTGCAAGTGTTAACGAACTTTTGGGACAACCTTGTACATACATCCATTCAGAATAAAATAAACATTTGTTAATATATTCAGATGAAATGCCTGTTGAAGAGAGAGAGAGTTCTTAAACTCGAAAGCTTGCTATATATAATATATTTTTTAAGAAACCTTTTGTGGAGAGTAATCAATTGTTTATTTAAATTATTTTGTCACAATGTGTTTATTTACATATATCATTGAATATTATCTTCACAGAACTTACTGCAAAGACAAAGACTTTTATCAAGGTCTGTAGAGATAATATTTGATGAAATATGTAAAAAAATAAACATTGTGTGTCAAAAAATAATGGTTACAAATTTTATAGATCTCTATATATTCTATTATAATAAAGATACTTTATAAATGAAATAAGACTTTTTTAAATGTAATAAGAAAAATAACATACAATTATGATGATAAATATTTTGATATATGATGTTCTATATGGTGTGAGGCCGTGAAATATATTACAAATGGTTTAAACAGTTCTCATTTGTATAGTGGAACTTGGATAATTCATAGCCCAAGGGACAAAAAAATATTCGATTTATCCAAATTGTGAAACGTCCCGCTCCAAACTTTGTGTCTGAGAAGCGATATTTTTATGAAGAGATGATCTGGCTTTGTGTCTTCTACTCGAATGAATGTTTTTCTGTTAGAATTTTGTTCCTGCATACTAAAAATGAACTGGCTTCACCCGTGGTCTCTGCCTTTTGGAATTTTTCCGGATATAATTTTGTATCTGATAATCAAATATGATACAGCAATATTGTCATCATCATTTTCTGAATAAAAAACAACTACTTTTTTTTTCCCAGAACCTGTCAATTTATTTTTCTTGACTAAAAATGCGACAAATATCTCTTCCATATTTTTCTCTATGTCCTGTTAAAACACGTTTTACATGTCCATTAGGTCAGCTGATATTACCTCCCATCTTCACCGCTAGAGGCGCTGCTTGCGAGTGAAAGGGCAAATTTGCCACGCAATTTGCAAATAACTTGTATACATACTTGTATACTTGTGTAAATAGACCAAAAATCTGTACATCGACAGGAAAAGTACATATATTTCAATAATATAAATGAGTTTTAAAAATTGTAAAAAAAAAAAAATGCATCGGCCGGGAATCGAACCCGGGGCGCCCGCGTGGCAGGCGCGCATTCTACCACTGAACCAAAAGCAAACGGCAACAGAATTAAGAAAGAGTTGTGCATGACGCTGATAACTGTATATATTAATAGAAATTTGTTCATTCCCGGCCATTCCGAACCCCCAGAAGTCTGAAAATTTGTACACTTGCATTGTTCATTGGACTGGGTTAGTGTTAAAATATTCATATTCCTAAGTGATCTGGAAAGCATATTAAAATAAAATTCAAAATTTTGAAAGGCAATTTGAAAACTTGTCCGTTCCTGGCCATTCTGACAACCGCGAAGTCTGAAAATTTGTCGACTTACATTGTCATCAGGTCCTAACAAGTGTACAAAATTTGATATTTCTACGTGCTTTAGAAGTATACTAAAAATCGATTTCAAGATTTGTGGACAGACAGATGGACATGGAGGCAAGTTAAATAAAAGCTTTTGAAAAGAACATGGCGTGGTGGTGTTTCCAGTTTTGCGCGGTGCTGGCCCAGATGTGTCCGGAGCCAGCCGGAGAAGGAGGACAGGTGAGTCTTCCCAACCTTCCTACTTCTAATTGGCTAAGATTACACGAGATATAAGATGGGACAAAACAAACGTAAATGTAGAGACCAGGTTCCAGGAGAAAACAGACCAGATAAAAGATGTGATTGGCTAAAGTAAAAGAAGGAATAATTTTATTTAAAATAAGTCTGCCGTGAAAAAACGATTTACCGCTAGTTTTCAAAGTTGGAAATCTAATTCTAGGATGGTTATTTGTGTGGCTCTATAAATGAAGCTGTAAACATATACACAAAAATAACTTTATTAGGGATCAAGCCCCATACAGGATTCTCCCAGTATAGCAATGGTTTTAATTGAACATAAATCAAGTACTATATACAATTCAATATTTGCATGAGCCCAAAAAAAGGGAAAACTATTTCTGTAAACATATAAAAAATAATAATATATAGGCTGAAGATAAAATAAGTAACTTAATAAAGATACGACATGCCGTTACAGCGCCGCGATACTGAAAGATAATAAAATATGAAATAGCAATTGATCCTAACACGTTCCAAAGTTTTGAAGAAAAGTAAATATATGTTATCGTGTTGGATAATAATGTACATTTTAAAATTTATTCGAATTATTACAAATTTAAGGTTTATTTTTCAATTCACAATAAGAATAAGGGTTTTTCAAAATGATAAATAAATATGGTCTGGTCTTGAAATTAATGCGATATGATTTCGATTTGGAATATGTACCGGGCAAATTAATTCACACCGCAGATACCTTTTCTAGAGATTCAAGTTCAGGAGAAATAATCGACACCTTAGATCTGGATCTCCATAACACCATTATGACTCTAAATATCAAGGTGATCACTAAATGATGCCACGAAAACATCATAGATATGGAGTTTGATGAGGAAAGATAAAATTAAGGGATTATATATTATATTGGTAGCTTATTCATGTAAAAAAGTGTGTAATATGCTATATACCCTACCTGCATTGTAAAAAAAAACTATTTATATGGAAATTTCTTATTTTTGTAGACATATATTGGCCTGGATTGGATCAACAAATAGTAGAAATGGTTTAAAGGGGTAGAATTGGTCAGGAACAACAATCTGCGCAAAGGAAAGAACCACTTCACCAAATAGAAGATTAGTCTTGTAAAGTGGCTATTGACTTCTTATATCTATATAAATTTGTCAATTTCGTTCTATCCAGAATTCTTAAATTTTGTCTTGCCCAATGAAGAGCCTCAGATGTCTCCATGCATCTCTATCACAGCAGTCGCGATGTCCTCAATCTTGGGTGTGTAAAGCTGCTGTTCTGGGTCCATGTCATTTTTCAGTTATTGCTGTTGTCGTGTTCAATGAAGAGCCTCATATGTCTCCATGTATCTATATCACAGCAGTAACGATGTCCTCTATCATAATAGTAGTTAACACTGAATTGAGAGAGTACACAAAAATCGGACTTCTATGTTTTATAATAAATATATTAAAACTTTACAACCAAATTTAAACAAAAATATAAAAATTAGTTCAGTCCTGACCACCCTAATCCCATTTTTAATAGAACTTCAGCTTATTACGCAAGCGAAATGACTGTACTCTTCTTTTTCTTCAATTTGTAACGAATAAATTTACTGCAATATGTTTTACTTTTCAATAATATCATCAAATATTATGTCTAAAGATTTTACTGCAATGATATAAGTTTTTGAATGAGAGAGCTTGGCTCAACAGTATGCCCTCTCATTCAATAACTTATATCATTACAGTAAGGTCCGAAGTGATAATAATTGATATTATTATTGAAAAGAAACACATTGTAGTAAATTTATTTGTTACAAATTTTAACGAATTATGGCAATTGAATTTACAAATTTTCTTTTCCTTTGTTTTAAAAAATATATACAAATTCTCTACTGTATTCCTGACCACCTCGGATACCTAGAAATCTGTAACTTGCAATATCAGTACGAAAGAATTGGTCGATAAAATACCAGACTTCTATGTAGTCAGGAACTATATTAAAATTTATCACAAATTTTGAAAGAAATATGAAAAGATAGTCCATTCCCAACCACCTAGAATTCTGGAATTTTGTCAACTTGCATTTCTAGCTGTATTGAGCGAATTTAAAATTTTTCAGATTTATTTGTGGTCTGCAAGCATATTGGAAATTTTACAAAATTTGAAAGTAAATATAGAAATCAAAATCCATTAGCGTCCACCCAGAAGTCTGAAATTTTGTCAACTTTCAAAGTCATCAGGTTTGATCAATTTTACGAAATTCTTACTTCTAGGTGCTCAGTAAGTATGTACCATTTTTTGCTAGGATTGTGGACAGACAAACATGAAAACAAGTTAAATAAAAGCTTTCAAAAACAGAAGGCCAAATGAAATACAGAGTAGGTGTAGCTACCTTGTAAATTAAACTGGCGAAACCATTAGGAGGGTTCACAACTGAGAAGCCAGACTTTCCATATATTTTTCAATTTCAAGAACCGATTCACTTGAATTCTCCAATTTCTGTATAATTTTTATTTGTTTTTCTCCGAAAAAAAAACTCCAAAAATTCAGCCCTTCTAAAGATTGGCCATTTATATTGGATGCTTTTACTGCAGTTATAAAAAGGCGTTTAAAAATACTATGAGAATAATTTTCAACTACATAACCAGTGTAGTGATCAGAGTGTTTGTATCCAGCAACCACGCCGTCTACACTGTCCCTGACGGCGTGGCCTGTCCCAGCTGGATGACCAGCTACGACCCCGACCAGCTGGAAGGGTGGGTACTCGGTCTCTCTATATAGACATTTACCTGCTCCACCCTGTCTAGAAGTATATAGGTGCATTTATGATCCCAGTAAAGCCTGTCAACAGATGAGACTACCTTAAATTGTCGCTAGCCATTAGCGGTCGACTTTTAAACCACTTCTTATCAAAAATGTCTTCTCTGCAGCGCTCAATCACTGTGATTCCCCATACATCAAATACTCTTTTCACACCAGTCATTTTACATTTATTTCGACAACATAAAAAAATCTATGAAAAATTTCTTCAGAAACATTCTTTTTCACTTATTTTTTTCTAAATAAGGTTCCCCTTTATAGGTTCTACTTATAAAAAAAAATAAATAAAAATATTATTAGAGCATATTACCAATATTAATTGACGTTTATCAATAAATTTTGAAATCAAATTTGGAGGCTCCGCTGAGATGGCTCATCACTTTTTAGTGTTCATAAAAATAAATACCAAAAATAATTCCAAATCAAGAAAACATCTATTTACTGGTTTTTGGAACGTTGGCTTTCTTCATAGTTGTGCAGGCTGTACCTCAAAACCCACCAAGGTCTTCAAAGAGGCATCTTAAAATCAAAAAATTGGTTTCTAAAGCCAATTTTTCAAAATGAAAATAGGCTTGGGATTGAATTGTATTAGAAATTTCAATGTTCATGTACATAACATCTATTTTCAAGAAAGTTCATGAAGTTTTAAATCGTCAGCTTCTCGATCAGATTATCAAAATGCAGACAATAGAAGCAAAAATGAAAATACATTAGCTGTAGCCGTCTGATACTTGGCCAAACTGGCAGGAAAATTCACCACTGATCAGCCAAGCGCCCAAGTTCTGTGGCTGAGATAAATTATTCTATATCGATTTCCGCCAAATACACGAAGTTTCTATAAGTGCTTTGGTGGGCTGCAGGGACTTCGGCCGGGTGTATTTTATCCCGGAAGGAGTGGCCGCCCCTTCGTGGGCAGTCTACTACGAGCCGTGGCAACTCAGGGAGTAAGTGATCTCTTCCTGATATCTTTTAACTTACTGCAATGGAAATATTAAAGGGGGGGCCTGGCTCATAATTTTTCCATCGCAGTAAGGGCAGTAGAAATTATTTAATTTTCAAAAGAATCATACGTGTCTATAAAAGCCTCGATTTTTCATAAAAGATGGCGCGCTAATGCATCATAAAATATGATCTCCCTAATGTTTTCAAACATAAGTTTAGTACTTAAGCTACCATGGTACCATTCCGTTTTGAGAGAAGTAACACGTTCCGGCGTGTTCTCTAGCTTTCCTGAGGAGTGGGACCGCCCAGCTCCCAGCGAGAAGGTCCCACGGTCCTCCGTCTTCGGAGGGAGGGACCGCGAGGTGGACCTGGAGGACGAGGAGGAGGTGGAACTCCAGTAAGTAGCCGTTTCACTCAACTTGGACTTGGTAAAATACATGTTTTCAACACCCTGCACATTAGAGCAGATATTTTAATAAAAATTTGTTTTAAAAGTCATTCAATTTTTACATCAGTTAGACCCTGCCAATGAGCAGAAGTAATAGAACGAATTGCATTAGTAACTTTATTAAGTGATTAACTTCAGAAATTTTATAATTTTGCGTGATGTGCAGGAGGGCTATTTTGGCCTCTCTGGAGTCCACCTGAAGAGAAGGAGCAAAACGCCCCCACAAGGCTCCAGAAGGGAAAGATCGCGAGGTGGAAGAAGAGCTGGCGCTCCAGTGAGTAGCTGTTTCATTTAACTTGGAGTTAGTAAAATACATGTTTCCAACATCCTGCACATTAGATAATATATTTTAATTATAAGGTGAATTAGATGGCATCGATTTTTCAGTGAGTCAAAACCTACCAATGAGCAGAAGTGATATAAAGAACCACAATATAAAACTTTAATAAGTGATGTTTTCAGAAATTTCAATTATTTGTATGATGTGCAGGATTTTGGCCTCTCTGCAGTCAGCCTGAAGAGCAGAAGCCAAGCGCCCCCACAAGGCTCCAGGAGGTAAGTAGCTGTTTCACTTAACTTGGACTTAGTAAAAAACATCTTTTTGACACCCTGCACATTAAGGTAGATAGTTTAATAAATAAATTGTTATAGAATCATTCAAATTTTTCCATGAGTCAATTCATGCCAATAAGCAGAAGTAATTAAACAGACCACACACTAGTAAAAAAGAAGGCAGTTAGAAGAATTATTTTAGAAATTTTAGGCCCCCTTGATTTTATTCAGAAATTTCAATGATTTGCGTGATGTGCAGGAGGACCATTTTGGCCTCTCTGGAGTCCGCCTGAAGAGCTGGGGTCAAGCGCCCCCACAAGGCTCCAGGAAATTTTCACGCCCGTCCCTTGGATAATCCTTCCGTTCAAGTTTTGAAGGATCACTACGAACAACTTCTTACTGTTCTGATGGGACATTGGGTCATGAACACTGACTTTATTTTTTATTTGGATTGCATATAGAAGATGCACTCAGACTGCGCATACCGAGCTGTCTTCATCAAAATCCACCGGCTGCAAGTGCGGCGAGAACGGTTTCTTCATGGCACGTACCGTCGATGTCGCAGACTCACACAGTGTCCGTAAAAGGTATTATATGGCCTGCTGAACCTGGCAATCTAATTTGAATGAAAAGTAAGAAAATCGTCTTCACACGTTCGTAGCTACTGGCACATTTTCATGCCAAAAGTTTTTTCTGAACTAAACCTGCTGCTGAGGCTGAACATTTGGCTCAATAATGGAAAATCGGTCCTTCCGATCATGGCTGATTTGGACTTCCTGTACTCTGAGAACTGACTTGATCAAGACATGCTGGACTCATTGTTCTGGCAAAATTCGACCTCGTGGTCTCCGTGACCTGCCTGAACTAGACGTTCTGGACTCATAGTTCTGGCAAAACTCGACCTTGTGGTCTCCGTGACCTGCCTGAACTAGACTTGCTGGACTCAGTTCTGGCAGAACTCGACATTGTGGTCTCCGTGACCTGGCTGAACTAGACCTGCTGGACTCATCGTTCTGGCAGAACTCTATCTTGTGGTCTCCGTGTCCTAGCTGAACTAGACATATTGGACTCATCGTTCTGGCAGAACTCGACATTGTGGTCTCCGTGACCTGGCTAAACTAGACCTGCTGGACTCATGGTTCTGGCAGAACTCGACCTTGTGGTCTCCGTGACCTGGCTGAACTATATGTGCTGGACTCATCGCTCTGGCAGAACTCGACCTTGTTGTCTCCGTGACCTGGCTGAACTATATGTGCTGGACTAATCGCTCTGGCAGAACTCGACCTTGTGGTCTCCGTGACCTGGCTAAACTAGACCTGCTGGACTCATGGCTCTGGCAGAACTTGACCTTGTGGTCTCCGTGACCTGGCTGAACTAGACATGCAGGACTCATCGCTCTGGCAGAACTCGACCTTGTTGTCTCCGTGACCTGGCTGAACTATATGTGCTGGACTCATCGCTCTGGCAGAACTCGACCTTGTGGACTCCGTGACCTGGCTGAACTAGACATGCAGGACTCATCGCTCTGGCAGAACTCGACCTTGTGGTCTTCGTGACCTGGCTAAACTAGACATTATGGACTCATTGTTCTGGCAGAACACGAACTTGTGGTCTCCGTGACCTGGCTGAACTATATCTGCTGGACTCATTGTTCTGGCAGAACTCGACCTTCTGGTTCTTGTGACCTAGCTGAACTAGACCTGCTGGACTCATTGTTCTGGCAGAACTCGACCTTGTGGTCTCGGTGACCTAGCTGAGCTAGACATGCTGGACTCCTTCTTCTGGCAGAACTCGACCTTGTGGTCCCCGAGTCTTGGCTGAAATCGACCAGCTGGTCTCTTATCTTGGCTGATCACGAACTCTGGTGTTCTCTTATCCTGGCTGAACTCGAACCGCTGGTCTTTTATCCTGGCTGAACTCGACCTGGTGGTCTCTTATCCTGGCTGGACTCGGCCCGCTGTTGTTTGAGGTTTGGCTAAACTCGACCCACTAGTCTCTTTTTCTGGCTGAACTCGACCCGCTGGTCTTTTACCGTAGCTGAAATCGACCCGCTGGTCTCTTTTCCTGGCTGAAATCGACGCGCTGGTCTCTTATCCTGGCTGAACAGACACAGTTGGTCTCAGTGTCCTGGATGAACACGCCCAGTTGGTCCCTGTGTTATGGCTGAACACGCCCAGCTGGTCCCTGTGTCCTGGCTGAAAATGCCCAGCTGGTCCGTGTGTCCTGGCTGAACACGCCCAGCTGGTCCCTGTGTCCTGGCTGAACATGCCCAGCTGGTCCCTGTGTTTTGGCTGAACACGTCCAGCTGGTCCTTGTGTTCTGGCTGAACACGCCCAGCTGGTCCCTGTGCCCTGGCTGAACACGCCCAGCTGGTCCCTGTGCCCTGGCTACACACGCCCAGCTGGTCCCTGTGTTCTGGCTGAACACGCCCAGCCGGTCCTTGTGTCCTGGCTGAACACGCCCAGCCGGTCCTTGTGTCCTGGCTGAACACGCCCTGCTGGTGCCTGTGTCCTGGTTGAACAGGCCCAGCTGGTCCCTGTGTCCTGACTGAACTCACCCAGTTGGTCCCTGTGTCCTGGCTGAACACGCCCAGCCGTTCCTAGTGTCCTGGCTGAACACGCCCAGCCGGTCCTTGTGTCCTGGCTGAACACGCCTAGCTGGTGCCTGATCCTGGGTGAACACGCCCAGCTGGTCCCTGTGTCCTGGCTGAACTCGAACCAGCTGGTCTCTGTGTTCTGGCTGGACACAGAACGATTCCTGACTAAATTCGACTGGCTAAACTCAGAATCCTGGCTGATCCTTACCTGTCCGTCTCCGATTCTGTGATGAACTTGACCTGATGACCTATAGCCCTGAATTTACTTGTCCTTGTGGTCTCCGATTCCAGCCCGAAATTTACCTGGTGGTCTATGACCGAGCTGAACCTGACCTGGTGGTCTCTGTGTCTTGGCTGAACTTGTCCTGGAGGACTCCGAGTCCTGGTTTAACTCGACTTTAGGAAGCCGTCGTTCGAATATTTATTTAGGAAGAATCATAACCTTGCTTTCTTCATCCCTGAACTCTAATTTCAATAAATCTCTTAATGTAACTGGAAGAATTCAATTATGATTTAATTACACAAGATTATATCTTATTACATATAATTAAATTATTTTCAATATTTGGGATTATGCATGAAAATAAATTCTTTAAAATGGCTTTGCAACGAATCAATCAATTCATTCAGGTGCCAAGTCATTTAACTATTTCTGGGGAAAAAAATAGGTGAAATGGTTTCTATAGTATCCCAACTACACTTCATACAGACCATCACCGTTAGTTAGCGAATACCTTTATTTTACTGTAAGTGCACTACATACCTACATAAATACATAAAATGTTCAACATTGCAACTTCAAGTTACTCTAGCCCCGTTTGTCTACTTGAACTGACTGGGAGGTTTGGAATTGTGTAAGAGTTTGGGACCATTGAAGTTTATTTTCATCTAATGCTGTTACATCATGAAAAAAAACGTGGTACCCTTTGAAGGATTTTGAACAAATTTGTATTCATCTCTCGAGTCACTGACAAATAAACGACATAAAGACGGGGATAGCGAAGGTGGTAAATGTTAATTCTCTGCCTTATCAGAAGGATGGACGCCATTTTAAACTATTTTATAAAGCTAATATAGACTTGAGGGCCACATATTCAACATCTTTGGTCATATATGGAATATCAGCCTCCATTTGGAACTATTTGTAGAAAAAATGGTAGTTTCCAGGATCTATTTAATGGTGGGCAAGTTTGTTGACGATACCGCGGATTGTTATAAATAGAGGGATATTAGAAATAGCGAGAAGGAAACGATGCCTCATACTAATGTATTAAACGATACAGACTTTATATATGACACTGTAGGGTTGAATCTTGGGCATTGTAGTTAATCAAACTAAGCACATAAATTATAGAACAGTAGAATCACATGCAAATTTGGAATCGAGCAATGCTCTTCCGCAAATAAATCATACATATAGCTGGGCAACCGTAAGTTAAACATGAGAAAATAGCGTATCATATATATTGTCGCTCTTGCCCCCTGCGGTTCTTCGCGACGACGCCGCTTCCTCCGTCGTGGATCACCTGCCCCGGGCTCCCGTTGCTCTTCCTCTGCAGCTCTGTCCTGCAGACAAACCAAAGACCTCCTGAGAACCACCGCTCAAGTGGATCTCCTTTCCCCTGGCAGTATCTCTCGGCCTTACCACTTATGAAGGGACACGAGAGACTTACCAGAAGAGTAGTGACTGTGGCGTTGGCGAGAGTAACAACAGCAACCGGCAACAAGACTTCTAACACTCCTCCCTTTATTGTCACTTCTACTACACATTACATATAACTAGACTAACAATCAACGGTTAATTACATTACGTTACCTCCTAGGGCCAATATAAACGTGTATTTACAAACATTTGTCCCAGTAAACAGGAACACAGCAGTCGGCGATTCCCACATTATTTCCATAACGGAAATATATAACATATATAATTATATTTTTGACATATTGTAATATTATAATAAAATGAATCTTTTTTGATGCAAACGATTCTTTTTTTTTTTTAATAATTTGATTTTTTACTTCCTTTACTGCAATAATAAAGCAATAGGAAAGCTTGGCTATCAGTGCAGTGGTAAGTCCTCTCAGCGTTTTCGCCAGTTTAATCTACCATACCGCTGTAATATTGCATTGGGAAGTTTTGTTTTTATTCCGATACTGAAGCTGACCTCTTGGAAAGGGTGTGTACATAAGCTTTGATGACAGTAGAAACACACACAAATAAATATAAATTTTAACATATGGAACTAATAACCGAATACTTTTATTTCTTGAATTAAAATGCACTTCCTACTGTCCTTACTATAATGAAAAATATTGAGAGAACCTGGATCATCAGTAGTCAACCCTACCAGTGGTTTCGCCAGTTTAATTAACCATACTACCATTTAGAGTCCTACTATTGTATTTTATGACCTTCTAAAAAACGTGTTACTAAGAGGAAGGGGATGTCAAAGGACTGGTTGAATAAATATTGATAATAGGATTATTTTTGGTGTCAAATGGAAGTTAACTCTATTAACGTTTGTCAAATTTAAGGCCAGCAGAGAACATATTGTAAATATGTAAATTGTCAACCAAAAAATATTTTTATTTTCTTTCTTTTACTCGCCTCACGTTAGGTATTTCGTTCTCAAATTATTTCTAAAAATATCTGAGATTCTTTCAATCACTCTTATCGAATAATTTGTCCTATAAATATCTTACAATCAGTTCATTCAAAATAAATAGTGATCTAGAGTTATATTTATTTTTCTAATTGGTCACGACTGCACCACAGAATCAAAATCCGATAAACCGAAACCCATCAAAATAATATAAAATGAATATTTCTTTAAAATTTAATATTCATTACATCATGTTTACCCAGCTACTATCCATTACCCTTTTTTAAAGTACAACATTTTTGAAAAGGTTTCAAGTAATCAATGGTTAACTTATAAAATAATAAATTACTTTGAGGGATGATAAAGTGGCATTAATAATATCTTGTCAATATCGGGATCATATTTATATAAAAAGTGTCGTAAATCGGTAGCAATAAACGGTCTGAACACACCAGAGTCATATAGAAACAAAACATAGGATTCCAATAATATCAGTGAAGTTAATTCTCAACTCTAGAGTTAAATTAGGGTTCTGAGTCCTATCATATCACTAGAGATGACCCTTGGTACATCAAATTGAGCTGATGCCAAAATTTAGTTAAAACGAAGTTTATCTTTGTATAAGCTCAGTTTGATAAAACATAGGTCTCTTGCAGTTTATTTATGTTGTGAACTGAAGTACTATAAAATTCTATGGAATATCCGCTTATCGAAAATTCAACAATCCAAAAACCCTTAGAGATTTCCCCACAATATTACGATACGACAGCCAAGCGACATGGATGCGACCCCAAAGCGGTAAATACCTCTTTTACATTACCATATTTTATAGAATTTAGGAAAGGTACAAAAATCATAATTGAGCGTTAGGATTTCAAAAGCTAGCCTATAGAATTTCCGATATCAAGCCATATACCAAAAATTCGAAAATACATTTAATAACGATGCATTTTTCATTTGTGTAGAGATATATTCACATTTCTCTATAAAAATTGTAAATTGTTATATAGGATTTCTAGTATATTGAATATTAGTTTATATCGCGAAAATAAATATCTGATAATAAATTTGTCATATTATGTCTGTGTGATGAATATTGTTTTTTTATTTATGTTCAATTTTCCACTATCCATCAATTCAGTATATATTGCAAATGTTCGTTTAATTAGCCAAATATTAGCTGAACATAAAATCAAGATATTCCTTCTTGCTATACATAGAAAAAAATTATAGTTTGAAAAAACCTTTCAATTAAAGTTTAAACATTAAACGTTGTATTTAAATTAAGCAAATATACCACAAATTTGGTTTTCTATTCAATTTGTCAACATATAGACGTAGGGTGGTATTGAAGATTTGTATTCGGAAATGTGGGAGAGATTGACAAGAATGCCTGTATGATCACATAGAACCACGCAATTTTAAATTTGGAAAATTAACCTTTTAAGTGTGGCAAGATTAAATTGAATTAATTCGCAAAAGTTTAATCCAAATAGGTGTCGCAAATATATTTCATAGGTCATAATTGAATCAATAATTCTTTTTAAATAAAAAATGTAAACTTTATTAATCTATATTAAAAAAGGTGTTCCTATACAAAAGAAAAACAATTCTTTCTAATCATTTCGAGAGATTGCTTCCACTGAATCAGTTTAGCGTGCAAAGGAATTTATTCAGTTTATTATATCAAGTTTTTAAATGAAGTTACAAACTTTAATTTCTTTCGCTTAAATATCAATTAAATCTATTAAGCCTTTTTAGAGATCAATTTTATTTAAAAAAAAAAAACAATGGAACATACATTTTCTAAAGAAAAATAATTAATTGAGTTATAGATATTAGAGAGTGAAATATTAAATAAAACTTTAATTCAAATATTTATACTTTAGTGTATAGATGTTCAAATGATTTATCGTATAATTTACCCGATTCAAGACACTTAACAAATTGACAAACAGCTTATGATCTACCGCATTAAAATTGAGTTCGCTGCTTCTATTGGAACTTTCGAAAGGTTTCAAAAACTGCCTCCCAAATATTTTTATAAACATTCATATTGATCATATATATGAACGGGATTTTTTAAATCATTTACCATAATAATGTCCCACGTTGAAATTTATAGGAATTTTTTTCATGTCAAGAATTTTACCTTCTCTAAAAATGATGTTTTGCGACGAATAAATTCTTCAATATCAGCACAGAGTCAAATTTGGAAGACGTCAATTATACCCCAATACCCCGCTAAAATATTGCTAGTAATGAAAGTTGCTGCTTTACAAGTTACCTGTATACAAGCTCTAGTACACATGATAAACGTCATATTAAATCACGGTGAATTAAAATAGATCGTCTAACTACACAGGTAGTATCAGTTGTCACTCACAAGATGCCCGAGCACAGTTTTAATGCTTCACGGTCAAGTTGAAATTGTGCGCGATTCGAGGGACCTTGGGAATAAATTAATTACGGTGAACCCTATGAGCATTTTTGCAGAATTATTCTACAGACCGATTTATTATTGCCTCTTCTTTTGGAATGTTTCTCTCATATAGTCTGTGTATTACTATTGAAGGGCATATTCAATGTATTTAGGTTATCTCTGGACATGAACTTTTACGACTTTAGTAGTATATATTGTTGAACCTTGCGATGTAGATGGCTTTTGTTCACTGGTGCTGCCGTAGAATAGTCTGGAACGAGTTCGCACAAAATGATGATACTCTTTTATTCAATAAACAAGGAAGATAATGAACAGCGAAATAGAAGCAATTCATATTATACAAAAATTATCATACTTGATAATATTATAAAAAACAAAATTAATTTGTTTAAAACTGTTAAATGGAAAAGTAATGAAATTTTTAAATGATTCTATGCCGATATTTCTCCCTCCTCTGAAATGGTCGTGTCCTCACGACAGGGCTTGAAGACATTAACTGTTGTTGTCCAGGCTTGGTTTGTACGGGGTTGTCTTTCGGCACAATAGAGTAATTCACATAAGATAATTTCTTCAAAGTGATGTAAAAGCCAAAAAATCGTCTCAGAAGTTACATTTTCCAGGCTTTCTGATTGGGGTACAAACTGAGACGGTCTCCTGGTTAGTAACTCATTTCTCGATGTTTATTATTATGATACTTTTTCATTCTCTTTTTTTTTTTGTATTGTATTATTTTCAAAAAGGTATGGGGTGGCCAAATATCAAGGAACAGGTTAAAACAACGTATAGTTGACTCCTGTTACACTAGATGGCGCTCTGCCATCTTTAAAACGCTCATGTTAGTGGTCACGATATGCCTAATTTGTTATTAAATTATTTAGCCTTGAAATTCTCTCTAAAAATTATTTATATACTCCTTATAGTTGCGTGGATCAGGCTCGTAAATGATAATAAAGTCGTTCCATATTAAAGTAGGTTCTCTTAGGTATAATAGAAAAAATGGGGAATATTTGGTATTTTCCTGTACTGTTGAGTTATGGGCGCGAGTTAAAAACTGAAGAAATTTTTCGCAGTGTTTCAAATCCACATTCAAGTACATACTGATAATATCTATTAATGTTCTGTTTAGACGTTCTGTGAGGCCATTTAACTGGGGATGTTATAAAACAGTGTTTTATCTCACAAAGTTGCATTAATTATTTCATCAGATTGCTGGTAAAATGGCTTCCTCTATTACTAATAACGTAATGCGATGCCCCAGGTGCCCATTCGACATGTGGCTAAGGTAATTTCTTAAAATTTCGCTCCTTTTATATACCACTAGCAACCATGCTCTGCCTTCAGGTTTCGAATCTTTCTTAAAGAGACATCTTTGTTGAGGACCCAAGGAGATTTGAACGACCTCGTATGTTATTTAGATTTATCCAAAAAACAGAGTGAACTTTTAGGGTCTAGGTTAAAAGGCTGGTATCTGCTGCATAAAGGCACAAAAGTATGCTTTTTTCGCAAGCGTCAAGATGAATTTCAAGACTTCTTTTCACAAGAGAATGATTTAGTATATAGCAAATATGTTGTTAGTCTAATGTAAGTGCTTGGTCATGACCATGATACAGAAGAGTGGCGTTTATATATTCGTTGATTCTTCAAAAATTAGTTTGAAAGTTGTTATCCTTCACAACAGAAATAAGTTCCCATCAGTGCCAATAGCACATGCATCCAACATGAAAGAGATTTACGAAAACATGAAACTGCTTTTGAAAAAGATAGAATATGAAAGATACAGTTGGAAAATATGCAGCGATTTGAAAGTCATAGCTCTCTTGCGTGGATTACAGCTTGGATGTACAAAACTTTGTTGTTTTCTGTGTGAGTGGGATAGCAGAGATAGAGAAAAGCATTACATTAAAAAAGGTGGCAGAACCGTGAAATCTCTACTCCAGGACATAGAAATATTGTAAATCTTCCCCTGATCGATTCAGAAAATATTTATTTACCACCATTACATATATATTAAACTGGGTTTAATGAAGAACTTTGTCAAGGCAATGGATCGAAATGCCAGTGGATTTGCCTACCTAAAACAAAAATGTTCTAGCATAAGTGATGCGAAAATTAAAGAAGGAATTTTCGTTGGACCTCAGATTGGAGAATTGCTGCAGGATGGAAATTTTCAAAATAGTTTGAATGAAGTTAAAGCAGCAGCATGAAATTCCTTTAGAAACGTTTGCAAGGACTTCTTAGGAAGTGTCAAGGTTGAAAATTAACGAGACATAGTTAATGATCTGTTGCTTTCCTACAAGGCACTGGGATGTAACATGTCTCTCTAGATCCATTTCCTGCATTCACATCTGGATTTCTTTCCAGACAATCTTGGTGCAGTTAGCGATGAGCATGGTGAGAGGTTCCATCAAGATATACCAAGCATGGAGAAGCGGTACCAAGGTAAATGGAGTCCCAGTATGCCTGCTGACTACTGCTGGAGACTCAAGAGGGATATACCACAAAAAAGTATAGAAGAAAATCCACTGTCACTACTTTTCAATAAAATAAATATATTTCGTTCGTATAGGCATATATATTAAAAGGATTTTAAATTTTCAAGTAGGTGTATCTCAAATATCTTGCGTGATAGAAAAAACTAATGGTATATTTGGAATCAGCACAAAGCATTTTATCTAAATTCAACTCTTTGTGCTGATTCCAAATATACCATTAGTTTTTTCTATCACGCAAGATTTTTGAGATACACATACTTGAAAATTTTATCTAAATTCAACTCTGTTTCTTTCGCGACAAAGAAAAATAATTTTTGATAAACCAGTTTTGTGTTCAGTAATAAAAGTTACATTGGAAACACCATCAGGTTCTCTTGGGCAAAAATGTTGTTGACCAGTGTAATATTTGCCTTTTATTCGACGCATGGTTCTGGCAACACCCAGGTGCCCATTCGATATGTGGGTGAGGTAGTTTCTTAAAATTTCGATCATTTTTATACCACTAGCAACCGTGCTCTTACCTTCAGGTTTTGAATCTTTCTTAAAGAGACATCTTTGTTCTTCTTTGAAGTTTTGTTTGAATGATCAGTTGTTTTTGTTGAGGCCTCGCTTCACGTTTTTTATGAGGTATTCCTCTCTTTTCTCCTCGTCAATTATTTGATTTAAAAATATATTGTAATCTTCCTCCCCCAATATATTTCTGGTAAAGGTCCTCTTGATAAGCCATCGGCGTAGATATATTTATTTTTCTATTTATATGTAACAGCGGAAACATATTCTTATATCTTCATTGCTCCTCTAGCTAGTCACCCGTTTGGATCTTTCAGATCTTTAGCCAACAAAGTACATGGTAGTCTGTTAATAATCTAAAGTGAATTCCATATAAGTACGGTCGTAATTTATTCATTGACCAGACAACTGCCAAACATTATTTTTTGGTCGTTGAATATTTTTTTTTCCAGATTACTCAGAACTCGACTCAAATATGATATGACTTTGTCTTGACCACCAATAGCTGTAATACGAGCAAAGTCCTATGGATGACTGAACCTCTTTAGTTTTCCTAGGTACTGGGAAATCTCTAACGGCTCTAATTTTGTGCTCTGCAGGTATAATTCCATGTGGTTGGTAGCATGACCAAGAATCTGTATTTCTTTAAATGCAAATCTATATTTATTTTTATTTAATTTAGGGTTCGATTCGCGAAAGCATTTTAAAACAGTTTCGATTATTTCAAGATGAGAAGAGAATCACGGCTGTAAATTATAACGTCATCAAAAAAGCACAAACAACATTTTCTTTTAATTTATGAAGTTTGTTGTTCATAATTCTCTCGAATGTAACTGGAGCATTACATAGGCCGAATAGCATCACATAGTCCGTGGGATGTTGTAAAAGCTGTCTTTTTATTATATTTTTCCTCAATTTCAACTTGTTAATTTCCAGAACTGAGATCAATCGTTGAAAAATACCTTGATCCTTGTAGCTTGTCCATTACGTCGTCAATTCTGGGGATAGAATACACATCTTTCCCTGTTACGTTGTTCAACTTTCTGTTGTCCAGTCAGAATCTCCAACTGCCATCTTGTTTTTTTTTCTACCAGATTAACTGGAAATGCCCAAAGAATAGATGTCCATATCTGCAATTTGTTCATATATGATGCTTCGTTCTTCAGGGATAACCCATTAAGGTTTGTGTTGAATAGGCTTTGCATATATTTTCTGTATCAATATTATGTTTTCTAAATTGTTCCAGCCTGATTTAGAGGAAAATAAATATGCGTAATTAAGCAAAATTCCTTTCAATTCCTTTTGCTGGTTTAATGGCAAGTCTTCGTTTATTTGAACTTGGGTAACCTTATTTTCTTCATCGTCGTCTATAGAATTTTTTATGATGGGATGACTTTCTAGGCCCACAGTTTGATTTTGAATTATCGTTGATGGCCGAGTATATGGGTAAGATTATCAAAAGATACGTTCGATTATCTCTAAAAATGATCGTACTTCTAGTCAGCCTGAGTAAGTTTGTATGAACTAATTTGCCATACTGTTCAACTATATATTCACCATTATCGAATTTTACAGATGCTTTGAGGAGTTTAAATGTGACACCTGGTATAATGACATCTTATCTATTGATTATCCTCTTAGGTGTATCTTTTAAATTTTGGCGGTCACTTAATATATCATATTCCAAATTTCAATTTTCGCAATTTATCTTCTTATTCAGCCGTTTAAAAAAAAAGCTCTCGATCGATAATCAAAGTTATTATATTAAAATGATATTAAAAAATTATGGGCGAATGATTTTTTGAAGATATGCTTTGAAATAAAGTGGTTATACAATTTGGAATTGAAATGGCTTTGACAATTATGCACCAAAAATGATGTTGGAAATTTTAAATAGAGAATTTTAATATTAAAAATAAAAATGTATTCATCATTTCTAAACTATCTTCGTAAATTAGGGTTGATGAAAATTACTTATTACATAGACGAGGTGGAGTAAATATTTTACATACATTTTGACATAAAATGTAGATTTTCTTTAGAAATAACATTTTGTAGGAAATATATGTTATAGGTTATATAGATTATATAGGTGTTATCAAATATTTCTGAAAATAAATGGATACTTTAACAAAACCATGTTGTATGGGGGTCGGTGGAAGGCTGGTTAAACCGTTTGGTTTCGACCACTACGACCCGGGTTCGGTTCCCGCATTGGACACTTTTTTCTGTTTAAAAAAAAAAATGCTCCAATGGCCCCCGATTCTTGCAAAAGTCCAACCCCACCAGCGAGTGCAAGTAACCAAACGGGGCTCTGGCACATTTGTAAGTGCAAAGTCGAACTGCTTTTCACATGTGTAGACATGTGGCGCGCTTACAGTAAAAGCAGTCGCTAAACTACCCACCATGATTATCATGGCCTGTACCACGTGTACTAGGGATAAGCAAAAAAAACCATGTTGTTGTTGCAGAAGGTGCTTTTTTAAGCCCAAAAAGATCGGAAAGCGAATCAGGCGCTTGTAAGTATTACATTTCCTTGTTTGATTATTATTTATTAGGTAAATTTTGTTTTTTTAGGTAAATGGCTATTTGACTGTTATTAGTTTCTCTAACCAATACCTCTTGTATTTGTATTTGTATTATGTAACTGTTCCATAGGCCTATTTGGTTACTTGATCCCACGTGTAAGGATGAACTTGTGCAAAATAGGTGCGGGGGCATTGAGGTAATCTCCCTGCTTTAAGCGAGATTCGAGCTCCCAAAACGATAGTTCATCACCTTCATCGTCGAATATCTTGTGTAGGAATTACCATAGTACTTTCATATAACACTACTCTTTAAACTGGATATTATTTCACTTGAAGTGCAGCCTATATATCTCTATATATATTCTCAATATAGATTATTTATAATTGAAATTAGGCTTTTAAAAATGATATAAGAAAATACTAGAAGTTCAAAGAGTATTATACTTGTATAAAGAAAAATATTTTGAAACATGATATTCAAGAAAAAATGGTGCCAAGAGAAAATAATATTTAATACTAATGATAATAAATTCTATTAAATGAATGAAAAAATCTCTTTTAGGGGGGGGGGGGGGGAGGGTGGTCATTTTTTTCAAAAAGAAAACTTCTGGGCTCTATATGTTAGAAGAATAAAGGGCTTTATGTCGCTTCCAAAAGTCCAAGAGAACAGAAGAGATGAAGGCAAACATCCAGTGAACAGTATTCATGTAGTTGGAGCAGAAAGTATTAACCCTTTCTGTGATTTGCTCATCTACTCTGTGAATATACATGGTTTGGTCATAAATATGGACAACTAGCCGAATGACCCGGGCAACGCCCGGGTTTTACCCGATTAAATGTTTTTATTAAAATACTATTCGTTACAATTATAAATTGGCACCGTGGATGTCACTCTTGTGAAACGTCCCGCTCCAAACTTTGTGTCTGAGAAGCGATATTTTTCTGTTAGAATTTTGTTCTTGCGTACAAAATAATGAACTGGTTTCACCCGTGGTCTCTGCTTTTTGGAATTTTTCCCGATATAATTTTGTATCTGATAATCAAACAGCATACAATCATACAGCAATATCGTCATCATCATTTTCTGACTAAAAATATATAGTTTTAATAATTGATTTATATATTTTTTTAAAACAGCCTATCGTCTTACCCGTATTTGTTTTACCTATGTATGGAAATTTTGGTTTGAATTAATGAACTACTGCGAATTTTTATACCGGACATACAAACAAACATACAAACATTCATTTTTATATATATAGATATTGTATATAAAAATAATGAAAATGAGACAATATAATAACGGTGTAATATTAATCTACACACATAATCTATATAGGCTTTCAAATCAGATTTAATTAACCATTGAACACACATTCCTTTATTTTATATAGCGAATGTTGTCTTTGAAAGTTCATTGGAAACGTTTCTTTTTAAAAATGGATAGTTTTATCGAGAATAAAAATCGCAATAAAATTTAATTCGAAACTCGGTAAACAGCTTCAGAATGAAAGCTCAATTAAAGAGGCGTATAGAAATAAACCTAATAGCAGAGCAAAAGTTTTCAATTGGTGTGCCAACTTTCAAAATAAAGGAACAAATATCTTTGACACACGAAGTCGACCTGGCCGTCTGTGCATCATAAGAATCCAGGTAAATATAGAACATGTCAAAAGCCTTTTTGGAGAAAACCCTAGAAGTCAATCAGGGAGGGGGGGCAGACAATTATACATATCGTACCGGTTGGGGCAATCAATAATAAACGAATATTTGAATATGGTTAGAGTGTAGCAGCTCTGTTTGTCCCTAAATTGTTAACAATGAAACAACGAAAGGCTAGGCTTTCAATTTTAAACCTTTTGAAAAGCTACCTGTGTGTGTGCACACACACCCTAGACATGATGAAAGAAATAATAGTAGGAGAAGAGACATTATTTACGCGTATGACCTGGAGACAAAACGCCAGTCAAATGAATGGCTTGAATGAAAACACCCAAAGCCCAAAATATTACGATAAACAAAATCAAAGATCAAAACTTTGTTATTACTTTTACAATTTTGATTGTCTTTTCACTTAGATTTTTTTAAGAAGATTCAATAATATCACAATACGTCTATTTAGATATTCTTCGTCGATCAAGTGGAGCGATTATACTCAAAAGACAATTTCTAGGAGAAAAAATTTGATCCTGTTATATGATGATGCTCGAACTCAAAAGGATCTTTCGTTTGCTTAAGTGTTTAAAATCAAGTGCCTTTCACGCGTCAACACCACCAGGTATATATAAAGAACACGGCGTGGTGGTGTTTCCAGTTTTGCGCGATGCTGGCCCGGATGTGTCCAGAGCCAGCCGGAGGAGGAGGAGGACAGGTGAGTCTTCCCAACCTTTCTACTTCTAATTGACTAAGATTACAAGAGATATAAGAGGACACAAAACAACGTTAATGTGGAGACTAGGAGTTGTAGAAGAGAGAGAGAGAGACTCCAAAAAAAGATACAATTTCCTAAAGTAAAAGAAAGAACATTTTAAGGTACAAATACTTCATTGAGAATAAGAAGGCCATGAAGAAATGATTTACTACTAATTTCCAAAGTTGAAAACATCATTCTACTCCCTTGTCGCAGTCATAAATTTCACATTTTATTAAATTCCCAATATTAAACTCTATATTTATTTAAATGAAATGCTAGATCGATATTTTGTACTTTTCTCTTCGCCAAACCTACTGAATTAATATTTGGAAAATTTCACATTAATATCTAATATATCATATAAGGTATTTAAAACAAAAAATATCATCAGTAATTCTAACAAATGAAAATAAAAATTACTGTCTTTCTGGTGGTTTTCTTTAACAAAAGAGACTAATAGATAAATTGACGGGTTGTTTAATTTGCACAAAATTATTGAAACTAAAATTATTAAACCGACTATAAACCCCCCAGATAATATTAGATAAATGTACTTGGATAATACCCAGTCAAAGCCGGGTCCATTCAGATAGTACTTTGTATATGGAAAATCACAAGATTTAAATCTGGCAAATTCATCATTAAATGTCGCGTTAATTATAATAAATTATATTATTAAATATATTATTAAATAATAATTATTATATAATGGAAAAATGCAAGGTTAGAAGAGAAATAAAGTACTTCTAAATATGATATATATTTGAGAAAAAATATATATATATAATTGTAAAAGAATACTAGAGATATCAAATATATTTATGGAAATAATTTACAAAATATCAAGAGCCAATGTTTGCAGCCAACAAATAACCAATGAAATATAATTTTCATAATTTATTAATAAATTAAATGTAATATTTCTAAATATTTTCAACGTATGTTTGCTTATATTTTTTCATTTATTTGTTCCTTAAATTCTACAATATATAACCAAACCAAAGGCTGAAATTTTAACTGGATGTAGAGCACTAAATCTAAGAGAGGTTTTGTCAAATCTTCAAACAAGCAAGATCAAAATTAATCAAGTATTAAACAAATAACTTTTTTTGTCAGATAATTATTAAGATAATGTTATTGCATCATGTTTGATGGGCACAAAAACAAATATCTTACGTGTAATTTCGCCTGAGCAAAATACGAACGAGGCCAGACCATCATTTTTGGTAGACAGGAACAAGATTCTTTCTGGTAAATATTTACTTAGGCAGAGAACACGGGCGAAGCCAGGTCCAATATATATAAAAGGAATGTTCAGCGGCCATATTAACTTTTTCCATTGAAACACACCACTAATTAAAATTTTATATAAACTTAACAAAAATAGATCTATAGATGAGGATTCAGTTTAAAATATAGGCTATACAAAACCTATTTGAATATAACCTAAAATAAATCACATATTTTGTAACAGATAAATGTTGGTTAGATTTGAAAATAATTCAACTCCAGAGAGTGAAATGTTCAAATATCTGATTAACCCATTTAATTTGGCTTATTAAAATGTGTGACGATATAATTACTATATCAAATGATTGGTAATAATGTATTAGTACTTGGTACTAATGGTACTTATTTCCTACAATGATACTAGAACATCAGCCCGTTCTACGAATAAGTATAGAATAACAATCAGTTTTAAGGTTTATTAAAATTTTTCTTAATGAATTTAAAAATGAGTGTGTGTTTGTGTGAGGCCATATAATTCAAAAATATTTTTTTTACATGTAATTAATGAAAATTAATAAGAACATTATTTATAAGCATATATATTATCAATATTGGTATTTTCCCTGACTTGCTCACTCGCGATGATGATTTAAATATGTATATTATTATTCAAAATTAGGTCAAATTCAGAACCAGGACCCATTTGATAAAAATATTATAACTAGCCAAATGAATAGGAAAACGCCCTGGTTTTACTCGAGTCCAGCAAATAATGTCTGAAAATATTATGAATATATATCTTATTATCACCTTCTAAAGTTAAATAATTTTAATATTAAAAATGCAAAATAATATCCAAATTTATTATTATAATATTAATGATGTATTAATCCGAATCCAATACTGACTATGAGAGAATTAGAGTCATGATCATATAAACACTATAAATAAAATTTGTTAGAACAATATTGGACTGACAAACATTAGCTCGAGCAGAAGCCGGACGAAACTGTTTCATCCAGTCAGTATTTAATATTTATGATCATTTTATATATCTTCAAAATATGCACAATTTTAGATTTTGAATGGATTTAATCTTTATATTCAGCTATTCAAACAAATTATTTTCCAATGGTTTGGTGGAGAATAATGCCCTCCCATTTTTTATCATTTCAGTAAGGACAGTAGAATCATTCATTCATCAAAAAGCATAAGGTTTAAAATCGTTTGAATTCTTTATAGCAGACTAGCCGAATGGCCCGGGCAACGCCCGGGTTTTACCCGAGTGCGTATATATTTTAAAAACGTTTTAATTCAAATACTATTCGTTACAATTATAAATTGGCGCCAAGTACAATTTAAGTATTGTACTTTATGTAAAAAAGATTAAATAATTGTGCAAAACGGTATAATATATATATATAATATAATATATATAATATAAGGGTATAATAACGGTATAAAGAAATAATGAGCCTATCGTTCAAATATAAAATAAAATATAATTATAATATATAATATATATGTGTAACATATATGTGCAAAACGGTATAATATATATTTATATAATATAATATAATATAAAATATATAATATAACGGTATAATAACGGTATAAAGAAATAATGAGCCTTTCGTTCAAATATAAAATATAATATAATATATAATATAATATTGTTGGATAACTGAATGCTACGACAGCTAGCGCCACACTGGACCTATCATCATCACAACTGTTTGTTTACCTTCTTCTCTATATTACAATAACTGTTCGCTACCATAACTTTGGTTTTCTTGCTAAATGGATAATAAAGATTATTATCATATAATCCTCAACGTCCTCATGCCTTCCTACAAGCTGTAAGTACCTAAATCTTACAACAATTAGATTATGAGACTGAATATTGCATGAAATTCAACTAACGAGTTAAGACAAAGAAAAAAAGGCTTAGCAAAAATGGCGTCACTCCCGAGCCACGATGTAACCCTAAATAAGCTCGACGGCTATAACTACTCACTATGGTCTTTCAAAATTGAAATGCTCTTGCAAAAGGAAGATCTTTGGGAAGTTGTCACCGAAAATATTCCAGATGAACCTAAAATCGAATGGAAAAAGAAAGACTCAAAAGCTAGAGCTATCATTAATCTAAGCATCGCCGACTCACAAATAGTGCATGTCAAAAACCTACTAACAGCCAAAGCTACCTGAGACACTCTTAAAAATATCTATGAAAGAAAAACACTCTCAGGAAAAATTTATTTGCTAAGGAAACTATACAGCTTAAAACTCGAAGAAGACAAAGACATGCAGCAGCACATCACTACCATGATGGAAATAATTGACAAACTGCGAACCATTGGCGAAACACTAAAAGACTCTTACATCACGATCTCCAATCTCATCACGATGTTGGAATCAAGGCCTGATGACGAGCTAACGCTTGAATTTACCAAGAACAAACTCCTTGATGAACACACACGCAGAGTAGAAAGCTCGAAAGACGAAAGCACCGCATCAAAAGCCTTAAAAAGCCTCCACGGAGCTTCAAGTCAAAGAAGAGAAAAAGAGAAGAAATTCTGTTCTTTCTGCCACAAACCAAACCACTCCAAAGAAGAATGTTGGCACTATCAAAAGCGAAACAACAGCAACAAAGAGTACAAATATGAAAACTTCAGAAGAGGAAACGTACCAAAGTACACAAATCAGTCGAGTGTCACCCAAGAACAATCAACAAATCAGAGAACAACAAAAGGACCTAACCCAAAAGCTCTCAATTGCACTCAACGAGAAGCAAGTGTACACAACTGGTTCGTCGACTCTGGAGCCACATCTCATATGGCGTACGATGAAAGCTTCTTCACTGAACTTAACAGAGAACAAACACAAAATGTTGTGGTTGCTAATGGCAATAAGCTGCAGGTCAAAGGGATAGGACAAGGAGAAATCAAAGTCATCACACCCCAAGGAAAGACTGACACCTTACTTCTCACAAAAGTTCTCTACATCCCGGAACTAACAGACAACCTTCTGTCAGTGAGTGCGGCCACCTCCAACGGATGTAAAGTAACGTTCAACAGAGATTGGTGTACCATCGAAAGAGACAACACAGCCCTCGCGAACGGTATACTTGACAATGGAATGTACCGACTCCACCTGGATGACAACCCCCAAACTCGCACATTCAAAGCAAATGTTGCAAAACAAAACCACTGCAAGAACAAAAATTGCCTCATGCTCTGGCACGACAGACTAGGACACAGAAATATAGAATCAATTAAGAAGATTCGAAATGAGAACCTAGCAAGAGGACTAAGTCTAAATAACTGTTCGCACAGCACATACTGCGTTCAGTGCATTAAAGGAAAACTCACCGAAACCCCATTTCCAAAGAAGACAGAGTACAGAGCAACTGAAACGCTTCAACTTGTCCACAGTGATATCTGCGGTCCATTACCAACTAACTCTCTCAGCGGTAAGAGATACTTCATCACCTTCACTGATGACTACAGCAGATACACGAAGATCTACCTCCTGAAAGGAAAAGACGAAGCCTATGAAAAAATAAAAGACTACGTCATCTCAGCACACACGGAATTTGGAAAAAATATCCAAACCATACGGACAGACAACGGTCGTGAGTACGTAAACCGACAAGTCGAAGATTTCCTGAACCAAAGCGGAATCAAACATCAGCTAACAGTCCCCTACTCACCAGCCCAGAACGGAGTAGCAGAAAGGAAAAATCGATCACTAATGGAGATGACAAGATGCATGCTGTTTGACTCAGGACTCCCACAGTCTCTATGGGCGGAAGCGGTTACCACAGCTAATTACCTACACAACCGAATACCCTCGAAAGCTACAGACAAGACTCCATTTGAACTATGGACCAACAGGAAGCCCAGTCTGAAGCATCTAAAAAGATTCGGATGTAAAGCCTTCGCCTATATTCCCAAGATAAAAAGAAACAAGTTGGATAGCAAAGTTATCGAAGGGATCTTTCTTGGATACGATGATCGAAGCAAAGGATACAGAATCCTGCACGATACAGACAACATCACAATCAGCAGATCCGTAAAATTTATAGAAAAAGAAAATGGGTTTCACCTCGCTTCCACAAAAACAACTTCACCACAAGTACTAAGTACAGATCTAACTTCCTCCAATCATATTGGTAATGCAGAGGAAAGTCAGGAACCAGGAACACAATCCGAAAACCTTGAGGACTCAGAAACCGAGGATTACCTTCAACCCGGTACAAGCACAGGAACACAAGTGGTCACACAAAGAAGATCCACGAGACCAACAAAGGGAATACCTCCCATAAGAAATGACTACATGCTGTACAAAACTGAAGCTCAAGACATTCAGACACCTACCAACTACTCGGAAGTCCTACAATTACCAAAAATAGAAAGAGAAAAATGGCTACAAGCAATGAACGAAGAACTAAATTCTCTTGAGAAGAACAATGTATGGGAACTAACGCCTCTACCTAAGGACAAAAAGATCATAGGATGTAAATGGACCTATAAACAAAAACTCAATTCCAAAGGAGAAATAGAGCGGTACAAAGCCAGACTCGTAGCAAAAGGGTTCAATCAGAAATTTGGCCGAGACTACGAAGAAACCTTTGCACCAATTGTGAAGCATTCTACAATTAGAGCCTTCCTAGCTGCATCAGTCTACAAAGGGATGCAAGTGATCCACCTCGATGTGAAAACAGCGTTCCTACACGGCGACCTAGATAAAGAACTCTACATGGAACTCCCAGAAGGACTCCATACAAAACACACAAACGAAGTCTGCAAACTAAAGAAGGCAATTTACGGTCTAAAACAAGCTGGAAGATCTTGGAACACAAAAATTGCAAGCACTCTAATTAAAAATAACTTCAAACAGAGCATTGTAGACCCATGCCTATTCACCAAGAATGAAGAAAACCATTCCATCTACTTGATTCTATATGTGGATGACATGCTCCTCGCAAGCGATTCCGAGATTATCATCCAAAACACTGTAAAAACTCTCGAAAAAGAATTCGAAATAAAGAACCTTGGAGACCCCACTCAATTCATTGGTATAGAAATCTCAAGGAACAGAGAAGGTGAACTCCTTCTGAGCCAAAAGAATAAAATCCAAAAATTAGTTGAAAGGTACAATCTTCAAGAAGCGAAACCTACTTTCACTCCCATGGAAAGCGGATATCCCGGTATATCTGATGAAAAACTTCTACCAAACAACGTCCAATACCAACAACTGATAGGCTCACTATTGTACCTAAGCGTAGTATCCAGACCAGATATCGCAGCTCCAGTCTGCATACTTAGCAGCAGAAACCAGAATCCTAGAAATTGTGACTGGAATGCAGCAAAAAGAATCGTAAGATATCTAAAAACTACTAAAGAACTCGAGCTACGCATATCTAACCAAAAACCTCCCACGCTGGAAGCATACAGCGATGCCACATGGGCAAGCGACAACACCGACAGAAAATCACTAAGCGGAAATTTGTTCCTACTGGGATCAAACCCCATCTCATGGATGACTGGGAAACAAGGTTGCGTATCTCTCTCATCCACCGAAGCGGAACTTATCTCCGCAGCTGAAGCCTCACAAGAACTGTTATGGCTTCTCGACTTGCTAAAGGATCTCGAACTGGAACAGAAAGCTCCAATCTACTTCCACCAAGACAATCAATCATGTCTCAAGATATGTTCATCCGAAAAAGTGTCTTCTAGAACCAAGCACATCGCAACCAAGATCCATCACCTGAAGGATCTTCAGAAGAAGACAGTGATAAAAATGGTCTACTGCCCAACTGGCGACATGAAGGCGGACATTCTGACCAAGCCGCTACCAAGGCCGACATTTGAGAAGTTACGCTACAACCTCGTGATGTCTCCACATTCATGCCGGGGATTTATTGGATAACTGAATGCTACGACAGCTAGCGCCACACTGGACCTATCATCATCACAACTGTTTGTTTACCTTCTTCTCTATATTACAATAACTGTTCGCTACCATAACTTTGTTTTTCTTGCTAAATGGATAATAAAGATTATTATCATATAATCCTCAACGTCCTCATGCCTTCCTACAAGCTGTAAGTACCTAAATCTTACAACAAATATATAATAATATAAATAATTATATAAAATATAATCTATATTAATAAAATGGAAATTTCATAAGTGCTGTTCACTAAAAACTTTCGTTACAATGCATCAATTTCGACCAAATTTTCAACATTTATGTAAAACGAGATGGAGCAGGTTTTGCTTAACATCAAAATATTTTTCCTAACTTTAACATGCGTAACTTCGCTGTTATCGATTGAATACAAAAAAAAATCAACAGAGATAATTTTATTTATATAAATACAAAAAAAAAATTCAGCAATTCATTCAACTCAATCTAAAAAAATATTCAAAACAAGCAATTTTAAGATAACACCATATGTAAAACAGTCGGCCAAGAAAACAACAACGATATTACATCTTTCTCACATATTCACACACAATCTTGATTAATAATTAAAACTAATCTTTAACATTGTTTATTATACTTCATAATATATAATATTCGTTAGGCAAACTTTCACTCGGATAAAACCCGGGCGAAGCTGGGTACACATCCGCTAGTATATAATATAATACAATAAAATATAAATGAGATACTAAAAATTAAATTTCTATTTAATGAATTATATATTTTATTCTTATAAAGATTATCGATTAAAGGTACTTATATATATTTAAAGGTTCTCATAAAGGTTACCGATTTAAAAGTTTATTTTATTTTATTTAAAGAAATATATTTTCATTTAAGTATTGTTATTTATTTTAAAAGATTAAGTAATTGTGCAAAACGATAATTGCCTTAAAAAGAAATTGCCTTAAAAATAAGAAACATTCGCGGTGATTTTGTCTTGCATTAGTTTATACAATTATTATATATATTGGCATCATATATTAACTTTATGAACGGAAAAATATGTCCAGGGTAGCCTAGTGGTCATGGCATCTGCTCGGTAAGCGGAAGGTCGTGGGTTCGATTCTCATCCCTTGACACTTTTTTTATTTTATCCATTCTGACCAAAATCTATCCGTGAACTTCACACAGTGAACTTCACACAGACAGAATAAGGCAATTATATAAGTAGATGTTACGCTAATGCACCATATTAACCTATACAAGGCTGTATCGAAGGTCTGTTCCCATAAATAAGATTTTAATACACATTAAATCATATATAAACAAAAATATTTATTCATTGAAGTAGAGACCGTCATTTAAAATAGCAGTCAGCCATCTTTCCCCAGGTTGTCAATTTGCTGAGGATACCATTCTCGGTGTTTGGAGTAAAAAAAGTCACGACGGGCAGTTTCGAGAAAGTTTCAAAGTGTTTTCCCTTAGAGATATAGCCATGGACTGAAATAATAAATAATCAGATAGTGCTTTATCAGGGCTATAAGCATGGTGAGGTAGAACTTAAATACCCTCGAAATTGATTAAATTTATTAACATCCTATAATGCGATATCCCAAACTCAGGGATATTTGGTTCAATACATTTTTTACATCATAACAAATTGTCTATATACAAGCTTATACTATTCAATTAACTTACATAATTATCCAAATAAAATTGGTCGAGGAGAAAAAGACAAACATACAACAGCAATTCCCTCAAAATTCCCTCTAAATACTTTATTTTATTTGTTGTTAACCACAAGCTCGATGAGTTGAAGTGTTGTCATGTTGCAGGAGTACTCTCATTTGGTTGATCAAAGCAGGGTTTCGAGACTTTTAAACCTCATATACTCGGCTGAGTTGTTCTGAGTAGAGATCAGCATTAACTGTACGACAACCATGAACAAGTTTGTAGTGTACAATACCATCGATGGTCCTGCAAACAGACAACATCACTTTATGACCAAAGCGATCATTCTAAACTACACGTTTAGCCTCTTGATCTCAGGGTACCCTTTGCCTTCTTGTTTTGAAGTTGAAAAGATAGTTCCACTTTTCATCCCAATTACAAGCGACTTCCAAACCGTAGAATTTGCAGATTTTCTAACAATCGTTTACAGCTATAGACTTTCATCTAGGACTGGGCTATAGTGAGGCCGTTGGAATCTTAGATGTTTGATAATAAAGTACAGCTGGGGTAGAGTTCGGTTGATCATATCTTTGGATGGTTCAAGTCTGGCTGACATTTAACGCGTAGATTGTTGTGGGTTGTCCACCACTAGAAATTGTAGGGTTTTAATATCCGTCTAATGTGGTTATCCCATTCGAGATGTGTCCTCAGGGCTGATGTCTCTTTCTCTAAATCTCTTGAAACATTTGAAGCTGTTCTTCTTTTGCTATTCCTTTTAACTTCGCATATGTATTTTGCCGCCATATTTGCACTTAGTATTTTTTTTCGAAAAGAAGCGCAATAGTACTCGTATATTTTTGTCACCCATTCTTTAGCTCTCTACTAGAATACTGAAATGTTATTCTGAATCCAATTGGGGATTATTTCAATCACATGGGCACTCTCATCGACCTTGGGATCGAACCTTTATTTATTTAAACCAAATTTATAATTGTATATATTTGTATAATTTGGTTTTATAATGAGCTTCCGCTTTAAGAAGGAACTTTTGATATAGCCTTGTTTAATGTTTTATTCTTAGTTTTTAAAAGTTATTTTTAAAACTGATCTTCATTCTGGATATTATAAGCTAACAAACGTGTAAAGTCCATACAATTAATATAAAAATTATTTCCATATACTTCACCAAACCACATCGTGAGAAATCCTTCAAATAGAAACTGAGAAGCTGAAGGTTAGATGCAATAAATATAAATAGCTGGTTAATTAAACTGACTTTCTAAATAAACATTAATTTCTATATTTGCTTTACTTTACTCATATTTGCCTAATTTTATACAAATTTTGTTTGCTTTTAACTTAGCCGCCAATTTCAGCCTTTTAAAAGATTGATCATATATATTAGAGGTGTCACTATTGCTTTGAAAAGGCGTTTATATAAAAAATACTATGGGAATAATTTTTGCAACTACATAACCAGTGTAGTGATCAGAGTGTTTTGGGTTCAGCCCCCACGCCGTCTACGCTATCCCTGACGGCGTGGCCTGTCCCAGCTGGATGACCAGCTACGACCCCGACCAGCTGGAAGGGTGGGTACTCTTATTTTTGTCTATTTTATTCTTTATGTAAATGTAAATTTATTTATGTAAACATATATATAAATATTAGTAAAACCGGTCAACTGATGTTGCTACCTTGAATTGTCGCCAGGCCTTACTTTGGAAACCACCGCTCAACAAATTATTCAGGCCAAATTCTTTTTGTGAAGAGCAGCAGAAACATTTTAAAACTTTTTATTTGCTCATTTATTTTATTTTGAAAATAAAAGTGCCCTCGACATGTATATTCGTTTGGCTTCTCACCTTCATCAGTGTGTATGCGCTAATGTTCTAAAATGGTTTCCACCACATACAGAAAGTTTCTATAAGTACTATGGTGTGTTCCAGGGACTTCGGCCGGGTGTATTTTATCCCGGAAGGAGTGGCCGCCCCTTCGTGGGCCGTCTACTACGAGCCATGGCAGCTCAGGGAGTAAGTTGCTGACATCCATTGACTCTCTAAGAAACCATTCTTTGTTAGAAGGATCTTTATTTTAGATATGAAAATACGAAATATTTCTAGGCCTCAGCATGTTTCCAAACAATTTTATTGAGGCTTTCGAAATGTTCATTGGGGGACTTCATGTTGTGTGTATGCGTGTGTTAATAAACTATTTATTAAAAAACACTTAATTCAGATTAAACCAGTTTAATTACATGAGTTAACGTTGTATTTAGTGTTGAAATGTGTTGGGTACAGTAGTACTGGGGTCCCACAGGACATTAGCTACATCTACTGTCGAACCGCTTCTACTCAAAGGTGTCAGCACTGCGAAGAACTTCAGTGCTGGAATTAATTACTGTAACACTTTGTTATAACACTATATCTTTCCACCCTATAAAAGGACTGGAAGCTATTTCTTATTAAGATTTGATTTCGCTTTCTTTGAATTTTTAGAAATTTTATATGTCAAGTGCTCAATTTGTAGGTTCTTAGAAATTACAGGATATCGGAATTTCTTAAATAGATGACTATTTCGAAGCACTATATGCATTACTTCTTTTACTCCTTCTTGAAAACTTCCCCCAGCACTATCAAGGCATTTCTTTCCAAAGCCATCTTCAATAGGTCGAGCAAACACTATCAATTAGAGAGAAATAGAGCAGCCATTGATATATGTAACAGGGATGTGGTATAAGGATGGCCACGACTCCAGAATTGTGATATAATGGAATTCAAATATAAAGTTATTAAATAGAATATGATCATTGAAAACATCAGTCCAGTACATAGGCTAATTATCGACCATTTGGAATATTGGTGGAAGTGAGTAGATATTAACGCAGGTTATCGCGTGTTCCAGTTTTCCTGAGGAGTGGGACTGCCCGGCTCCCAGCGAGAAGGTCCCCCGGTCCTCCGTCTTCGGAGGGAGGGACCGCGAGGTGAACCTCGAGGAGGAGGAGGTGGAACTCCAGTAAGTAGCCGTTTCATTTAATTTGGACTTAGTGAAATAAATGTTCTCAGCCACCTGCACATTAGAGAAGATATTTTAATAAATAACTTATTTTAGAAGTCATTCAAATTTACATCAGTTAGAATCTGCCAATAAGCAGAAGTAATAGAACGAACCACACTAGCAAACTTCATTAAGTGATTAACTTCAGAAGTTTTATCATTTGCGTGATGTGCAGGAGGGCTATTTTGGCCTCTCTGGAGTCCGCCTGAAGAGAAGGAGCCAAGCGCCCCCACAAGGCTCCAGGCGGGAAGAACCGCGAGTTGAACCTCGAGGTGGAGGAGATGGCGCTCCAGTAAGTAGCTGTTTCATTTGACTTGGAGTTAGTAAAATACATGTTTTCATAACCCTGCACTTTAGATAATATATTTTAATAATGAAGTGATTTTTAGATGTTATCATTTTTTTAGTGAGTCAAAACTACCATTAAGCAGATATAAGAGAATGAACCACACTAGCAAACCTTACTACTTGCTTTTCTCCAGAAATATTAATGATTTGCGTGATGTGCAGGAATACTATTTGGGCCTCTTTGGAGTACGCCTAAAGAGCCGGCGCCAAGCGCCATCTTAAGGCTCCAGCATGTTTCAAGCCTCAAGTCCCTGGATTATCCTTCCGTCCAAGTTTTGGGAGGATCACTACGAACAACTTCTAGATGTTCCGATGGGACATTGATTATTCTACAAAAATTTTATTTATAATTGAATTGGATACCATCAAAATTCAAAGACACCATCTTAAAATTCTACTGGCTGCAAGTGCGGCGAAAGCGATTTCATTGGAGCACGGAAAGTCAATGGCACTTCTATTCACCTTCGCATCTGTCCTTTAGAAAGTTTAGATGGCCTGCTGAGCTTGGCACGATTACTGGAATGTAAAGTGCGGAATAAAACTGCCACTCCTTCCTAATAATTGGCAAGTTTTTCTAAAGGTTCTGAATCCCTTTGCAAATATCGGATATTAGTTCTCTCCGTCTAGTCTAAACTAGACCCGCTTATCACCAAGTCCTGCTATCTCGAACAGATGGATTTCGAGTCATATTTTAGCTCGATTCACTTTATTCAGAGTCCTGCCTGAATTCTATCCACTGGACTCCTTTACCTGGCTGAACTCAACATTATGTATTGTGAGTCCTGGCTAAACTAGATCTGCTAGACTCCGAGTCCCAGCTTAACCACTAATTCCCAAATCCTGAATGAACACGATATGATTGACTCCGATTTCTGGCTGAACTTGACATGCCTATCTCCAAATTGAAGACCGTATCGACTCGCTGGCCTCTGAAACCTGGCTGAATTCTAACCGCTGATTTTGGAGACCTGTCTGAACTCGATCTGCTAATGACCGAGTTCTGAATGAATTCGATATACTGGAATACGAATCCTGGCTGAATTCGACCTGCTAATCATCGAGTCACTCTAACATGACCAGTGTTTCTCCTAGTCTCTAATGAACGCGACCCGCTATGCTTAGAGTCCAGGCTGAATTTGACCAGCTTCTCTCTGAATCCTGGCTGAATTCTACCCACTGATGGTCTTGTACTTTCAAAACTCGACCCGCTGGTTTCATAGTGCTGAATGAACTCGATCCACTGATCTCCTTGTTCCGGAAGAATTCAATCTGTTGGACTTCGAGTTCTGGCTGCACTAAATCCGCTGGTCTCTGTGTCCTGGCTAAACACGCCCAGCTGGTGTCTGTGTCCTGGCAAAACACGCACAGCTGATCCCTGTCTCCTGGCTGAACACGCCCAGCTGGTCCCTGTGTCCTGGCTAAACACGCCCAGCTGGACCCTGAGTCCTGGCTGAACACGCCCAGCTGGTCTCTGTGTCCTGGCTGAACACGCCCAGCTGATCTCTGTGTCCTGGCTTAAAACGCCAGCTGGTCCCTTGTCCTGGCTGAACAGGCCCAGCTGGTCCCTGTGTCGTGGCTGAACACGCCCAGCTGGTCCCTGTCTCCTGGCTGAACACGCCCAGCTGATCTCTGTGTCCTGGCTGAACACGCCCAGCCTGTCCCTGTGTCCTGGCTGAACACGCCCAGCTGGTCCCTGTGTCCTGGTTGAACACGCCCAGCTGGTCCCTGTTTCGTGGCTGAACACGCCCAGCTGGTCCCTGTGTCGTGGCTGAACACGCCTAGCTGGTCCCTGTGTCGTGGCTGAACACGCCCAGCTGATCTCTGTGTCCTGGTTGGAAACGCCAGCTGGTCCCTGTGTCCTGGCTGAACACGCCCAGCTGGTCACTGTGTCGTGGTTGAACACGTCCAGCTGGTCCCTGTCTCCTGGCTGAACACGCCCAGCTGATCTCTGTGTCCTGGCTCAAAACGCCAGCTGGTCTCTTGTCCTGGCTGAACCACCCAGCTGGTCCCCGTGTCCTGGCTGAACACGCCCAGCTGGTCCCTGTGTCCTGGCTGAACACGCCCAGCTGATCTCTGTGTCCTGGCTGAACACGCTCAGCTGGTCCATGTGTCCTGGCTGAACACGCCCAGCTGGTCCCTGTGTCCTGGTTGAACACGCCCAGCTGGTCCCTGTGTCGTGGCTGAACACGCCCAGCTGGTCCCTGTGTCTTGGCTAACACGCCCAGCTGGTCCCTGTGTCGTCGCTGAACACGGCCAGCTGATCTCTGTGTCCCTGCTGAACACGCCCAGCTGATCTCTGTCTCCTGGCTGAACACGCCCAGCTGGTCCCTGTATCGTGGCTCAACACGCACAGCTGGTCACTGTGTCCTGGCTGAATACACCCAGCTGGTCCCTGTGTCCTGGTTGAACACGCCCAGCTGGTCCCTGTGTCCTGGCTGAACACGCCCAGTTGGTCACTGTGTCCTGGCTGAACACACCCAGCTGGTCTCTGTCTCCTGACTGAACACGCCCAGCTGGTCCCTGTGTCCTGGCTGAACACGCCCAGCTGGTCTCTGTGTCGTGGCTGAACACGCCCAGCTGATCTCTGAGTCCTGACTGTAATTTACCGTTGGTGCACGAAACCTGTCTGAACCCGATTAGCCGATCTCTGAGTCCTGAATCGATATTATGGACACAAATTCCTCGGTTAACCTGACCTGCTGTTCTCCAATTCAAGGTCTGTCTTGACGCGCTGGTCTCCGAGTAATGGCTGAACTCGATCCGCTGTATTTCGAGTCCTTACTGAACTACCCTCTGGACTCCGCTTCCTAGCTGATGTCGACCCGCTCATGTTCTTGTCCTTTCTAAACTCGACCCCCCCCCTGGTCTCCAAGTCCTGAATGAAATCGACAGGCTGATTTCCGAGTTCTGAATGAAATCGTTCTGCTGGACTTCGAGTTTTGGCTGAACAAACCCGCTATTCTCTGTGTCCTGGCTGAAATCGATTCACTGGACTATGAGTTCAGGTTAAGTCCTGGCTAATGACGAACCGCTATATTTCGAGTTCTGGATAAACTCGATCCGCTGGACTCTGACCGAGTCCTGACTGAATTCGACTGGCTAAATTCGGAGTCCTGGCTGATCCTGACATATTGATCTCCGAGTCTTTGAGGAACTGACCTGGTAATATTCTATTGTCCTGGCTCTCTTTACTTATCCTTGTGGATTCCGATTCCAGACTGAACTTGACTTGGTGGTCTATGTCCGAGCTGAACTTGACCAGATGGCCTCTGTGTCTTACAGAACTTGTCCTGGAGGTCTCCGAGTCCTGTTTGAACTCGACCTTAGGAAGACGTCGTTCGAATCTTTATTAAGAAAGAATCAGAACCTTGCTTTCTACATCCCTGAACTCTAATTTCAATAAATCTATGAATGTAACTGTAAGAAATAGATTATATCTTATTATATC
>CP092868.1:96099422-96156918 GCA_030710605.1 Cordylochernes scorpioides
TTAATTACATTACATTACCTCCTAGGGCCAATATAAACGTGTATTTACAAACATTTGTCCCAGGAAACAGGACCACAGCAGTCGGCGTTTCCCACATTATATCCATAACGGAAATATATAACATATATAATTATATTTTTGACATATTATAATATTATAATAAAATGAATCTATTTTGATGCAAAAACGATTATTTTTAAAAATAATTCATTTTTCTTCTTCCTCTACTGCAATAATAAATCAATAGGAAGGCTTGGCTATCAGTGCAGTGGTGACCCCTCTCAGCGTTTTCGCCAGTTTAATCTACCATACCACTGTAATATTGCATTGGGATGTTTTGTTTTTATACCGATACTGAAGCTGACCTCTTGGAAAGAGTATGCACATAAGCTTTGATGACAGTAGAAACACATACAAATAATTATACATTTTAACATATGAAACTATTAACCGAATACTTTTATTCCTAAAATAAAATGCACTTCCGACTGTCCTTACTATAATTAAAAATATTGAAAGAACTTGGATCATCAAGAGTGAACCATACCAGAGGTTACGCCAGTTTAATTAACCATACTACCATTTAGAGTCATACTATTGTATTTTATGACCTTCTAAAAAACGTGTTACTAAGAAGAAGGGGATGTCAAAGGACTGGTTGAATAAATATTGATAATAGGATATTTTTTGGATTCAAATGGAAATTAATTTACTTTCTATTAACGTTTGTGATATTTAATGTCGGCACAAAACATATTGTAAATATGTAAATTGGCAACCAGAATTTTTTTTCTTTCTTTTACTTGTCTCAAGTCAGGTATTTCGTTCTCAAATTATTTCTAAAAACATCAGAGATTCTTTCAATTCCTCTTATCGAGTAATTTGTCCTATAAATATCTTACAATCGGTTCATTTAAAACAAATAGTTATTTAGAGTTTTTTATTTTTCTGAATGGTCACAACTGTACCACAGAATCCAAATCAGATAAATTGAAAACCCATCAAAATAATATTAAATATATAAATCCTCAATATTATTTATTCATTATACATTGTGTTTACTTAACTACTGCCCACTACCTTTTTTTATGCACAAAATATGAAAAGTTTAAAGTACTCAATGGTTAACTTAATGTGTTAAGCGTATTTACGCAAATTTGGCCTTAAATAGTCATTTCTTGGTTTATCAAGAAGCCTCTGGGACCAAAAATATTTTTGGTCGCAGTGGTACAGCCTGCTCTTTGAGGGATGATGAAAAGACATTATTAAGAACTTGTTAATAAAAGGTTCAAATTTATTTTAAAATTGTCGTAAATCAGTATTTATAAACAGTCTGAACACACCAAAGTCCTATAGAAATAAAAAAAAACACAGGATTGCCATGAGATCAAGGAAGTTATCTCTGAATTCTAGGGTTAAATTAGAATACTGAGTCCCATCACACATATAACAAGAGAAGACCTGTAGTACATCAAATTGAGCTAATACCAAAGTGGAGTTGAAGCGAAGTTTATCTTTGTATAAGCTCAGTTTGATATAACATAGGTGTCTTGTAGTTTATTTATGTTGTGAGAGAACTGAAGTTTTATAAAATTTTAAGGGAATTCCCTCATATCGAGACTTCAACAATCCAAAAAACCTTAGAGATTTAACCACAAGTTTACGTTACGATAAACAAGCGACATGGATGCGATCCCAAAGCGGTAAATACCTCTTTTAAATCAGCCATACCATATTACTTCGGCAATGTACAACTGCTAGAATTGAGGTGCAAGATTTTAAAATCTAGCCTATAATATTTTCGATATCAATCCAATACCGAAAGAATTCAGAAAATTCCTTTATGTAGAATGTTCATTTCCTACTTGTGTGATGCTTATTTTAGGTTGTGTATATTGAAAAGACATCGAGCTCAAGACAGAGATGGCTGGAGTGTTTTGGATGTAATATGTACAGTGGACAACAACGTTCGATCGTGAATAAAAGAATTGGAATAATTATGAAAAGATGCCCTATAGAGATATATATCTACAAGGTATATGAAATGATATATAGTATTCCTTGTATATTTTATATTATTTGATTTCGAAAAGAAGAAGATTTCTGATTTTATATTTGTCAAATTCTAATAAACATGTCTTTAATTTTGCTTAATTATCCACTATAAATCAATTCTGTATATATTGCTAATGTATATTGAATATTTTCACATATCCGCTCTTTACAACAAATACTTAAGATATTTATTCTAAAGAGCATCACACTAACTATATGCAGAATAAAGAAAGGTGGGTTAAAAACCTCTCAAATGCAATAAGAGCATTGAACTTTGTATTTTCCGGGACAAATGTACCGCGATTATAATTTTGGAAATTATTTTTTTGCAAGAGTTCAAATCAAAATAGCTACTCAAATATATTTTATATATTCTAATTGAATTATTAAAATTCCTTTTAAAAAATATGAAAACCTCAGTATTCTATATATAGAGGCGTTCCTAGATCTGTGAAGGAAAAACAATTCTTTCTGAATATTTCGAGATTGTTTCAATATATTTGTTTAATGTACATCACTCAATATTCATTCTCTGTTGAATAATTTTGAGATCTTAAATTAGGTTACAAACTTTAATTTTTTTGATCAAAATATAATTTGATCTATCAAACCCTTTTAGATAAATTTTATATTTGAAAAACAATGGAAAATAAATTTCTAAGAAAAAATAATTAATCGAAATAGCAACTAGGTGGAAATATTCAATAAAACTTTGATTCATACATTATACACTTTGATAAATGCTCAAAAGTATTTTAAAATATAAATATTATCGTAATTCAAGACATCAAACAAATTTACAAGCACCTTATGATATAACTCATTAAAATTGAGTCTGCTTTTATTGGAACTTTGAAGCAACTTTCATACGCTTCGAAAATGTCCCTTAAATAATTATAATAATTTTTATAATATTTTTATTGTAATAAAAATACATATATTGGATTTAATAAACCTTTTATTTGCCAATATTTCGTTTGGCTGAACGCCAACTTTTGTCAAGGCATTACATTTTGTATGATTGAATAAAAGATTTATTTGTTAAACTTTTGTTTGCTGAGAGAAGGCCATATGCCTTTTTATTATCCGAAGATTTGAATATGGATTTCTCTTTTTTTAGAATTATAATAATGATATTATCTATATATATATATATATATTTGAGAGGGCGTTTATTAATCATTTACCGAATTGAGGTCTCAGTTTGAAATATCACTGAACTTATTAAAAATGTCAAAATGTTTACCTTCTTGAAAAATAATTTTCTGTGACGAATAAATTATTTACTCTCAGCACAAAGTTTTATTCAGAAGACTTCTTTATATCCTAATACCTCTATAAAGAATATTGCAGATAATCAAAAAATGATGTTTTATAGATTGAGAAATGTTTCTCAATATCCCCATGTGTTAAAATGAGTAATAACGAGAATAATCTTGGATTTATGACGACTTTGCTTAGACTTATTGAAGAAACTGATTCCAAGAAGGTTAATCAAACATTATATTTATTGATTTACAAGAGAGAGAACAAAATAACATAGAAACTTATAACATGTGTTGGGTGGACTTTTGAATTTTTCTGGGGTCGGACTTCTTTATAAATCTTATATATATAGTTCTGGGTTAATTCTACGTCTTTCTATTGATGCTATAATTGTCTATTATTGAGTCCCAAATTTCAAGGAACAATATTTCTTATATTGTAGGGAGGTCACGGTGTATTATTTCACTGTTGATCCAGTCTGGTATATGATTGTTTATGATAGAGTGCTCGACTAGTCTTCTTTTTCTTTCTTAACTTCATCATGACTGGATGAAGTAGAATGGGTCTGCCATTGTCATTAAGACTGGGACTACTACTCAATGGCAGGCCGAATTAGCTCCAAAACAAATGGCCGCCTTTGACATGAGGAACAGTCTCCTTGTGAAGCTGCTCCTAACATGGACTACAAACGCTGCTCATCCTGTATCCCTGAATCAGAAGCTCTTACAGGGTACTATCACCGGGCCAGCTGATCCAGAATTTTTAGAGAGCTGTTACTGCTCCCCCTCCTCCTTTTTCATCCAGGCTTGGGACCGATTAAGTCGGAGTTGCTCGACTAGTAAAGTTAACGGTCTAAAACTCTGTTTGCCCGGCTGCTTCACTCGTTCTTCAAGTGACTTCTCAGTTATATCTATGTATGTATGTGGATGGCAGAATCTCTAGGGGATTTTGTTACCTAAATATCGATTTCTGGGATGGTGATGAGAAGTCGTAGTGTTGTTCTTGACTGCGGTTTCGTAATGGTTTAATATACAATGTGTGTGGCTTGAGGACTTTTGTAAATATCTTATCACCATTGCTGAAGGGAAGAAGACAGAAGCTGTTTTTAGATGGTGTCAGAGGTTTTATTGTAGTTTTGGAATTGTTATAATATCTCTTCATAAATTGTCTGGGTAGACTTTTCTAGTTAGGGGTTGACTAGATTGGATTGTTCATTTCTTTTGGTCCTGTATTCTATTGCATTATAATGCATGAATATGGAGGTTTTTTTTTAAGTTTTGACTAAGGATGAATTTTGACTAATGAAAACGAATATTTCAAAGCTTATAATGGCTCCTGTATTTGAAGGTTTCTGGTAGATACTGGAGTAGATTCGGTGAGCAGTGTTTAGTGCAGTGTTAGTTCGACACCGAAGAATAGCAGTGAGATGTCCTCTTCATTTTCTCCTATCAACTTTAGAAATGGATTTAGGTTCTTTATATACTGGAGTATGAAATTAATATTGGATCTGTCAGCTATGAAAACACACCGTCAATATATCTTATATAAATTGATCTATATAAGAAATCTGTGGTTAAATATCATTTTGTCTATCTGATTCATGATGATATTGGGCCTTTCATGGGGATCCCCAGCAACCTTTTAAAACAAATAATGTTGTAGCTGTGTGATAGACTGGACAGGACGTCATCTATTGGAATAAGTAAAACGATGTTGGACTGTTCTATGAATTCAGAGAGGGCCAGGAATTATACGGGATGGAGGCGTTTAGAGATTCAAAATTAAATAATACCTTTCTCAAATTTCCTGTTACTCAAGTTTTCTCTATTATTTGCATTGCTTCTGTTGAGTTTTAAACTGAATAAGGCAATTTTTTCCATAAAAAATGAAGACATGCTGGACATATGATGCGCAGATCAGCGGGAGAGGCATTGCTGCCAGTGTTGGAGGGAAAGCTCCTAGGGTAGAGATAGAGGGGAAGGAGATGACAGGGATACACAGACAATCTAAAACAATGGACTGGACGACACGAGGAGATGAAGAGGATGGCGGAGAAGTATGGAGAGACCATGTGGCCCACCCTCAGTAGAGGAAGACATTGAAGGAAGGAGATATGGAGAGACCATGTGGCCCACTCTCAGTATAGAGGAAGGCATTGAGAAGGATGAAGTATGGAGAGACCATCACCCAGAGTAGAAGAAGGCACTGAAGGAGGAGGAGGAGGATGCTTTTAAGTGAAGCGGTGGTACAATTGGAAGTGTAGTGACTGTATAAATTTATGAATAGAAAACGGTAAATGAAATTTTCAATGCAATATATTCATATATATATTCATAATGAAATAAGCATCGTTCATTATAGACACTTAAGGTGTTCCCCATTTATAAACCGTCTTTAAAGATTGGGGATGATGAAAATTACATTGCACAAAGACAAGGTGGGGCAGTATTCTACATACTTTTTGACAGCAAATTGACATTTAAATTTTACATAATAACATTTTGTAGGAAATTTTATATTTTAGGTTATATAGAGATATTATGTTGTTTAAAAAATTCCCAAAATAATTAGATACCTTAATTAAACCATGGGACTGTTGCAGACGGTGCTTTTTCAAGCCTAAAAAGATCAGAAGGCGGATTGCGCGCTTGTAAGTATTAATTTTTTTTGTCCATATATTACCAATTAGGCAAAAGTTGTTTTATTTAGGTGAATTTAGATGGCTATTTGACTGTTTTTAGTTTAAATTACAATAAAATGCAGCCTCAGAGGATGAGTTTCTCACTTTATTTACGTTTTCCCTAGCTTTCATATGCTGCGAACCCTTCTACAGGACCATACAACGAAATGAATCTCAATTTTATAAATTGCTCTTTATATCTTATAAATTATTTGCATATCTCAGAAGTGCTAAGAAAACCATTTAACATCGTATTTGTTTGTGTAATATAATTAGAATTAATTTTTCTTTTTACATGCAGTTCTTAGTTTCTCTAACTAGTAACTCGTTTGGCATTTGTAGCTATGAAGTAGGCCCATTTGATTAATTGATCACACTTGTAAAGTTGAACTTGTACAAAATAGGGGGGGGGACATTGAGGCAATTTTCCAGCTCTGAGCGGGTATCGAGACCATAAAACGATAGTTCACCACCTTCATCGTCAATTATCTTGTGTAGAAATTCCAGAGTACTTTCACACAGCCCTGCCATCTCTAAACTGCTGAAGAGATCTCTATATTTTCAAATTTAATTGCTAGTTCTCTATCAAATTTGAAACAAATAAATCTTTTTGGAAATTGTAGCAATATAATTTATATATTTAATTGACTACTCTCTATAAAAGGTTTATTTTAAAATTTATTATACACTGCGTGACATTGAAAATGGAACACCAAGAAATAGTGGCCAGAAAGTGATTAAACTCGGCAGACAGAGAGAGACAGGGACGAACAATAAGTGATCTTTATTTCAAAATGATAGTCATAATACAGAGCGAGAACGGCGTCGGCTTAGTTGCAAGTAGGACCACCGCGGACGGCGATGCACGCAGCAACACGTCTAGGTAGAGAGTCAATCAGAGTACGGATGGCGTCCTGAGGGATGGCTCTCCATTCCCTCTCAACCATTTGCCACAGTTCGTCTTCTGAACGCGGCTGTGGCAAGGCATGCAAACGGCGTCCAATGATGTCCCAGACGTGCTCGATTGGTGAGAGATCAGGAGAGTACGGTGGCCAGGGAAGCATCTGTACATCTTGCAGAGCTTGTTGGCTAATGCGAGCAGTGTGCGGTCGGGCGTTATCCTGCTGATAAAGGGCATTGGGTACCCCCTGAAGGTAGGGGAGTGTCACCGGTCGCAGAACATCATCAACGTATCGTTGGGCCGTCATAGTGCCCTGAATACGAAGTAAAGGTGACCTGGAATCATACGCGATTGCGCCCCAAACCATGATTCCACGTTGTCGCAAGGTGGGGCGTTCCACAATTGCTGCCGGATTGGACCTTTCTCCACGTCGACGCCACACGCGTGCACGGTGACTATCACTGGACAAGCAGAAACGCGACTCATCTGAGAACACGACCCTGTGCCATTCCGTCATCCACGTCGATCTAGCCCGGCACCATTCCAAACGTTGGCGCCTATTCGGTGGGGTCAATGGCAGTCTTCTTAGCGGACGGCATGAGTGCAAGCCATTAGCAACCAATCGACGGGAAATGGTTCTGGTCGAGATGGAATGATCTAGGGTGTCTTGCACATGTTGCAGGATGGCGGTACAAATGGCATGTGGGGCCGCCACTGCTTGTCGAAGGATACGCCGATCCACACGTGCTGACGTCACTCTGGTTGCACCGACATTCCTATTAATTGCCACATTTCCTTGTTCCAACCATCTTCTCCACAGTCGGTGCACCGTGGACGCACCAAGGTGTGTATCAGCTGCGATTTGACGTATGGACCAACCTGCCCTTTTCAGTCCGATCACCATGCCCCTCGTAAAAGCGTCTGTCTGCTTGAACTGCCTCCGTTTATGATGACCTGGCATTCTCTGTTATTACACGTGTCTTTTGACACAAGAACAAAATTTCTACAATGATTTTCCTTGAAGAAATAACGACACGAATACTGTCCTTTCTGCAAGTTCGTGTGCGCACGAGAGCTGCGCATTTTACATCATTTGCATAACTCGGTTAGGCGCGTCCACCCTGAAATTTGCATAATTTTCTGGCCACTATTTCTTGGTGTTCCATTTTCAATGTCAAGCTATCGAGTTTAAGAACTCTTCGACGGGTATTCCTTCTAAATATGAGGTTGTCCCAATAGTTCCTAAACATATTATGATTATGATATATTTTGCAAGTGTTAACGAACTTTTGGGACAACCTTGTACATACATCCATTCAGAATAAAATAGACATTTGTTAATATATTCAGATGAAATGCCTGTTGAAGAGAGAGAGTTCTTAAACTCGAAAGCTTGCTATATATAATAAATTTTGGAAGAAACCTTTTTTGGAGAGTAATCAATTGATTATTTAAATTATTTTGTCACAATGTGTTTATTTACATATATCATTGAATATTATCTTCACAGAACTTACTGCAAAGACAAAGACTTTTATCAAGGTCTGTAGAGATAATATTTGATGAAATATGTAAAAAAATAAACATTGTGTGTCAAAAAATAATGGTTACAAATTTTATAGATCTCTATATATTCTATTATAATAAAGATACTTTATAAATGAAATAAGACTTTTTTAAATGTGATAAGAAAAAGAACATACAATTTTGATGATAAATATTTTGATATATGATGTTCTATATAGTGTGAGGCCGTGAAATATATTACAAATGGTTTAAACAGTTCTCATTTGTATAGTGGAACTTGGATAATTCATAGCCCAAGGGACAAAAAAATATTCGATTTATCCAAAATATCGAATTGAAACGTTTTGAATAAAAGTCTTAACAAAATAAAACCTTATATTTTCGATCAATTCCTTTATTAAGAATAACATTAGTAAATTCATATTTTTACCGTATATTTAGATTATATGCAATAATTGGGTGTATATATACAATATAAAAAGCTCAAAACTGAATTATTAATGTACATGAATTAATGAAATATCCCGAGGAAATTCTAAGGACCAAGATAAAGGTTCAAATTAAAGACGTTTTCAAATGAAAGAGTTCGAATTATCCAAGTTCTACTGTAGTTGTTTATATTTGATAATAGTATCTGGCCTGTAAGTTATAAGAATTAAGAGATTTTCGACACTTCCACAGGCCCAGGAGAACAATAGAGAAGAAGGTCAAAGATCTAGTGGGCAGTATTCATACAGATTGGGACAATACATCCACTATCTACAGGGGTAACTCGCACCAAGGAAGTTCCTGGAGGCCACAGCATCAATGAAGGACCCAGTTAGTGTGAATAGATATCAATAAATCCCCGAACCTTATCTGTCTCTTTTAACCTAATTTTTTCTCTAATAATCTCAGTCAACTTTATTTGTTTTTATTTTTCATTGCTTCAAATTTTGTTCATAATACCTTATTAAACATACTGCATTACTACTTTTACAGAAGCCTCCAATTTTCATATAATTTATTTTTAATTTTTGAATGTATTATTATCATTAATTATTTTTGACCAATGACAAAGTTGTTTTCATGTGATCTACAAGAATTTGTAAATTAAATGTACTGTGCAATAAATTGATAAAGAGGGAGCAATCTCTTGAAATATATTTTAAGAAAAATATTGATTTTTTTCTTTACAGATCCAGGTATGCCCTTTTATATAAAGTATTCAGACAGTTGGAAGTATTAATATTTTCAGTTATTTGCCTATTTACTCTGTGAATATATTTGAGTAATTCTATCTCTATCCCAACGCGACAATACCACCAGGTAAAAATAATAATAAATAAAAATAGATTTTTTAAAGTATTTATTTAAATGCACTAAAGAGTATAAAAAAATAAAATATTTTATCTTCTGTCATTGAGCAATTAGATGTATCTGAGTGAAAATAAAAGCGGCAGGGGACGATAATCAAGAATTTCGAACCTAATGTGATTTAATATGTAGCAACCAATTAGCGGTTTTTATAAGTGTTTGCTATATTTTTACCTCTTCTCTAAATATGATCGTCCCCCGCCGCTTTTATTTTCACTCAGATAGATCTAATTGCACAATGACAGGGTATAAATATTTTATTTTTTCCTTTTTAGTGCATTTTAAAAAAAAGCTTTATTGAAAAATGTATTTTTATTTATTAATTATTTAGTTAGTTTTTAGTCATGAATTTGCAAAACTTATAATCAAAGGTTCACTGGGGATTAGGCCTTAAATAGGCGAAAGCCTGCTCGCGGCGTATTGGTAAATATAGAAATACTAGCCGAATGACCCGGGCAACGCCCGGGGTTTACCCGATTAAATGCTTTTATTCAAATACTATTTGTTACAATTATAAATTGGCGCCGTGGATATCATTCTTGTGAAACGTCCCGCTCCAAACTTTGTGTCTGAGAAGCGATATTTTTATGAAGAGATGATCTGGCTTTGTGTCTTCTGCTCGAATGAATGTTTTTCTGCTAGAATTTTGTTCCTGCATACTAAAAATGAACTGGCTTCACCCGTGGTCTCTGCCTTTTGGAATTTTTCCGGATATAATTTTGTATCTGATAATCAAATATGATACAGCAATATTGTCATCATCATTTTCTGAATAAAAAACAACTACTTTTTTTTCCCAGAACCTGTCAATTTATTTTTCTTGACTAAAAATGCGACAAATATCTCTTCCATATTTTTCTCTATGTCCTGTTAAAACACGTTTTACATGTCCATTAGGTCAGCTGATATTACCTCCCATCTTCACCGCTAGAGGCGCTGCTTGCGAGTGAAAGGGCAAATTTGCCACGCAATTTGCAAATAACTTGTATACATACTTGTATACTTGTGTAAATAGACCAAAAATCTGTACATAGACAGGAAAAGTACATATATTTCAATAATATAAATGAGTTTTAAAAATTGTAAAAAAAAAAAATGCATCGGCCGGGAATCGAACCCGGGGCGCCCGCGTGGCTGGCGCGCATTCTACCACTGAACCAAAAGCAAACGGTGACAGAATTAAGAAAGAGTTGTACATGACGCTGATAACTGTATATATTAATAGAAATTTGTTCATTCCCGGCCATTCCGAACCCCCAGAAGTCTGAAAATTTGTACACTTGCATTGTTCATTGGACTGAGTTAGTGTTAAAATATTCATATTCCTAAGTGATCTGGAAAGCATATTAAAATAAAATTGAAAATTTTGAAAGGCAATTTGAAAACTTGTCCGTTCCTGACCATTCTGACAACCGCGAAGTCTGAAAATTTGTCGACTTACATTGTCATCAGGTCCTAACAAGTGTACAAAATTTGATATTTCTACGTGCTTTAGAAGTATACTAAAAATCGATTTTAAGATTTGTGGACAGACAGATGGACATGGAGGCAAGTTAAATAAAAGCTTTTGAAAAGAACATGGCGTGGTGGTGTTTCCAGTTTTGCGCGGTGCTGGCCCGGATGTGTCCGGAGCCAGCCGGAGGAGGAGGAGGACAGGTGAGTCTTCCCAACCTTCTACTTCTAATTGGCTAAGATTACACGAGATATAAGATGAGACAAAACAAACGTAAATGTAAATTGGTTCCAGGTTCCAGGAGAAAACAGACCAGCTAAAAGATGTGATTGGCTAAAGTAAAAGAAGGAATAATTTTATTTAAAATAAGTCTGCCGTGAAAAAACGATTTACCGCTAGTTTTCAAAGTTGGAAATCTAATTCTAGGATGGTCATTTGTGTGGCTCTATAAATGAAGCTGTAAACATATACACAAAAATAACTTTATTAGGGATCAAGCCCCATACAGGATTCTCCCAGTATAGCAATGGTTTTAATTGAACATAAATCAAGTACTATATACAATTCAATATTTACATGAGCCCAAAAAAAGGGAAAACTATTTCTGTAAACATATAAAAAATAATAATATATAGGCTGAAGATAAAATAAGTAACTTAATAAAGATACGACATGCCGTTACAGCGCCGCGATACTGAAAGATAATAAAATATGAAATAGCAATTGATCCTAACACGTTCCAAAGTTTTGAAGAAAAGTAAATATATGTTATCGTGTTGGATAATAATGTACATTTTAAAATTTATTCGAATTATTACAAATTTAAGGTTTATTTTTCAATTCACAATAAGAATAAGGGTTTTCAAAATGATAAATAAATATGGTCTGGTCTTGAAATTAATGCGATATGATTTCGATTTGGAATATGTACCGGGCAAATTAATTCACACCGCAGATACCTTTTCTAGAGATTCAAGTTCAGGAGAAATAATCGACACCTTAGATCTGGATCTCCATAATACCATTATGACTCTAAATATCAAGGTGATCACTAAATGATGCCACGAAAACATCATAGATATGGAGTTTGATGAGGAAAGATAAAATTAAGGGATTATATACTATATTGGTAGCTTATTCATGTAAAAATGTGTGTAATATGCTATTAGGCCCTACCTGCATTGTAAAAAAAAACTATTTATATGGAAATTTCTTATTTTTGTAGACATCTATTGGCCTGGATTGGATCAACAAATAGTAGAAATGGTTTAAAGGGGTAGAATTGGTCAGGAACAACAATCTGCGCAAAGGAAAGAACCACTTCACCAAATAGAAGATTAGTCTTGTAAAGTGGCTATTGACTTCTTATATCTATATAAATTTGTCAATTTCGTTCTATCCAGAATTCTTAAATTTTGTCTTGCCCAATGAAGAGCCTCAGATGTCTCCATGCATCTCTATCACAGCAGTCGCGATGTCCTCAATCTTGGGTGTGTAAAGCTGCTGTTCTGGGTCCATGTCATTTTTCAGTTATTGCTGTTGTCGTGTTCAATGAAGAGCCTCATATGTCTCCATGTATCTATATCACAGCAGTAACGATGTCCTCTATCATAATAGTAGTTAACACTGAATTGAGAGAGTACACAAAAATCGGACTTCTATGTTTTATAATAAATATTGCCACGTTTTTATTTTTAAAACGCTAATTTTAGTTTAGTAAAACCTTATTTTTAAAGTTTATTATTTTAAAAGTGAAATGTTTGTTAATGGAATAGACATTTTGCCTAAACTCATTTATTGCTGCTTTCTTTTACAAGCCATTTGTTTATGTATCTTTTTACATATCGTTTTTATTGAGTTTTTACTAATTTAGTATGTACATCATTGACTTTTGATGAATGAGAAAAAGAAATTGAAAATAAACATATGAAAAATTAAAATAACATTTTAAAGGAAATTATGTACAATTGAAAATTGTTTCTGTAACGTCTCATATTCCCCTTCTTGAAGCATTTATTCTCGGGTAATAAATGGTCGAAGTTGAGATATGTGAACGCGTCTTGCTTGCTTTTGGTCTTTCAGAGAGATATCGTAGGTTACATCAGATATCTTTTTTTGAATGACAAATGGTCCTTCATATTTTGGTGATGTCTTGATGAGACGAGGGTCGTTGAAGGCAATTTTTCTTATGACTAAGTCTCCTTCTTTAAAGACATACTTGGGGTGATGGCTATCGTGTTTAATCTTCCACTTACTTCTACTTTGTTCTGTCCGCAGGCTAGCTTTCTTCCTGGCTTCTTCAATTGTAATTGGAGTTTGGTCGGCAAATTCGGGTACATTACCGATTCCATACATTAAGAAAAGCGGTGAAAAACCAGTCACGTCATGTGGTGTGGAATTATAATTTTTGACAACTTGCGGTAACAATGTGCTCCATTTACATCTAGGTTTCTCTAGAACAGCTATTCTCAGTTTTGTCATTATCGTATCATTTAATTTCTCACAAATGCCATTGCACTGAGGATGATAAGGCGAAGTATATGTGTGTTTAATTCCTTGTAAAGAAAGAAATTTGTTGAACTCTTTTGATATAAAATTTTTGCCATTATCTGTTAAGATAGTATTGATCGAATTAACAGATTTGATTATCTTATCAAGACATTGAGTGACAGCTTGAGCAGTGTTTGTTATTGTGGGATATGCCCATAGATAACGAGTTGCGTGATCAACAAAAACTTGAATGAATTTATGCTTTGTGTTAGCTGCTGCTGTTCCCAGTACAATAGTGTCACAACCGATCATTTGTAATGGTTGGATATTTGACGTTGGAGTGATCATTTCTCCTAAAGTTGGTTCATGTCTGACCTTCACTAGTTGACAAGATTTACAAGATCGAACATAATTCTTGATATCAGTTGTTATTCCTTTCCACCAATAACATTGAGTTATAAGTTTGCATGTTTTGGTTATTGATGGGTGACTCAATGAATCGTGATATTCTTCCAATATTTTTTTGGTAAGCGAGTTTGGGACAACTGCTTTAAAAACTCCTTTTTGTTTGATCATTACCACACCGTCGTGAGTGTGGGAATTTTTCAAGAAACTCAAATCTGAATTTTGTTGGTGTTCTTGAAGTTCTTGAGTTGCAATGTTAACAACTGGGAGTCTTGATAAGGCGTCAACATGAGTTTGTTGCTTTCCAGAACGATGAACGATGTTACATGATTTCGAGGATAAACTAAGAATCCATCTAAAATACTTAGGTTTCGGTTTCTTCATGGTGAAAAGCCATTGGAGCGCCGCATGATCAGTGATGATTTCAAATGGTTGGTTTTCTATGTATACATGAAAGTGATCAGTTGCTTGTATTACGGCTAGGCATTCCATCTCATAAGCAGAATAATTCTCTTGGTGTGGTTGCAGTGTTTTGGAGTAATAAGCAATTACATGTTCCTCATTGTCTGGACCAATTTGTGTTAGGATTGCTCCAATTCCATATTTGGAGGCATCTGTATAAACTTTAGAGGGGTAGTCCGGGTTGTAAATAGCAAGGACAGGTTTTGTAGATAGTGCCATTTTAAGTTTAGCGAACGACTCCTCTACTTCCTCATTCCAGATGAAGGGCTGATTCTTCCGAGTGAGTCGAACCAAGGGGAATGAAATTTTAGAAAAGTCCTTCACAAATTTTCTGTAATAATTTGCCAATCCCATGAACTGACGAACTTTCTTTACAGTATCAGGTCTTGGAAAGTCTTGAATAGATTTTACTTTTCCTGGATCAGGTTTTAATTGATTGTGACTGATGATATGTCCGAGGTATTTTACTTCAGTTCTTCCAAAAATACATTTCGACAATTTTAATTTCATGTTGTACTGTCTTAATTTGTCAAAAACTTTACTAAGAAGCTCTATGTGCTCTTGCCATGTTTTCGTGTACACCAATATGTCATCTTGGAAAGAGCAAGTTCCTTTCCATAATAATTCACCTAGAATATGTTGGATTATCCTTTGAAACGTTGAAGCAGCATTTTTTAAACCAAAGGGCATCACTAAAAACTCATAATGACCATCGTTTGTGACGAATGCAGTTTTTTGAATAGATTGCGGGTCCATTTCGATCTGCCAATAACCCCATGCAACATCAAGGGTAGAGAAGAATCTGGATCCATGCAATCGATCAAACATGTCCTGTATGTGAGGTAGGGGTTGCCTGTCATCCAGTGTGATCTCATTTAGACGTCTGTAATCAATGCACATCCTTTTATTTCCATCCTTCTTGGGAACCATAACAACAGGAAATGCCCAAGGAGAATCTGAAGTTCTTATTAACTTGTGTTCGAGAAGTTCTTTAACTTGTTCAGCTATCTCTTCATACTCTTTTAGAGGACGACGATAGGGTCTAAGAGAAATTGGTTGTTCACTTTTCGTGATGATCTTATGTTGTATAGCTACTTTTCCCAAATCAATAGCATGCTGAGAGAATACATTCCTATTGTGTTCAAGTAATTCTTTTAATTCATGTTCTCTTATCTCTTCTAGATGATTTATGAGAATTGGATTTTGTAATCCATCGAATTTGGTGTAAATTGTTTTGTCTCTGACATCTATTAAAAGATTAAAAAGAGATGCAACATCTAATCCGATCAAGAGTAGATATTTAAAGTTCTTCATTACATGGAGAGTTACAGGTTTAATTAGTTTATCTATTCTTACCTTGGTCTGAAGGCTTCCACATGTCCTGGTAACACCATCCGCTTGGCTGATGTGAATGTCTGAATTTGGTTGAAGTTGAAGACGGGTTCGCTTGAACAATCGCCAATTGATTATTGATACTGTTGCTCCAGTATCCACAAATGCTTGCGCAGGAATTCCATTTACTTCAACACTTATGTTGATAAGCTTGAAAGCTCCTTGTGTAGGGGTATTTGTCAAAGTACTTACATTCAACAATTCCGGGGCTCCGCATACTTGTTTAACTGAAGTGTTTTGATTAGGCCTATCCTTTTTATAATTAGGATCATAATGCTCACAATCTGTGACCCAATGTTTAATTTTTATTCCCTTTTTCGAACATATTGGACACCAGAATGGGCAAACATTTTTTCTATTATCATTATTTTTTGTCGCGAGATGTATTTTGTTTTTAGGCTTAAACTGAATTGAAGCCCTATTTTGTTCAATTGAAGCTGCGATATGGAACCATTTCGTGGTGTCAGTTGGCTGTGCAGCCACAATTAAATCTTTCCAATCATTTGGAAGTCCGTCTGTTAATAAATTAATTTTTTCCTCCTTCGTTAGATGGGTTTGATTTAACAGGCGAATTTTATCTTGAAAATAATTTTCAATTGATTCTTTTCTCGTTTTAATCTTCGATGTGATGCTGAGACAATTGGATTTGCGTTGTATGAACCAAATCTTTGAATCAACTTTTCCTTTACAACTTCCCATCTTTTTATTGCAGGATTTGAAATAATCTCGTCTGCATACCATTCAAGTGCTGAATCTGTCAAGTAGTACATAAGATTTTTGATTTTTTCATCTTCTTTTAAAGAATTATTTTCAAAATCATATAATTTGATCCATGACTCAGGCCTAATTGCCGACTTCGAGCCGTTGAATTTTTGCAACCGGTTGTTTGGATTTTCCGCCATTTTTTTTTCGTATCCTTTTCGACTGCGCCAAATTGCCACGTTTTTATTTTTAAAACGCTAATTTTAGTTTAGTAAAACCTTATTTTTAAAGTTTATTATTTTAAAAGTGAAATGTTTGTTAATGAAATAGACATTTTGCCTAAACTCATTTATTGCTGCTTTCTTTTACAAGCCATTTGTTTATGTATCTTTTTACATATCGTTTTTATTGAGTTTTTACTAATTTAGTATGTACATCATTGACTTTTGATGAATGAGAAAAAGAATTTGAAAATAAACATATGAAAAATTAAAATAACATTTTAAAGGAAATTATGTACAATTGAAAATTGTTTCTGTAACGTCTCAATATATTAAAACTTTACAACCAAATTTAAACAAAAATATAAAAATTAGTTCAGTCCTGACCACCCTAATCCCATTTTTAATAGAACTTCAGCTTATTACGCAAGCGAAATGACTGTAATCTTCTTTTTCTTCAATTTGTAACGAATAAATTTACTGCAATATGTTTTACTTTTCAATAATATCATCAAATATTATGTCTAAAGATTTTACTGCAATGATATAAGTTTTTGAATGAGAGAGCTTGGCTCAACAGTATGCCCTCTCATTCAATAACTTATATCATTGCAGTAAGGTCCGAAGTGATAATAATTGATATTATTATTGAAAAGAAACACATTGTAGTAAATTTATTTGTTACAAATATTAACGAATTATGGCAATTGAATTTACAAATTTTCTTTTCCTTTGTTTTAAAAAATATATACAAATTCTCTACTGTATTCCTGACCACCTCGGACACCTAGAAATCTGTAACTTGCAATATCAGTACGAAAGAATTGGTCGATAAAATACCAGACTTCTATATAGTCAGGAACTATATTAAAATTTATCACAAATTTTGAAAGAAATATGAAAATATAGTCCATTCCCAACCACCTAGAATTCTGGAATTTTGTCAACTTGCATTTCTAGCTGTATTGAGCGAATTTAAAATTTTTCAGATTTATTTGTGGTCTGCAAGCATATTGGAAATTTTACAAAATTTGAAAGTAAATATAGAAATCAAAATCCATTAGCGTCCACCCAGAAGTCTGAAATTTTGTCAACTTTCAAAATCATCAGGTTTGATCAATTTTACGAAATTCTTACTTCTAGGTGCTCAGTAAGTATGTACCATTTTTTGCTAGGATTGTGGACAGACAAACATGGAAACAAGTTAAATAAAAGCTTTCAAAAACAGAAGGCCAAATGAAATACAGAGTAGGTGTAGCTACCTTGTGAATTAAACTGGCGAAACCATTAGGAGGGTTCACAACTGAGAAGCCAGACTTTCCATATATTTGTCAATTTCAAGAACCGATTCACTTGTATTCTCTAATTTCTGTATAATTTTTATTTGTTTTTCTCCGAAAAAAAACTCCAAAAATTCAGCCCTTCTAAAGATTGGCCATTTATATTGGATGCTTTTACTGCAGTTATAAAAAGGCGTTTAAAAATACTATGAGAGTAATTTTCAACTACATAACCAGTGTAGTGATCAGAGTGTTTGTATCCAGCAACCACGCCGTCTACGCTGTCCCTGACGGCGTGGCCTGTCCCAGCTGGATGACCAGCTACGACCCCGACCAGCTGGAAGGGTGGGTACTCGGTCTCTCTATATAGACATTTACCTGCTCCACCCTGTCTAGAAGTATATAGGTGCATTTATGATCCCAGTAAAGCCTGTCAACAGATGAGACTACCTTAAATTGTCGCTAGCCATTAGCGGTCGACTTTTAAACCACTTCTTATCAAAAATGTCTTATCTGCAGCGCTCAATCACTGTGATTCCCCATACATCAAATACTCTTTTCACACCAGTCATTTTACATTTATTTCGACAACATAAAAAAATCTATGAAAAATTTCTTCAGAAACATTCTTTTTCACTTATTTTTTTTTTAAATAAGGTTCCCCTTTATAGGTTCTACTTATAAAAAAAATTAAATAAAAATATTATTAGAGCATATTACCAATATTAATTGACGTTTATCAATAAATTTTGAAATCAAATTTGGAGGCTCCGCTGAGATGGCTCATCACTAATTAGCCATGCCCTCACATCTAATATTGTCTAACATTAAAATAAGGTCTGAAAAGATCATTTTTAACAGTTTTTATCATAAAAATAAATACCAAAAATAATTCCAAATCAAGAAAACATCTATTTACTGGTTTTTGGAACGTTGGCTTTCTTCATAGTTGTGCAGGCTGTACCTCAAAACCCACCAAGGTCTTCAAAGAGGCATCTTAAAATCAAAAAATTGGTTTCTAAAGCCAATTTTTCAAAATGAAAATAGGCTTGGGATTGAATTGTATTAGAAATTTCAATGTTCATGTACATAACATCTATTTTCAAGAAAGTTCATGAAGTTTTAAATCGTCAGCTTCTCGATCAGATTATCAAAATGCAGACAATAGAAGCAAAAATGAAAATACATTAGCTGTAGCCGTCTGATACTTGGCCAAACTGTTAGGAAAATTCACCACTGATCAGCCAAGCGCCCAAGTTCTGTGGCTGAGATAAATTATTCTATATCGATTTCCGCCAAATACACGAAGTTTCTATAAGTGCTTTGGTGGGCTGCAGGGACTTCGGCCGGGTGTATTTTATCCCGGAAGGAGTGGCCGCCCCTTCGTGGGCAGTCTACTACGAGCCGTGGCAACTCAGGGAGTAAGTGATCTCTTCCTGATATCTTTTAACTTACTGCAATGGAAATATTAAAGGAGGGGCCTGGCTCATAATTTTTCCATCGCAGTAAGGGCAGTAGAAATTATTTAATTTTCAAAAGAATCATACGTGTCTATAAAAGCCTCGATTTTTCATAACAGATGGCGTGCTAATGCATCATAAAATATGATCTCCCTAATGTTTTCAAACATAAGTTTAGTACTTAAGCTACCATGGTACCATTCCGTTTTGAGAGAAGTAACACGTTCCGGCGTGTTCTCTAGCTTTCCTGAGGAGTGGGACCGCCCGGCTCCCAGCGAGAAGGTCCCACGGTCCTCCGTCTTCGGAGGGAGGGACCGCGAGGTGGACCTGGAGGACGAGGAGGAGGTGGAACTCCAGTAAGTAGCCCTTTCACTCAACTTGGACTTGGTAAAATACGTGTTTTCAACACCCTGCACATTAGAGCAGATATTTTAATAAAAATTTGTTTTAAAAGTCATTCAATTTTTACATCAGTTAGACCCTGCCAATGAGCAGAAGTAATAGAACGAATTGCATTAGTAACTTTATTAAGTGATTAACTTCAGAAATTTTATAATTTTGCGTGATGTGCAGGAGGGCTATTTTGGCCTCTCTGGAGTCCACCTGAAGAGAAGGAGCAAAACGCCCCCACAAGGCTCCAGAAGGGAAAGATCGCGAGGTGGAAGAAGAGCTGGCGCTCCAGTAAGTAGCCGTTTCATTTAACTTGGAGTTAGTAAAATACATGTTTACAACATCCTGCACATTAGATAATATATTTTAATAAGAGGTGAATTAGATGGCATCGATTTTTCAATGAGTCAAAACCTACCAATGAGCAGAAGTGATAGAAAGAAACACAATATAAAACTTTAATAAGTGATTTTTTTCCAGAAATTTCAATTATTTGTATGATGTGCAGGAATTTGGACTCTCTGGAGTCCGCCTGAAGAGCAGGAGCCAAGCGCCCCCACAAGGCTCCAGGAGGTGGGTAGCTGTTTCACTTAACTTGAACTTAGTAAAATACATCTTTTTGACACCCTGCACATTAAGGTAGATATTTTAATAAATAAATTGTTATAGAAGGCATTCAAATTTTTCCATGAGTCAATTCATGCCAGTAAGCAGAGGTAATTAAACAGACCACACACTAGTACAAAAGAAGGCAGTTAGAAGAATTATTTTAGAAATTTTATGCCCCCTTGATTTTATTCAAAAATTTCAATGATTTGCGTGATGTGCAGGAGGGCCATTTTGGCCTCTCTGGAGTCCGCTTAAGAGCTGGAGTCAAGCGCCCCCACAAGGCTCCAGGAAGTTTTCACGCCCGTCCCTTGAATAATCCTTCCGTTCAAGATTTGGGAGGATCACTACGAACAACTTCTAACTGTTCTGATGGGACATTGGGTCATGAACAGTGACTTTATCTTTTATTTGGATTGCATATAGAAGATGCACTCAGACTGCGCATACCGAGCTGTCTTCATCAAAATCCACCGGCTGCAAGTGCGGCGAGAACGGTTTCTTCATGGCACGTATCGTCGATGTCGCAGACTCACCCAGTGTCCGTAAAAGGTATTATATGGCCTGCTGAATCTGGCAATCTGGTTTGAATGGAAAGTAAGAAAATCGTCTTCACACGTTCGTAGCTACTGGCACATTTCCATGGCTCCAGGAAGTTTTCACGCCCGCCCCTTGGATAATCCTTCCGTTCAAGTTTTGAGAGGATCACTACGAACAACTTCTAACTGTTCTGATGGGACATTGGGTCATGAACAGTGACTTTATCTTTTATTTGGATTGCATATAGAAGATGCACTCAGACTGCGCATACCGAGCTGTCTTCATCAAAATCCACCGGCTGCAAGTGCGGCGAGAACGGTTTCTTCATGGCACGTACCATCGATGTCGCAGACTCGCCCAGTGTCCGTAAAAGGTATTAAATGGCCTGCTGGACCTGGCAATCTAATTTGAATGAAAAGTAAGAAAATAGTCTTCACACGTTCGTAGCTACTGGCACATTTTCATGCCAAAGGTTTTTTCTGAACTAAACCTGCTGCTGAGGCTGAACATTTGGTTCAATAATAGAAAATTGGTCCTTCCGATCATGGCTGATTTGGACTTCCTGTACTCTGAGACCTGACTTGATCAAGACATGCTGGACTCATAGTTCTGGCAAAACTCGACCTTGTGGTCTCCGTGACCTGCCTGAACTAGACTTGCTGGACTCAGTTCTGGCAGAACTCGACATTGTGGTCTCCGTGAACTGGCTGAACTAGACCTGCTGGACTCATCGTTCTGGCAGAACTCTACCTTGTGGTCTCCGTGTCCTAGCTGAACTAGACATATTGGACTCATCGTTCTGGCAGAACTCGACATTGTGGTCTCCATGACCTGGCTAAACTAGAATTGCTGGACTCATGGTTCTGGCAGAACTCGACCTTGTGGTCACCGTGACCTGGTTGAACTATATGTGCTGGACTCATCGCTCTGGCAGAACTCGACCTTGTGGTCTCCGTTCCCTGGCTGAACTAGACATGCAGGACTCATCGTTCTGGCAGAACTCGACCTTGTGGTCTCCGTGACCTGGCTAAACTAGACATTATGGACTCATTGTTCAAGCAGAACTCGACCTTGTGATCTCGGTGACCTGGCTGAACTAGATCTGCTGGACTCATTGCTCTGGCAGAACTCGACCTTCTGGTTCCTGTGACCTAGCTGAACTAGACCTGCTGGACTCATTGTTCTGGCAGAACTCGACCTTGTGGTCCCCGAGTCTTGGCTGAAATCGACCCGCTGGTCTCTTATCTTGGCTGATCTCGAACTCTGGTGTTCTCTTATCCTGGCTGAACTAGAACCTCTGGTCTTTTATCCTGGCTGAATTCGACCTGGTGGTCTCTTATCCTGGCTGAACTGTCCCGATGTCCTCTTATCCAAGCTGGACTCGGCCAGCTGTTGTTTGAGGTTTGGCTAAACTCGACCCACTGGTCTCTTTTCCTGGCGGAACTCGACCCGCTGGTCTCTTACCCTGGCTGAACAGACACAGTTGGTCCCGGTGTCCTGGATGAACACGCCCAGCTGGTCCCTGTGTTATGGCTGAACACGCCCAGCTGGTCCCTGTGTCCTGGCTGAACATGCCCAGCTGGTCCGTGTGTCCTGGCTGAACATGCCCAGCTGGTCTGTCTGTCCTGGATGAACACGCCCAGCTGGTTCCTGTGTCCTGGCTGAACACGCCCAGCTGGTTCCTGTGTCCTGGCTGAACACGCCCAACCGGTCTCTGTCTCCTGGATGAACACGCCCAGCTGGTTCCTGTGTCCTGGCTGAACACGCCCAGCTGGTCCGTGTGTCCTGGCTGAACACGCCTAGCTGGTCCCTGTGTCCTGGCTGAACATGCCTAGCTGGTCTGTGTGTCCTGGATGAACACGCCCAGCTGGTTCCTGTCTCCTGGCTGAACACGCCCAGCTGGTTCCTGTGTCCTGGATGAACACGCCCAGCTGGTTCCTGTCTCCTGGCTGAACACGCCCAGCTGGTTCCTGTGTCCTGGCTGAACACGCCCAACCGGTCTCTGTCTCCTGGCTGAACACGCCCAGCTGGTCCCTGTGTCCTGGCTGAACACGCCCAGCCGGTCCTTGTGTCCTGGCTGAACACGCCCAGCTGGTGCCTGTGTCCTGGTTGAACGCGCCCAGCCCGTCCCTGTGTCCTGGTTACACACTCCCAGCTGGTCCCTGTGTCCTGGCTAAACACGCCCAGCCGGTCCTGGTGTCCTGGCTGAACACGCCCAGCTGGTGCCTGTGTCCTGGTTGAACACGCCCAGCCGGTCCTGGTGTCCTGGCTGAACACGCCCAGCTGGTGCCTGTATCCTGGTTGAAAACGCCCAGCTGGTCCCCGTGTCCTGGTTGAACACGCCCAGTTGGTCCCTGTGTCCTGGCTGAACACGCCCATCCGGTCCTTGTGTCCTGGCTGAACACGCCCAGCCGATCCTTGTGTCCTGGCTGAACACGCCCAGCTGGTGCCTGTGTCCTGGTTGAACACGCCCAGCTGGTCCCTGTGTCCTGGCTGAACTCGACCAGCTGGTCTCTGTGTTCTGGCTGGACACAGAACGATTCCTGACTAAATTTGACTGGCTAAATTAAGAGTCCTGGCTGAAACAGTTCATTTGTATAGTGGAACTTGGATAATTCATAGCCCGAGGGACTAAAAAATATTTAATTTATCCAAAATTTCGAATAGAAACGTTTTGAATAAAAGTCTTAACAAAATAAAACCATATATTTTCGATCAATTCCTTTATTAAGAATGACATTAGTAAATTTACATTTTTACCGTATAATTAGATTATATGCAATAATTGGATGTATATATACAATATAAAAAGCTCAAAACTGAATTATTAATGTACATGAATTAATAAAATATCCCGAGGAAATTGTAGGGACCAAGATAAAGGTTCAAATTAAAGACGTTTTCAAATGAAAGAGATCGAATTATCCAAGTTCTACTATAGTTGTTTATATTTGATAATAGAGAGTATCTGGCCTGTAAGTTAGAAGAATTAAGAGATTTTAGACACTTCCACTGGTCTAGGACAAACTATGAAAGGTAAACAAAAAATAAGCCACGAGTAAAATTTACAGAGTAGCAAAATATAAATATGAAAATGACCACTCTGTCAATAAAAATAATAAAATGAATAAATACTTGGTTACAATATAAATAAATCCCCGAACCTTATCTGTCTATTTTAACCTAATATTTTTTCTAATAATCTCAGAAAACGTTATTTGTTTTTATTTTTCATTGCCTCAAATTTTGTTCATAATACCTTATATAACATACTGCATTACTACTTTTACAGAAGCCTTCAATTTTCATATACGTTATTTATTTTAAATTTTGGAATGAATTATTTTTATTATTATTTTTGACCAAAATGACAAAGTTGTTTTCGTGTGATCTACAAGAATTTGAAAATAAAGATTACTGTGCAATAAATTGATAAAGAGGGAGCAATCTCTTGAAATATTTTGAGAAAAAAATTGTTTTTTTTTTACTTTACAGATCCAGGTACGCCCTTTTATATAAAGTATTCAGACAGTTGGAAGTGTTAATATTTTCAGTTATTTGCCTATTTACTCTGTGAATATATTTGAGTAATTCTATCTCTCTCCCAACGCGACAATACCACCAGGTAAAAATAATAATAAATAAAAAAGATTTTTTAGAGTATTTATTTAAATGCACTAAAGAGTAAAAAATTAAAATATTTTATCTTCTGTCATTGAGCAATTAGATATATCTGAGTGAAAATAAAAGCGGCAGGGGACTATCATCAAGAATTTCGACTCTAATGTGATTTAATACACTGCGTGACATTGAAAATGGAAGACCAAGAAATAGTGGCCAGAAAATTATGCAAATTTCAGGGTAGACGCGCCTAACCGAGTTATGCAAATGATGTAAAATGCGCAGCTCTCGTGCGCACATGGAGTAAGATATAAGGGAAGGAACTTGCAGAAAGGACAGTATTCGTGTCGTTATTTCTTAAAGGAAAATCATTGTAGAAATTTTGTTCTTGTGTCAAAAGACACGTGTAATAACAGAGAATGCCAGGTCATCGTAAACGGAGGCAGTTCAAGCAGACAGACGCTTTTACGAGGGGCATGGTGATCGGACTGAAAAGGGCAGGTTGGTCCATACGTCAAATCGCAGCTGATACACACCTTGGTACGTCCACGGTGCACCGACTGTGGAGAAGATGGTTGGAACAAGGAAATGTGGCAATTTATAGGAATGTCGGTGCGACCAGAGTGACGTCAGCACGTGTGGATCGGCGTATCCTTCGACAAGCAGTGTCGGCCCCACAAGCCACTTGTACCGCCATCCTGCAACATGTGCAAGACACTCTAGATCATTCCATCTCGACCAGAACCATTTCCCGTCGATTGGTTGCTAATGGCTTGCACTCATGCCGTCCGCTAAGAAGACTGCCATTGACCCCACCGAATAGGCGCCAACGTTTGGAATGGTGCCGGGCTAGATCGACGTGGATGACGGAATGGTACAGGGTCGTGTTCTCAGATGAGTCGCGTTTCTGCTTGTCCAGTGATAGTCGCCGTGTACGCGTGTGGCGTCGACGTGGAGAAAGGTCCAATCCGGCAGCAATTGTGGAACGCCCCACCGTGCGACAACGTGGAATCATGGTTTGGGGCGCAATCGCGTATGATTCCAGGTCACCTTTACTTCGTATTCAGGGCACTATGACGGCCCAACGATACGTTGATGATGTGCTGCGACCGGTGACACTCCCCTACCTTCAGGGGGTACCCAATGCCCTTTATTAGCAGGATAACGCCCGACCGCACACTGCTCGCATTAGCTAACAAGCTCTGCAAGATGTACAGATGCTTCCCTGGCCACCGTACTCTCCTGATCTCTCACCAATCGAGCACGTCTGGGACATCATTGGACGCCGTTTGCATGCCTTGCCACAGCCGCGTTCAGAAGACGAACTGTGGCAAATGGTTGAGAGGGAATGGAGAGTCATCCCTCAGGACGCCATCCGTATTCTGATTGACTCTCTACCTAGACGTGTTGCTGCGTGCATCGCCGTCCGCGGTGGTCCTACTTGCTACTAAGCCGACGCCTTTCTCGCTCTGTATTATGACTATCATTTTGAAATAAAGATCACTTATTGTTCGTCCCTGTCTCTCTCTGTCTGCCGAGTTTCATCACTTTCTGGCCACTATTTCTTGGTGTTCCATTTTCAAAGTCACGCAGTGTATGTAGCAACTGATTAGTGGTTTTTATAAGTGTTTGCTATATTTTTACCTCTTCTCTAAATATGATCGTCCCCCGCCGCTTTTATTTTCACTCAGATACATCTAATTGCTCAATGACAGGGTATAAATATTTTATTTTTTCCTTTTTAGTGCATTTTAAAAAAGCTTTATTGAAAAATGTATTTTTATTTATTAAATATTTAGTTAGTTTTTAGTCATGAATTTGCAAAACTTATAATCAAAGGTTCACTGGGGATTAGGCCTTGAATAGGCGAAAGCCTGCTCGCGGCGTATTGGTAAATATAGAAATACTAGCCGATGACCCGGGCAACGCCCGGGGTTTACCCGATTAAATGCTTTTATTCAAATACTATTCGTTAAAATTATAAATTGGCGCCGTGGATGTCATTCTTGTATAATATATAAATTAGTTTTAAAAATTGTAAAAAAAAAAAATGCATCGGCCGGGAATCGAACCCGGGCCGCCCGCGTGGCAGGCGAGCATTCTACCACTGAACCACTGATGGTTATGAGAAATGGCCATATTTGGATATTTATTCCATTCACAAAAGCAAACGGTGACAGAATTGATTAAGAAAGGGCAATGCCCGGGTTTTACCAGATTAAATGCTTTTATTCAAATACTATTTGTTACAATTATAAATTGGCGCCGTGGATATCATTCTTGTGAAACGTCCCGCTCCAAACTTTGTGTCTGAGAAGCGATATTTTTATAAAGAGATGATCTGGCTTTGTGTCTTCTGCTCGAATGAATGTTTTTCTGTTAGAATTTTGTTCCTGCATACTAAAAATGAACTGGCTTCACCCGTGGTCTCTGCCTTTTGGAATTTTTCCGGATATAATTTTGTATCTGAAAATCAAATATGATACAGCAATATTGTCATCATCATTTTCTGAATAAAAAACAACTACTTTTTTTCCCCGAACCTGTCAATTTATTTTTCTTGACTAAAAATCCGAAAAATATATTTTCCATATTTTTCTCTATGTCCTGTTAAAACACGTTTTACATGTCCATTAGGTCAGCTGATATTACCTCCCATCTTCACCGCTAGAGGCGCTGCTTGCGAGTGAAAGGGCAAATTTGCCACCGCAATTTGCAAATAACTTGTATACATACTTGTATACTTGTGTAAATAGACCATAAATCTATACATAGACAGGAAAAGCACATATATTTTAATAAAATAAATGAGTTTTAAAAATTGTAAAAAAAAAAAAAATGCATCGGCCGGGAATCGAACCCGGGGCGCCCGCGTGGCAGACGCGCATTCTACCACTGAACCAGAAGCAAACGGTGACAGAATTAAGAAAGAGTTGTGCATGACGCTGATAACTGTATATATTAATAGAAATTTGTTCATTCCCGGCCATTCCGAACCCCCAGAAGTCTGAAAATTTGTACACTTGCATTGTTCATTGGACTGAGTTAGTGTTAAAATATTCATACTCCTAAGTGATCTGGAAAGCATATTAAAATAAAATTTAAAATTTTGAAAGGCAATTTGAAAACTTGTCCGTCTCTGGCCATTCTGACAACCGCGAAGTCTGAAAATTTGTCGACTTACATTGTCATCAGGTCCTAACAAGTGTACAAAATTTGATATTTCTACGTGCTTTAGAAGTATACTAGAAATCGATTTTAAGATTTGTGGACAGACAGATGGACATGGAGGCAAGTTAAATAAAAGCCTTTGAAAAGAACATGGCGTGGTGGTGTTTCCAGTTTTGCGCGGTGCTGGCCCGGATGTGTCCGGAGCCAGCCGGAGGAGGAGAACAGGTGAGTCTTCCCAACCTTCTACTTCTAATTGGCTAAGATTACACGAGATATAAGATGGGACAAAACGAACGTAAATGTAGAGACCAGGTTCCAGGAGAAAACAGACCAGATAAAAGATGTGATTGGCTAAAGTAAAAGAAGGAATATTTTATTTTGTTGGGTGGAAGGAAGGACAGATGGCACACACACCTCTTTCAAAGATTTTTCATTCTTTTTAATCAAAACAAAACATATGTACCCCTCTGAAGAAATTATATTTATTTTTACAATAAAGTTAAATTAGAAACTTTTAAGAAATTATATAAACATATTTACAAGAGAAAAACTAACCTGAGAGCATCTAGCTTCTCTGCCCAAAAAAGACAAAACTATTATTTCTTACTAACTAACAAGACATATGCAAATTCTCTATTATTAATTAATTTTTACACAAGAATTTACATATATATATATACAAAAATTTGTCTTTACAATTAAATTCTAAAAAATACAAACTATTTAAATAATTAAATTTATAAACAACATAGCATTTTATATTTAATGAAATGATGATCAGGTGTAACAATCGGCCCCATGACCATCATTTCCCATGATTAACAACATGATAGCTATATTTACACAAAATTATAAAGAGACAAATAGGAATCTAATTTAAAATACAATATAACGCGGCTGATGATTGTAAAACGAAAATTGAAATTATACCGCGAATGTTTCTTTTATAAAAATCGAAATTTATTTTCAAAGAGAAATAGCGACATTTCTAACTTTGAGGATGAGGTATGGAAAGGTGAAACATGAAGAGTAATGGCGAACGGAAAAATAAAAAGCAGAAGGGTGTGGGTTCGATTCCCGCCCCTGGACACTTTTTATTTTTCCGTTCGCCATTACTCTTCATGTTTCACCTTTCCATACCTCATCCTCAAAGTTAGAAATGTCGCTATTTCTCTTTGAAAATAAATTTCGATTTTTATAAAAGAAACATTCGCGGTATAATTTCAATTTTCGTTTTACAATCATCAGCCGCGTTATATTGTATTTTAAATGATACTTTAAGTATTAGTTACGAACGGAAAAATACGTCCAGGGTAGCCGAGTGGACAAGGCACCTGCCCGGTAAGCAGAAGGGTGTGGGTTCGATTCCCGCCCCTGGACACTTTTCATTTTTCCGTTCGCCATTACTCTTCATGTTTCACCTTTCCATACCTCATCCTCAAAGTTAGAAATGTCGCTATTTCTCTTTGAAAATAAATTTCGATTTTTATAAAAGAAACATTCACGGTATAATTTCAATTTTCGTTTTACAATCATCAGCCGCGTCATATTGTATTTTAAATGATACTTTAAGTATTAGTTACGAACGGAAAAATACGTCCAGGGTAGCCGAGTGGACAAGGCATCTGCCCGGTAAGCAGAAGGGTGTGGGTTCGATTCCCGCCCCTGGACACTTTTTATTTTTCCGTTCGCCATTACTCTTCATGTTTCACCTTTCCATACCTCATCCTCAAAGTTAGAAATGTCGCTATTTCTCTTTGAAAATAAATTTCGATTTTTATAAAAGAAACATTCGCGGTATAATTTCAATTTTCGTTTTAGGAATCTAATTATTGAAAAATTTACAACTGGTGAAAAAATGTCAGTGTAATCCATTCCATGTTTCTGTCTATAACCTTGTGCTACAAGCCTAGCTTTATATCTTTTTATATTATTTTTATCATCCCTTTTTACGCTATTTACCCATTTATTACCTAATATTTTCACACCTTGAGGTGGAGGATCTACTAATTTCCATACTTTCCTATCTTTCATCACCTTAAGTTCATCTTCCATTGCCTTAATCCAATTCCCTTTTTCCTGTGATTGTGGTACATCATTAAAGTTTTTAGGAAGTTCTACATTATAGATTTCCTCATGAAAAATACTTTCGTACAAATCATCTTCTAAACAATTTGTTTCTATTTTAACTTCATTTTCCTCGCTTATATCTGGTTTTTGTGGTCTAAATGAAAACATTTCAGAATTGAATTCAAGCTTTTGTGTTTCACAATATTTTTGTACATCATTTAATGATCTCAATTTTTGATCACCAGAAGGGGGGTAATAGTATACGTCTACTCGTGGTCCTGTCTTTCTAGGTATTTCTAGTCTTTTCCATTTAGCTATGTCTATTGGTGTAAGTGTATGTAAATTATGGTTATCACTATCATTATTTTCATAAGGGTAGTTATCATCCTGTGGGTAAAAAACATATTGTACTCTAGAAGCAGTACCAAACAAAGTATCCACACCCTTCTTAGCTTCATCAATAAATACATGAATGGTTTCAATTACTTTTCTATCTGCTGGTAACCAGATTCTATAACCTTTTGTTTTGGTTGCATAACCTACCATTATGCCTGAATTGGCCTTAGGTTGTAACTTATTTCTTTTCATTTTAGGGACATGTACATAAGCTAATGAGCCAAAAATTTTAAAATGTCTTACAGATGGTTTATGTCCTGACCATAATTCCATTGGACTTACTCCTTTTGTTAGGGCATGTTCACATCTGTTTTTAGTATATGTAAAGGTATTTAGGGCTTCTGCCCAGAATCTGGGTTGTAACCCACTATCTAAAAGCATTGCTCGAACACCTTCAATAGCAGTTCGATTAAACCTTTCAGCTATTCCATTTTGTTCAGGACTATAAGTTGATGTTTTTTCTATTTTAATACCCAAATTTACTAGAAAATTTTCAAATTCTTTGTTACAGAATTCTAATCCGTTTTCTGTCCTAATACATTTTAATTTGGCATTTAATGCTCTCTCAGACTCATGCAAGTATTGCTTAAAATAGTTAAAAACTTCTGACTTTTCTTTTAGGAAATAAACATTAACCTTTCTAGAGTATTCATCTATGATAGAAAGAAAATATCTACTTCCACCAAGTGATCTCACTGGTGCAGGACCCCAGATATCCATATGCACTTTTTCTAAAGGTTTTCTAGTCAGAATTGTATAGCTAAATTTAAATGATGATCTGGTGATCTTAGCTACTTTACATATATCACATGTGGTTGGATTACCCTGAACTTTTTCTAATCCTTTGACAGTATTCTTTTTACTCATAGAATTAAGTATTTCTGAATTAATATGGCAAAATCTCTTATGGAGAAAATTAAGATTTGAGTTATAGGAAACTGAATAATTTTGAGCTTTGGCTCTATTAGGGTATCCATTTACAATATATAACTTATCTTCTCGTCTTGCTGTAAAAAAATATTCTCCATTATTTTTAAAGATTGTCATTTTACCATTTTTCCATATAATCTTATTTCCTGCTATGTCTATGCATGATCCACTAATGAGATTTCTTCTCATGTTTGGTGCATATAAAACATTAAGTAGAGTTACCTCTACAAAGGTGTTATTAATGTCTCTTAAAACAAAGTTAATATCTCCCTTACCTAAGATTGTTGACTTGCAGTCGACATCTCCAATCAAAGCGTCCATCGGGGGGATATCCTGGTAGTTCACAAACCAATCCTTTTCTTTACAAAAATGAGATGTAGCTACGCTGTCTATCAGCCATTCTCCCAATTCACTAGTTGGATCACTTGCTCTTTCACTAATGTGGTGGAAGCTTAGAATTTCTGAATGAAATGCAGAAGATTTTCCCCTGTAGTTCTGATCATTTCTGTAGTGTTGCCCTTGAGAGTTTTTGTTTCTAAGTGTTGGAATAGCGATCAAAATATTGGCATGGAGCATTGGAGGATCGACCAATCAACGGCCGCGGCGGCGCTGCGGTCGACGTCAAGATATTTAGTCTTTGTCGCTCGCCTTCCTATATACTTGCCTTTAAAATGTTGCTACTTTAACATCTTGTTTTAAGTTACTTTGTTTAATAAATAATCCTTTCATTCCTTGATTCAATCTCAAACTTCAACAGGTTATGGGCCCAGCACGCTTCCACTGCGCCTAAAAGGATTAACCGCCAGCAGTGAGTAAGCCTTTGTTTTGCTCGAAGTTTAGGCGTCAACCGCCAACCATAACCCTAGTTTCTTTTTGTCGTTGGCCGATTCCAAGACAAAGAAGATGAGCGAAGATTGTCTTTCAAGGATTAAAGTTTTTAATGGTGAAAACTTTTCACTATGGAAATTCCAATTCAGGCTTCTTTTGGAACAACAAAAATTACTAGAATTATTGGAAGGCTTAGAAATAAAGCCGAATGTTGTTTCCTCCGACAGTAACTCTGAAAGTTCACTACAGAATTGGAAATCAAAGGACGTTAAGGCAAGGATGTTATTATCACAGGCAATCGAATTAAAGTTTCTTCAGCCCCTGATGAACTGTACTTCCGCTTCACAAATGTGGCAGAAATTACTTGCTATTCATGAACAAAAATCCGAATTTACTATTGGCCTACTTTGGCAACAATTCTTCGATGCACGATTGACATCGGAAACAATAAGTGATTACATAGCAAAAATTGAAAATATTTCTGCACAAATTTCACAAATGGGCGGAACCATAACGGAAGATCAAAAGGTAGCAAAAATTTTAAATACTTTGCCTTCGAGTATGCGCTACTTTGTTGCAGCGTGGGAATCGTTAGATCCGAAAGCTCAAACTCTTAACAATTTTACTGCAAGACTTTTGATTGAAGAAACAAGGAATCAACAAAGCGGTTATTCTAAACAAGATGAGGCCTTATTACACAGGCAAGCACGAACTAAGCCTAAAGATACACAACGTTCTTTTCAAGATGCCAAGAAGAACACTAAATGCCACTATTGTCACAAAATTGGACATTGGAGCCGCGAATGTAGAAAAAGATTAGCTAATGAGAAAAATAAATCCAAAAATCTTCATGATTCAAAAGGAAGTTCAAGTGATTATGTACTTATTTTGTGCGATAATCAAGTAGAGCCCAATGATATTTGGTATGCTGACAGCGGTGCAGGCTGCAGCATGACATTTCGACGAGAGTGGTTCAAGACCTACACGCCGTTCACCAGTGATCATCCAATCTACTTGGGAGACAACTCGACACTACTTGCAGAAGGCATGGGAGACATCGAGATTCAAGCCTACGTCGACGGTGGATGGTACAATACGTACATAAGAAATGTGCTCTACTCGCCGCAACTAAAGAAAAATTTGTATAGCCTTTCTACGTCCACAAGAAGAGGATTCAACGTCATTATCAAACATGACAAGCTACAGATCTTCATGGATAATGACCTAAAAGCCGTAGGAGTGCGTCATGACGACCTCTACAGGATGCTCTTCAAGGTTACGTCATCATCACAAGGCTACATCACCAGCGAGAACAAGCTTCAGTTGTGGCACGAGAGACTTGCGCATCTTCCAGTTGCTACACTTCGAGAGATGGCGACCAAAGGATTGGTGGATGGTCTGCAGCCTCAAGATTTAGAGGGAGAATTTTTCTTCTGTGGAGGATGCCAACTTGGAAAAGCCCTTAGAAAGTCGTGCTATCCCTCAGATGGCAAAAACTACCAGCTAGGTGAGTTTATTTATGCTGATATTTGTGGCCCAATGCAGACTCAATCATTAAGTAAATATCTGTATTTCTGCTTATTTAAAGATTACTTTAGTGGTTATCGCCATATTTATTTTATTAAAAACAAATCAGATGTGCTAGATATATTCAAAGAATATGCTACTCTAATCTATACTCAAACTGGAAATAAGATAAAAGTTTTTAGGACTGATAATGCGCTAGAATTCAAAAGCGATAATTTTGCAGATTTATGTAAAAGATTTGGGATAATTCACGAGTTCACTGCACCTTATGTGCACGAACAGATAGGACGTATAGAAAGAGACAATCGTACGATTGTGGAAGCAGCCAGGTCCATGCTAAATTCACGAAATCTTCCAGGATTTTTTTGGGCTGAGGCATGTAACACAGCAACTCATATTCTAAATAGAAGTGCGACTAAGCAAACCCCTGGAACGACACCTTATGAACTTTTCTTTGGCACAAAGCCTAATGTTGCTAACTATAAAATATTTGGCTGTAATGCTTATATGCATATTCCCAAAGAAAACCGTAAAAAGTGGGATAATAAATCGATAAAACTTATGTTTTTAGGTTATGAGAATACAAGCAAAAATTTTAGATTTTGGGATTGGAAAACTAGAAAAATAAGAATTTCTAAAGATGTCACATTCGATGAGAAAGCTACTCCAGATAGAGAATCTACCAAACCCAAAGAAATAATATTTCAGATTAACAGCGCTCCGGATGAATCACCAGTTGCGACAGCAAACATTCCAGTGCAGGAAATGCCGGCAGTTTCCGATATCAGTTCGCATCCAATGATAACACGCTCTAAAGTTTCGAATAGCCAATGTAACTTTGCGCTCGCTGATGAACCCAGTAACTATGTAGATGCAATAACGAGTTCAGATTCAGAAAGATGGAAATTAGCCATGGATGAAGAGATTGATGCATTAAATAAAAATAAAACATGGACTTTAGAACGTTTGGCAGATGGTCATAAACCTATCGGTTGTAAATGGGTTTATAAAATTAAAACGGAGTCCGATGGTACAATTCAACGGTTCAAAGCCAGATTAGTTGCAAAAGGCTATTCTCAAATCAAAAATGTTGACTATTTCGATACGTTTAGCCCAGTAGTCAGGTATGATTCGTTACGCATTATTTTATCACACGCTGCTTCTGAAAGGATGTTTCTTAAGCAATTCGATGTAAAGACAGCTTTTCTCAATGGCGAATTAGAGGAACTTGTTTATCTTGAACAACCAGAAGGCTACAAGAGAGATGATAATAGCTGCTATAGATTACATGAAAGTCTGTATGGTCTAAAACAATCTTCTAGAAATTGGAATAAGAAATTTACCAATTTTTTGTATAGCCATAATTTCAAAACATCAGACGCCGACCCGTGCATTTTCATTGGAACACACAATGATTCAAATGTTATCTTAGCTCTCTATGTTGATGATGGAATTATTCTATCTAAAGATAAAGAGGCAATAGCTATTATAATGGATGAGTTAGAACACGCATTTGATATTACATCTGGAAGTGTTAACTTTTTTGTTGGGCTACAAATAGAGCAGTCAGAAGATAGGGCAAGTATTTTCATTCACCAGTCATCATATATTGACAAAATTTTGAGTAAATTTAATATGGCTGACTGTATTCCTGCTTCGGTGCCTATGGATCCTTCTGTCATCTTAACAAAGCAGGACTGTCCTACTCCAGAACAAAAGGAAAAGATGCCTAAATTCCCTTTTCGAGAAGCTGTTGGATCCCTTATGTTTGCATCATGTGTTTCACGTCCAGATATCACTTATGCAGTTTCACAAGTGAGTAAATTCCTAGAATATCCAGGACCTGCACATTGTACAACAGTGAAGAATATTTTCCGTTATCTGAAAGGCACTCCACACATGGGAATTCTCTTCACTGGACAAGACCAACTTGTTGGCTACTCTGATAGTGATTTTGCTCGTGATGTTGACTCCAGAAAAAGTACGACTGGTTATGCCTTCATGATGAACGGAGGAACTGTTTCTTGGGCAAGCCAACGACAACCAATTATCGCACTTTCAACCACCGAAAGTGAATACATCGCTGCCTGCAGTGCTGCTAAGGAATTGATTTGGATCAGAAGACTTCTACAGGGCATCGGCTGTGATATTACTAAAGAAACTGAACTTTATATCGACAACCAAGCAGCAATAAAACTTGTTGAAAATCCAGTATTCCACAAACGAACGAAACATATTGATGTTCGCTACCACTTTATTAGATCCAAACATGAAGAAGGTGAACTTAAAGTGCATCATGTTTGCAGCTCAGAACAGCTAGCTGATATAATGACTAAACCTCTTCCACGTAACCAATTCCACTACTTAAGAGGTCTACTGATAATTTTGGATCGAGAGGGAGTGTTGGAATAGCGATCAAAATATTGGCATGGAGCATTGGAGGATCGACCAATCAACGGCCGCGGCGGCGCTGCGGTCGACGTCAAGATATTTAGTCTTTGTCGCTCGCCTTCCTATATACTTGCCTTTAAAATGTTGCTACTTTAACATCTTGTTTTAAGTTACTTTGTTTAATAAATAATCCTTTTATTCCTTGATTCAATCTCAAACTTCAACACTAAGAAAACAGTCTTTTATAAGATGGCCAGTTTTCCCACAGAAGGAGCAATTCCTTATATCATAGGTTCTTGCTGTTCTTGGATGCACTGTTGGCTCCAGCATGCTACCACTGCTATACTGTGCTTTTGCAGAAAAATATTTTTCTTTTTATTTCCTTGGTACATCTTGGGAGTTTTTGTTTGACAAGCACTTGCCACAATATCAAGTCCATCATCTTTTTTCTTTTGTTGAACTCTTCCCGATTCAGTTATCAAGTGGGCTTCAATGTTTTCAACATTAAAGTGTTTTTCTTCTAGTCTGTATAGAACTTGGACAATGCCATCATAATCTTGAGGCAATTTCCTTATCAACTGAAAACACACAAGTACTTCAGATAGATCAAATCCTGCTTCTTTAATCAGTTGTTTTTTCTCTTGGACTCTTTTAATAAATATTCCAATAGTTTCTTCATCAGGAGCAAATTTCAGTTCATAAAATTCATCAATCAAACCAGCCAGTCTGGCTCTTGGAATTGGCTCAAAATTCTGCTTTAAAAATATTCCAGGGTTCTTTTCCATCAGCAGCATTAGAAATCAAGGTTTGGTATTTTCTTTCTACTCCTTGGTAAATTGTAGTGAAAGCCCTATCCTTCCTCCATTTAAATTCTCTTATATCTTTGGCTGTTGCCTCAGCTGGAAGATCAGGTTCATCTTCAATGATAAAATCCCAGCTTCCTCTATCAATCAGAAGGACCTTCATATCCACCTTCCATATACTATAGTTGAAAGCATTCAGCTTTGGAAAAGTGAAATTTTCACTTGTCCATGTCATTTTTCAGTTATTGCTGTTGCCGTGTTAAATGAAGAGCCTCATATGTCTCCATGTATCTATATCACAGCAGTAACGATGTCCTCTATCATAATAGTAGTTAACACTGAATTGAGAGAGTACACAAAAATCGGACTTCTATGTTTTATAATAAATATATTAAAACTTTACAACCAAATTTGAACGAAAATATAAAAATTAGTTCAGTCCTGACCACCCTAATCCCATTTTTAATAGAACTTCAGCTATTACGCAAGCGAAATGACTGTACTCTTCTTTTTCTTCAATTTGTAACGAATAAATTTACTGCAATGTTTTACTTTTCAATAATATCATCAAATATTATATCTAAAGATTTTACTGCAATGATATAAGTTGTTGAATGAGAGAGCTTGGCTCAACAGTATGCGCCCCCCTCATTCAATAACTTATATCATTACGGTAAGGTCCGAAGTAATAATAATTGATATTATTATTGAAAAGAAACACATTGTAGTAAATTTATTTGTTACAAATTTTAACGATTTATGGCAATTGAATTTACAAATTTCTTTTCCTTTGTTTTAAACCAAATATACAAATTCTCTACTGTATTCCTGACCACCTCGGACACCTAGAAATCTGTAACTTGCAATATCAGTACGAAAGAATTGGTCGATAAAATACCAGACTTCTATGTAGTCAGGAACTATATTAAAATTTATCACAAATTTTAAAAGAAATAAGAAAATATAGTCCATTCCCAACCACCTAGAATTCTGGAATTTTGTCAACTTGCATTTCTAGCTGTATTGAACGAATTTAAAAATTTTCAGATTTATTTGTGGTCTGCAAGCATATTTGAAATTTTACAAAATTTGAAAGTAAATATAGAAATCAAAATCCATTAGCGTCCACCCAGAAGTCTGAAATTTTGTCAAATTTCAAAGTCATCAGGTTTGATCAATTTTACGAAATTCTTACTTCTAGGTGCTCAGTAAGTATGTACCGTTTTTTGCTAGGATTGTGGACAGACAAACATGGAAACAAGTTGAATAAAAATTTCAAAAACAGAAGGCCAAATGAAATACAGAGTAGGTGTAGCTACCTTGTGAATTAAACTGGCGAAACCATTAAGAGGGTTCACAACTGAGAAGCCAAACTTTCCATATATTTGTCAATTTCAAGAACTGATTCACTTGAATTCTCCAATTTCTGTATAATTTTTATTTGTTTCTCTCCGAAAAAAAAACTCCAAAAATTCAGCACTTCTAAAGATTGGCCATTTATATTGGAAGCTTTTACTGCAGTAATAAAAAGGCGTTTAAAAATACTATGTGAATAATTTTCAACTACATAACCAGTGAAGTGATCAGAGTGTTTGTATCCAGCAACCACGCCGTCTACGCTGTCCCCGACGGCGTGGCCTGTCCCAGCTGGATGACCAGCTACGACCCCGACCAGCTGGAAGGGTAGGTACTCGGTCTCTCTATATTGACATTCACCCGCTCCGCCCTGTCTAGTAGTCTATAGGTACATTTATGATATCAGTAAAGCCTGTCAACAGATGAGACTACCTTAAAGTGTCGCTAGCCATTAGCGGTCGACTTTTAAACCACTTCTTATCAAAAATGTCTTCTCTGCAGCGCTCAATCACTGTGATTCCCCATACATCAAATACTATTTTCACACCAGTCATTTTACATTTATTTCGACAACATAAAAAAATCTATGAAAAATTTCTTCAGAAACATTCTTTTTCACTTTTTTGTTTTTAAATAAGGTTCCCCTTTATGGGTTCTACTTATAAAAAAAAATATATATATTATTAGAGCATATTACCAATATTAATTGACGTTTATCAATAAATTTTGAAATCAAATTTGGAGGCTCCGCTGAGATGGCTCATCACTAATTAGCCATGCCCTCACATCTAATATTATCTAACATTAAAATAAGGTCTGAAAAGATCATTTTTAACAGTTTATATCATAAAAATAAATACCAAAAATAATTCCAAATCAAGAAAACATCTATTTACTGGTTTTTGGAACGTTGGCTTTCTTCATAGTTGTGCAGGCTGTACCTCAAAAACCCACCAAGGTCTTCAAAGAGGCATCTTAAAATAAAAAAATTGGTTTCTAAAGCCAATTTTTCAAAATGAAAATAGGCTTGGGATTGAATTGTATTAGAATTTTTAATGTTCATGTACATAACATCTATTTTCAAGAAAGTTCATGAAGTTTTAAATCGTCAGCTTCTCGATCAGATTATCAAAATGCAGACAATAGAAGCAAAAATGAAAATACATTAGCTGTAGCCGTCTGATACTTGGCCAAACTGTTAGGAAAATTCACCACTGATCAGCCAAGCGCCCAAGTTCTGTGACTGAGATAAATTATTCTATATCGATTTCCGCCAAATACACGAAGTTTCTATAAGTGCTTTGGTGGGCTGCAGGGACTTCGGCCGGGTGTATTTTATCCCGGAAGGAGTGGCCGCCCCTTCGTGGGCCGTCTACTACGAGCCGTGGCAACTCAGGGAGTAAGTGATCTCTTCCTGATATATTTTAACTTACTGCAATGGAAAAATTAAAGGCAGGGCCTGGCTCATATTTTTTCCATTGCAGTAAGGGCAGTAGAAATTATTCAATTTTCAAAAGAATCATACGTGTCTATAAAAGCCTCGATTTTTCATAACATATGGCGCGCTAATGCATCATAAAATATGATCTCCCTAATGTTTTCAAACATAAGTTTAGTACTTAAGCTACCATGGCACCATTCTGTTTTGAGAGAAGTAACACGTCCCGGCGTGTTCTCTAGCTTTCCTGAGGAGTGGGACCGCCCGGCTCCCAGTGAGAAGGTCCCCCGGTCCTCCGTCTTCGGAGGGAGGGACCGCGAGGTGGACCTGGAGGACCAGGAGGAGGTGGAACTCCAGTAAGTAGCCCTTTCACTCAACTTGGACTTGGTAAAATACGTGTTTTCAACACCCTGCACATTAGAGCAGATATTTTAATAAAAATTTGTTTTAAAAGTCGTTCAATTTTTACATCAGTTAGACCCTGCCAATAAGCAGAAGTAATAGAACGAATTGCATTAGCAAACTTTATTAAGTGATTAACTTCAGAAATTTTATAATTTTGCGTGATGTGCAGGAGGGCTATTTTGGCCTCTCTGGAGTCCACCTGAAGAGAAGGAGCAAAACGCCCCCAACAAGGCTCCAGAAGGGAAAGATCGCGAGGTGGAAGAAGAGCTGGCGCTCCAGTAAGTAGCCGTTTCATTTGACTTGGGCTTATTAAAAAACATGTTTTTAACACCTTGCACATTAGACAATATATTTTAATAATGAAGTGATTTAGATGGCATTAATTTTTCAGTGAGACAAAACCTACCAATGAGCAGAAGTGATAGGAAGAACCAAATATAAAACTTTAATACGTGATTTTTTTCAGAAATTTCAATTATTTGTATGATGTGCAGGAATTTGGACTCTCTGGAGTCCGCCTGAAGAGCAGGAGCCAAGCGCCCCCACAAGGCTCCAGGAGGTGGGTAGCTGTTTCACTTAACTTGAACTTAGTAAAATACATCTTTTTGACACCCTGCACATTAAGGTAGATATTTTAATAAATAAATTGTTATAGAAGGCATTCAAATTTTCCCAAGAGTCAATTCATGCCAATAAGCAGAGGTAATTAAACAGACCACACACTAGTACAAAAGAAGTCAGTTAGAAGAATTACTTTAGAAATTTTAGGTCCCCTTGATTTTATTCAAAAATTTCAATGATTTGCGTGATGTGCAGGAGGGCCATTTTGGCCTCTCTGGAGTCCGCATGAAGAGCTGGAGTCAAGCGCCCCCACAAGGCTCCAGGAAGTTTTCACGCCCGTCCCTTGGATAATCCTTCCGTTCAAGTTTTGGGAGGATCACTACGACCAACTTCTAACTGTTCTGATGGGACAATGGGTCATGAAGAGTAACTTTCTTTTTTATTTGGATTGCATATAGAAGATGCACTCAGACTGCGCATACCGAGCTGTCTTCATCAAAATTCTCCGGCTACAAGTTCGGCGAGAACGGTTTCTTCATGGCACGTACCGTCGATGTCACAAACTCACCCAGTGTCCGTAAAAGGTATTATATGGCCTGCTGATCCTGGCAATCTAATTTGAATCAAAAGTAAGAAAATCGTTTTCACACGTTCGTAGCTACTGGCACATTTCCATGGCTCCAGGAAGTTTTCATGCCCGTCCCTTGGATAATCCTTCCGTTCAAGTTTTGGGAGGATCACTATGAACAACTTCTAACTGTTCTGATGGGACATTGGGTCATGAACAGTGACTTTATCTTTTATTTAGATTGCATATAGAAGATGCACTCAGACTGCGCATACCGAGCTGTCTTCATCAAAATCCACTGGCTGCAAGTGTGGCGAGAACGGTTTCTTAATGGCACGTACCGTCGATGTCGCAGACTCACTTAGTGTCCGTAAAAGGTATTATATGGCCTGCTGAACCTGGCAATCTAATTCGAATGAAAAGTAAGAAAATCGTCTTCACACATTCGTAGCCACTGGCACATTTTCATGCCAAAGGTTTTTTCTGAACTAAACCTGCTGCTGAGGCTGAACGTTTGGTTCAATAATAGAAAATTGGTCCTTCCGATCATGGCTGATTTGGACTTCCTGTACTCTGAGACCTGACTTGATCAAGTCATGCTGGATTCATAGTTCTGGCAAAATTCGACCTTGTGGTCTCCGTGACCTGCCTAAACTAGACCTGCTGGACTCATCGTTCTGGCAGAACTCTACCTTGTGGTCTCCGTGTCCTAGCTGAACTAGACATATTGGACTCATCGTTCTGGCAGAACTCGACATTGTGGTCTCCGTGACCTGGCTAAACTAGACCTGCTGGACTGATGGTTCTGGCAGAACTCGACCATGTGGTCACCGTGACCTGGCTGAACTATATGTGCTGGACTCATCGCTCTGGCAGAACTCGACCTTGTGGTCTCCATTCCCTGGCTGAACTAGACATGCAGGACTCATCGTTCTGGCAGAACTCGACCTTGTGGTATCCGTGTCCTAGCTGAACTAGACATATTGGACTCATCGTTCTGGCAGAACTCGACAATGTGGTCTCCGTGACCTGGCTAAACTAGACCTGCTGGACTCATGGTTCTGGTAGAACTCGACCTTGTGGTCACCGTGACCTGGCTGAACTATATGTGCTGGACTCATCGCTCTGGCAGAACTCGACCTTGTGATCTCCGTTCCCTGGCTGAACTAGACATGCAGGACTCATCGTTCTGGCAGAACTCGACCTTGTGGTATCCGTGACCTGGCTAAACTAGACATTATGGACTCATCGTTCTAGCAGAACTAGACCTTGTGGTCTCCGTGACCTGGCTAAACTAGATCTGCTGGACTCATTGTTCTGGCAGAACTCGACCTTCTGGTTCCTGTGACCTGGCTGAACTAGACCTGCTGGACTCATTGTTCTGGCAGAACTCGACCTTGTGGTCCCCGAGTCTTGGCTGAAATCGAACCGCTGGTCTCTTATCTTGGCTGATCTCGAACTCTGGTGTTCTCTTATCCTGGCTGAACTCGAACCGCTGGTCTTTTATCCTGGCTGAACTCGACCTGGTGGTCTCTTATCCTGGCTGAACTGACCCGCTGTCCTCTTATTCAAGCTGGACTCGGCCCGCTGTTGTTTGAGGTTTGGCTAAACTCGACCCACTGGTCTCTTTTCCTAGCTAAACTCGACCCGCTGGTCTCTTACCCTGGCTGAACAGACACAGTTGGTCCCAGTGTCCTGGATGAACACGCCCAGCTGGTCCCTGTGTTATGGCTGAACATGCCCAGCTGGTCCCTGTGTCCTGGATGAACATGCCCAGCTGGTCCGTGGGTCCTGCCTGAACACGCCCAGCTGGTCCCTGTGTCCTGGCTGAACATGCCCAGCTGGTCTGTGTGTCCTGGATGAACACGCCCAGCTGGTTCCTGTGTCCTGGCTGAACACGCCCAGCTGGTTCCTGTGTCCTGGCTGAACACGCCCAACCGGTCTCTTTTTCCTGGATGAACACGCCCAGCTGGTTCCTGTGTCCTGGTTGAACACGCCCAGCTGGTCCGTGTGTCCTGGCTGAACACGCCCAGCTGGTCCCTGTGTCCTGGCTGAACACGCCCAGCTGGTGCCTGTGTCCTGGTTGAACACGCCAAGCTGGTCACTGTGTCCTGGTTGAACACCCCCAGTTGGTCCCTGTGTCCTAGCTGAACACGCCCATCCGGTCCTTGTGTCCTGGCTGAACACGCCCAGCCGGTCCTTGTGTCCTGGCTGAACACGCCCAGCTGGTGCCTGTGTCCTGGTTGAACACTTCCAGCTGGTTCCTGTGTCCTGGCTGAACTCGACCAGCTGGTCTCTGTGTTCTGGCTGGACACAGAACGATTCCTGACTAAATTCGACTGGCTAAATTCAGAGTCCTGGCTGAACCTGACCTGTTCGTCTCCGATTCTGTGATGAACTTGACCTGATGATTTATTGCCCTGGATTTACTTGCCCTTGTGGTCTCTGATTCCAGGCTGAACTTGACCTGGTGGTCCATGTCCGAGCTGAACTTGACCTGGTGGTCTCTGTGTCTTGGCTGAACTTGTCCTGGAGGACTCCGAGTCCTGGTTGAGCTCGACTTTAGGAAGCCGTCGTTCGAATCTTTATTTAGAAAGAATCATAACCTTGCTTTCTTCATCCCTGAACTCTAATTTCAATAAATCTCTTAATGTAACTTGAAGAATTCCATTATGATTTAATTACACAAGATTATATCTTATTACATATAATTAAATTATTTTCAATATTTGGGATTATGCATGAAAATAAATTCTTTAAAATGGCTTTGCAACGAATCAATCAATTCATTCAGGTGCCAAGTCATATAATTATTTCTGGGGAAAAAAATTAGGTGAAATGGTTTCTATAGTATCCCAACTACACTTCGTACAGACCATCACCGTTAGTTAGCGAATACCTTTATTTTACTGTAAGTGCACTAAATACCTACATAAATACATAAAATGTTCAACATTGCAACTTCAAGTTACTCTAGCCCCGTTTGTCTACTTGAACTGACTGGGAGGTTTGGAATTGAGTAAGAGTTTGGGACCATTGGAGTTTATTTTCATCTAATCCTCTGCAGCTCTGTCCTACAGACAAACCAAAGACCTCCTGAGAACCACCGCCCAAGTGGATCTCCTTTCCCCTGGCAGTATCTCTCGGCCTTACCACTTGTGAAGGGACACGAGAGACCTACCACTGTTTCGTTGGCGAGAGTAACAACAGCAACCGGCAACAAGACTTCTAACACTCCTCCCTTTATTGTCACTTCTACTACACATTACATATAACTAGAATAACAATCAACAGGTATTTACATTACATTACCTCCTAGGGCCAATATAAACGTGATTTACAATCCGATACTGAAGATGACCTCTTGGAAAGGGTATGGACATAAGCTTTGATGACAATAAAAACACGCACAAATAATTATAAATTTTAACATATGAAACTATTAACCGAATACTTTTATATCTTGAATTAAAATGCACTTCCTACTGTCCTTACTATAATAAAAAATATTGAGAGAAACTGGATCATCAGTAGTCAACCCCACCAGAGGTTTTGCCAGTTTAATTAACCATACTTCCATTTAGAGTCATACTATTGTATTTTATGACCTTCTAAAAAACGTGTTACTAAGAGGAAGGGGATGATAAAGGACTGATTGAATTAATATTGATAATAGGATTATTTTTGGATTCAAATGGAAGTAAATTTACTCTCTATTAACGTTTTGACAATTAAGGCCGACACAGAACATTTTGTAAATATGTAAATTGGCAACCAAACATATTTTTATTTTCCTTCTTTTACTCTTCTCAAGTCAGGTATTTCGTTCTGAAATTATTTCTTAAAATATCTAAGATTCTTTCAATTCCTCATGTCGAATAATTTGTCCTATAAATATCTTACAATCGGTTCATTTAAAACAAATAGTGACCTAGAGTTATATTTATTTTTCTGAATGGTCAGGACTGTACCACAGAATAAAAATCCGATAAATTGAAAACCCATCAAAATAATATTAAATGAATAAATCCTCAATATTTTTAATTCATTATACATTGTGGTTTCTTAACTACTGCCCACTACCTATTTTTTTAATGTACAAAATTTGAAAAGGTTTAGAGTACTCAATGTTTAACTTAATGTGTTGAGCGTATTTACGCAAATTTGGCCTTAAATAGGCATTTATTGGTTTATAAAGAAGCCTCTGGGACCAAAAATATTTTGGTCGCAGTGGTACAGCCTGCTCCACGCTGACGAGCACCAACAGCGCGAAACGCGTTCGTGTTTGACTTTTCTTGATTTATCAAGAAATTGGGTTAACCAAATATCAGGGAACAGGTTAAATCAATGTTTAGTTGATTACTGTTCCACTAGATAGATCTCTGCCATCTAAAAAGCACATGTACTCCTGTTCAGGATATGCTATCATTATTTTTAATGGTTAACTTATAAAACAACAAATTACTTTGAGGGATGATGAAGAGACATTATTAAGAACTTGTTAATATAAGGTTCAAAATTATTTAAAAGTTGTCGTAAATCAGTATTTATAAACAGTCCGAACACACCAAAGTCCTATAGAAAAAAAAACACTTGATTGCCATGAGATCAATGAAGTTATTTCTGAATTCTAGAGTTAAATTAGGATTCTGAGTCCCATCACACATATCACTAGAAAAGACCTGTGGTACATCAAATTGAGCTAATACCAAAGTGGAGTTGAAGCGAAGTTTACCTTTGTATAAGCTCAGTTTGATATAACATAGGTGACTTGTAGTTTATTTATGTTGTGAACTGAAGTTTTATAAAATTCTAAGGTAATTCCCTCATATCGAGACTTCAACAATCCAAAACCCCTTGGAGATTTAACCACAAGTTTACGTTACGATAAACAAGCGACATGGATGCGATCCCAAAGCGGTAAATACCTCTTTTACATCAACCATATCATAGAACTTCGGCAATGTACAACTGCTAGAATTGAGGAGCAAGATTTTAAAAGCTAGCCTATAATATTTTCGATATCAATCCAATACCGAAAATATTCAGAAAATTCTTTATGTAGAATGTTCATTTCCTACTTGTGTGATGCTAATTTTAGGTTGTGTATATTGAAAAGACATCGAGCTCAAGACAGAGATGGCTGGCGTGTTTGGGATGTAATATGTACTGTGGACAACAACGTTCGATCGATAATTATGAAAAGATGGCCTATATAGATACATATTTACAAGGTATATGAAATGATATATAAGATTCCTTGTATATTTAATATTATTTGATTTCGAAAAAAAAAAAGAAAATTTCTGATGTTATATTTGTCAAATCTTAATAAACAGGTCTTTAATTTTGTTTAATTATCCACTATACATCAATTCTGTATATATTGCTAATATATATTGATATTTTTCACATATCCGCTCTTTACAACATATACTTAAGATATTTATTCTAGAGAGCATCTCACTAACTATATATAGAATAAAGAATGGTGGTTTAAAAACCTCTCAAATGCAATAAAAGCATTCAACTTTGTATTTTAAACGGACAAATGTACCGCGATTATAATTTTGGAAATTGATTTTTTTGCAAGAGTTAAAATCAAAAATATTATTCAAATATATTTTATAGATCCTAATTGAATTATCAAAATTCCTTTTATAAAATTTAAAAAATATGTGAAAACCTCATTAAACTATATAAAGAGGCGTTCCTAGATCTGTGAAGGAAAAACAATTATTTCTGAATATTTCGAGATTGTTTCAATATATTTGTTTAATGTACAACACTCAATATTCATTCTCTGTTTAATAATTTTGATATCTTAAATTAGGTTACAAACTTCAATTTCTTTCGATCAAAATATAATTTGATATATTAAACCCTTTTAGATAAATTTTAGATTCGAAAAACAATGGATAATAAATTTCTAAGAAAAAATAATTAATCGAAATAGCCACTAGGTGGAAATATTCAATAAAACTTTGTTTCATACATTATACACTTTGATAAATGCTCAAAAGAATTATAAAATATAATTATTATCGTAATTCAAGACATCAAACAAATTTACAAGCACCTTATGATATAACTCATTAAAATTGAGTCTGCTTTTATTGGAACTTTGAAGCAACTTTCATACGTATCAAAAAGGCCCCTTGAATAATTATAATAATTTTTATAATATTTTTATTGTAATAAAAATACATATAGTGGATTTAATAAACCTTTTATTTGCCAATATTTCGTTTGGCTGAACGCCAACTTTTTTCAAGGCATTACATTTTGTAAGATTGAATAAAAGATTTATTTGTTAAACTTTTGTTGGGTGAAGGCCATATGCCTTTTTATTATCCGAAGATTTGAATACGGATTTCTCTTTTTTTAGAATTATAATAATAATATTATCTATATATATTTGAGAGGGCGTTTATTAATCATTTACCGAATTGAGGTCTCAGTTTGAAATATCACTGAACTTATTAAAAATGTCAAAATGTTTGCCTTCTTGAAAAATAATTTTCTGTGACGAATAAATTATTTACTCTAAGCACAAAGTTTTATTCAGGAGACTTATTTATATCCTAATACCTCTATAAAGAATATTGCAGATAATCAAAAGATGATGTTTTATAGGTTGGGAAATGTTTCTCAATATCCCCCTGTGTTAAAATGAGTAATAACGAGAAGAATCTTGGATTTATGACGACTTTGCTTAGACTTATTAAAGAAACTTATTCCAAAAAGGTTATTCAAACATTATTGATTTACAAGAGAGAGAACAAAATAAAATAGAAACTTATAACATAGTAAACAAAGGAACTTTTCTTCTTACGGTTAGCGCCTATTTACTTGTGATCTTACACCTATACTCTGTGGGAAAAATTAATTAATTCAAATATATATACAACAATTTAATTGAAAAAATAACACACTTTACTTTAGAAATATAATTAGATATTTTCCAAAGTCTAAGAGTTTTTATTTTTTAAACGTATTTGCGCGACTCAAACTTTCGACTTAGATGTTTTTTTCTTAGTATTGGTAGGGTGGAATTTTGGATTTTTCTGGGGTCGGACTTCTTTATAAATTTTATATAGATAGTTCTGGGTTAATTCTATCTCTTTCTATAAATGCTATACTTGTCTATTATTGAGTCCCAAATTTCAAGGAATAATCTTTCTTATATTGTAGGGAGGTCACGGTGTATTATTTCACTGTTGTTCCAGTCTGGTATATGATTGTTTATGATAGAGTGCTAGACTAGTCTTCTTCTTTTTCTTTCTTATCTTCATCATGACTGGATGAAGTAGAATGGGTCTGCCATTGTCATTAAGACTGGGATTACTACTCAGTGGCAGGCCGAATTAGTTCCAAAACAAATGGTCGCCTCTGACATGAGGAACAGTCTCCTTGTGAAGCTGCTCCTAACATGGACTACAAACGCTGCTCATCCTGTATCCCTGAATCAGAAGCTCTTACAGGGTACTATCACCGGGCCAGCTGATCCAGAATTTTTAGAGAGCTGTTACTGCTCCCCCTCCTCCTTTTTTATCCAGGCTTGGGACCGGTTAAGTCGGAGTTGCTCGACTAGTAAAGATAACGGTCTAAAACTCTGTTGTCCGGCCGCTTCACTCGTTCTTCAAGTGACTTCTCAGTTATATCTATGTATGTATGTGGATGGCAGAATCTCTAGGGGATTTTGTGACCTAAATATCGATTTCTGGGATGGTGATGAGAAGTCGTAGTGTTGTTCTTGACTGCGGTTTCGTAATGGTTTAATATACAATGTGTGTGGCTTGAGGACTCTTGTAAATCTCTTATCACCATTGCTGAAGGGAAGAAGACAGAAGCTATTTTTAGATGGTGTCAGAGGTTTTATTGTAGTTTTGGAATTGTTATAATATCTCTTCATGAAATTGTCTGGGTAGACTTTTCTAGTTAGGCGTTGACTAGATTGGATTGTTCATTTCTTTTGGTCCTGTATTCTATTGCATTATAATGCATGAATATGGAGGTTTTTTTTTTTTTTTAAGTTTTGACTAAGGATGAATTTTGACTAATGAAAACGAATATTTCAAAGCTTATAATGGCTCCTGTATTTGAAGGTTTCTGGTAGATACTGGAGTAGATTCGGTGAGCAGTGTTTAGTGCAGTGTTAGTTCGACACCGAAGAATAGCAGTGAGATGTCCTCTTCATTTTCTCCTATCAACTTTAGAAATGGATTCAGGTTCTTTATATAATGGAGTATGAAATTAATATTGGATCTATCAGCTATGAAAACACACCGTAAATATATCTTATATAAATTGATCTATTCAGAAAGCTGTGGTTAAATATCATTTTGTCTATCTGATTCATGATGATATTGGGCCTTTCATGGGGATCCCCAGCAACCTTTTAAAACATATAATGTTGTAGCTGTGTGATAGACTGGACAGGACGGCATCTATTGGAATAAGTAAAACGATGTTGGGCTGTTCTATGAATTTAGAGAGGGCCAGGAATTATACGGGATGGAGGCGTTTAGAGAGATTCAAAATTAAATAATACCTTTCTCAAATTTCCTGTTATTCAAGTTTTCTCTATTATTTCCATTGCTTCTGTTGAGTTTTAAACTGAATAAGGCAATTTATTCCATAAAAAATGAAGACCTGCTGGACATATGATGCGCAGATCAGCGGGAGAGGCATTGCTGCCAGTGTTGGAGGGAAAGCTCCTAGGGTAGTGATAGAGGGGAAGGAGATGACAGGGATACACAGACAATCTAAAACAATGGACTGGACGACACGAGGAGATGAAGAGGATGGCGGAGAAGTATGGAGAGACCATGTGGCCCACCCTCAGTAGAGGAAGACATTGAAGGAAGGAGATATGGAGAGACCATGTGGCCCACTCTCAGTAGAGGAAGGCATTAAAGGAGGAAGTATGGAGATACCATGTGGCCCACCTTCAGTATAGAGGAAGGCATTGAAGGAGGAAGTATGGAGAGACCATCACCCTCAGTAGAGGAAGGCACTGAAGGAGGAGGAGGATGCTTTTAAGTGAAGCGGTGGTACAATTGGAAGTGTAATGACTGTGACAATTTATGAATAGGAAACGGTAAATGAAAATTTTAATGCAATATATTCATATATATATTGATAATGAAATAAGCATCGCCCATAATAGACACTTAATGTGTTCCCCATTTATATACCGTCTTTAAAGATTGGGAAGATGAAAATTACATAGCACAAAGACAAGGTGGAGCAGTATTCTACATACTTTTTGACAGCAAATTAACATTTAAATTTTACATAATAACATTTTGTAGGAAATTTTATGTTTTAGGTTATATAGAGATATTAAGTTGTTTAAAAAATTCCCAAAATAATTAGATACCTTAATTAAAACATGGGATTGTTGCAGATGGTGCTTTTTCAAGCCTAAAAAGATCAGAAGGCGGATTGCGCGCTTGTAAGTATTAAATTTTCTTGTCCATATATTACCAATTAGGCAAAAGTTGTTTTTTTTAGGTGAATTTAGATGGCTATTTGACTGTTTTTAGTTCAAATTACAATAAAATGCAGCCTCAGAGGATGAGTTTCTTACTTTATTCACGTTTTCCCTAGCTTTCATATGCTGCGGACCCTTCACAGGACCATACAACGAAATGAATCTCAATTTTATAAATTGCTCTTTATATTTTTAAAATTATTTGCATATCTCAGAAGTGCTAAGAAAACCATTCAGCTTCGTATTTGTTTATTGTGTAATATAATTAGAATTAATTTTTCTTTTTACATACAGTTCTTAGTTTCTCTAACTAGTAACTCTTTTGGCTTTGTAGCTATGAAGTAAGGCCCATTTGATTAATTGATCCCACTTGAAAAGTTGAACCTGTACAAAATAGGGGGGGGGACATTGAGGCAATTTTCCAGCTCTGAGCAGGTATCGAGACCATAAAACGATAGTTCACCACCTTCATCGTCAATTATCTTGTGTAGGAATTCCAGAGTACTTTCACACAGCCCTGCTCTAAACTGCTAAAGAGATCTCTATATTTTCAAATTTAATTGCTAGTTCTCTATCAAATTTGAAACAATTAATCTTTTTGGAAATTGTAGAAATATATTTTATATATTTAATTGACTACTCTCTATAAAAGGTTTCTTTTAAAATTTATTATATATAGCAAGCTATCGAGTTTAAGAACTCTTCGACAGGCATTCCTTCTAAATAAGAGGTTGTCCCAATAGTTCCTAAACATATTGTCAAGTAGCTCCATCCAGATGGGACAACTGTCAATCATCCCTGGACCCCTGGGAGGGACCACAGGTGTGGGGGCTTCTGGGAAGCTTATCTGTAAATAAGGAAAACGGGACGGTGGCTAACGCCGTTCATTAGGATGATCTTTTAACTTAGGGTAAGTTGTACAAAACTCTCTCTCCCTATAAATACCCCTTATAATAAATTATTTATTCCCAAATTTGCCCTTGCTTTATTTATCTCCGCGACATATTTTGGCGGAGACGCTGAGTAACGTGACGGAACTTCGAAGAAGTCGACGTCTACAGGGACGTGAACCAATTCTTCAACCTTTGCCACAACGAAAAGAAATGGAAAACGACCACAGACCTACTGTTAACGGATCCTACCTCCCTTGTCAGCGCCAACGAGATCCTTCTACCTTTTCTGGAGATGGAAATATAAACCCTGGACAGGGTTGAAGGAGTACGAGAGAGTGTCGAAGTACAACAGATGGGACGACACCATGAAGCTTGCCAACGTCGTCTTTTACTTGAACGGAACTGCTGGAAGGTGGTTTGATAATAACGAAGAATCACTCAACTGGTGGAGAAGCTTTGAAGAGGCATTCCGCGGTGTGTTCGGACTGCAGGAAGATTCTGCTCGACGCGCCGAGGAAGTTCTGAAGTCAAGAGCACAGAAGGCCGAGGAATCCAGCGAGTCATATATTCAGGAGATTCTTAGTCTCTGCCACCAGGTGAACCCTCGCATGGAAGAAGGTGAGATAGTTGCTCACATTATAAAGGGAATTTCGGAGGACACATACCAGGTATTGGTGGCGAAAGACATACAGACGGTAGATGAAATCCTGAAGTTTTGCCGTCATTTAACAACCGTCAAGCAGCGCAAGATCGGCCGTACGAAATTCGCCAGGTTGTCAAACGTAATGCCTATTTCATGTTCTGACGACTCAGACGACTTGGCCGGCTTAATTCGCCGCATCGTTAGAGAAGAAATACAAAAGGTCCTCTCACCACTTGAAGTGGTCAATCCTCTCCGAGAATTGAACGCCCTGGAACATACTCTGAGGGAAGAAGTTAGTCGCGTTCTCCAACCTACCAGAGCACAAATCAACGTGGTACAACAACAACCACGCACGCCCTATAATATCGACCGACTAACCCAACCCAGGAAGACGGAACATTGGAGAACCTACGACGACAAACCAATCTGCTTCCACTGCGGACGACCCGGACATGTCGTCCGTTATTGTAGGGAACGACGGCAGGTCTTCGCTGAAGCCAGGTCAAGGAATGGCGGAGAAGGAAGAAATTTTGGATTTTCGAGTCGACCCCCGAGATATGACGCCGACGACGACTATGTAACGCCCCAAACCTCGACGTACTTCTACCAGAGCTCTTCCCCACATCCAAGCCGTGCAAGGTCGCCATCCCGAAGACAATCCCAGCCGCCAGCCCGTCGTTTCAGCCGTTTTCCCAATCCTCAGAATTTGAAAAACTAGGTGGAGCGGCTTCTACCGGGGGTGAGGTCGCCATTGAGGAAAATCCTCCAGGGTATATCGCCGCTAAATTAAAAGAAAATTTTGTTATGGTCGAAATAAATGGACGCAAAATTAAAGCATTGGTGGATTCAGGAGCAGACTTTTCTGTTATTTCAGACAAATTTCGACGCGAACTAAAGACACCTCTCTTCAAAGAACCAGGTCCCATTCTTAAAGCCGCAAATAAAAATTTAATAGAGACCCTAGGAAAATGTGTCCTGAACATAGAAGTTAATGGTCTGAAGCTATCCTTTGAATTCGTTGTTATGGTGGAATGCAGCCATGACATCATATTCGGATGGGACTTCTTCAAGGCCACCGAAGCCGTCATTGATTGTGGCAGAAATGAACTCCATCTCGGGGAACCTCCGTCCTGGAATCTCGAGAGGAGGAAAACCGGAGATTGTTTGCTTCCGACGACTTTGTCATCCCGCCTAAATCAATAAAGAAGATCAGTGTGATAAACGAAGAAGTATTCGGTGTTAGAAATGTTTTAGTCTCAACTTCTAAGGACTTATTATTAAGAAAAGAAGTTCTTATACCAAACTCATTGGTTACATTTCGACACGGCCGAGGTAGCATTTGGGTTGCGAATGGAGCGTCTTGGCCGCAACTGATTCCATCAGGAATGAATATGTGCACCATGGAAAGTTATGAGAATGGAAATATCTGCAGTCTTATCGAATCCAGCGATAAGTTACAAGAAACGCAGCTAAAGTCACGTGAATGGTCACAGAAGCTAAACCTTACTCTAGATCCAGGGCTGTCTGAAATTCAAAGGTTACAGCTTGTTTCATGCCTTGACGAGTTTATTGACATATTTGACTTTGGGGGAACTCCTATTAAGCCCACCAGTACTGTGAAGCACAAGATAAACACAGGAGACCACTCTCCTATCAAACAGCGGCCCTATAGAGTAGCACCAAGTGAACGACGACTAATTCAAGATGAAGTGAACAAGATGATTGAAAATCACATCGTGAAGCCCTCTGAAAGTCCTTGGTCATCTCCAGTTATTCTAGTTCGAAAGAAAGATGGGACCTGGAGATTCTGCGTAGATTATCGTCGATTAAATAAGATAACAAAAAAAAAGATGTTTACCCGCTGCCACGCATTGACGATGCCTTGGACAGTTTAGCTGGCTCTAGTTACTTCTCCACGATGGATCTTCGGTCCGGGTATTGGCAGATTGAAGTGGACGAAAAAGACAGGGAGAAAACTGCCTTCATCATTCCAGATGGGCTGTATGAATTCCGAGTAATGCCTTTCGGTCTATGCAACTCTCCAGCAACGTTTGAAAAGATGATAGATAGTGTTCTGGGCAGTCTTAAATGGAACATGTGCCTTTGCTACCTGGACGACATCGTAGTTTACGCACCTACCTTTGAGGAACATCTACGTCGTCTACAACTTGTATTAAGGTGCATCCAGAAAGCTGGACTAAGCTTGAACCACAAAAAGTGTCTTTTTGGATCAAGGAGGATAAAGAGTTTAGGACACCTGGTTGACGCCAATGGAATTCATCCAGATCCAGATAAAGTTGAAACCGTCTCTAAATTTCCGAGGCCAAAGAATATCTCTGAACTGAGGAGCTTTCTTGGATTATGTTCCTATTACCGAAGATTTATTGAAAACTTTGCTGACAAAGCTAGATCTTTGCATGACCTACTGAAGACTGAAAAATAATTCTATTGGGATGAAGCTCAAGATAAAGCGTTTGAAGTCCTTAAATCAGCTCTAATTTCAGAGCCTGTCTTGGGACACTTTGATGAATCCGCTGATACCCATCTACACACGGATGCAAGCGGACATGGTATTGGAGCTGTTCTTCTACAAATACAAGGTGGAAAAAAGCGGCCTATAGCTTATGCATCTAGAAGCTTGACAAAGGCTGAACATAACTATTCTACAACAGAAAAAGAATGCCTTGCTGTTGTCTGGTCTATTAGCAAATTCCGTCCATATTTGTTTGGTCGGCCATTCACGGTTGTCACTGACCATCATTCTCTATGTTGGTTGGTAGGACAGAAAGATCCTTCTGGCCGTTTGGCAAGATGGGCGCTGAAGTTGCAAGAATTTGACGTAACCGTTACCTACAAGAGCGGACGCAAACATAAGGATGCCGATTGTCTGTCAAGGAGCCCGCTTGAGAACGATCAACCAAGTGCTGTGATGTCACTAACCAACGTCGATATAGAGCAGACTAAAGACCCGGATTTGGCTAAAATAATCGATAATTTAAACTCAGGCTACACCAGAAAGGAATTCAGCATTATCGACGGCATCTTATACAAGAAAAACTATAGCACAACTGGAAGACCCTGGCTTATGATGATTCCTAAACACTTAAGATCGGAAGTTATGGCAGATTTACATGACGCTCCTACAGCTGGGCATTAGGGTTTCGCCTGAACGTACGACAAAGTGAAGAAACGATTCTATTGGCCTTGCCTTTATAGAACTGTTCGCCAATATGTAAGCCATTGTCGGGAGTGTCAACGAAGGAAGAAATTACCTCGACGTCCGGCTGGACAACTTGTATCCATACCACCTGTAGAAAAGCCATTCTATAAGGTCGGGGTAGATCTCCTTGGAAGATTTCCAGTTTCTAAAGATGGAAACCGTTGGTTCATTGTGTGCACCGATTATATGACAAGGTATGCCATAACGAAAGCGATCCCAGACGGAGGAGCAATCGAAACAGCTAAGTTCCTGGTTGAAGATGTTATCTTGAAGCATGGAGCTCCTAGAGAAATGATAACAGATCGCGGAAGAAATTTCATTTCTCAAATAATAAAAGAGATTAATGCTCTGTGCGGAATTGTGCACAGATTTACAACGGCCTACCATCCCCAGACCAACGGCCTGACTGAAAGGTTCAACAAAACTCTGGGAGACATGTTGTCCATGTACACAGGTGTCGAGCAGAAGGACTGGGACCAAGTTTTACCCTACGTAACTTTTGCTTACAACACTGTTAAACAGGAGGCGACGGGCTACACTCCGTTCTTTCTTGTCCACGCCCGCGAGGCCGAGACCTACATCGATGCCGTACTACCCTACCTACCAGATGAGATCTCTGACGACTACGTTGGAGAACTTGTGACCAGAGCTGAGGAAGCGCGTCAACTCTCCCGATCACGCCTTCTACAATCACAGGCGAAAGATCGTATACTTTACGACCAGAAACATACTCCAGTCTATTACCAGAAGGATGATCTTGTGTGGGTTTTTACTCCCATCCGAAAAGTAGGGCTCTCAGAAAAGCTACTGAAGAGATACTTCGGTCCCTACAAGGTGACCAAGAAGCTTTCAGAAGTTACGTATGAAGTAGAGCCCGTGGACCCGTCTCCCCGATCACAGAAATCCAAGGATATCGTTCATGTCATTCGGATGAAGCCCTACCTGGACCCTGAAGAACAACATTCCATTCTGCTAGGGAACACAGGCCGTGATAGATTTCCTTCCAGAACAAGGGCTGAGACAAGCTAATCAGCGGGTCGCTGTTTTTTCTAAAGAGGGAGTAATGTCAAGTAGATCCATCCAGATGGGACAACTGTCAATCATTCCTGGACCCCGGGGGGGGGGGACCACAGGTGTGGGGGCTTCTGGGAAGCTGATCTGTAAATAAGGAAAACGGGACGGTGGCTAACGCCGTTCATTAGAATGATCTTTTAACTTGGGGTAAGTTGTACAAAACTCTCTCTCCCTATAAATACCCCTTATAATAAATTATTTATTCCCAAATTTGCCCTTGCTTTATTTATCTCCGCGACAATATTATGATTATGATTCATTTTGAAAGTGTTAACGAACTTTTGGGACAACCTTGTACATACATCCATTCAGAATAAAATAGATATTTGTTAATATATTCAGATGAAATGCCTGTTGAAGAGAGAGAGTTCTTAAACTCGAAAGCTTGCTATATATAATAAATTTTGGAAGAAACCTTTTGTGGAGAGTAATCAATTGATTATTCAAATTATTTTGTCAATGTGTTTATTTACATATATCAATAAATATTATCTCTACAGAACTTACTGCAATGACAAAGACTTTTATCAAGGTCTGTAGAGATAACATTTGATGAAATATGTAAAAAATAAACATTGTGTGCCAAAAAATAATGGTTACAAATTTTATAGATCTCTATATATTCTATTATAATAAAGTAACTTTATAAATGAAATAATACTTTTTAATGTGATAAGAAAGAGAACATACAATTATAATGATAAATATTTTGATAAATGATGTTCTAGATGGTGTGAGGCCGTGAAATATATTACAAATGGTTTAAACAGGTCATTTGTTCAGTAGAACGTGGATAATTTGAAGCCCAAGGGACCAAAAAAAATTATCCAAAATTTCGAATTGAAACGTTTTGAATAAAAGTCTTAACAAAATAAAACCTTATATTTTCGATCAATTCCTTTATTAAGAATGAAAT